>BSBN01000908.1:2400000-3000000 GCA_027924645.1 Cunninghamia lanceolata | reverse complement strand
GGAATGGCTGAGATACTTGTGTGGTTGAAGATGAGCTTCAACACAGTAAAAATGAATGCTATGAAGTGCTTTAGGAAGTGGGGGTGCCAAAGGCACGCTTGTATTCCTGCAGCATAAGTTTGCACAAATGATAGATTATGAATGAAGAAGAAGAAGGTTGTATTTATAGAGAAGGGTGGGGGAAGATCAATGGTTTGAGAAGAAAAGAGAAGATCAACGGAGGAGGATTGTTGAGGAATGTGCAACAAATGGAAGAAAGACATGTGTCATTCGAAAAGCAGCTTTGTTGAGTTAACTCCTCTCTTGATGAGGATGAGATTTGATTTTCTTAATTTAGAATTTATTTTTCTAATTTAAGAGAAGATTTGTTTTAAAGATGCTTTAAAACTACTTTTGCTTTTGTATGACAAGAGGAATATATTTTTAGAAGATACGAATGATTTTTGAAGATAAGAAGGCATAATTAAATAAAAAGATTTTATTTAATTATTTTGTAGATAATTGAGAGGAATAAATAAAATATAAAAATATATTTTATTTAGTGGATATTTAAGATTTTATTTAAATAAAATTTGCATTTTATTTAAATTTTGGAAGAATAAAAGACTTTAATTAAATAATAGAAATTATTTATTTATTTAGAAGAATGAAATAGATGTAGATGAATTTTATTAATTAAACAAGTGTAATTTATTTAATTAAATGAGAGGAAGTGAATCAAATAAATAGATAAATGTATTTATTTATTGATAGAGGAATATGATGATGAAATAAATATTTAAAATATTTATTTAAGTAGAGTCATGTCAATTTTAGGTGTATACACTTTCCTCCAACTCTCTCATCTCTCTAGCATGTCTATTCTTCAACTCCTTCATTTCTTTAGCCATATCTTTATTTTTTGGAGGCATCTTGATAACTTGTCTCTTCAGCTTCTCCCTTGTTCTTCAAAAACCTACAAATTTCACTCAAAAGACCTACTCCCTCATGCTCTGATACCACTTTGATGCAATAAAAAAATCACCAACTCACCCCTATGGGCTTATTTCACAACAATGAGTTCAGTTGAGTAATTTCACCCAGTTTCACCTATCCTCTTCACAAAGTAAACTCCCTTCTACAAGGCTCAATTTATGTTTTTGGAATTCCAAAGCCAAAAAAGGCTTCTAATTGTATTCTCCCACTACTTAGACCCTAACACAACCTACTCCAACTCTCTATGAGATCTGCCCCTTCACCCTTTGACCAATTCCACTCTTGACTGCCCAAATCCTAGTAGCCCTCAAAACGGGTCTGTCAAACCATAACTTTCACAAATTGCATGGTATCAGGGAAAACAAAACAGTTTGGAGTACCCATTTGGCTGTTTGATGACATACTTCAAAATGGGTAAGGGTTGTTTAAGAATAAATGCTTCAAAATCTATGACAGTCCTTTTTACAATTAGGCCAATTAGGCCTGTTTTACAAAGGAAGTACCCATAAAACTTGCTGCCCATCTAGGATTCTTCCAAAAATTCTTAGATCAGGTCTCCAAGCCACTAAATCAATAGGTTTTGGCTCCCTATACTCAGATATTGACACCAAACAATGAAACCTTTACTCTAGGACCGCTTATGCACAAATTCATGAGGGTTTTCTAGAAAACTACTCTCCAAACCTCCTCTCACTATATCAAAGCCTCCAACACATCATTGTGGGTCTCTCTAGGCCTCACAAACCCTTACCAAACATTGAACCTCAATATTTCATCAAAACACTACCCTAAACCACCACTCTCACACACTAATTTCACTCAAACTCAATAGGACAACAACTATAAATCTCTCATTTCACTCTCCCTGCACAAATATTTCATCCTAACATATCAACATAGTCTAATAGCCTCATTCCATCGAGACACAAGGTACACAATACGTGGAATGAGTCAAAAATACATTTTCAATACCCCAAACCCTCAAATTCAGATTTCTCAGACCATTTTTCACTAAAACGACTATAACTTTTGATAGACCCAATCAAAATCAATGAGAATAGTTTCAAATGAAAGATAATTCATTGCTCTTTCCAACAAACTAAAATTTATGTCCTTAAAGTCCATACAATGGTTGTACTACAGTCTAGAACAGCAAAATTGCAGAGGAAAATATGAAAAACAGTGCTTTTATTGAGTTTTTTCTTCCAAATGTTCTCTCACCAACCTCCACAAAAATTTATGTGTTTAAAAAGCCTCCTCCAACTCCCTAAACTGAACATAACCAACTTTTGAACTTTCCACAGAAAAATGACTCTTAAACTTTTACAAATTTGCATTTTTCATATGATAACCTTTGCATATTTGAAATATTTTGCAACTTGAATCTCCTAATCACCTAATGACCTCTAATGGACTCATTACATCATCAAATGGTCTATATGACCTTATTTAATGAAAAATGATACAAACACCTAAACTCTAACATATGACCTTATTGAACAATTTTGACACAAAATGTACTTGGTGCTCCTGCACCATTCAAAGCCCCTGATCCGTTGCTCTGACCATGCGTTTCTGCACCCCCAGCTCCCCCCTCTTCTATAGTAAACAAATCTAGGTACTGCCCTGCATCAGAATCAATATGCTTGTACACCAATCTCTTGATATCTGCACAAACAGTGTGTGTGATGAATGAGATACCCATCAATGATTCGGTGTTCGATTCTAGGTATGAAGGATCATATGGACGAATTCAGATAAGAGCTTGGATTCACAACTGGGCTCTCAAATTGTAGAGGTACCCCACCCAGAACACTCGACAGAAGCAATTGTTGATATGGAAATGAATAGACCTACCCATCTTTCTTCTCCTGCCTCTGTCCCCCGTTTATCTCTTGCCCCAGTGTAGTTCCAGTTGCAGTCACCACTTGATCTAGTTGACCACGTGGAAGAAGCAACAGAGACAGATTGAGTGCTTGCTAAAGTATACCTACTATCTCAGTCCCTGGTCTGAGTCACCCAGTGGATTTGCAACTGGCTAATCGGTACGTGAACTTTCAACTAATCTACCTCCAACTATCATTCACCCGCCCACCCCGACCACCGAACTTGGATGATACCAAATAGATGCAATGAAGGTTTGCTGCTTCAATCAGCTAGTGGATATGTATTCCTATCTATTCAAGAGAGGTGATGGAATCCCTATCTATTCGAGCGAGGGGATCTTGAACAGGTGAGGATGCTTCCTTCTATTCCACTACCTGCTCCTCTGAAAGCTGCTCCCGCTTCCAATGCGGCAGAGAAAGGAGTGGTTACCCGCGCCTGGGGGTTATGAAATGGGCTATGCCTTCTCCTCTAGCTCCACTCCAGATGCCATCTATAATGAACAATGCCTTTTCTCCCTCTCCCTTTGTTCACTGTTATTGGTTATCAGTTTTCCATGGCTCCAACTATAAATAGACTCTGTAACTCCAACCATGGACTCTATTATTGGAACCGGATAAATGAGCACTCGCTCTTGAATGCTTCAACCTTTCTACAACCTCTTCCTTCGGTTTCCCAGGGAGTAGATATAGCATTGGGTAGGAGATTTAGGTCTATGAAGCCCCAGTTATACTGGGGGTTTGAAGTGAACCCCTAGGGAGACCTCGTCTTTTAGGAGATTATAGTTTGTTGAGAAGGGAAGGAAGAGTTGCCGCCGGAGGGCCCGGAATGAGCAATCCCCAAGACCATTTGACAATAGCCAACCAGGACAAAGGAGGAGCAAGTAAACCTATCCCGCTAACCTTCCAATCCTATCACCTCCAGATCTTCTCCTTGCCCTTGGTCGGAATGGGAAGAATGAATAAATCGATGGATCACCCTCGCTTGCGATCGACTAATGAAATTGCTATTGAGGCAGGCCCACCCTTTCCAATAGAGTCTATAGAGGAGATAGCCACCGTTCAACCACTTCTGGTTCTACACCTTCCTCCCCCACTTCAGATTCCAGTGGTGCCCTACCCGATGGAATGAGTGATAGGTTGTCTGTCCTGGCTAATGGAAGACACCTAGACCAGAGTATATCCTTCCTCGTTATGGGGTAGATTTAGGAACATTTATTACCAAAAAAACTTTCAATTGGGTGGGTGGGAGCCAATAATATGCAACTGTCGATTCTTAGGGGTCCCCCCTTTTATATAATTGGTGGAAAGTGATGGGTGCCCCCTATTTTATGGAAATGTGAACAATAGCAATAATGAACTAAAATCCAATAACACAATAGAAAATGAGACAAATGCAAATAAACAAAAGACAATACCTTTGCAACCTAATTTACCTCTCTGCTTCCATTGTTCGCCGATCTGTTCTTGATCTTGATTGTAATGAAGCCCTCAGAAGCATATTCTCCCTTGCTTGTTGAAGATGATAAGAATAGAATGGCTATGATATGAATGTGCTATGAAGATGAGCTTCAAAGCAATGGGGTGATCTCAAGCAAATGGGTGATAGTGGGGGTGCCAAAGATCCGCTAGTAATTCGACAGAGTAACTCTACCTAAAGCTTGGCTGATAGAAATGGAAGAATAAGGTTCCATTTATAGACTTAGAAGAGAAGAGATCAACGGTTGAGAAGAAATAAGAAGATCAATGGTTGAGAATGGTTGAGGAATGTGCGCAAATTGAAAGAGGACAAGTGTCCAAGTTCCTTCATGCAACAAGGGAATTAACTGAATAGATTGAAGAGTTAAAGAATTGATTGAGGAGTTGACTAAATATATTGAGGAGTTAACTCAATGGACTAATCAGTTAACTGGATTGATTGGGGAGTTGACTGAATAGATTGAAGAGTTAACAGAATTGATTGATTAGTGAACTCAAATGACTAATTAGTTAACAGATTTGATTGATGAGTTAACTAATTTTGACTGGAGGATAAATAGGACATGTGGCTGAGGGAATATTAGCTAATTAAATATTAAAAATATTTAATTACATGTGCAACATGGTGAGGTGGAAAAGTTGAGGTGGAAAGATGAGGTGGATTGATGAGGTGGACTTATGAATTTAGGACTTAGGATAGAGGAATTTAGGATTAATTAAATAATTTAGGATTATTTAATTATGTGAGACATTAGAAGACTTAGGGAACTTAATTAAATAAATTGATTTTATTTAATTATGGGATAATGAACCAATCAAAAAAACTTAGAATATTTTATTTAATTGATAGAAGAAAATAAGAATTAAGATAAATATTAAAATGTTTACTTAATTTGACCTGACCCAATTTTAGGTGTATACATTTTGCCCCTCTTTGAAGTGATGTGTTTTATCACATTGTTTCAAAGAAAATGATTGTCTAACAATGATATATGCCCCAATTTTCCCTTGGTACAAGTTTGATGACAGGATGCCCCCTCGGGAGATTGGACGGAGAAGCCAAGGTGGACGGCATGAGACAAACAATCTCACGATGAAGAAGGTGAAATACAGGTTAGAATGAATAAATTGGTTGAAGAAGGAGCCGAATGATATGTGATGCAAGATAGAATGATAACACACACAAGCAAGCAAGCAAGTATGTACAAATGATACAAGAACAAACAAGGTATTGCCCTTATCTAACCATAAATCGATGATAAATCGGTACTGATTGACAACGATAGTGTTGTCATTGCGGGGAAAGATATATCCCTAGGTCAACACAAAGATGTAGGAAAGATATATCCCACTAACGATGATGATTGATTGATTTGGTTTATGACCAGATTAGGATCAAGACTACTGATTGTTATTGGATTATTTGACAAGATTGACTTGACTTGAGCAGTATGGAATAATGATGGACCTGCATTTGGATCACTGCTCCAGCTAACAACTAGGACCGTTGACGAGAGACACAATGATAGATAGAAATATGATTTGATAGAAGAAAACTCAAATGAAGGAATCACAAGCTTTGAATTGTAGACATTGATACTCTGCATAGAATCTTTATTGCATGGGATATGGATACAGATATGAAATACAATTGGATACGGTATAGGTATGGATATGGAATGTAATTGGATATGTTATGGATATGGAATGCAAATGGATTTTGCCATCTTCATATTGCAAGTATTTTGAAGTGCTTATTTCATCATTGGGCAATTTTTTTTGGGTACCTTTTCCAAATGTTGTAAGTTAATACAAGCATTTAGGTATAATTGAACTGAGTTGACCTAAGTATTACTTACATGGATTTTGATTTGGCAAGTTAATACAAGCATCGAGGTATAATTGAACCGAGATGACCTGAGTATTTCTTGCATTTCAACAAACAAGGATTGCCCCCATTCATGTTAGACCTTTGAAGTCCTCGATGATCTTTTACCGATCATGTCGTTAGACAAGGCTTCACATTACTAAAGATTAATCCACAAACAACAGACAAAGAAAATGATTATGCCCCCATCATAGCATCTCTAGCTTTTGGCATCATCAAGTAGCGTAGAAAGGCATAATAACGAAAAATCAAGACTCTCTAACTTAATCCTTTTCACAAAACATTCTTGGATTAGATGTGCATTCTTGATATAGTAAAGATAAAATCACTTTGATATGTTTTTGGTCCTTATTTTACTTTTCTTTAGAAAGGTTGACACTTTTGTATGTCAAGATTTTGGTTTGAAAGTATGTTTTGCTGCATGCGCGCTTGTCTTAGTGAAAGGTGTCCTCTTAGAGTATGTGGCATTCAAGAATCCAATTCCACAACCAGGTTAAGGACTTTCCCCTAGTTAGATAAAAGATCGACTTATTATGGATGAACAGACAAACAAAGACGAAGAGATGGGCCCTAAAGGACTAAGCTAGTGCCTCGGGGGCTCATTGCTAAATGGCCTTGCCTACGTGACGACGCAGATGAAACGTAGTTCAAGGTGAACTTGGTGGACCTACGACCTAGGCGATGGACAAAGCTGAGGATCAGAAGGACAAAAGGATAGGTGAGATAGGATAGCATGGATGGGAAAGGAGCCTCGAGGGTGCATTGATAATGGCCTTGCCTACGTGATAACTCAGAGGCGACGTAGTTCGACAAAGTTTCAAATGGATCGCAAGACATGTGACACGAGGGATGCAAGTCTAGATGGGTAGAAAGCGATAAAGTCAAGTGAGGAATAAGCAATGGTAGGTAAACTAAGGTGATTGGATGGACAAGGTTGAAAAATATGGAGAAGGCGGTTCATCATAAGGAACGCCTATTTACCAGGTTTTCACCACTTGCTTTTATTTGCACGAAAGCTAAAAGTACACATGACGCTTGTTTGCCAGGTTTTCACCATGGTACCTATCCAAGGCGCCTGTTTGCCAAGTTTTCACTAGAGGACGATTTTTTTGGTGTTTTTTCAATTTTTTTTGTTTTGCCATTTTTATTTTTTTTTTGTTATTTTTGACTCCCTTGCATTGGGGTTTAAGTGTAGAACTTGCGAAGATGCATGTTGTTGATGGGATCAGCAAATAGTTCACCTTCTAATGTAGCCAATTAATAAGCAGCTGACCCATAGGCAGCAATGATGACATAGGGACCCAACCAGTTAGGTTCAAACTTGCCTTTTTTCTATCTTGCAGATTTCTAGGATTTTCTCTAAGTACCAGGTTACCAACTTGAAATACCTGGGGTTTTACTCTGTGGTTGTAACTTTTGGACATCCTTTGTTGATAAGCCTTGAGATGGTTAAAGGCCTATTGCCTTCTCTCTTCTAGAAGCTCTAACTCTTGAAGTCTGGATACTCAGTACTCTTCATCTGGTATGAGGCCTTTTAACGATACTCGTAAGGAGGGGATCTCGACTTCAATGGGCAAGACAACTTTAGATCTGTAGACCAGGGAGTATGGTGTTGCACCAGTGGGTGTGCAGATGCTTGTGCAGTAGGCCCATAGCACAGGATTCAATTGGACGTGCCAGTCACGACTAGCATCATTAATAATCTTTTTCAAGATTTTTAAGATGGTTTTATTTGATGCCTCCTCCTGGTCATTTCCTTGGGGGTAATATGGGGTGGAAAAGTGGTGTTGGATATGGAATTTGTCATATAGTTCTTTGACATATTGGTTTTTGAATGGTCGTCCATTATCAATGATAATGGATGAGGGGATACCACAGTGACAAATGATATAGTTTAGAATGAAAGAGGAAATCTATTTACTTGTGATGTTAGTGAGGGGTACGGCCTCAATCCACTTTATAAAGTACTTAGTGGCGGTGATTATGAATTTATGGCCATTGAAGGATTGAGGGTGTATCTTGCCCACTAAGTCGACTCCCCACTGATAGAAGGCCAAGGAGTAGATAAAGGTTGCAACTCCTGTGCTGGTGCATGTATCAGGTTCCCATGGACTTGGCATTTCATGCACTTATTTACAAAATGATAGGAGTCTGTTTCCATTGTTGGCCAGTAGTATCCCATGCGTATGAGTTTCTTAGCTAGGGTAGGACCACTAGAGTGGGTCCCACATATACCATCGTGCACTTCGCTTAGGGCAATTTGATGTTCTTCGCTATCAAGACATCTAAGGAGAGTACCATCAAGACTACGTCAGTATAAGGTATCAGCGATAATAGCATAATGAGATGCCAGATGAATGAAGGTTTATTTTTGGTTACTTGAGAGATCAGGTGGTAGGATATTATCTTGGAGATAGGCAAATACTTGTCCATAGAGGGGAGAGTCAAGTCTTACAATGTGGCAAATGACATGGGATTCAGGAGAGTCGTATGCAGGATGAGAGACTAGCTCTACCAAGAACTCATAACGTGATTGGTTGTCTAGGACGTCGAGGAGAGATGCAATCGTTGCCATGGCATCAGCTGCTTTGTTCTCTATCCTTGGTATTTGTTCAAAAGAGATCTCAAAAAAGTATTCCTTGACGTCATCTACCATTCTTTTGTAGGGTATTAACTTCTCATTCTTTGTTTGGTAGTCATTGTTCGCTTGATTGATAACTAACTATTAGTCACCATATACTTGAAGCTCTATGATGTTCCATTCAACTGCCTGCTTGATGCCAATGACCAGGGCTTCATACTCTGCCACATTGTTGGTACAAGGAAAGAGCAGTCTATACGACTTTGGGATGGTGTTGCCATGAGGTGTGACTAACAAGATACCTGCCCCTGATCCGTGCTGAGTGTAGGAGCTGTCAAAGTATAGTTTCCAAGTTGTCATTATATGAAAGATGGAGTCATCTAGAAATTCAAAAGTCAAAGGATTATCATCTGTTAGAGGTGCCTCTGCTAGTTGATCTACAAGTACTTGACCTTTTATTGCATGTCTATCTACATATTCAATGTCAAAATCACTAAGAAGCATAACCCATTTGGATAATCTACATGTAAGAGCAGCTTTGTTGAGCAAATATTTGAGTGGATCAATTTTTGCTACTAGCTTGATGGAATGCGATAACATGTAATGTCTCCATTTCTGTGAAGTGAAGACTACCGTGAGGCATGCTCTTTCAATTGGCGTGTATTGCAACTCAGCCAACTAATGTTTTGCTAATGTAATATATAGCTTGTTCTTTCCCTTCATGATTTTGCTATGCAAGGAGAGCTCCTAGAGCTATTGGTGTGGCAGAGATATAAAGTAACAGAGGTTTACCCTGGATGGGTGGCATCAATACCAGTGGGTTCATGAGATATTCTTTCAACTGTTGAAATGCATGTTCACATGAATCAGTCCATTTGAAAGGAATGTTCTTATGTAGGAGGTGCGTGAATGGGTGGCACTTGTCTGCCAATTAAGAAATGAACCTTCTGATAGATTGCAGTTTACCCTGTAAAGACCTTAGTTGACTAATATTTTTGGGTGGTGGCATTTCCATGATAGCCTTCACCTTAGATGCGTCTACTTCAATTCCATTTCCTGATACGATGTACTCTAGAATCTTACCAGATGTGACTCCTAATACACATTTCTTTGGATTGAGGCACACATTGAACTACTCCAATCTTGTGAAGATTTTATCTAACACTGCCAGGTGTCCTTCTCTTGTGAGTGATTTGGCCAATATGCCATCTACATAATCTTCCATTATGGTGTGCATCATGTCGTGAAGATAGTGGTCATAGCTCTTTGATATGTTGCCCCTGCATTTTTCAATCTAAATGGCATGACACACCAACAATAGGTGCCCCATGGACATGTGAATGCGGTCTTGTGTTGGTCCTCAGGTGCAATTTTGATCTGGTTATATCCTGAGAAACCATCCATTAGTGATAACATAGATTGTCCTGTTGTGAGATCTACAATGATGTCTATGTTTGGTAGTGGGAAATCATCTTTCGGGCAAGCTTTATTGAGGTCTCTGAAGTCGTTACACAGTCAAACTCTCCCATCTGGTTTGGCGACAAGCACAATGTTAGAGATCCATTCAAGATAGTCTATTGGTCTGATGAACCCAACATCTAGCAGCTTCTTCAGTTCTTTTACCATGAGGGCAACTTGCGGGTGCATCTTTCTGAGTTTTTGCTTAACAAGTTTAGCTCCTGGAGCTAAGGACAAGTGATGCATTATGAGATTTGGGTCCAGTCCTGGCATGTCCACATATGACCAAGCAAAGTTTATTTGTTTCCTTTTGAAGAATTCAGTGAACTCTAGTTTTTCTTGTGTAGTTAGAGATTGTGCCATATGGATTATCCTTGGATTATCACCTGTGCTGACATTGATCTGCTCTGTTGGTTCTATCAAGATCGACGATCTCTCATGATGTGTTAGATTGGGGAGAGGTTCAAGCCTTCCATCCTTTGGCACCTCAGAGAGGGTTTCACTGTTGGATATGTCTTTCATATTTTTACTATTTTCATGATCTAATACTGCCATAGAGCGGTTTTCACCATTAGATCTATTTTTCATTTTTATATTTTTGAGACTGAAAGGCTTGGCACTCTCTCCAAAACAGGCCTTGTCATTGAGTTCTATGGCATAGCCAGCCTTGTGATCCCCGGCGGGTATATGTTGCCTAAGCTCTAGAAAGTCTATGATGGCTTCATCATTTTGGAAGGTATCTAGCTTCGGGGTAGTATCTTAGAGGTCCCAATCTATGAGTTCTAGATATACCAGTGGTAGAGGGTCATTTGGTTCGTTGGGTTCTAGGACATTGATGGTCAAGATTGAGGAGTTAAGATGGTCATTATAAGCATTGACAATGCCCGCGATGGTACTCTCCACTAGTTGATCTGTCAAATTCGGTATCATTCTTTCCTCTTGAATTGCACTGTTGTTATTGTACGGGTCGAACTCTAATGGTTTATCCCTTGGACTTTGTTCCTCATTAGTTGTATGGGTAGGGACATACTAGTGGACCACATCAATATCTTTTTCATCACAAGATAGTTCAGAGAGACAATCGCACTCATATTCATTGGAGTCTATCTCACTCCATCCTTGTAGTTGGTCAATTTGATCTACTATGTTAGTAGCAGATGTTTATGGTTGTTTATTTTTATGCTTGTCTGATCCCTTGGTCTTTGCTTTGTCGATGTAGCCTAGCCCTATAGTATCACAAGTTGTTAACATAAGAGGTTGGATAGGTTCAATGATACCTACCTTTCTCAATCCGATGGGACCATGACCTTCATACCCCATTCTTTGTAGTATTGAGAATCCTTGACCATACTGTGCAGTTTGTACTATGGAGCGATGGTGTTGTTGCTAGGATAGATGGTCTTCATCTTTATATAACCATTGCAAAATGTCTTTTTCATCACTCTCATCTTCAAGGCTTCCCCATTTGACAAATGGACCCTTAGTATTTGCTATTTCTTTAGGCTTGCTCATGGAAGGCTTTCCATAGGATCTAGGGGAGATAGGGAGCTATGACAAACAAAAGGATTGTGAAATTGTATACTTGCCTAGGCCTTTGTCTTTGACTTTGATGTTGGTTTGTGGTGCCTTCGATGTAGAAGGAAGTGAAGTGGGGTCAACATGGGGTGAAGATGAAGTAGAGGCACGGTTATGGGGAATCACAACTTTAGGTTTAGAATGCATGGTGTTACAATACTGAAACGGATTAAAATCACCTTGGATGGTGATTTCTTGACCTTCAAAGGGGAATTTTATACGCTGGTGGTAGGTGGAAGGTACCGCCTTCATAGCATGTATCCAAGGTCTCCCAAGGAGAATGTTATATGCTAGCTCCATATCCAGGACTTGACACACAACATCTTTTATGATAGGTCCCACTCTGATAGATAAAACAACCACTCCTTTTGAAGTTCTTTCCTCTTCATCATAGGCTTTGATGGTGATTTTCCTCTTTGGATCTATAGCTTTCTCTAAAAACCCCAATGCAAGGATTAGCTTTAAAGTATAAATATTTAAACCGGCCCCTCCATCAATTAGAACCCTCTTGATTTTGTGCTTGTGGATGAAGGCTTCAATGTGGAAAGAGGCATTATAAGGTTGAGTGGGAGACATATCATCCTTTTCAGTGAATGGTAGAGAGTGAGGTGTGGTAATGTTACCTACCATGGTCTGAAAATTCTCTTCGGCGAGATTTGTTGGCACGGTGACTTCAGAAAGGGCTTGATCCAGTATGGCACGATGAGATGGGCACAAACGCAAAATTTCCAAGATGAAGATATGTACAGGAGTCTTGTGGAGTTGATCCAGGACACTATAATGATTGGATGAAGAAGACGACTTGGATGGGACTCCCTTAAGAGTAACCTTTCCGCTACGAGTGGTCACTTTACAATCAGGAGTATTATTTAGGGTATTGACGTGTGACTTTCAGAAATGTGGTTAACCACATAGTCAAATCTTACGTTCATATAATTGGCATTATTATTGCCACTATTATTTCTTCTGGAACCCCCACCCTGCTCATAATTGGGAAGTGGTTCCTTGAATGCCAAGTGATCAGCCTTAGAGGCATGTCCGTCGAGTGACACCTTTTTCTAGTCCAATAGGTCTTGAATGGTATGCTTGAGTGCTATGCAATCGTTTGTTTTGTGTCCCTTGTTCCGGTGAAACTCGTAGAAGTCGTTGTCATTCCACCAAGGAGGTTTGACCTTTGGTTCATAATCTCGTGCTACCAGAAGTGTTATGAGTTCATTTGCTAGAAGCTTCCGTAGGTTGATTTCCAATGATTCCCCTAGAGGTGTGAATTTTCTCTTAGGTTGATAGTTTGTAAACTGTGATTCAATGTTTCATAGTTTATTTTGTTGGGCATTGTTTTGTGGGCTTGTTAAAGTGAAAATTGGTTGTTTTTGTGCCACAGTTTTGGCATCCACCACTCCATCATTTACAACATTTTAGTTCTTGGTCTAGAAGTGTGGTTTTTTCGTGTTGGTATTTGTACTTGGAGTGTCTTTGTACAGTTTGATTTGCCCTTTTGCTACCAGTGCCTTCTTAATGATCAAGCCTATCTCAATGACCTTGCTAAAGGAAGAAGGGCACTGTATCTGGATTTGGTAACTGAGTTTAGCATGGAGGTTATGAATGAACATTTCCATCATTTTCTTTTTAGGTATTTGGTGCAAACATTTTCTCACCAACTGTCTCCATCTTTGTAAGAATGCGGCCAATGATTCTCCACCTTTTTGCTTGGTGTTACAAAGATCTAAAATTGAGATGTCATGCTTAATATTATAGGAGAAGTGTAGGATGAACTTGTCCATGAGTTCATTGAATGTTCAGATGCCAGGGGGTAGTCTAGAGAACCATTCCAATGCTTGTCCTCCCAAGCTTCTAGGAAACAGTCACAGTAGGTACGTATCATTGTGGGTGACTTCTATGCATGTTGCACTAAACTCTCTAATGTGGTCTCTTGGATCACCTTTTCCTCGATACTTGTCAAATTTGGGTACCTTGAACTTAGAGGGAAAAGGTATCATGATCAATGATTTATCAAAAGGATATGGTGAAATATCCTCTAGAGAGTAATGTTTCATTGATGTGCCAATTTGCATGTCTGTGAGCTGTTGTTGTAAGGCTTGGATTTGTTGCATTATTAAGCCTAAAGCGTTGGTGGAGTCAATGGTTGCTTTCCCTTTGTCTGCAGTTTGTTCTTCTCTTGAACTATCCTCAAGGATTCTTTCATCTTCAGTTTATTTTAAGGCACTAACATCAAAGTCTTTGGGTAGTTTTTCTCCTTGACTTGCTAGGTAAAGCAAGAATCTAGTAGGGTCTTGGGTGAGCACCTTATCCATTAGTCGTTGGAACTTTTGGTCTTGTTGTGTTTGTAGTAGCTCTTCCTGAGTAATCTACTCATCACTATCATGAGGGGTGGCGATAATTTTTTTAGAGGTGCCTGCCATTTCTAATTGTTTTTGGTGTTGAGATCTTGTTAGGACCATGCAAAGGTGAGTTTTGGATGAGATGACGTTGAAGTGAAAACTTGTAGTGGCAAGGTTTGAACAAGGGAACTCTTGGATCAAACACGTCAAACAAGATGGTAGATACAAAATGATAGTCGAAGTAAGGATGTTGATATCTGATTACTTGATGTTGACTAGTCTTGCACAAGCCCCTAGAGAAGTTCCAAAGGATGACTGATCCTTGGTTGCGGAGAATTTCTAGGTTTGTTTGAGATTGAACTGATCTAGAAGTTGTTTTCCCTAACTTGAATTTCGATACTTGGTGTGCTTGTTGACTTTGGGAAACTCTTGCGAACTGCTATGAAAGTGGATGGAAAAAGCACTTGCACGGTAAAAATTGATCTTAGAAATTAGAATATAGTTGAAATGGGTACTTAGAAGTTTTGCTTTTGTCACGTTTTTCAATTTTTTTTTTTGGATTCCTGGGTGGAGGTTGGTCTTGTGATTTTGATTTGATCAATTATAGAAAGAAAACACAACAAACACATAGAATGATTTCATGGTCTTTTTAATTTTTTTTGAAAATTTTTGGACTCTTTTTTAGTGAAAAACAAGTACAATCCTAGGCTGGTAAAGATAGTATTTGTCAGATCCCCTAGCTGTGCATATTCAAAGCAGAAATCTTCAAGATCTTAGTAGCATCGACTCCTCTCCATGGCACACACTTCTCACGCATACCAAGATCTGAGTTTCGCAAGGCTCGTACCCCCACCGAACCTTAGGATTGTCTCTGCTATCTCTACTAAAAACCACATGAATCAGGGCGCCTTCAAAGGTCCCACCTTTTGCACCAACAAATAGAAGGATTTTGGTCTACTAAACAAAGGATATGTAATGAGGGAAGCGATTCGAGTGGTTACACATGCGGCAACACTACTCTCCGTTGTGGAGTCTCCCAGCCTGCAAGGGTTATGCCTTGGAGGGTTTTGGGGGAGGTTGGCTATTGGTGTAACACAAATTCACTTGTTGTTTGAAGCTTTCACTCCAAACACAATTTATTTTGAGTGGCTTGGCAGGGCTTGGCTTTAGCCTATTACCACTTAGGGTCATTCCCACTTGGACAGGCGGGCATCCAAGGGCAGGCCCCTCTAAAGGTTATACATGCAAAATGATAAGTCTAGCATTCTGGTCACCTAATAAAGGGGAGAGCATAAGCCTATTGTCATTCTGAAGACACAATAAATAGTGGTTTATCCAATCCTAATTAAAATGAGAAAAAACTATATGCGTTATTCTACTTGGGCACACACACAATTGTTAACTTTGAAGTGATTAGGAGATAGCAATGATTCTTTCCTTTGCAAGATAGCAATATTCTTAACTGAAAGAGATAGCCATATAGCAATGATCAATGAGACCAAGATAGCAATGATTCAGTTACCACCCTCCTAGTTAGAAACTATGTGAGATTTGCATGCATATTTTTACCTTCCTAATCAGAGCTAGATTAAAAGTGTATGTAAGTTACATGAACAATGGTTTACTCCTTCCTAATTAGAACTAGATGAAAATTGTATGCAAGTTGCATGAACAATGGTTTACTCCTTCCTAATTAGAACTAGATGAAAATTATATGCAAGTTGCATGAACAATGGTTTACTCCTTCCTAGTTAGAACTAGATGAAAATTGTATGCAAGTTGCATGATAATGCCTAAATCAATCCTATTCAACACTTAGTGAAAATGATGGTCTTCAGTGGATGTTATACACTAGAACCAGATTAGCAGTCTCCTGATATCCACCAGTAGTCCACGAAAACAAAAATTGAATCAAGAAGTTTGCAAATCAAATGATGAGGTGAAAAACACATAATCTGGAAAATTTCATGAAAGTATGATTTTTGACAGCAAAAGAGATATGAAAATCAGAATCTACGTGAAATTCTATACTATTTTTTAAAAAAAATCATGAAAATTCGATAAAAAAATGCTGAAGTTATGGTCATTTGAAGTTCCCAAGGTAAGGTTTACTTTGACTGATAATTACCTAATGACTATAACCCAGTAGGCTGAAAATACCTATACCGTTGTGAAGTTCTCGAAGTCAACTTTCCAACGGCTATAAAATTGCAAAAATCTGATGTACCTACAAAAAGTTATGCTAAAAAGAAAAAAAAAATGCCTATTTTGCCCTCATGAACATTTGTATTTCTTTTTTAAAAGAAAATTAAATGAACAAAAGAAAAGAAAAATTATTATTATTTTTTTTTAACATTAATTTTTTTTTTTAAATTAAATTATAACATTTAAAAAAAAAAATCTAACCCTAATTGTTTTGTCAACCCTAATTTTGTTTTTTTTGGTTCGTATATTGATTGACTATTTTTTTAGGTTTTATATTATTTTGTTTTTTTTTTGTTTTGGTGTGTGTGTATAGGTGGTGGAGTAGTGGCAGCGGAGGTTGGGTGGTCTGGAGTAGTGGCGGCGGAGGTGTTCGGGTGGCGGCACAAAGCAAAGAAGAGCGTGGGCGGTGGCATGGAGCAAAGCAGGTTAGGCGGAGGGAGAGGGGAGTGGCAGAGAGGAGAAGGGCAGTCGAGGTCTGGGGGAGCAGGGGGGACGGGGAGACGAGGAGAGGCGGGAGGAGGGTTGGGGCTTAGGGGAGTGCATAGAGGGGAGAGGGGGATCGAGGGTGGGGATTGGGGGTTTATTTTGGGGTTGGTGTCGGGGGGGACAGAGGAGAGGGGGGGTGGTTGAGGGGGTTTGGGGAGGCTGAGGCCCTGTGTGCAAGGGCTTTGGCCCCTGCAACAGAATTTTTTTTTTTTTTGGGTGGCTTTTAAAAAAATAATAATAAAAAAAATATAAAAAAAATGCTGTGTATTTATTTATTTATTTATTTTGTTTCGATATTTTTTGTTGTTTTTTTTTTTAATTTTTTTTTTTGAATTGAAAATAAATAAAAGAAAATTGTGTAATACATTTGTTTTTTGTTTTTTTTTACAAATGATATTTAAAAAAAAATACTTGCTGTTGTAAACAAAAAAAATTGTGTTTGTGGTTTTTTTTGCAAAAATACGCTGAAATTTTTTTTTTTAAAAAAAATTCTAGTAACAAAAACTAGGCAAATTATATGTTATTTTTCACCTGTGAGGCCTCCCAAGCTCAACAGTGAGGTCCGATTGAGCATAAGAGGTCGTGTATGAAAGTTGATGTCCAGATCTGTGACAAAACACACCTGAAGCTGTGACAAAACACACTTAACAAAACACTCAGAAACAAGATGGGTTAGATCACAGTGGGCACCAGAATGTTTTATGGAAATGTGAACAATATCAATAATGAACTAAAATCTAATAACACAATAGGAAATGAGACAAATGCAAATCAGCAAAAGACAATACCTTTGCAACCTGATTTACCTCTCTGCTTCCATTGTTCACCTATTTGTTCTTGATCTTGATTGTAATGAAGCCCTCAGAAGCGTATACTCCCTTGCTTGTTGAAGATGACAAGAATAGAATGGTTGTGATATGAATGTGCTATGAAGATGAGCTTCAAAGCAATGGGGTGATCTCAAGCAAATGGGTGATAGTGGGGGTGCCAAAGGCGCACTGGTAATTCGACAGAGTAATTCTACTTAAAGCTTGGATGATAGAAATGGAAGAATAAGGTTCCATTTATAGACTCAAAAGAGAAGAGATCAACAGTTGAGAAGAAATAAGAAGATCAATGGTTGAGAATGGTTGAGGAATATGCGCGAATAGAAAGAGGACAAGTGTCCAAGTTCTTTCATGCAACAAGGGAGTTAACTGAATAGATTGAAGAGTTAACAGAATTGATTGAGGAGTTGACTAAATAGATTGAGGAGTTAACTCAATGGACTAATCAGTTAACTGGGTTTATTGGGGAGTTGACTAAATAGATTGAAGAGTTAACATAATTGATTGATTAGTGAACTCAAATGACTAATTAGTTAACAGATTTGATTGATGTGTTAACTAATTTTGACTAGAGAATAAATATGACATGTGGGTGAGGGAATGTTAGCTAATTAAATATTAAAAATATTTAATTACATATGCAACATGGTGAGGTGGAAAGATGAGGTGGATTGATGAGGTGGATTTATGAAATTAGGACTTAGGATAGAGGAATTTAGGATTATTTAATTATGTGAGACATTAGAAAAATTAGAGAATTTAATTAAATAAATTGATTTTATTTAATTATGGGATAATGAACCAATCAAATAAACTTAGAATATTTTATTTAATTGATAGAAGAAAATAAGAATTAAGATAAATATTAAAATATTTACTTAATTTGACCTGAGCCAATTTAGGTGTATACACCCCCCACCCTGGACTATAATGGTTTCTCAGGGGCAATTATATCCTCCCACCCACCCCCGGGGGTTCTAGTTTTGTTTAGTTATTCCCCATCCCAACAAATATATATTGCCTCCCACCCACCCCGCATGCCACACGTCATCCCTAGCATTAATCTAAACATCAAAATATATTTACTTATGTCCAAGTAAAAGTAAAATGTATTAGCAAGACAAAAATTGGGGATGTAACATATCCTTCCCTTAAAGATTCATCGTCCTCGATGATATAAAGTATCAAAATGTAACTAAAAAGCAAGTTCA
Organism: Cunninghamia lanceolata; assembly: GCA_027924645.1. Classification (NCBI taxonomy): domain Eukaryota; kingdom Viridiplantae; phylum Streptophyta; class Pinopsida; order Cupressales; family Cupressaceae; genus Cunninghamia; species Cunninghamia lanceolata. Next base: position 2,981,093 of record BSBN01000908.1, on the reverse strand, counting down.
TTATTTTCAACTGATAATAGTATTAAATAAATGAGGAAACTCCTGATAAAATTCATGGTAATCCTCCCATGTAGTATTTTCCTCAGTATATTGGTTCCATTGGACCTTGCACTACAAGACCTCTCTATTACTCAAGTGGAGCTTCTGAGTTTCTAACACTTTGAGTGGCTCGATCATGACCACCCCTGGGTCCTGCATTTGTAAAGAGTTCCAATTTAAAATATGATTATCACCTGCAATATATTTCTTTAAATAAGAAACATGAAAAATAATGTGCATTCTAGACAAAGCTGGTGGTAGAGCAATTCTGTAGGCAACTAGATTGACGACTTCAAGTACTTCAAAGGGTCCCACATAATGAGGAGCTATCTTAGAAGACTTCCTAAACTTAATAGAACTTTTCTGAGGTTTGACTCTCAAAAGAACTTTCTCTCCAATAGAGAATTGTCTTGGTACACGCTTGGCATCTGCATAACTCTTTTGTCTGTCATTGGCTTCTGCCAGTCTTTTTCTGATCAGCTTAACTTTTTCTTCCATTTCAGCTAGCATTTCTGGTCTGATGCTAATCCTATCTTCTAGCTTATCCCAGCTTATAGGAGTTGGACATCTACTTCCATAAAATGCTTCAAATTGTGCCATCTTAATAGTGGAATGATAGGAATTATTGTAAGCAAATTCCACAAGTGGTAAGTATTCCTCCCACTTATATTGCTAATCCATGCAATACATTCACAGCAAATCTTCCAAAACCTAGATAACTCTCTCAGTTTGCCCATCAATTTTAGGATGATAAGCTATACTCACATTGAGTTTAGTCCCTAGCACTTGCCAAAACCTTAATGTTATACGCGCATCTCTATCCGAGATAATCTTTTTAGGGAAGCCATGCAATCTAAACACCTCTTATACAAATTTGCAAGCTAACACTGGTGCTCCATCAGTCAAATTCCCTGGTATAAAATGTGCTACCTTTGTGAGTTTATCAACCACAACTAAAATGGCATCATGCCTATTCCTAGACATAGGTAGACCTTGTACAAAATCCATACTTATAACTTGCCATTTCCACTTTGGTACATCATGCAGATACAACGATCCTGCTGGGTGTTGATGTTCTGCTTTTACCCTCTGGCATTCTAGACAACTTGCTACAAATCTTGCAGCATCATTTTTCATTCCTTTCCAAAAATAAAGATGTTTAACATCCGCTAGAATTTTGGTCACTCCTGGATGTCCAGAATATGGTGCGGTATGAACTTCTTTCCATACTAGATCCCTTAATCCAGCTAAATCAGAAACATACATTCTACCTCTAAACATCAATAGTCCATTTGACTCAAACAAAAACCCATCATACCTCGGGTCTCTAGGATTATCTTTCAGAGCTTTCTTAACTTTCTCATAATATTCATCACTAGATAAATTTTGTAGAACTAAATCTTTGAAATTTTCACGAATAGAGACAATAGAAGATGTCTTCTACGACTCAAAGCATCAGCTACTCTATTATCTTTTCCTTTGATGTAATTTATCTCAAAGTCATAGTCAGATATCAATTCTAGCCATCTCTTTTGTCGAGCATTTATATGTGGTTGAGAGAAAATATACCTAAGACTTTGATGGTCTGACTTAAGTATGAAAGTTTTCCCTAACAAACAGTGTCTCCACATTTGCAAAGCATGAGTTACTGCAGCCAATTCTAGATCATGTGGTGCATAATGTTTCTCATAGGATTTCAATTTGCTTGACTCATATGCTATAACTCTTCCATCTTGCATAATCACTCCTCCTAATCCTTCTCCCAAGGCATCTGTAATTACCTCAAATTATCCTTCAGGGTCAAGAACTTTCAAGATTGGAGCTGAAGTTGACTTTTCCTTTAAAAGATCAAATGCCTCCTAACATTTTTTTGTCCATTCAAATATCTTTCCTTTCCTTTGTATGGAAGTGATTGGACTATTAATACTGGAGAAATTTAGAACAAACTTTCCATAATAGCCAGCCAGGCCCATGAAACTATGCACCTCATGCACATTTGTGGGTACAGGCCAATCCAGAATAGCTATGATTTTTGCAAGATCAATAGATATTCCATTTGCAAATATAATTTCCTAAATATTGAATCTCCTTCTGAAAGAATGTACACTTTGATAGTTTTCCATATAACTTATGTTCCCTTAACCATTGTAGAACCAATTACAAATGTTGTTGATGTCCTTCTTCATTCTTGGAGTAAATGAGTATATCATCCAGAAATACTAGAACAAACTTGACTAAACAATCTCTGAATACACTGTTCATGAGATTCATGAATGTGGTAGGGGCATTCGTCAATCTAAATAGAAACACTGTGAACTCATAGTTCCCATATTTGGTTCTAAAAGTTGTCTTATGAATATCCTCATCCTTCAATCTTAACTGATGATATCTTGATCGCAAATTAATCTTTGAAAATACTATAGCTCCACGCATTTGATCAAAGAGATCATCAATACGTGGAAAAGGATATTTGTTCTTTACCATTGCTTTATTAAGCATATGATAATCTATACATAACCGAAGGGTTCCATCCTTCTTCTTAATAAAAATAACTGGAGAACCCCATGGTGAAACACTGGGTCTAATCAAACCTTTTGCCAATAGTTCTTGCAATTGGGTTTTCTATTCCATTAACTCCGTAGTTGTCATATGGTAGGGTACTTTTGATATAGGCTTAGATCCTGGTTTAATATCAATTGTAAAATCAAAAACCTTCTTAAGAGGCAGTCCTGGAAGTTCTTCTGGAAACACATCCTAAAAATCCCCAAGAAAGGGATAGTTTTCTCCAAAAGATGAACTAGGGCTTTCTAACCCTTCCTCTACTTGTTCCATTTTAACTACAAACAACTGACAACCTTTCTGTCTAACCCTTTTCAATTGCTTAGCAAAGATAGATTTGATTTTAACTTCTCTTTGAATCCCTTGGAACTGGGTCTGATTTCCCAAATCATCTAAGCATTCAACCATTTTTGAAAAATAGTCAACCCTTTCTCTATGCTTCCACAACCAACTCATTCCTAGGATTACATCGTAGGAACCTAAGGGAGCTACATACAAATTTACTTCTGTTGAAAAACTAGGGAGATCAATCTTGGCCTCAAACAAACATTGCTCTACTTGAGCTTTAGATTGGTTAGCATATTCTATTGACCAAGGTTTAGACATGTACCCAACTTTTCTAGGAAACTTAAGCAAAATTCTAGGAGAAACAAAGTTTACAGTGGCTCATGTATCAATCAAAATAGATATAGGGACTCTGAACAAAGTACCTATCATTTCAATTGGCGTGATTTGATACTCTGCTTGACGATTGTCAAGAGCTACATGAGTTCTTTGTTGGAATGCTTCTTGTTGAGTAGGTAGTGCAGTACCTCTTTGTTGACCAATTTGATTCTTGTTAGGGCAACGATTAGTATAATGGTCGCCCCCACAAGTAAATCATCCTCCAATGGATCCTCTCTTAACTGAAGTCTTTCCATTGTTATCCTCATTCCTTTTGTAATTTCCATTCTTCTTCCCATTTCCAGGTCCACCCCTATTTTTCTGAGATCCTTTATCTTTTCTCTTGTTCTCATAACTCTTTTCATTTCTTCTCTTGAATGGTTGGTTAGCAGGAGTTCCATTAAATGTCTTGTGGTTTCTATCACGATATGTCGAGATGGATTTCAGCTTTTGTTCTTGCTTGATCACCTTCTCATACACTTGATCCATTGTTATTGGACCATGTACATCTACTTCTCCACCAATCTGAGCATTTAAACCCATGATGAATTTTCTGATCCTGAATCTCTCATCTTTCTAATACTGAGGTACATATTTTAGAAGACGGGTGAATTTTTCTCCATATTCCACCACTGTCATGTCTCCTTAATGAAGATTCTAAAAATTAGTCAATTTTTGATCAAAATAAAGTTGTGGTAGCCATCTCTTGTAAAAGAGCTCCACGAACTCATCCCAAGTTACCCTTAGAGAGCTTAAATTCAATTCCATCTTCTTATTCATGCACCAAGTGGATGCTTCTCTTGCCAGTTGGTATGCTCCCCAAACTACCTTGGTTACTTCCGAGTAATTTCTTATCTTGAAATATTTTTCCATTTCTATCAACCAAGCTTCTGCCGCATCTCCAATCACCTTTCCATCAAATTTTGGTGGAGTGACCTTCTTCATATCCTTGGTGTTCTGAGGTTAATCTATCCCTTGCTTCTTTATGAGGTTCCATAATCTTATTTTGATCTTCATGATTCTCTCCACTTTCTCCATGAGAGTTTTCACCTCCTCCCTCAGTATTCCCTTTATCATCCACCTTCTTCTCCAAATCACCTAGTCTTTTCTTAGTTTCATCAAGAACGGTTATGATTTGGTCTGACTTATTATTTGGTGGGTGGTTTCCCTCTTCATTTTCTCCCTAGTTAGTTCTTGTCTGAACCATGTTTATCATTTTTCTCACACCTGAGAATATTGAGTTGTCTATTAGTTCATGATTATAATTCATCCCATTAAATCAAAATATAATAAACTCAAATCAAACAATAGTTTGGTACAAAAACAACTTTTTTTATTTATTTTATTTTAAAAGTATAGAATATTCTTCATTTATACAAGAAATGACTTCAAAATTCATGCTTAAGAGGAGTATATCCTTCATATTCATTTTCAAATACATAACCTCAAGGTATATAACCTTTTGACTCACTATTGGACCTTACTTCTATGATCTCAACAAATGGGGGTATGCGAGGATCTCACCTAACCATAGTTGTTTCCTCATCTGACATATATTCTATGATTTTAGCAGTGTTCTTAACTCTTTCAATGTTTTTCCTTCTCACTCATTTGATTCGAGTTAAGGTAGTCACTAGGATTTCAACATCACTTAACCAAATGCCACTATCATCATTAGTTCCCTCAAAAGTTTTGATAATGGCCTCACATTCTCTTTTTGCTTTAAGGAAACTTTGACTTATGTTAACAGACTTTCTCACTGTCTTCTTAAGATGTACCATCATGGCACATAAATTTTCAAACATTAGCTAACCGCATAATGTTGACTACAGGTAAGCATAGTGGTCTCATAAGCCCTAGTGCTGAACCTGGTAGCTCTGATACCATATGTAACATCCATGTTCTAAAAACATAGTAAAACTAGAAATTTACCATAGAGTAATTTAATAAGGTAAAAATGAGAGAAAATTTTTCTTTTATTTATCATATAATCAAGTAAAATCAAATTGCAAGACTCTTTTACATAACACAATATATATATCATATTGTCTTTCTCATTTACAATATCCACAAAAGTAATCAATTACATAAACAAATTTGGAATAATTACTGCTTTTGAATATCTGACATCTTTATCACAAGCCCTGACATGTTTTCTACTAGAGAGAGAGAGAGAGTATCTTTCCAGTGATTTACCTCCATCCACAGACCGGCAGTCTCCCACACATCTTCCACATAGGAAGTGGCCCTACCCTTCATGAAGAATATAGACCAAAGGTGACCAGTGGTAATGTTGGTGCCTGATTTCACTGTCGGTTATTTTAGCAATTTTCATGCAGGCACCTTCCCAAAAAATCCAAAAAAGTTCTAAGTCTTTGGGCCTCCTCAGCATGTTTTAACATCAGAATGATATTTTCTTTGGAGGAGGTCATCATCATCATATTTCTGGTCATCACCCTGATGTTGCTTACGAGGGTCATCATATTTTCTGTCAGCATGATCTTTCGCTGGGGTGATATTCTAACATCGGGTGATCTTACTTAAGATCATCCTGATGATGTTGCTGCAAAGTCCTAAGTATGACCCGATCTTCATCGGGGTCATCATATTTGAACATCGGGTGATCTTAGTCAAGATCATCCTGATGTTGTTTTATCACTTCATGTTCATTATTTTATCACCCTGATGATGCTGACGTCATTCTTATGTCAGGGTGATATCTGTTTTTCTACCTGTCTGCATCATGATATTTCTGAAGGGAGATATTCGCCTGTCGGCTTCATGCATTGTCCAATGGGGGTGATCATTTCAAATATCAGTCACATATTCATATATCACCCCGATCTTATAGTGGAGCTACAGTGCAGCATGATATGTGTGCATCAGGATGATATTTCCAAATATCCGGTTATCTTCCGAATATCATCCTGATGCCGATGTATGGTGATGTCATCAAGGTCCGGGGGGGTCATATTTCTAACACTGATCATCTTGTGGAGATCCCCCGATATTTGCAAACATGACGATGATGTCATCCGGATATGAGGAGGTGCGCGATAGGCAGATATGCTGATGACGTCAGCAGGATATGATGGTGACGTCATCAGGATGTTCATCGGCCAGACATTTGGTATCGGCTAAGCAGGAGGATCTTCCTCTGATGCATCAGGTTGTGCCGATGAAGGCGATTATCATGTAGGTGATATTGCGATGATGATGCTGACGTCAGGGTGATATTTCAAGCAACAGGTTATCATGCTGCTGGAGGATGATGATGAAGGTTTATACTAGTGTCGTCGGGAGCAAAAGCACCGACATCATATATGCTCGCGACCTAGTATATAAAGTGTTGAAATGGTCGCCGCGGGGTGCATGTGGCATAATTGGTATCCTGCATATTTTGAAATATCACGATGAGGTATTTTGGCGGGAAACGGTTGCGATGCACTGTTTGATATTTTCCCAAGGCCGCGGGTTGGTGCGCCATTAATGGCGAAGGTTGCAGAGGTATGGACGGATCTGGTACCCGATTGAAGGTGTACATCAACGGACAGTGGCGCAGGGCTCGATGTTTCTTCCTGTCTCCTCCCCTACCTACTCCATTCATGTTTGGGCGCCAATCTGGTAATGCGTTGAGCGCCATTTTTCTGATACTGTGTATCTGGCGGGATTTTTGGTCAACCATGTAATTAATTGCTGTGGTACACTTTCTGGCTGTTATAAGCAGACTGTGTTACCATTTTTCAGGTTGTTGAAAACTGGACATTTTGGCTCTGTAATAAGATACAACTAGTTTTGGTTGCTCTGTGCAGCAAAACTTGTGAGTTTATGTATCTCCTGTTGTACGTTTTGGCATGAATCCACTGATTTCATGGTTAATCTTATATGAATAATGCTATGTTTGCATGTGTTATGCTGATTCTGTCTCCAGTTTTGCATGTATCTTTCTTCCTGCAATAGGGATGCCATAAGTATCGACAGCTTAACACTCTGTATTGGGAGATATCTGTAAGGCAGGTATCATGTGTATCCCCCTGAAATCCAGTTTTAGCTATTCATGCTGATCATTCACAGGTGTATGTCTACCGACTCCAAGCCCTAGATAGGCACCAATCTAGCTCTGTGTTGAGGTTATACACCATGTCCAGCTTTGCATCCAAACACCATTTCAAACCATCTCTCCCTTCCATCTGTTAGTTGTAGGATTAGGAGTAGGAAACCCTTGCATGCTCTCATCCCTAACCAGACATATATGTCCAAGAACGTTGCCCACCTTGTGATCTATCATACAGATCTTGGTCCATACATGAGAGTATTCTACCTGTTGTTGTCAAGTTAGATCTTTCTATCTTTGAGCTAGTCAAGGTTACATCTTGAGTTATAGGGATACCCCCCTTGGTGTGGCAGAACCAGAAGTGAAGGGGAGGAGCTCACGCAACCTCCTGTATTAGTTGGCTGAATCTGCCTGTGCATTAGAAGTGGCAAACCCTAATGCTGATTCAGAAGAAAAACCAACAGGTAATTTGCCTTCCCGAGTACATAGTGTTGTATCCTACACAACTCTATCAACCATACAACCCTAGATACCCTCTAGCTAAGTATGATATCCGATAGGTAATGCAATCCAGATATAGTGAACAGACAATACATGTAGAAAACAAATGCATTACTTTGGCCAAAGTTTTAATATCAATAACGTTCAAAATGAACGTGGTCGAATTGTTCACCCACCCCTACTCGACTTGGATACTGTTGTATTCTTGCAATTTATCCTTACCCAATATGATTACGTAAATGGTTTTATCATCATTCCTAACCATAGTTTACTTGACTTGGATAAGTCCATATGACATATCTAGTCATTTGTTTCCATATTTGATACTAGGGTTTTCATTATAACCCCTAATAATCCTATATTTCAAAACTAATCATATCTCATAACTATGAGACTAAGGTTTTAAAAAAACCCTTGGGTTTACTTCAAATACGATTTAAAATAAAACAGTTCTTTAATAAATATCACCTCCAACGCAAAGGAGTATGATTTCCTTCTATCTTCCTATTGCAATAACGTTGATAACCACTAAAGTCTAGATTGTATACATATATAAGTTTCCATACTATGCAATATTCAAGTTTAGACTTCTCTAATTCTCATCATAATGATCTACTACAATGTTATACTCATCAAGTTTAATATAATAGATAATAAAGATGGTCCTATGGTACTTATTTGATTCACCAAATTGTTCTTAGTTTCCCATTATTTGACTAGATAAAATAGTTTTCCAAATATCTATGAATCTATGTGTTGAATAGAAATCGTTTGGTATAAAACTATACCTAGGATAATTCAATCGATATCATCTTCACTAATTGATTGGTCAGGTTACTCATATCCAAGGAGTAAATATATCTAAGTATCATTTTGTATTATACAACACCACATGCCTTTGCATGATTTTAAAACCTATAATATCATAGTTGATCAGCTGCATGTTATATCTCACTCAGTGGTTTGAGCTTATATGGCTCAATCTACCCACATATAAAATAATGAGAACCTTATTCTGACGTGCAATAATAATGATCATAAAGACATGATAAGATAGTTTGGCATCATAATAGTTATAAATATATCATAATCCTCAGCTCTAAGAGCTCAGGGTTTTTAAATTCATTGTTAAATGGTTGTATCGGCCATACAAGGCCTCTTGATGCTACTAGTTTCTTATATGGCAATGAGTTGTTTATCATTCTTACTAACTGTCAATATGACAGTGATTTCATCCAAGTAGATCATGGTTTAAAATCATCAACACATCGAATAAATGGTTTTCCTTATCTGACAATTCACAAAACTACTAACAAACATCTTAGAAGACGTCAATTTAGAAAAAGTACAATTCATTTTTGGAATATAAACAATCTAAATAGAAATATTAACCTAGAAATTTTGACAGCCTTTCCAATATGACAGAGTTGCAGACCTGAACTAAGTTGGACGCCTTAGCCAATAATTTCTCTCTTCAACCCGTATTCCCAATACTCGCTACCCACTATGAATCTTAAAAGCCACAACGTCATATGAATCATTTTTTTGACTCTTAAAGAGTCATTCCCATTTAAAACTCACTCAAGACTCTTAATGAGTCTTCCTATCATCTCTCTCCCATGCTTTCAGTTAAATGCAAAATAAATGCGAAGTCAATCCACACATACAGCTTTGGTTACAACCGAAACCACACAATATGCTAAGCCTTACACATGTTGATGGAAGACATCCATCACTGGGATCTCATTGAATGTGGTTGTTATTACCACAGACTCCTCTTCCAAAGAGGCCGACATATCATTAAGCCACCATTGGATCTTTCAATGATCACTTTAAGTGATCGATCCACTACTTGATGCAAATGAAGGCTTTCCTATTAGTAAGCCTACAAATGCTCCATAAGTGAGTAAACATTAATAACAATGATGAGGTGTCTCCCCTTCACAATCCTTTGTTAAATCACGTCAACTTGTCTTGACGAGATCATCATTTGACGTTAAATATTGACAATGAAACCTTAAATGACTCAAAGATAATAACACAACCATTTTACGACAATGACATTGTAATATTTACGTTAATTGTAAATGGTCACAGTTCTACTCAAACGATGTCATTCACTTTACAAACGCCTATGTTGACACACAAATGACTTGACTTAGAAAATAATTGAAAGATATCGACTAGATTCAAAAGTATATCGGCAAACATGACTTACCTCTATCGACACTGGTTCACATTTTTGTTAAACACTCATTACTCATTTTGGCAAATAATCACTCATAAACTGAGGTCTATATCTCTCTCCTCAAAAGATTCTCTATTTTCTCCAAGAGTCATCCAAAACCTGTAATCTTGTGTAAAACTTGAAATCAATAGATTATGATCAGTGCATCATTATTCAAATAACAAACCAAATTCTCATAATGCAATTATTAAATCGATAATAACATATTCATTTCCATAATTCCATAAATGACATTCAATAGAATCTATGTCTTTCCCTGACATTAATCTAAACATCAAAATAGATTTACTTATATCCAAGTAAAAGTAAAAAGTATTAGCAAGACAAAATTTGGGGATGTAACAAATTGAAGCATTTAGGATTCCACCCAGATCAGATCAACTATACAACAACAACAATTATAGAGTAGTTGAGTAGTTGAACCTCCCTTTTAATAAACTATAGTAGCTTCTAGGGAACAACGGCATATACCTCACCTATAATTCCTCCCCATCCCAACTAGAATCCCCCCCAAAAGTTTTATGTGAACTCTCGATAGATTAGTTGAGTGGGAGTTATAGTTCCAAGATCGTACCCCATCTAATCTATATAGATATATGGGATGCCCAGCCAACAACCCTATATAAAGAGAGAACTACCCCACTTCTATCCAGACTAGATAGATAGGGCCCTCCGGATGGGGATAGATATAGAGGGTAGGGACAGCCCCCAGAGGGGCCCTCTAGATATTAGTTCATGATGCTAGAGATATTAGTTTGTGATGCTAGATTACGAACTGACTATCATCATTCGTATCACATAATAGATGGATGCTTGACCCCCCTCCCCAGATAGCTATAGAGGGGTGAGGTACTCTGTGATAGCATTGTGTCAGCTCTCCCCAATCTATATATAGGGTAGGTGCCCCTATCTATACTCTATAGGGAGGGTAGGGGGATGCCCCTATCTATACTCAATGAAGAATGATTGACTCAGTGATGGTGATGCGCAAATTTGATCCATTTGCATATATCATCATTTTATACCCTCATTCTCATTTTATATATATGAAGTGGGGAGCGAGGCATTCCCTTTAGATAGTAGGGGCCCCCACCTACTATATATGGGGGAGTGGGGGGGAGTGGGCCTCACCTCTATATGGGGATGGTCATATATAGATAGGGGCACACAGCAATGAGTGGCTATGCCCCCCCTCCCCCCTTATTATTATTATGACCCCATCCAATTCACCTAGTGAATGATCCCGTAATCGATCATAAATCTTGTGGACATGCCCCCAAAAGTGACAAGACCACCATATAATATATAGAACCCCTCGATCCAAATCAACGAGAGGATCAAAAATCTAGCAAACATGCCCCCCCTTCCCCCTTATTATTATTATTGTGACTGACTCATTCATTATCCATCTATTATAGTATTTGTGATACAACTTCATGCTAACTAATTGAAGAAACCATAAGGGGGGTCAACTATAGACAGGGTTGGGTGGGACTAGAAGTGCTCAATGCTTGCCGAGCCATAGCCCTATACTAGCAGCCAGGGGGCTAAGGGTTTGCCTAGAACCCATAATATTGAGCTTCGTTCAAATGAGATCTCCTCGTAATCCTTCACTCCTAAAAGATTACAGAATAACCTTTGGGAGGGAAGGAGAGCATACATTGGTCCAATTCCCGGGCATTAAAAACCACCCACCTCAGCTGTGACATTTAGTTGCAATGTCTAAGTTCTAACCCCAGGGACATAGGGCCATCTATATAAATGTCTGGCCACTAACTACCCCCTCTATATAAATTGTGGGAGGCCCTCTCAAAATCATCACCGTTGGGAGGCCCTCTATTCCATCGTTGTTTGTTCCCTCCCCTCCCCTCTTCAAAACAGTTGGCGATCAGTTGGCCACATGCCTAATCGAACCAGGTGGGTGGTTCGAAGTTGTTCCTCCCACCCGGGCCCCAACTTTCTGATAGGAACTACCTAGGTGAGCGAATAGTAGGGGACCCATGTTACATATAGAATTTGCCTTCAGAAATACTAAACTAGTGGCCAGGCTAGGTTCAAGATGTGATTGAAATATTTCAGAGGGGATGGGAGGGTAGTGATTGGCCCCCCACCCTGCCTCTTCTCACTGAGTGAACTATAGTCAAACCTATTTTTAATTCTAGCTGAAACATTCATTGAATTCAAATCCATTCCATTTGGGAACTATACCCCCCACTCTATAGTACCCCCCACCCAGAAGTGTAGCAGAGCCCCTAGACGGGTTCTCTTGATAAAGGATGGGGGAGGGAACCCCAAATCCTATGAACTCCACCTTCCATACCAACCCCAACCATTGCTAATAAGGCCCCACCCATCTAGTTGAGAAGGACAGGCTCCATCCAGACAAAGCCGAGAAGGGAACGACCCTGTAGGATGGGGGGGAATTATAGATAGTCGAGAAGGCCCTGCTAGAATTTCCCCCACCACCCGGTAATATCCCATCTTAAGATTTCTAGGCTCATCCTCTCATGCTGAAGAGCATATGTAGGTATACCTTGTGTTAGAACTTTGTTTCCAAATGATTGAGAGATGCTTCTTCACTCTTGAATGAATCCTTCGAGTCTAGCGAAATCAGTCGATCCATCTTGAATGGTGCAATACTTCTAAATAGTTGACATTGGGAAAGCATGGGAATAATAGCACATCTGGGGTAGGCAAGTTGGTGATCTTTGACATACATGATATGACCTAGATCTATCTATCTGAATCCTCCAATCTGGCGATAATGGGAAGTCCATCCTATTGGACCTAGGATCTCATTGAACCATTGAATCACTAGCAGCTGTTTAATGAATCATGGCGATTGGGGTTTGAACAGACTATGAAGTAGAGAATGATCCGGCGCTCCACCTAGTTAGCCTTTTTGGTTTCCAGATTCACTATCTTTCATGGGGATTTCTTCATCTATCTCACTCAATCATTTCTTGAGTTCATGCTAGAGTAATGGACTGATGAAATGAGTGGCAATAGTTTGGAGTTGATTCTGTAGTCATGGAATGGTTGGATTGAACAAATTGGGGGTTAATACCTCCATTCAATGAAATGGATACAAGGACCATCTCTCCCTATCTGACTAGCACCTTAGATTTGATAACAGGATCAGATGCCCCCCCCACTCATTTATAATGGTTGGAATAGCTATAATGAGTGGGGATTGACTACTGCTGGAGGTGTCACATAATTCCCTACCTATATAGCTAGGTTGTGCGATCTTCATATCTCTCTTTGGGGTGAACTAGATCCCCACCTTTCAACCCACCCATTATAGAGAGAGGGGGTGGTCAAGCCCTTGCATGCACAAATCTGGGATGGCTTGAGTAGGCAAAGAAACTATGGGCAAGGCCATAACATCGTGCTATACCGAAAATCAACATTTCGATAATCAATACATCGCCTAGAATAGAATACAATAATATAAAGAAGGGGCGGGTCAACTATTTAGTGGAGAAGACTGCTATTCACCTGAATGAATGTTAAGCATGGCTCAATATCATATAAGTTCAAAGATGTGGAACAAGATCACTGAAAACAGGGCCCCTATCCATACTCTAGTGAAACACGGACAGATAGATTAGCTCCATGGTTATCTTGTTCGGGAAGTCTAGTTACAGAGGACCTATTTCTAGGTGCTATGTCAATCCATGCATGGACCTAAATGAGGGGTAGTGATTGCTATTCCCACGCTCTAGATTGGTACTCTCACGTCGTTTCTTTTCTTGAGACTTCAAGGTGGAAAGTAAAACTCCTCTCATTTCAAAGATACCAAAACCGCCTTTCTTTATATAGTAGGGGCCCCCCTACTCTAAATAGTTTGAATAGGGCAAAGCAAAAATATTTAGCTTAGCTAGTCCACCTTTCCTCCACTTTTACCATACACCACTTTTTACACACAACAAGTCATTTTTATTTATATTACATCATAATATAGAGCTACGCCCTATAGATAGTAGGGGCGATCTTACTCCATCAGATACATCTCCTATATTACCTACTTCATGGGATGGGAGGACCCGCCCTCCCCCCAGTAATGACCTCTGCGCCTTCAAGGAGACACCCCCTCCCCCTTCTTTATAATGGAGCCACTTCACCCCTACCATTCTTTAAGAGGAGGCTAGAATACTTGTCAGTCATGCAACGGAAATGAAGCCCGCCGCTCCAAACACTCAGCTCACCTAGAAATCACTTAAGTCCTTAGACACAAACTCATTCAATTCCTCAGCAACTGCCATAAAATTCCCTCCACCCCCGGGGCCCTTCCCCAACTATATAGGTAGGGGCCCTTCCCCCTACTACTGACCTCCAGGCCCATGGCAGTGCAGTCAACCCTTTTGGGCTATCTTTCCCATCACCAGTATCCACATTTTGAATTGGAGATGAAGGATCCCTGAAATCCCCTACCTATATAACTGGGGGTTAGCCTATTTATCTCTTTTGCATGTCGCTCCAACTATAGTTCGCATCTTTGAGGTTGAGGTAGTTGATCGAGCCCTATCCACGGACCACTATAGAGGATAGGGTGATTGGGTCCTGCTTAGGACCAGATGGACTGGGGGGGACCGGGGCTGCCTCTCTTACAAGCACCTCCTTGTTACTTGGCCACTGCTGGGGGAACTCACATGAGCGCGTTCATCTTAAGCACTCCCCTAATATTGAACACCTCTAGCCACACACCCACTCAGTCTTGGGCCTCCACTCAAATCCAAGAACTCCATTGTAGAGTAGGGTTCTTTCGACATAATCATCCGCCCTACTCAAATCAACCCCCTACTATAGATAGGCATAACTCTCATCCACCTCATAGGATTTTCTGGTCTTCTCCACACTACAACCCCCACTCGAGGGAGAGGAATGAGTTGGGATATTATCACAGACTGATTCAAATTTGATCTGACTCATAGCCAATGTATTCCTGCTTTCCTGCTACTTTCACACAACTGCTTCTCATATTCTAGCTTTGACTCTTTCTCACTCAACATGCTATTCTCCATGCCCCCGTGGTGGGTGGGAGGCTATAGATTGTTTTTTCTCTTCATTTCCCACGAGGGAACTATCGACACTTTCCTTTCCCCCAGTCTTGCTACTCTCCTCAAGGAGAGGAAGAGAGCTTCCCCCATACCCCGCTACTGTAGCAAGTCCCTCATAAGAACTCCCATTCTAGACGGAAACTGCTTTAATAGACGAAACATCACCCAGAGGAGCTACCAAAACTTCTGGCTCTTGCGGAGTTATCCTTCTCTCTTGGGGAATTATCAATGACCCAGTCCCCAAACTAGAACTTCTACCCCCTTTTTAAAGTAAGGTTAACCGCTTAGCCTCTTTATCTTGACAGCTAGAGAGAGATAGGGTTCTTTCCTTGGCTCTTCTCTCCGCTAGGGTGAGATAATGTTTTTTTGCAAGCTTAGAATAGCAGGGCCGATCCATTAACCATTCGTACACTGGACCCTATAATCCCTTCCCACCTGGTGGCCCCTATGGATATATAGTAATGTTGGTCTCAGAGAATCACTCACCGTTAAGGACACCCTCACGTTAGCTCCATCACCATGGATTGAGTATCCATCTTATCTAACAGCAAAACAACTCCTTTGATTCTCAGAAAAGATTGCGACCAGCTCCCCAAGTGAAGTGATTCAAGCATTAGCCACGGCCCCCGAACCTAAATCTCCCAGCCAACTCTATATCTCCCCTTGGGCTATAGGGCAGTTGTTAATCTGTATGAATGGATTTTGGATATGGATCAACTGCAGCCATATCTTGACAGGTGGATTGGCCAAAGGATCGACTTGTTCTAAATGGTTGGGCATAGTAGCCCCTACCTATATAACTGGGTATGGCACAGAGAAGAGAAGAGAGGGGGCAAGTGAAGAAACACTACTAGTATATATGCGCTACTATAGAAAGGGCGACTGATGACTGATATCACATACACGATAGAGAATAGGGAGTCACAGAAACACCAGGCAGGGGGTAGGGCATTCTATACATGATACCCTTTCTACTCGGGCCCTACCTAACTCTAGCCCTACCTCCATCAACTAAACTATACTAGGGGGTGGGGGTTGGTGTACCTTTGACCTCTATGGACCTAGCCCCCTCTCTCCCTAGAAAAGTGATACCCTCAATTCTCCTATCGAGTTCACCCAGGATGGGTTAGGAGGAAGAAGGGCAGAAGAAGTGGGGGGGTGCCAGAGATCTAAGTGTTTGGCAGCTATGGGAAGAGATCATCCATAGATAGACTTGTTTGTACTGATAATGCGATGGGCAGATTGGTCTTGAAATGGAAAGTATGGCAAATCCTGGATTGAGCAGTCCAACGATTAGCTTGAACAAGGCGTAGCCAATAAGCGCATGGCTTACATACAGGTGGTTGTGAGAATAAGTATGTACAGGCTTCGAGAGTGCCATTTTGAGATTGATGAGGTTGATCAAAGAATTGGATGGACCAAAATGAAAGATTACTAGATTAGGGAAATGATCTTGGAGGGATCGCATAGATATCATTCAGCCTGAACACAAGGTGATTGGGACCACTTGTCAAACACAATTAACGTGGTGATGGCACATGCGACTTTGATCAAGCTGCATGCAATGGTTGTTGCTGCTTTGCCAAATAATACCCTGTGGTGTTGGAGTCTTCGATTGCTGGTAGTAGTGGGCACGTGGCACGGGGAGTGATCCCCAAGGAGGTGATATCTCATCTCGAGTTTGTTAGCATCTAATTTTGCATGGATGCAGAATTGCATGAACGCGGGCTGGCAGCCCATTCAAGTAATTGCATGAATGCGAGCTGGCAACCCATGCTAGTTATATAGGTAGGGGGCGTCCTAAAGAAGAGAGAGAGGGACCTAAAACTATAGAAAGGGGGGGTGGTGGGACTGAAATTAATAGCAAGTAGCAAGAGAGTTCTGAAATCCTTGAGAACTGCTGAAGCATTTTAGAGCTGACTAATGAAGCGAAGAGATTGAAGCACTCATTGCGTACTTCCACTGGGATTAGGATCTTTCTTTTGTAATTCCTACCGATGAACTGGGGTGGGTGGGAGATACGCAGTTAGCTAGGATTAGGATCTTTTTCCCTATCAACTAGGGGCATGGTCTTCGACCCCATTGTAATAAGATCGTACAGCCTTCAGGCTTATTGTCAAACTCTGTATCCATACAACTTTGATCAAGATTGTATAGCCTTCGACTAATGCATAGTTAGTGAGCCATGTAGGTGATCCTCCGGAGGGCACTTTAATAGTTAGCTGCACATTTCCATATGTGTCTGTCCGCCACAGCTGATATAAAATCTATCCTATTGGTGAGCAAGTGTGGTGACATGTAAGTCCCTTCACGCAACATCTTGCATAACATCATGGAGTGATGTTAAGATCGGTAAGGTGGGGCGAGTGATGTTAAGAGCAGAGCAAGTTTGGCGCCTGCCAACCAAGGATTGCAAGATTCTACCCATTCTCCATACTCCTGACTGCAGCGATTGGGTGCCCCTCTCGCCCATTCCCTTCTTAGCTACTGCCCGCACTCTGAATAGGTTCATTTCTCATTCAATAGAATGAATAGGCCCTCCCCTCATAATCTAGTTGACCAGGCCCAAACTATGGGGGCCCAACCCCCCTCTCCCATAGTGGGCTATTAGCTGGAAAGGAGGAAGGGTGCCCACCAGCCCTACCTATATAGCTAGGAAAGGAGGGGGTAACCTCTCAATAGCTACTTGGGAAGGAGGAGGCCCCACCCCACCGCCAAGATAGGGGTAGGGCTTCTCAGCAACTACTTACTTCTCATCCAAAGGAGTGCCCCATCTCCTTTAGGCCCCACCAGACAACTATAGCCAGGGTTGGGTGGGACTAGAAGTGCCCAAGGGGGAATTATAGCTTTCTATCTAAAATGGTTTTTCATAGTTAGATGGTTAGTCACTCAAGTGGTCTTCCATCGAGTGGCTGGGAAGAGAGTGGACCCCCTCCAGATCTTTCTATAGTCCCGGTAGCTCTATCCCTCTGAGGGGAGAGTGAAGGTGGGGTGGCTCCCTTTCATAGTAGTGGTAGTGGTGGTTAGGTCACCCTGGGACCCCAGCTATATATCTATCTAGAATATATCCATATATAGGGGGGACCATACCCCTATCCATATCTCTGGGGTGAGAGGATTAGAATAATGATTAGTCATTTATGCACTTGATATTATGTAATAGACTGATTGATTGATTCATGATCAAGCACAACCTATTGAAACCAGTTGGGGGAGCGCTTGACCTACTGATGCACTTAGACAACATGACATGAGCCTCTCTCTCCCTATCTTCCCTATCCCTATCCCTATCCCCGATCAAGGACCTGATCAAATGGGAGAGAGAGGGGTTGACCAACCCCCTCCGTACTTTCTCAGTAAGCGAGAAAGGGGACTGAACCCTATAGATAGTAGGGGCCCCAGATGCAGCCCTGACCCTTTCTCTAGGTCGAGCCTCGATGTTTCTTTCATGAATGGGCCACCTACCATCGGTAAATACCCACCTCCCCCATGCCGAGTCGTACCACCTTATCAGCCCAATCAGTTGAGCCATACTACCCCAATCTGGTGAATACCAATCAAGGAGAGAAGTCTAATCGAGATAGGAGAGATATGAGCGCAGTTCATGATAGGGCCTGATCCAATCTATCTACCAGGTCTACCCCCCCTCTTTTATAGTTGTTATGAATGGCAAGTACCGTGGTGACTACCAGGGGAGACCAAAATCTGAATGAAGATTCTAGTTCATGTCATGATCGCCAATCTTTGGCAGGCCCTACCTCTATTCTAGTGGGCCCACCACCCCTATCTATATGACTGGCTAGGGTTCGCCCATTCATGATCTTTACCCTACTATCTATAGGGCCCACTGCCCTTATCTATTTAACTAGCCAGGGTTGGCCCATTCATGATCTTTGGCAGTTGGTTGGGATAACCAAGTTTCTGCCATTCCCATCTATTGCCCATTGATCTACCAATTTCTACCCTTAGTCACATTCCTATCTACCGGGCCGATGAAAGGACCTTTAGGTTGAGTGGCTACCTGCCTGCTATCTAAAGAAGGGGGAGTGGGTTCATCAAGCATAAGGAATTGTGTTTGCGATCAGATCTATAGTTTGAACTTCGTTCAGATTACGGGAGGTCTCCCAGTGGGCTGTTTGAAACTTGGAGCACTCGACTGACCCATCTGACTTATCATTCGAGGGGGTCTAAAACTCATTTATGCATGAAGATGTTTCTCAATTTGCTAATGATGGGATCGCCCCCCCACCCCTTTATAATAGGTATAATGGGTAGAGGGTAGTCAGTCATATTACGTAATAATGATCTCACTAGTCATATTAGTATATAAGCCAGGGAGGGTTGTGGTTGAAGGAAATCCTCTCCATGTTATTCTCCCTTGACCTCCTGATCTCTCCTGATTTGATCTCATCCTCCACCTATCTATCTATAGCTTGATCGACCAGGGCTCAACTGACATCTATATATTGGTTGAGGGAGATAGTACGCACTCAACCCCGTTCATTATAGAGAGGGGGGAGGGCATCTATCTATAGTCCAGTCTAGTCAGCACTCAGCCACCAAATATCTAATATGGAGTGGAGGCCTCACGTGACTATCCCCTATCCAAGGGTCCCCCTATAGATCTATATGGTGCTCCTACCATATCTGACCCCACCTATCTATAGGATGGGCTCCCCGCCTCACTCATGATCAGTAGCTATTTATCTGTATGAGGCAACAAATGGTTAATTAGTACCTCAATTCATAACAGTGACGATTGTTTGGCCTGTCTTATCTCATCTCAAGCTCCAAAAGATAATATATGGGCACTCGATCAATAGTTATAGTTCTAGGGAGACTAGGCCCTCTATAAATAGTCAACCACAAAGTCAGAGTCAAAGTCATTAGTGAGTCTTGTCTCCGTTCGACCGATACTAGGCTATACCCCTCTCACTTGTTAGGAATTTATAGGTCTAATTAAACCAATTCCACATAACCCAATAGGAGAAACAAGATGCTGAAACAAACCATAATGCAAAGATTAAATGAACAAGCAACAAGGAACACAAGATATACCTTGGGAAAACCCTTTGCAGGGAAAAACCCAGCTTCCAAAAGCACCCATGCTCAAATGTATTATTTAGCAATATAAAATTACAATACAATCCATGAGCCTCCATGAACACCTCTGAATCCATTAAGCACCTCCAATGCATCCTCCATGTGTACAAGCATGAATCCACACATCACCTATCATGCTTCACAATATGCACTTACAGGAGAGAACTCAATACAATGATAGCCTCTCACAAACCTCCAATCCACCTACAATGAAATAGCCAACATTACCCAAACCACTAACCATGTGCTTGCTTTTATAGACCAAGCTCACACAAATACAACTTGTGGTATTGGATAAAACCATGTGCCCCAAAAACCATGGTAACACAAAACCATTAACTTATAAAACCACTTGACCCCACATTTGACTATTGGTACTAACTTTTTCCAATAAATCAAATAATACAAATAATAATTAATTACTCTATGTGTCCCACACACATAAAATAATTAACCCAATGTTACAATACAACTTATACAAGTGGTAACCAAATAAAATAGTACAATATTATGCAAGGTATACAACACCTATCTCAACATTCTCCCACTTTTTGTATACATTGCATAAGGGTCAATACATGAAATAATCATCATAGGTAAACATGAAATCACATGAATCTCTAGAATGCTCTTGTGCTCCAACAAGATACCTGCAACAAAGCAAAGTGACCACCATCTGAAGCAAGAACTCCTATCATCCTCCAACGTGCCACCTATGGAAGAAAAGGAACATGCCAAGGTGAAGATGCACCAATCCAAAGAACACAAGCATCAAATCCAAGTGATAACATAAGGCTCCAAGCTGTTGTCAAAGACAAAAAAACCCACATGACTGGAAATAGCACCCACAACATATGCTAATACATCCAATCATCTATACCTCATAGGTATCAACAACTTCAACAAACTCATGCCAACAACATATCCAACCCATATACTACAATAAAAAGCTCCATGTATAAAACCTATCAATGAAGAACACATACATCCAAGAACTCCCACTGCATAGGTAATGTCAAATCTGAAAATAGATCCAAAGCATACCAAGTCTATCAATCAACACTCAAACCAAGGTGTGGCTAATCAACAAGCCAATGTAGTATCAAGAATAATCAAAATGATCCACACATGCATGATAAATCACTACATACTCTCTCACAACATGTCACCATAACTCTCCCAAAGTCCAACCATATCAACATGATCCTCCAGGAAGTAGCCATAAGACAAAGACGGAAAACCTGTAAATCATAATATCCTTCTACAAAACACCTCAAAGTGCTAAGTTGTGTCAAGTATGATCTCCTCTAAAACCCCAAATGAAAAGCCTCAACAACACCCAACCATTCAATCTCATAAGATCAAAAGAACATATGTAACATGTAACCAACATGGATGTAAGCCTCTCTAATCAAGGTAGACCAAACTCATAACCATTCCGTAACTAGGAATAAGCCCAATCACATCTCCTAAACTCCTCATAATGAACATCATAAATCAAACCATATGAACAAGGAGATAACCATGTTAACATCCCTCAAATGAACCCTCTACAACCAATAATTGTAGCTCAAGATCCATATCTATGAGAAGATGAAACATAAAAAAAAAATGTATCTAAAAGGATGGGCAATACCTCATAGATGATAAACTGCCAAGTAGACCAAGAGTGGGGAATGAGAATGCTCCTCTAGGATACACCAAGCCACAATGACTCTCTCCAAGAACAATCTTCTCTAGGTCCATAATGAACTCTCGTCCATATCCAGGCGTAAGGCTCCTCGGTCTATCTGTTGAAACCTCCAAAGAGTAACTGTCTCAACAAGTGTCTCTAATCACAAGAGAACTCCAGCCTCACCTAAGTCTCCAAGTATCCATGAGCACCTGTAACTAACCAATACATGCCAAACTCCAAATGCAACATAGCACCAACATGAAGTAATCAAGCAAATGATCAAAGTACTCAATACCAAGAGAACAAACAAGACCACTATCAATGCTCCTACTGCACATCTGCATAATTAAGAAGCCCATCATGATCTAACCATCTCCTCATAAGAGATCACATGCAACAAAACATACAATGATGCATACATCCTATCTCAAGAGAACCTATATCATGCCAAAACTCTAAACCGGTATCAAGAATCAAGACATAATATCAACATCTCTAAATCAAGGATAAACATGTCAAACTGACAAATCATAAACCTGACACCTCAACCAAAGACTCAATTGAGTCCTCCATGGTAAACCAAGATGTCAACATCTCCAATCATATGAAGATAACCATCTCCTGACACATGAACTGAAAATGTCAAAGAACTCTCGAAACCAAGAGCTCCTCCATGACACCAACATCCACTGCAAAAGATCACCCATCACGTATTATGAATCCATCATGTTGCCAAAGCTCCCATTGAACAGTGATACCGAGTTATCCATGACAACAAAATAGCCATCTCCTAAATGAAGATTATCCATGGCCCTAACAAATCAAGGAAACCCACTATAACATCAATAGCTCCCAAAAGGTTCGAGTGAACCAAAATCTCCAAACAAGAAGATAAAACCATCACTGTCAAAAGCTAACATAAGAACATGCATCTAAGCTCTCCATGACATTGTGATAAACATACTGCAAGTCCCAACAACTGATTATCCAGGCATGCTAATCATCCATCCTCTTATCCCAATGCAACATACCAATGTACAAATGACCACAGACAAGGCCAACTAACAAAGTCTACATAAACATCTTTCACTATCAGTCTTGTGCATATGAGCTCAACAGATCATTAATGTCTTTCTTTCTACTTGTCTTGTAAAGTTTGCAAAAAGTTAAGAATTTACACAACACTGATTCACCCCCCCTCTCAGTGTTGTCATTGACTCCTACAATTGGTATCAGAGCCAAGTTCCCTTTTGAAGTCTAATAGGCTCGGGTAGGTCCTGGTAGTGGAGTAAAATGGGTAAGAAGAATAGAATTAATGTCTCAAATAGAGAAAAGAGAGATGCTGATCAAAAGATGGTAAAACAAGCCTCAGTTAAGCCTAGCAATGATTTGTTGAATATGTCATCCCTGATAATTGATACAAAGAATGATCCAATAATTGAGAATTTTGATAAAAAGGAAGAAATTAATGTGAATGATGAAGAAACAGGTCTCTTTGTGGATGAAGTTGATTGTGAAGTTGATTTTGAAGGAGAGCTTCTATGTGCCCTGGATACTATCAAGCAACTTAGTAAAGAAAATAGGAGATTAAAAGACCAGCTTAAACAAGAGAAAGAATTCAAGGACAAAGTTGTTTTAGATCTTGAAAATGCTAGAAACCTGATTATAGATTTGAGGAATCAAGCAGGTGAATCAGATAAATTAATCACCAGTTTGAAAACAGAGGTTGAGGAAGCTAAGAGAATAGCTAATGTAACAAAGTTAGAGTTAGAATGAATGTCAAAAGCTTGAAAGAGAAATAGTTTCTTTGAAAAACAATCTTGAGGATGTTAAGAAGCAATTAGAAAAGAATTTGAAATTTGAAGAGAGTACAAGCAAGTTACATGAGTTTTTGGCCAAACAGAAGCATCATAATGACACTACTGGTTTAGGATTTGAAGAAGGAGAATGTTCCAAAGCTAGAGAGACTCCTAGAAGGAAAATTGATTTTGCTGCCACAGAAGGTAAAAGGAAGAGTGAAGCTAAATAGAAAACCAGAAATGAATTTGTGTACAATCAAAGAAGGAATTTCAGAAGAAATGCTCCTATTAGACAAGCATACATGTACAGGTATAATTATTCTTTTAATGGTTATTGTTATGCTTGTAATCAATTTGGTCACAAAGCAATGGTTTGCAGAAGGAATACTAACATTATTTGTTACAAGTGCAATAATGTTGGACATATACAAAGAAATTGTGAAAGATATGATTCTGCATGGAAGTTTAACATGAGTTCTCAAAGGTATTATCAGTCATTTGGATATGATTATAACATAATTTGTTATAATTGCAATTCTCCTGGTCATAAAGCTCATAGTTGCAGAAAAGCTTCATCTAATCTGATAGATTGGAAATGGAAAGAGGTAGAAAAGGTTTGGAGGAAGAAAGCACCTGTGAAAATTTGGAAGCAGAAAGAAAGTAAAGAGAAGTCAAAATCTAAGCTTGTGTATCTTGCACAAGTCACTTCATCTGTTGCATAACAGATAGCATGAAGTGAGGGGGAGCTATTCATGTTCTATCTTTTGTTCCCAAGAAGTTATAGGAGGAGTTCTTGTTGATTGCAGTAGGTTTCAGATATGATTTTGTATATATCAGATTTGATAGTGTGTTATGTGCAGGAACAGTAAGATGGTCTTCATTCTTTTCATGTCAAAAAGGATGTGCAAGAATAGATTGGTTGTAGAATGAATGTTCATTTAGAAGTGATCATTGGTGTAATAATTTGGCATGTTCTTTGTTGATCTTCCTCATTAATATGGTTCAGAAAGGTTTGCTCAAATTGTGTGGCTCTAGTTTTGAAGTGGTTTCAGGTATGAGCTTCAAGTTATGACAATCTAGAGTTTCTTATGACATTGATGAGATATGTCTTCTTCATCCTCATATTGGTTTTGTGTTAAAAAGTGCTATTATGTTGAAGTGAATTTCAGAGATTTGTTCAGCTCAAAGTTTATGATGCTCTTCATAATGAGAATGGTTCATTACAAGGATGTCATAATATCTATTTCAAAGTGTAATAATTTTGCTGAGAGCTTCTTGTCTTTACATTGATACAAGTAAAGTTGATTGTGCTGTCAAAAGGTGTTTGATGGTGCATGGATGGTTTAATGTCAGTAATTGCATGGTATACTTCAGGTTTATAGGTTGCTTCAAGGCTAAGTCAGGAAGTGGATCAATGCTGAGTTGAGTTGAGTTATATTGGTTATTCTTGTTAGAGTAGTGATTTGTTTGTGAACTTTATAATATGGGATGCAAATAGATTCATTGGAGATTTGTCATATGCGTCAACAAGTGATATCAAGATTTTGGTAAGTGGTTCTAATTTTTTGGTTAACAAGATAACATGAGTTTATGTCTTCAAAGTCCTCATAATGCAATGTGTTTGTAAATGTTATGATCAGCTTTAACATCTTTCAGTGGAGTTGTTCTCAGGGGGAGTTTATTCAGGCTTTGTCATCAGATGTCAAAAAGGGGGAGAAAGATAAATTGCTTCATGAAGTTTTGCCATCAATGACAAAGGGGGAGATTGATGGTGTAGATTGTCATTGATGTCAAAAAGGTCTTGCAGGAGGTAAGTGCAAAAGGTTGATGCAGAGATATGTGTGTTCATCAAGAGTTGTGTGAAGTTGTTGACAGAAGCAGTGATATCATCTTGTGTAGCACAGCATGTTCAGTATGGTCAAGTGTTTTTATCTTGTTATCATGTTGAAGCTTGTGTGTGCACTCATTTGGAAGATAATGTTAGTCAAGATGATCACAAGTCTTCACAAGCATTGCTTATCTCATGTTGCTTCATGGTATTGAGATGCTAAGGAATTCAGTTGAACCAGTTGTTGTCTTTCCTTGGAAATGTTGATCATTTCTTCATTAAGGATGTTGACTTGATATAGTGTGGTGCCTTCAAGAATATAGTAGCAGTATATGGCAGGAATCAAGTTGTTTGATGGTGTCAGGTCTATCAAGGTTGTGATTTGTCTTCAAGACTCAGTATTGCATTGATGTAATAGGAATTAGATCATGATATAGGAGCAAGAGGTTGATCATAAGGTGTTGGAAAGTCTTTGAAAATCATTTGTTCAAAGCGGGAAGCATGTTTCATAAAGCATCAAAATACTTGGAGAGCATATATTATTAAACATTGAATATTATATATTTAAAGAGTGCTTTATTTATAAAAGGTCATCGATATTTTTAAAGAGCTCAATTAACAAAGACCATTGATTTTTTGCTTAAGCTTCTATATTTGAAGGATACTATTTGAGGGGAGCACGAGTTGTAAGAAAAGCATTGTATGCTTTTATGAATTAGAAAAGGCCAATGAAGATATTAAATGGAGGCCATGTATGGCATTTGACACCGACCCTCCCTTATGTAAGGAGAAAGCCCGATTATCATGTTTTTATATTAAAGAGGGGGCCATGCTTTATGTTGCAAAAAGCATCAAAAATTATAATATGTGTGGAGCTCGTGTTTTTTTTAAGGGAGTATGTTTTTTAAAGTTTCTATTATGAAGCCGATCACCAAGCCTTTTTATGGCTTTATTTTTATTAGAAACTTTAAGTTGATCACATATATGTGAGTTGTTTTAAAAAGGATTATCAATGATTGTTTGAATTTTATGAGTGCTAAAAGTTAAGTCTTGAAACTTGAAGAGGGCACGGGTTTGGAGAGTTTGTTTTTTTATTTAAAAAAAAAGCCATCGAATGACTTAAGTAAAAAGGCTTTTCTTGCATATGTTTGAGGATTTCAATTAAGTCATATTTATGACTTTATCTTGTTTTTAGGATTTTCTTTTAAATGCCATGAATAAAGTCTAAATTTTTTTAGGAGTTTAAAAAAGGCATAAAATATGGGATCCTTCTAAAAGACATAAAGTTGGAGTTTTTAAAGCAATTGTTTTAGATTTCTTTTAGAAGATTTCTAAAAAGAAAAAAAGGGGGATTTTATTCTATTCTCATGGCATTTGTTAAGAGGGAAAGTTTTTGATAATTTTCTTTTTTGAGAAAAGGATGAGGACAAAGTTTTTGAAGAAAATATTTTCAGAAAGATTTTTTTTTAAGAAGACAAAGGAGATTTTCTTTTGCAAAGAAGATGAAAGTTCTTAGAGATTTTATTGATCAGATTTTATTGAAGATGTTTGGACTTCTTTCATGATTTTGTTTATGCAGGGCAGATGAAAGAATACAAGGGCAGATTGAAAAATAAATTTGATGAAGAATTTAGTGAAGGTGAAAGGTTTTCATGAGGAAGATTGACAAGATTGAATGATTTTATTTTTTGTGAAAAATTGCAAAGAGAATATGAATTATTTTTGAAAAATATTGTTTATACACAGATGTTTGCAGATTGAAGAGTCCTGTTGAAAAGAAAATAAGGAATATGAAGGTTCATTCATGAAGGCAGATTTATTGAAGACATTTTTAGAAAAGAATTTGAAGAAAATTTTATTTGAAATTTGCAGAAGTGATGAGATTGAAATATGAGAGAAAATGAAAAGTTATTCAGAGAAAATATGAAATTGATTTTATTTTATAGAGATGTAATTTGTTGGTTCAGGATTTCTTGCAGGTGGATATGAAGAGGATACAAATAAAAGAGTTTTTATTTTCTCCCACAAGACACTGATTGAAAAATGAAAGGTCATAAAAGATGAATTTGATTTTGCAGAGAAGAGGAATATCAAGATTCTTTTCATTTACAATAATTTTTCAGGTGCATTGATGCAACTTTATAAATAGACAAAGATGAAACATACAGAGTATGCAGAGTTGTTGAGTGGATCAGGATACAGGATTGATTTTGAATATCTGAGTTTGTACATGATTTGGGTTGATGAAAAGAATGGCCATTTGAGAGATACATGAGACAGAAGAAATGTTTTGTATTGAAACAGAGAAACCCTCTGAGTTCTTGTTTTTAGTTTGTTCTATTTTAGGGGTTGGTGCTCCTTGAAGCTGGTGCTTCTAAACATTGTTGCCAGTGAGGCACACAGTATGCCAGTGAGGCTTGTAGGTTAGTAAGACCTTTCAATTGTCAGTGAGACATAATATTTAGCCAGTGAGGCTTTGTAAGAAGTTTTTAAAGTTAAGCCAGTGAGGCACTTCATGAGTGGTTTTTCTACCCCGAGAGGGTTTTCCACTCCAGAAATTTCTATGTTATAATTTGTCTCTATGTGTGCATATTTGTGTTTTATTGATAAGTTTTTGGTTCACATCTTTCACTATCAGTCTTGTGCATATGATCTCAACAAATCATTAATGTCTTTCTTTCTACTTGTCTTGTAAAGTTTGCAAAAAGTTAAGAATTTACACAACACTGATTCACCCCCCCTCTTATGTTGTCATTGACTCCTACAACCTATACCACTACATAGTGCTTAGATAGAGCTTTCTGACACCTATAAGAAGTCAAAATACAGATATTGTATGTGAAAGTTGTGCCCTCCGGAAGAAAAGGCACTCCTAGGGCTAAAACTAGACCCCTATACCCTGATGACGTGGCATGACATCATTACTTACATCATCATGCTGACTGGGCAAAAAAGATGATGTGGCATTTGACTACGTTGGTGTCACCTCATTATCTTTGATAGGCGGATTTGAAAAAGTTTCAATTTTGTTTTATTTCTTAGGGACCCCAACAACATTAAGGAGGTGTTAATATTTAACAAGGTCCAAAAAACATTTTAATAAAGTTTTAAATGACAAGGGGGATATGGGGAGTTTGATGGGGGGCCGACTGGCGTATGCCGGCGGTATCCCCGTCGTACCTGCAATGTGCAAGTGCAGGTATGGGTTTCTACAAACCCCGCCTGCATAAATTTTTTTTTCTTGTTTGATCATTTCTATAGTTTTTTTTTAAACGAATTTGTAAATATTTTTTTTCTTTCACAAACTATAGAAATATATTCCAGTGCTAGGCTATTTTTTTAAAGCATACCTTGCAGATTGTCGACAGGCCGTACGACCGTACCATCAAACCTAGGTGGACAAATAGGTCAAATTTTATATGAATCTATGTTTCTTAGGTCTCCTTGACTCAATGGTGAGGTCCATTTTGTCCCAGGAGGTTGTTTATGAAACTTCCCCCTCAAAACCCTCATGAAACCAAAATTTGGAAACCCTCTTCAGCCATGATTTTTCAATCACCTGATTTGCAACATGCACAACAAATCACCAATACCCAGAACCCCCAATCTACAATACAACCTGCAAAAAACCTTGTAGTTTCCCAAATCCTTACATGCATTGCCATGGCTTCCACTTTGCACCTGATCTACACACACAAGGGTTATACATATCCAGGGAGTTCACACCTCTCTCAACCATGAACATGGCTCTAATACCAACTATTAGAAATTTGTAGGTCTAATTAAACCAATTCCACATAACCCAATAGGAGAAACAAGATGCTGAAACAAACCATAATGCAAAGATCAAATGAACAAGCAACAAAGAACACAAGATATACCTTGGGAAAACCCTTTGCAGGAAAAAACCCATCCTCTAAAAGCATCCACTCAAATGTATTATTCAGCAATATGAAATTACAATACAATCCACAAGCCTCCATGAACACCTCTGAATCCATCAAGCACCTCCAATGCATCCTCCATGTGTACAAGCATGAATCCACACATCACCTGCCATGCTTCACAATATGCACTTACAAGAGAGAACTCAATACAGTGACAGTCTCTCACAAACCTCCAATCCACCTACAATGAAATAGCCAACATTACTCAAACCACTAACCATGTGCTTGCTTTATAGACCAAGCTCACACAAATACAACTTGTGGTATTGGATAAAACCATGTGCCCCAAAAACCATGGTAACACAAAACCATTAACTTATAAAACCACTTGACCCCACATTTGACTATTGGTACTAACTTTTCCCAATAAATCAAATAATATAAATAATAATTAATTACTCTATGTGTCCCACACACATAAAATAATTAACCCAATGTTACAATACAACTTATACAAGTGGTAACCGAATAAAATAGTACAATATTATGCAAGGTGTACAACACCTATCCCAGCATCACCATGGCCTCATATCATAGCCGGTGGGAGAATGGGGTTAGCTTATCATGTTTGATTAGAAATGAATGAATACTCCTCAACAGCCATGGATCTTGCTTGATCAGAAATGGATGAATACTCCTAAAACAATAGAGGGTGGGCCTATGCTCCTCCCCCACCCAGGGGCCGGCGACACAACATTTATGTTTTCTTTGCTTGAGAGGCCGAGGGGGAATAGTGGGCCTAATCCTAACCTAATCCAACCCTCCCATCTAGAATTGAATAGATGGGGTGAATGCGTGAATGATGGGATGGACATATGTCAAGGGCGACTCTCTATGGCACCCTATATAGATGGATATATGGTTAGGACCCCTTAGCAACGGCCTCGACTGCCCCTATCTCGATAGGGTCTCGACCGATAGGGGATAGGGAGTATTGATATGGGGCACTCACGCCACTATATTTATCAATTCTATTAAGGCTAAGCCATATAGAGTAGAGTATACCCCGACTACAGATTAAATAGGGGCCATTATGTCTATAGTTAGAGAGGGCCTATCTATATATGGATGTGGCTCGATCTACCACCATATATAGATATAATGGGGTGCCAAGCCCCCATGTAGAGATAGGGGACCTCAACCCCAACCTGGCTATACTATAGGTTGTATCTAGTAGGACAGGCAGGTACCATATAGAATAGATACTTCTATAGAGGAGGGAGGAGAATCTCTCTATTCTTTGGGTAGGCACATTGGGTTCACTCAAGTGGCTCAGCTATATAGCCATAGATGGAGCACCCCTCGATTGATGACAATCGAGTCCCCCTCTAGGGCCTCGCCCTCCCCAGATAGATCAGATCAGATCTATAGGGGCAGGGGGAGGGCCCCCAACTATACTAGCAGCTATGGTGGGAAAAGGAGACACCAGAGCATTTTAGGAGGTAGATACTATTGGAAATGAACCCCCAATTAATCAGGGGTGGGTGGGAGACAAATATAGTTGGGGTGGGTGGATGATAGTTGGCATGTTACGTATAGAATTTAGCTATCCAGCCAATCAAAATCTATATTGCTCCCTACCTAGCTATAACCCTACCTCTATCTTAGCGGGGGTGGGGGTGGGGGGCAGATTTATATTACATATGGAATATATATCATAGATCAAATCTATCTGCTTGATTTGTATTACATATAGCTGAACTATAGTTTAGTTTAGAAACCCCACCTACCAGAGCCCTTCCTTCTAAACCATACTAGCAGCTGGGGTGGGTGGGACGGTGATAGTACTTTGAAGGTTCCATAACCACCCACTATACGTAGCAGTAGAAATAGGGAGGTAGGGCCCAGCGATCAAACTATATTAGTTGCAATGGGGTAGAGTAATTGGTCAACTCGTCAGGCTCATGACCTAAAGACTGTAGGTTCAAATCTTGCCCCCACATAAGAGAGTAGGGGGTAGGTGTCGAGGTCTAGGTATCCTGGAGGGAGGAAATTGGTGGGGGAAGGCGGGGCCCCCCATCCCACTATCTATTAGATGATTTGATGATTCAATTCACTATATTATGCTTTTAGTTCAAATTTTTTTGCAGGTTTAGATTTTCAAATTTTAGGGATGGGTGGGTGGGTGCTTAGCTAGTTTCCCTACTTAGGCAGGCATGGGTTTGATCCTCGCCTAATCATGGAAGGCTAGATGGAAGGATATCGGGGGGAAAACTTTAGACAAGGTGGGGTGGGGGCGCCTACCATAGAATAGTAGGGGCCCCCCCACCCAACCCCAATGGGGGGGAGGCAATTTTAGTTCCACCCTAGGCTATAATGGTTTCTTCACTAAACTAGTAGCTGGTTGGAAACTTCTATTTGAAGGGCCCCCCCAGCAAAACTTCTAATTCTTGGGGGATGGGTGGGAATTATAGTTCAGGTGTTCTAAAACCCTCAGAAGGTAGAGGGGCTGGGTGGGGGGTCCCTATCATTGGAAAATCCATGAAATTAACCTCCCACCCAGCTATATAGAGGGGGGTTGGAATAGTTTCCTTGGGCCTCCCACCCACCCTCGCAACAGGATAGGAAAGGAAGGGCCGGGGGGCCCAATTTGGCATGAAACCCCGATGGCCCAATAGTTCTGACTTGTCTATTGTCTCCCACCCCTGAATTCAACTCCTGAGGCCCAATACCCTGGGGTATTGAGACGGCCTTGCTAATTCTATTCATTCTATAGCTAGGACTATCCTCCATTCTATAGCTAGGGGGTCTAGTAGTTCTGTAGCTAGGCTTCTTTCTCCTTCATACCCTACTAGCTTGAATGGCATGTTACATATGGATGCTCATCTATCTGATCATATAAAAGAAGGTCAAGCCTTAGAGGTGATGATGCGGGGTGGCTAGCGTAACTGCAAAGCAGACAATTTTAGGCAGGCAATCCACTTACATGTGTAGCCAACTGGCTATGGTTCTTTCGTTGCCTATTGTTTCTTTAGGCCCCCCCTCCTTTCTGAAGTTGTTTCTTTAGGTAATTCATTTCAATTTATATTAAAGGTACACCAATATATGCTCTTTAGCATGAGAGGATTCACTATGAGATATTGACGATGGGATGGACTGACTACCTCTGCAATTATAGAGTAGTAGGGCCAACAATAGCCTTTCCATCATCAGGCGCCCTAGAGGATTGGCGTTAGTGATATCAGAAGCATGGTTGGTTGGTATGGTCGGACGTAACTATTCTTGCTTGTAAAAACAATAGGGCCAAGTGAGCCCCCTCTTATCTATTATCTGATCCCAATGCATCACAGGTATATCTTGGGCTGTGGTCGGGTATACCTAAACTACTTGTGATTACCACTAGCCAATCACTGCAATGGTTGGAAATGAGAGAGAAACCATCACACTAGCTGAGGGAGGCACCCCTCCAATCTATATCTAGTGAGTCTTCAGGTTTGTACATTGGTTCTCCCGTCTAGTGTCCCTCCTAGCGGAGCTGGCATTCCAATGAGTGGAACAGCATGTCCAGTGTCCAATGTGTCAAAGCTGTGGTTTGGTGTTTAGAACATAACCACCCACAATTAAAAAAGCACTGATATAACTACATCTCCCACCCAACCCTGAGGAACAAAAAAATACCCCCCACCCTTGCCTCCCCCATGCTTTCCGTTGGTCAAAACCCTTAGCACAACACGGACCCTTCCCCCCTAAAATTTCTCTCCCGCCCAGCTGCTAGTATAGTTATAGAGAATAGGGGCCTTTCTCTTTAGCATGCCCTACCCCCATTGTAGCTACTCCGTAACATGCCCCCCACCCCAACAAGATTATCTCTAAATGGCGAAGCACTCGCTCCCCTAGACATTCTTTCTTAACGGTGAATCAACCCCCACCCCGAGAGATGAATTTTTCGAGAGGGTTGAGGTGAATGGTCGACCATTGGGGTATTTCATTCGTAGACTCCTTGGCTTAAGTAACCATGCAGGTATGGATAACTATACGGTCACTTCGATTAAATGTAAAGAGTATTGGTGGGAGGTATATTATTGTGGTTCGGGGCTGGGTGGGGGGCATAGGCCTCCCACCAACTTTTTGTTCCTCCCACCCACAATAATATAAAGAAGGGGTGTTCTAGGAGAGGGTGATCTACCATCATCCATCTATTATGGATGTGATATGACTGATGATTGAGGGAGAGCCATATCTATAGACAGGCCCCCGGTCTCCCAAGCATAGGCTATGTGGAGTTAGAGTTCCATCAGTCAAGTGCCGACTATAGAGAGTCACCCCCTATATAGAGATATGGCCCACCAACCCCTCCAGCTATCTCTGCCTCTACTCTTTCTTATATATCAACATTAACCCCAAACCTTGCATGTTATCTCCCCCATATTTCAAAAAACTTACTCTCCCATAACACCCCCTAGAGAGAAATGTTTCCCCCCTGAAAGAGTAGTATTTCCCCCCGACCTTTATTTCTCTCGTGAAAGAGAAATGCCAGAAATTGACACTTGCCATATATATTGGTATTAAAGATTCATGTCACTAAATCCCTATGCCCTCCTGAGAGAGCCCCCTATGAATTGCCGCCCTTTATACCTATCTCTGTTGCATCAGTTGATCACCAGAATGACAAACCCCATTGATTGGAATTCAGAACCAATTCCTAGCTTTAACCGGGGGTTTAAAGTGAACCCCTGGAAACCCCTCATCTGCCAGGAAGGTGGAAGGTGAGGGTGTGACGGGTGGTGTGTATAGGGCTTGGGTACATATTCATGTTGGGATGGGCCAATCTATATAGAATAGTATATGGTTAGGAATTGCCTACCTAAATTGGAATGTCATGTTCTGGTGGACCCCCATGGATATAGAGGGGTTTTTGGAGGTGCCCCCCTGTATATAGTTGGTTTAGAGGAAGGCCGGGCTAGGTGAACGAATAGATGCAAAGACTAGAGGGGTAGGGTACGAAACTATATTGGGGTAGGATACAACACACGAATCTCTCATATATGGCATTGGCACTTGCCTGCCCCAGCCCCTAGAACTGATATCGGGGGAGGGCCCCGAGGAAAAAGTAATTAGGCACTCAATTGATAAGATAAACCATCTCTCTCACCACACCAACCAGTTGAGTCTCTCATAGGTATCTATGTTGGGCATAGGGCCATCCATCTCCATCTATATAGAGGGGTAGGGTAGGGTAAAGACATTAGGGTAGGGTCAAGACATAAAGGGCCCGATGTGCCTGATGAGAACCATTCGCTCGACAAGAGATATGGCTTGGTAAATGGAAAACTGGAGTGGGAGGATTCAAACCTTTGTGATGAGGAGCCTCGGTCGATAAGACTTACTCCATCGGCCACCTTGCAACTTATCATTCCGATATCATAACCCCTCCCAACGAGTGATCTACGTTTCTTGCCTATCGGCAAGACAATTACTATCGGTGGCTCTAGATTCTACTACGCCGATAGACCGATCATTCAATCATCATCTTTGACTTTCACTTGTCGGTGAGACACCTGCTATCGGCCAAGCCTTCCTTCCTTCTACCATTACCCTGATATAAACCTTAGTCCATGACTGTCGTTCAATGGTTTGAAACTCTCTTCGGCCGGACTATCCTTATCGCTCTAAGAGCAAAATATTTTGTCGATGGCCTCTGTCATCGATAACAGCTCCAACTCCTCCAGTCAAACCCTAGCACATGGAGATGCTAGGCCGCCTATTGTGCACACTCCAATTTGGTCCTCTGCGCCGCCGAATGGGAAAATGAAACAGGAAACAAAAATAGAAATTTATACAATGAAGCCATTCCACTGATTTCAATAGAAATCTCACTAGTGGAATGCTTCACATCGACATTTTGCAATAACAAAATTATAGAAAGGAAAAGAAATCTACAGCTATGCAATTTGTGTTTACAGAGAACGGAAAATAGATTGATGACACAGAATAGTTCAATTCCTCCTTCACAATGCTTGATTACATTCATACAATTACATTCAATCACAATATCATATGTCTAACTTTGTTCATTTCCCTGGTTTTATAAACTCGCCAGAGGAACACTAACCCTATTCCAAGTGGCTGGGAGACCAACCGTCTTACCACTAACAATTTAACAAATACGACCTAAGTACTAGGGACTTACAAACATTGGTTCTAGGTCTTGAAGAACCTAGATACAAACAGAAATGACATGCATTGGTCAAATAGACCTTATTACAACAAAACACAATTTTCTAAACAAACATGAATTTAAAAGCCTCATGGAGGCCACCTGGTGTTAGGTGCTCCTGTACCATACACCCCACCTTGAAAAGAACTCATGTCCCATGAGTTGAGTATTTTTCTTGCACCACTGTTATCCTTTGTTGCTTCATGCTTTCCCCATGAGCTCTGGACTGCAACTCGCTTCCATGGAATCAAAGACTTATGCCTAGCATTATAGACTCTACTCACACTTTGCCATGAGTGAGTGCTTGCAACCAAACCCATACTTTGCTCACCATTCTTCCTTACTGTCAGCTCTACCTGAACACCTACATTCAAAACCTTGTTTGATGCTTCTTGTACTGCTGCTATGGTAGAGTACGTTTGCCTTCCAACTCTTGTTGGCTCTAGAGGACAAACAATGGTCCCTACTATGATAGCATCTTCTTCTTTCCAATCAACTTGTGGCTACCTATAGACCTGCTCTTTGACCTTCTTCTAATCCATCTTAGACATTACCATCTGATCTCCATCATTCAAAACTGAAATCACCTTCAAACTTTGATCTTTGGCAACCCCACTCCTTGAGGTATCCTCAACTGTCCTTGTCTTTTCTTCATTGATCTTCACAAACTCTTTCTTACCCACCAAGATAACCTTAGCTGCCTTCTTTGCTTCAACATCCTCTTGCAATGGTTACATCAAAAAAGTCTTCCCATCCTTCTTGATGGTGTATGTGTTAGCATATCCATCATATAATGCTTGCCTATCAAATTGCCATGGCCTACCTAAAAGTAGGTGACAACACTCCATGGGCAAAATGTCACATAAAATTCTCTCCTTTTATTCTCTAATCTAAAAAATCAACATATGCTTGTTCACTTACCAAAAGTGATTGACTATCACTTACCCAAGATGCTCTGTAAGGATTTTGATGAGGAATCCTTTCTATGTTCAATTTATCCACCATTTCCCTAGACACCATATTATCTGTTGAACCAGAATCTATGACTACCTTGCATATTTTACCTTTGCTTTTGCAATTGATCCTGAAAAGAGCTCTCCTCTGTGATGGTTCAGTCTGCACTGGTTCTTTGAGCAACATCCTCTTGATCATCAGATTTTCTCCCACTTTTTATGTCAAATTCACTTCAGGAGATGTCACACTCCCTGCATTCTCTTGAGTCAATGTGGTTCTTCTCTCATTACCATGAGAAGTTGAGGCCTTCTCTGGACACTTATAAGTCAGGTGCTCTATCTGATTGCAGTTATAACATCTCATGTTGGAGAACTTGGATTCTCTACCTGATCCATTTGTCCCATCTTTGTCATTTGGCCTTTTTCCACGGTAGCTTCCTCTGCTCCTTGAGTCTCCAACTTGCTCGTCTTGGCTAGACTCACCACTAGGCCTCTGGTTAGGACTTCTGCCTCTAAAACTGCCTCTAAAATTTTTGTCACCTGTTCCTCTACTCTGCTGCTCACCTTTCCTCTTCAGATTCTCTTCAACTCTTAATGCTACTTGAAAGCATTTTTCCACAGTTTCAGGGGTAAATAAACTTATCTCATCTTGAATATTGATCCTCAGACCATTTAAATACCTTGCTACCTTGGCTTTTTCATCCTCCATGTACCCACAATGAAGAGTGTATTTGTGAAACTCCTCGGTGTAAGTAGCCACATCCATATCTTTTTGCTTAAGGTTCTGGATCTTCCTGTAAATCTGCACCTCGTAGTCAGATGGAAGGAACTGGGACTTGATCTTCTCTAGAATTCTGCTCCATGAAGATATCATACTCTTCCCATTCTTTACCCTTTCTCCTTGGGTGTAATTCCACCATGTAAGGCCAACACCTTTGAGTTTACTTTTTGCAAACTTAACTCTCTTACTTTCAAGAACTTCCTTGTATTTGAAGTAGTTATTCAGAGCCTCAATCCACTCCATGACTTCATCAGCATTCATATTTCCACTGAACATGGGGATATCTATCCGAGCCTTTGAAGAGTCCTTGCCAATAGCCTTAATGGCTTCCAAGAATTGTTTTTGTTCAGCCGGTATCTCTGTCTTCTCTTGTTCCTCCTCTTCTTCCTCTTTCTCTTCATCTTCATCTGAACCTTCATCTATCCTTTTACCAATCTTCATTGCCTTCAATTCAACTTGGAGTGCTTCCTTGACTCCAATCTTGATCATCTCTTCCATCTCCTTGAATTTCTTGACCACTTCAGTGGTCATCCCCTTTCAAGGCATATTGCTAGCCTCTCCTTCGCTTTCTCTGTCTAACATAAACATTCACAGACAATGCCAACACTTCTGCAAATCCTCAATTCAACTACGACACAATGCTCAATCAGCTGTCCATCCTACACACTACTTCACAAACCCATTCCTCTCATCCAACAACCCAGCCAAACCTCTATTGGTGAATGGTCACA
Source organism: Cunninghamia lanceolata (assembly GCA_027924645.1). Taxonomy (NCBI): domain Eukaryota; kingdom Viridiplantae; phylum Streptophyta; class Pinopsida; order Cupressales; family Cupressaceae; genus Cunninghamia; species Cunninghamia lanceolata. The sequence continues at coordinate 2,942,992 of BSBN01000908.1, read as the reverse complement.
ATAGACCTCATCACCGTTTGCCCACACATTATAGGAATCCTATTCCTTCTCGCAACTAGATGGCACAAGCAACTCTTCATATGCCTTCTTAGTGACAGAAATCAAATACACAACACCTCCGCCCAGACCTTTCATAGGCTCTGATACCAATATGATGAGGAGCCTCGATCAGTAAGACTTACTCCATCGGCCACCTTACAACTTATCATTCTGATATCATAACCCCTCCCAATGGGCGATCTACATTTCTTGCCTATCGGTAAGACAATCATATCGGCAGCTCTAGATTCTACTACGCCGATAGACCGATCATTCAATCATCATCTTTGACTTTCATTTGTTGGCGAGACACCTACTATCGGCCAGGCCTTCCTTCCTTCTGTCGTTACCCCAATATAAACCTTAGTCCGCGACTGTAGTTCAATGGTTCGAACCTCTCTTTGGCCGGACTATCCTTATCGCTCTAAGAGTGAAATGTTTTGTCAATGGCCTCTGTCTCACCGATAATAGCTCAAACTCCTCTAGTCAAACCCTAGCACATGGAGATGCTAGGCCGCCTACCGTGCACACTCTAATTTGGTCCTCTGAGTCACCGAACAAGAAAACGAAACAGGAAACAAAAATAGAAATCTATACAACGAAGCCATTCCACTGATTTCGATAGAAATCTCACCAATGGAATGCTTCACATTGACATTTTGCAACAACAGAATTATAGAAAGGAAAAAAAATCTACAGCTATGCAATTTGTGTTTATAGAGAACGAAAAATAGATTGACGACACATAATAGTTCAATTCCTCCTTCACAATGCTCGATTGCATTCGCACAATTACATTCAATCACAATATTATATGTCTGACTTTGTTCATTTCCCTAGTTTTATAAACTCACCAAAGGAACACCAACCCTATTCCAAGTGGCTGAGAGAATGATTCCAAGCAGCTGGGAGAAAACTAACTAATTCCAAGTAGCTGGGAGACCAACCATCTTACCACTAACAATTTAACAAATATGACCTAAGTACTAGGGACTTACAAACATTGGTTCTAGGTCTTGAAGAACCTAGATACAAATAGAAATGACATGCATTGGTCAAATAGACCTTATTACAACAAAACATGATTTTCTAAACAAACATGAATTTAAATGCCTCATGGAGGCCACCTGGTGTTAGGTGCTCTTGCACCACTTTGCCTATATCTAACTAACTACTGATTAGAATGGGCATAGGGATGAGGGGAACTATTAACTACTAACTGATGAGGAGGAACATGAATGAAGATTCGATTCGAGAAGGAAGGAAGGGATGGGATGAGAGTGAAGAACCAACCAAATAGAGTGATATATCCCACTCCACACAAACACATACCGAGATAGTTATAGTACCAACCCCCCAACCCTATCTCAATCTATAGAGATCTAGGTAGATAGATATCTGGGTGGGGTGGGTGGGAATGGCTAGGTGGGGTGGTCGAGTGCCAATTAAACAATGGAAGGGCATTGGGAGATGGGATTCTGATCTTTCACTCTACCCCCCTGATCTTCTTATGGCTAGATATATAGTTAGGGGACTTTTGCTCGAAATGGTAGATAGGGAGGATATATAGATAGCTGACCCCAGAATGTAGTCTACAGGTCCACATAGTCAGTTCGTACAATTCCCACTGCAATTGCAATCGCTGTTGGTAGCATATGAAGCTATATAGAGTATTTAGAGACAGATTCTTCCCATAGGTCTTCTCTCATAGAGATAGATTCTTCCCAATAGATCTTCCCTCACTCTTCCATCTTTGGGAAATGCTAGCCATATAGATATATAGGGGCCAGTCTCTCAAACACTGGAGTGAATTTAGATCATAGAGGATCTATAGATGTGGGATATATGGGGTCGAGGACCAACTCTAGTTTTTAACTTTTATGGGCATGGGCCCGGTCTGATTGAGCCCAGGAAGGCCATCTATCCATACCCTTAACCCTGGCATCTACATCTGCATTCGCATTCACTAATCCTCATATATAGATATAGGGGAAGGGGAGGAATGATCATTCCATGCCATCATTCTAAACTACTAGTTTTAAGTTGCTTTGCTAAAATCATCTATGGAGTTGCGGAACTATATCTCCCACCCACCCCAATCATCGATATAGTTTAGGGCTTTTGAATCAAGTGTGATCACCACATTATCATCTACATAATACAACTTAAAGTGTACATGATTGGGACTGGGGTGGGTGGGAGACTATATTGCCCCCCCATCTGGTGCCACCTCTATATATGTTATATGGTTCAATCCATCAGTCGAGGCGACAGTCACCGTGATTAGAGATATATGAAACCACTGGCCATACCCCCCAAAGATGAAACCACTGTTGAATGGTCAATTTGACAGGTGGGCAACAACTAGAGTTCCCTCCCACCCCAAACTACTTGTCAGCCATTGGAATGAAAGATGCAGTGATCCGGGCAGAAGAAGAGGGGAGATATGTTTCGATGCCGAGCCAACTGAATCAAAGGCATTCAATTGCACTGAATATACTAGTTGACTGGGACAAAGCATTGATGGCTCGAGTGAGAAATACCATCCAAGTAGGAAGCTGTGCTTTGAGACAGGCATGACGAGCCATGCATCGAGACAAGAAAGCAAGCCAACCACTGTCGACCTTCAATGGATGGATACCCATGGGTAGAAGACAAGAAGTAATGGCAGTACCCACTAGCAAGCTGAGGGATGTTTTAGCATTAATTACCATTATCGACACCTACCTTCCTTGGGCCATCATCCACCTATATCATATATGCCCACCCCTGTGGGACTCGATCGATAGCTCATCAAATAGACAACAAAACTATGAAGTTCTTAATCATGTTTGCAAGGATCAATAACCTTGTTCCCATTAATAGGCAACTAGTTTTCATATCAATCAAGTTTAACCATTTGATGTCTCTTGGTAAATGATGATATGACTAGGGGCAACACACAACCACCACTTCATAAAGGATTTTGTTTACAACGAGGCTAACAATTTTGGTATCTTGAATTTCAATTTACATTCTAACAATTGAAGAATTGCAACCAATATACAAGTATTTATAATGTTTAAGCCCATATCTAAAGTTTGTTTACAGAATTTCCAAGAGTGCTTAAGAGTTCAATCTCTAAGTTCAGATAAAGCACTTATTGATCATGTCTTTGTTACAGGGTTCTCCTCCATTTTGTTTTCTCATCTTTATATATATATATATATATATATATATATATATATATATATATAATGCTTGTTGAAATATAACAAAGTATATTTATCTCTGGTTTATAATCTCAACCTACAACAAAAAAAAGATGAGAAAACAAAATGGAGGAGACAAAAACAAAATAGAGAGAATAGAATGAGAGAAAAAAGCATAGGGGGATTAACAAACTAGGTGTGATGGGAGGTGTTAACATAGGCCACTGGGATTGATCATTGATTAGGTACTCACGTAAAATAATATAAAAGAGGGGCCTTTTCCTCCCACTAACTATAGCTGGAGTGGGTGAAGGTAATGGTGGGGGTCAATCTTTGTGACACCAACTATAGTCATCCTCTCAGAAACTAAGCCCGATTGGCTTAAACTATAGCCAGAGTGGGTGGAGGTGATGGTGGGGGAAGAGATTGAGATTAGGGTTATGGGTGAGTATTAATGGGTGGGGTAAGGAAAGGTGGGATACGTGGTGGGATTCAAATTATATATGTAACATCCCCCACCAAAGGTTTCCTAATCCTAATGCCAACTGCTCCCTTTGGTAATAATGCTAGTATCTGTCCCCACCTTGAAAACTTCACCCACCTAAATCTTTGCCCCTACCCTTAGCCTGAATCCTTAACCTAGCCTCAAAGAGATAGATATGGAAAGAGATAGATAGGGATAGCAGTTCCTATTCAAGTTCCTAGTTCCCCTCCTATTTAGGTTTGAGTAAATCTTTCTAGGGAGATAGCCCTCCCCTCCCACCAGTGAATCAATCGACTTTAGCCCCCCTGCAGGGTGGGAGGTCTAACTAGAATCTCCACCCCTGGTAGATTATTTGTTGTTGTGGGTGGGCCCCTACTATTCTAAGGGGTAGTTCAGAATCTATCTATTGAAGGAATCTATTTGATTCCTAGATCGAAGGAATCTATATTTCTAGAATGAAGGAAGTGAACTCCCTACCCCCTATTATTTTTATTGGCAACTCCCTACCCCAATCGAGTCTATCTATTTCTCGCATCAACCAAAAACTAATTTGAAGTGGGTGGGTGGGTGGAAAGTGACGGGGGCCTGCTCACCCCACCCTGGGGCCCCCACCCCTGGGGTGAGCAAGATTTTCTCTGGGAGGAGTTGAATTCATTAGTGACTCAAAACTGAACCAATCAGCTGTTTGCCCAGGGCTTGTAATGAGTGATGTGCCAAATAACCTCCTTTATCCTAGATGAGTAAGTGATGAGTTAGTAAGTAACTCCCCCATCCTTTGTTTTCAAGAAAATAGGGGTTGAGAGCAATGCCCCCACCCCAACTAAAATAATGGCCCTTCCAACCCCAGGGGCCCACCCACCCTAACCAATTTTTATAGGGGGGCGGGGGCTTTGGGCCTTCATGAACAATCTCCCTCTGACCCTAAACTATCTATTTGGAGCCTTCAATTTGAAACCATTGTTCCGAAGAACTATTGTTCCCCATTGGATGCCTATTGTTCCCCATATAATTGGTGAACTTATATATCGTCAGCCTTTGATTTGAGATATATGATAGTTCAGGTGGGAGGGGCGATATATAGTTCATCCAATGGAATGGGACAGAGCCCTACTATCTATAGGGGTTTCAAATTGAAGGCCAAGGCCTAGATCAAGGCCCACTCACTTCCTGGCATTGCCCTCGATATCTTATCCCCATTACCGACATTGCCCACTGACACTCACTAATGGTTGGTGCGAGTGTTGGTGTCGGTACCTGTTGAACGATCAGAGAATCCATTACCAGCATTGCCCCTATGACGACATGTGGCTGGATCGAATCCCACTCCTATCATCTCATCCTACCATCATCTTATCCAGTTCTTTGGGATGATAATGCTACCCATTCCTTAGGCATGCATCGCCTGCCATCATCTTATCTTATTCTCATCCTGTGGGATGAATGCATCAAATCCCCCACTTCTGGATCAAAGGAAGGCCATATGAGAACTCGTGTCAAGTCCCATTTCCCTTCTCGTTGCCAGTTGGCCGCCTATAGGGTGATAATGTCTTTCTCATTGGAGTCAGTACCAGCCAGCCATTAACACCTCTCATTCGTATGATGTTCTCAAATAACTATAGAAAGGGGTCCCCCTCAGAATCTCACTAAGTTGGGTAGGTTCCATAGTCATATGGGCCTCAACTTTTGAGATTCAACATATAAAATCAACCCTTCCCTAAATCTAGTCGGGTTGGTTCCATAGTCAGTGGACCCACAACCCATGAACAGGGCGATTCTGACATCAACATCAACATCGACATCAATTACTAGGGGCTAGGGGCTAGGGGAATCCAGTTGGGTCAGTTCCATAGTCATATGACCAGTGACTTGTGAGATTCCACACATCAGCCCTTCCCTAAATCTAGTCGGGTCGGTTCCATGGTCATATGACTAGCCCAGCAACTTGTCTGTCTTGTGGGATTCCAACATCAATATCAATCATTGAGGGAATCCAATTAGTTCAGCTGTATATATAGCCAATTCAGTTACAATTATAGTTGTGGACTGCATTGCATCACTGGTTAATACCAAACTGAAAGCACCCCACCAATACCATAGTATCATACATACTATGATATGATAGTATTAGAGTATGGTAGTATCATAGTATGGATTGCAGTCCTGGTGATGCAGTCTATTTTGTACTAGTGACTAGTGAATGAAAACCATCCAAAATTTTCCACCCCACCCTTTATATTGGAAAACTAGGAAAAATGGCCATATATAATAGGGGGCCATTAGGTGGAACAACAACGGGTCAATGAAATGGGAATAGACAGCCTAAATAATGGTCCCTGATAGTCTTAACAATCCAGATAAGAGCTTTAGATAATGGGCACTCAGAGAAGGGCACTCCAGATAACAGGTGCTCACCCATCTCTTGATCTCCAGGCACTCATCAGGAGAGGGCCCCGCCCACCCTCCCCCCCACCTAGATAGGGATAGGGCTTGACCCCAGTTTAGAGGGGGCCAAGTGCAAATCAAAGCCTCCTATATATGGAAGGTTGAGGCCATTTATGCTCTCAACCGGGGCCCTATAATCCCCTCCCACCTGGGCTCTTGGGCCAGTTATCCCGACATTCTCTACGTAACATACCTACTCTTCCTCGATGGGCTTACTGTTTGAATGGGAGGTGGGTTGATTCTCCACCTCGCCCTTCTACTTGTACACCAAACCTTTATTCTCTAGACAGCAGGGCAATTATGTCCTCCCACCCAACCCCACAGCTCCCACCCACTCAGAGAAATAGTATTGGGTGGAAGCGCACCAAACCTACTTGGTGCTTGGTAGAGTAGGTAAGCTCAACCAAGCCCCTACCATCAACCCCAGCCACAATTCCTGGGCCCCTACAATCCATAGGCTAGCGGGATGAGATGTTGGGTGGAAGCCGAACCTATGGAGGTAGGGTAGGGTTGGTTTAGAGGAGGTAGGTGAAGCTGATTCTATATGTCATATTAGCTTGATCCGGGTAAGTATATTACCCTTTATCTGGGATCTGGGCATATGAGCAGGCCTGGGGGTGGATCTCCTGAGGTAGGAGTGGCTGAGAATTATGTCATCCCACCCAACCCCATAGTACCTCCCACCCACCCCGAGAACTGTAACTACTCTGGTGTTCTGGAGTGGGTAAGAGGTGTTCTAGGATGAGGGGATAAGAGGTAAGGAGAGTATAGTGTTTATTAGATTACACGGTTAAGGGGAGAATCTATAGATAAGATGCATACCTACTAGACAACCGAATCATCTATTCTTCATCAGATGATTATTTAGGAAACTAAACTTGCCCATCACCCTCTCTAAAGTGTAGGGGAATTGGCAACCCAAGGAAGGGTGATGGAATGAGTGGGAAGAAGCAAACTAGGTGGGGGCCTTGGGGGCTATACTTCCCAGAAACTATAGGTACACTCAATTTGGTTGGTTTCCCCGCACCATATAGTTTAGGGTAGAGTGAGCTCCCCTCACTGTTGGTTAGTAGGTAGAGTTAAGGGTGGGTGGAGTAAGTGGGATGGTCCATAGAGTATGGGTGGTTAGGCAAGTATGGGTGGTTAGGAAAGTGGGATGGTGATAGTTGAGAGTGGAATGGACTCATGGATGGAAGAGTGGTTGGTACTCCTCAGTAATCGGTTGAGTAGTTTAGTATAATGGAAGTTAGGACAGGAAGTGGGGGGTTCTGATCTGGATCTGGCTCTCGATTACAAGACTCGTACTCTTCACCTCTATCATGAACATCATAATCTCTTCGAGACATCAGACTCTTCCTATCGATCACAATATAGTCTGTTGGGTAACTATTGGCCTCGTTTTCAACTTGCCAATTTTTAAACTTTTTGTGTCAAAATCCCTACATTGAATCACTCCTAGTCACAAGTGCTAAATTGTCAAGTTGCTTTCTAATTTGAAAGAGGAATTGTTCTCTTGTTTCAACTGAAGTCCTGGAAGCGGATCTACTACACTGTAAATCATGAAAACAATTAAATTTCAAATTTTGCAAGAGCTAGAAAGAAATCCTTTTATAGGGATGTTTCTATGGCTATTTCGCCTAATGTGGCCACTTTTTAGGCTCATATTGCTTTTGGTTTGTGAGATTTTAAAACTTCAATTTTTTGACGGGTAACTTATGGAAACAATTAAATCGTGGTTTTTGTAAAGGATGGAACAAAATCACTTGGTAGAAGATCTCATGGTGCCATTATGGACAATGTGCCAAGATTTCATAACAAAATATCGATCATGTCAAAAGTTATGCCTATATCTTCGTTTTCTAGGTTAGGAGTTATCGGACAAGTTTTATGAAGATTTGGCGAGATGAAGTATAATGGAGCAAATTATATCAGTATTTTAGCAAATCATCGAGAAAGGCCATGAAATTGCAACAAACTCCCAAAATATCTGTGAAAGTTTCATCAAAGTACAAGTCTGAAATCCTAAGGTGGCAAGTTATGAAAAACACTTAAAATTGTTGACAGGGATGAAGTATAAATAGATACACCAATAAAAACACTCCAAAAGTAATATCTTTCTTTATTGGGGATACTTAATCACTCTTTATAAAAGTTTCAAAAACTTCTTAGAATGCCACCAATGAATTTACTTAAGGAGTTGAAGTTAATTGCTTCAAAAACTAAAAGCCGCATGCTTTATTCATTTGGATTCCACATCTCCTAAAGAGCACATGTCAATAATTTAAAATGGTTTTTGGTGAAGAGGAAAAGTTTTAAAACTTCTTTAAGATGCCGATAGAAGTTGTGAAAGCAGACCAAACAACCCATGAAGGCCTTGCCATCGGCAAAAGTCTCAAGTTTCGAAAGTTACCAATTTCCCCAATGAAGTTGTCAAAACTTCTAAAAATGCCAACAAAGGAAATACATGCATTTATTATCGAGGGTTTGAAGTAGTTTTGAAAGTGTTACTTAGTCCCGATGAAGTTTTAAAAACTTCCCAAAACTACCAATGAAGACAAAGTAATGTTGCATTCTTTTCTTTTCTTTTTGGGCATGCAAGTTGGTTTTAAAAGTAGTTTTGACCACCGAAGAAGTTTTGAAAGGTCTAATTTGAGAGGCCGATGAAGGATAAAATATAAAGAAAATGGTTTTTAAAGGCATGCAAAAATTAGTTATAAGCAAGAAATTGAAGCAAAGGAAATTTTAACGCCATAACTGCTCCTCTCAATCTCACACCATTACGAAGATGGTTAGTTAAAAGAAGCATCGCACATTCTGTCAATGACAAGTTTATGAACCCTGAGTACTGTTAATGGGTTTGGTTCTACCAAATTACCTTCTTGGAGAATTGGAGAAAAGTTCATATTAAGGTGACACCCTATGCACAACCGTTACTGACATGCATGCCTCAGAGAGATGCGGTTATGTGGACTGCACGTTGGCAAAATATGTACAAAATGGTTCGTTGAAAAGGCATTAGAAACTTTCAAGCAAATACAAGGCCGAATTTCGTATCCACACCAAACATCCACCTAGCTTGTGTGCCAACACCGAAGCTCCAAAATAGGGCATGGACATTCAACAAAGCATAGTCAAAAGTGATTTTTTTGTCAAATATAGTGGTTACGAATGCATGTTTGACATTTATGTAAAATGTAGAACCAGAGGCAACGTGAATGTGTAGCATAACAAAATGCCTCAAAGACTTGCCATCTCATGTTATGCCATGGTTGCAAGATACTCACATAATGGTTTTGTTGAGAAAGGTTTTTGAACCCTCCAAGAAAATGTGCATAGGATACACAAAATGGGTTCGTTGTAAAGAGTTTTGAGTCTTTCAAGCAAATGAAATTGGCATTCGTTCAACTTTTTCAAGCAATGCTCTGATAGACATGTATGCATAATGTAGAAACATAGAAGGCATGTGAATGGTTTTATAGAATGACTCAAAGAAATGTCATCAACTGGAATGCAATGATTGAATGAAGGATACACACCAAATGCATTTGTTGTAAAGGCTTTAGAAGTTTTCAAGTGAATACAATTGACAGATTTGAAACTAAATTCCATAACTGTTGCCAACATCCTTCTCATCCTGTGCCAAGATAGTAGCCTCTAAAAATGATATGGATAGGAGGTTGTTATTAGATATTAAAGTTGCTAAGGCTTGGGCAGGATTCTATGCCAAATGTGAAGCATAGTCGTAGTGCATGAAAGAATTTTTGACAATGTGCCTTAAAGAAATGTGGTATCATGGATTACAAAGATTGCATGATATATTCAAGATGGATTTGTCTAAAAGGCTTTAGATTCCTCTAATAGACGTGAATGCAAACTGTGGGAGCTTAAACAAAGCATATAGTATTTGGCAGTTCACCTCAAAGATATGGTATCGCATGAAGCGCAATGCATGCAGGATAGACACAAAACAATTATAAATTCCCTGGTTGACATGCATACATAAGGCGTAGAAAATGGACAACATGCCAAGAAGTGGGGTCTCACAACATGCAATGATTGATTGCTAAAAAAAGTTTTAAAATAGTTTCAAGGAAATGCTATTAGCTAGTATAAAATATATATTCCACAACCCATGTCATCATTCTCTCAGAAATGCAGTCTCATACAATGCAACGATTGCAAGATACGTGCAATGGATTTGTTGAGAAGGCTTCAGGAAATTTTAAACAAATGAAATTGGCAGGTGAAAAACCACATTCCACAACATTTACCAACATCTCTCCATGCTTACACACTAAAATAGGAGTTTGAGAATAGGTCATGGCGTCTATCAAAGCTTAATGGAATGGGATTTTTGTTATATATTATGTTAGAAAAGAATTGATAAACATGTATGCAAGACATGCCTGCAGAATGTGGAAGCATAAACACAGCGTATGATCTATTGAAAAGAATTTATGATCTTGTCGAAATGTCCACAATGTGAACCATAGACAAAAACATGCGAACTGTTTGATAGAATGCTTAAAAAGAAATGTGGTCAGATGAAAGGTAATAAATGCAGGGCAGGTACGATAATAGATTTGTTGAAAATACTTTTGGAAATTTTAAAGCAAATGCATTTGGCCAAGGTAAAACCAAATTCCACAACCTTTGCAAACTAATCTAGGTCTATGATGGGAGTTTTGAAGTGGGGTGGCTTCTATAAGAACGCATAGTGAAGATATTGTGGATGCTGAAGAGAAATCAACATTTCCTGTGTATGGAGCACAAAATATGTCATTGAATTTTCTCATGACTCTATCGAATGACTCTTTCTCTGGATGGATGGGGGTGAGATATAGGAATAATTATATGTTCCCTCTTTCCAAGTGTGCATTCTAGTTTGGAGATGGAGTCCTTAATGCATTAGCAACAACCAAAGGTGGTACTATTGACACTAAGAATTTGCAAGATGTCTTAGGAAAGTTGGAATCATCATATATTTCCAAGAATCTTTCATCAAAGGTTACAAATATATGCAGTTCTAATTTGATGTCTCTCTAAGTCAAGATAATGAGACACACTCTATGTAGGAAATATTTGCAAGACATGGTCAAAGGAAGCTACCATAGAAAATATGGAGTATGGAATTTGAGAATTTTGAAGAGATTGCTTTAATGGATGACACAAAATGAAGGACAAAATCATGAATTTGCATTCTTACAGTTTACAACACATCAAGATGCTATGAAAGTATTTAGATGTCTGCAAAAATGAGATGTTATATTTGGTTGTGGTAGAGTGCAAAGGTAGCATTTGTACAGACTTTAATTAAACCTAATGATGAAGCTATGTCAAAGGTGGTACCATGGATATAAGATGGTTGTCGGATGGTCACAGATGTATCTCTCCACAACTTCAAGTATTGGGAGTAGTGGTCATGATGGAGGTTAAATGACAGTTGTAACTCTTTAATTGGATTCTAAAGTGACATTACATTTAGAACTCCCTTAGTTGATGGTCGATCCAAGGTGAAAGCTTGGTGATGAAAATATAAATATCTTATTGTTCAGGTGTTCTTTTTCTTTTTGTCTCTTCGCTTCCAACCACTTTTAAATAAATGTAATTGGCTTGGGAGATGATAGTAATAACATTTTATGATTGCGATCAAAGTGGGAAATATGCGACATTGCTCAACCTATGTAAAGGACATATTGTTTCTACAACCCACTTTTTTTTTATGCACGAATACAAGAGTCTTGTCAATATATGGCAAGGTTTGATAGTCAAAATGGAGCAAATGAAGATGGAAAGAACTTAGCAAAGTCCACAACTTGAAAGTTGCAAGTTTCTTGTTACCTTTTTGTAAATGTGACTTATGTCACTTGTTGTAACTGAAAGTTAGAAAATGAGCTTTGTTTCCAGAAAAGTTAGGTATTTAAATATAACTAAAATAAAGCTTATTTTTAAATTATTTTATTTCAAAAAGGTAGTTGAGGTAGTTATCAGGTGGTTACAAGGTAGTTACTAGGGAGAAGCCTATAAATACAAGGCTATTTCAAATGTAAAGGGAACTTTTAAGGGGGACTTTTTACAAGAGGGGAAAACTTTGAGAACTTCTAAGAGAGATTGTATGAAGACTTTCTAACTTGACACTATATATAAAAGAGTTTTTGGAATTGTATAATTTCAAGGAGATAATGAAGAATGCTTTTGGTTCGTATGTTCTAAATGTATTCATGTGTTGTCATTGTTGATTTCTCGTATGTTAAATCAGTAATCCTTCTATGTGATCGTGCAAATCATTGGTATTTTATGTGATTGATGTAATGAATAATGTTCATATCTTGGTATCTTGATTTGAATATGTTGAGGTGGCATATCTTTTCATATGTTGAGGTTTATCATCTCTCTTTCATTGTCATTGCACATCAAAACATATTTTATGTTAAAACCCCTTTGTAATTTATCATATCCGTTGTGAAATCTCAGCTAATATTTGTATGTCTATTGTTGGGATTTCTATTAGTTATTTTCCTCTAGTCTTGCATTTTCTCTTTTATGTACTTTCAGGTTAAAAGTACACAAAAACTACAAATACCCCCCATCATACGAGGGAGCTACCCCTCTCAAATGTAGAGGAAGATTGTTGCTTTATCACGATCTCTCCAACTGTGGGTCAGTTTGTCACTGCTCTTCAGGCAAACAGAGTTACTTTTCAAGGTGTTATTCACAGCGACCAATCTGTTTACCAATAGTAATGAATTGGCTTTGCCACCGCTACCAACTTAACCACAAAAGGGAGTCCCCCTCGAGGTATTACCAAGGATGATAACCCCCACCCATCCCCACACATAGTGAACCCTTGGGTTTACCGCTTACTTTCCACCCACCCAGGTGGGGGGCTACGGCCTCCCATAATAATATACCTCTCGGGAGGGGTTGTAACCTACCATATCAAAAAGGTTATGGCCTTAAACCTATTATTTCCAATCCACCCTGATTAGTGATGGGAGGTAGATTAGTTGGAGGTAGATTAGTCAGCTTCTGGGAGGTAGATTAGAACCATATTAGCAGTCGGGGGGTTAGGACATATTATTGTTGGGTGGGAGGAAGGTAAGGGCATTGGGGTGGGTGGGAAACTATATCCACCCACTAGAATTTAATTCTCCATGAATACCGTGTAGGGTGGGAAACTATGGCCCCCGCTGTAATTCAGGGTGTGCATTCATAGGGAGCTATGGTTTTAGTTTGAATAGTTGTTGAAGCAAGGTGGACCCTACTATTCTAAGGGTCCTGCTATAGGGTAGGCCCCTACTATTCTATGGTGGAGGATATAGGGTAAGCCAGGGTGGGTTCCCCAGCAGAGATCGATTTGAGCGAGAATCAATCTCTCAAGTCATCAATCATATTACGTTCATTTCAAAGAAATATCAATATCATTTTGGTAACTAGAGAGAGTCTAACCGGACTGGATGAACACCTTTGGCCATACTTTGTAGAATCATAGTCTATGAGATTCTTGGATCATAATGACTCATATCATTTTAGTCACTAGCTAGGGATAGAGTGGTGCATAACTGAGCATAGACACAAAGATATCAAAATGCCTGAAGAATGGGCATTAGATCTTTGGGATACAGATAGTCAACCTAAGGCAAAAAATGAGAGACAACCACAATTGAGAGGCATCTCAATTGAAGAAATTGATGATCAGGCAGTAATCAGATTCTCATCCGGCAACCAGTCTGCTTTACACACTGGACCTTCCATGAGAACAGAAAGAGTTTTCAATTATAACCAACCTGGTCCATCTGTGAGTCCATTACCCCACTCCCAGAGTGTTAGATTACAACCCTCTAAGGGTTTTGAAGAATTGTTTAAACTTCCCTCTACAGCTAAGCCTAGCATCTCTACAACTCCAGCCACACCTGCTAGCCCGTCATGCACCCATAAAAAGTTTTCTGAAGTAGATAATGGGTTGTATAGATGTGAAGACTATTCTTTTGTTTTCAATCCTCCCAGATCTAGCCATTTTCAAATGTTTTCAGCCTGACAAGATACCATACCTGAATAGGACATTTATGAATCCAATGAAAAGATAATCACCACTACTGTAGGTCCTTGTCCTATACCCGGTACCATTTCTCCCTTTAGGGATTTCATTCTGTATGATACTACCGGTACATACAAAGCTAATTTCTGGCCTCTACATTTATTTCCTGTAGCTGAAAACTCCCAAGGTACCAGTCAAAGAAAATTGCTGAACTGGACTAACCTATGTCTTAGGAAATCCATGCTACTTGCTAAGGATAGAAAGATCTGGCATCAGATTGAAGTAGTCAAGGCTGACAAAGCACGTCTTAGTGCTCAAGAGAATTTTCATTCTCTGATTTCCACTCTTGAATGCTTGGAAAAGCATCTGACTGATCAATGGATGGCCTCTATGAACAAAGATCTCTAGGAACTCAAAGTCCAATATAATGAGTTCAAAAGTCAAGTTGAAACCTGGTGGGTCGCTCAACAGTGCTCTTTAGATCAACAGAGAGAACTCCTACAAAAGGTCAGAAGTGAAAGCAAATTAGATTGTGATGTGCTGACTTCCCAACCCAACACTACAAATATTCATGTCAAGCATAATGGTCAGAGACTAACTAAAGTTTTTGAAGAAGTTCATTCTATTGCACAGTCACAACTTCTGATGAGTGATTCCATTAGATCAGAATCATCTACAATACAGTCTGCACTATAGCAGGAGTCAATGACCATTTAATCAGTGATGCAAATAGTCCGTCAACAACAGACTGTTAAAACAAAGAATTTCCCTTCCAGTGCTAAGGGATATTTACAGGCTTAGTATGAAGGTCCTAAATTGTCTACTGACATTAGGCAGCCTGTAATTGAAAAGATCTATGATCCCACTACAGGGAATTTAAGGGATACCAGTCTAGAGGAACAAGCCAAGGGAAAGTTCCAAATGGCTCGTGGTAATAGTTCCAACCCTAATGGATCCAATCCAATTGATCCATTTAAAAATATTCAAACTCTGAAAGCTGACACTCCTCCCCTTGTTAATTTTGATCATTATGAAGATATTGAAAATACAAGAGGAATATATGCAATGCGAGCCTGGATAACAAATTATTTATCCACTAATGCTGATGTAGATGAATCACAAGTAATCAAGCAGGCTCTTAATGCCATGACTGGTGTTGCAAGAGGTGTCTGGGATAGATTAGAAGATGATTACAGAGATAGACTGATAACCAGAGGAATAGACCAAGTCTATGCTCAACTGACACGTCTGTTTGTCAGAAAAATAGACACCAGAGAAAAGTTGGCCTACAATAAGTTCATAAAAGGTAAATGTAAAGATCTCAAATATTTCAAGAAATATTGTGATGTTCAGTATGAGAATTTTTATCTCTCAGGCCGTGAACAAAATCATGAATTTATGTTCACAACTTTTCTAAAAAGTTTTGGTACTGTGATAGGAGAATTCTATCACAAGAAAGTTCTTGAGAATCTGGTTACAGAAAATATAGAGATGAAAGAACTAACATACCCACAGTTAGTTCAATTCTTAACACAGATTAATGAAGAAATCTGTGAAGAAGGAAAAGCAAAGAAAGAAATCAAGAAAGTACAACCTTTACTTTCCTCTTTTGTTTGCTACCAGATCATGCCTTCCAATCAGTTTCCCAAAAAGGGCAAATCTTCTTGTTATGATTGTGACAGTCCAAAGAAATCCTACAAGAAGGAAAAGAAAAAATATAGTAAGTATTCCAAGAAGAAAGGATACTTCAGGAAAAGAGATAAGAAAAGAAAAGGTTCCAAGAAATGGAAACCTACTTGTTACATTTGCAAAGGAGAACATTTTACAAATAAGTGTCCAGACCGAAATAAGAAAAAAGGGAAAGGTAAGGTCCATGCTGCCCGAGACACAGGCGTTGAAGATGATGAATTTGAATTCATTAATGACTATCCTTCAGATTCAGAGGATATCATCCTTTCCAATGAAGAGTTAAATTCTGAATCAGAAGAATATGCCTCAGCTCAAGAACAAGCTCAAGTCAATCTAATGAAAAAAGAAGTTCAATCTTCTGATGAAGATTCAGAAGTCTCCTTCTTCTGCAGAATGTTGCGAAGGGACACTCGTGTAGAATTAGACAAGGTAATTGAAGAAATTGTCCAAACTGAATCCAGACTCCATGACATGGACATGGGTCAAGAAACATGGAAAAAGTTGACCAACAAGTTGGAACAACTTAAATCAAGAAATTATTTTTTGCTACAACAAGAAGCCAGGCCTCCTAAGCTTCTAGTTCAAAGATCACCTATTCTTCAATATGGGCTATCAGTTTCTCCTACAGAGATTCCTGAGCAACATGGGTATAAGCCACTCCAACGATGAGAACCTTGGCCTCCAGGTTCCCCTACACAAAGATCTTCAGGAACTTTTGATCACAGGTCTATCATTGATGCTCCCTCTCCAGGAAGTATGGCCCGACGAATATGGATAAGAAATAGAAAAGCCTTTCTTGAAAAAGTTATTAGTCAAGCTCAGGCAGAAATATCAGAAATTGATGATGAAGAAAATTTCTATCTCACAAAGGAGATGGAAAAAGCACTTGAACTTGACAGATTTGTCAATCAGTTTAATTCAGCTGGAACTTTACAGTTGCCTGCTCAAGCTTCCTTTTCAGAAGAACAACTGTATTGTGAAGAAAAGCCCTACAGCCCACTCATTCAACACACTGTCGAAGAGCTAGAAGCACAAGGTGAACCCAGAATCACCTTTGAAGAAGGTTCTAGTAGCCGACAGATGAAAGCCTACAAAAGAAGCGCCAAGCCAATTACTTCATGTCCTGGAATAATTTTGACAGTCCATTTTCCAGGTATAAAAGCATATCCATTAGCATTTCTCATTGACACTGGAGCAGATCTGAACATTGCTAGGTACAATGCTTTTCCCAAAGATGCCTGGATTGAAGGAAATACAGGTATTACTTTTGGTAATTTTGAAAAGGAAGATAGCTCTGGAATTTGTATAGCACCTATTCAAATTGGATTTGATGGATTCATGGATCATCTAACTTTTGTCCAATATGAAGTAGATGGATATGATGGTGTAATTGGAAGCAATGCAATCAAACAATGGGAACCATTCACCATTGATTCTGATTTCATTATAATTCAAAAAAAATATCAGCTTCCTCAGCTTTATCAAGATCTAGCCTATTCAACTAAGCTAGACAAAGAAAAAAGAAAGAAACCAGTTAATGCTGTTTGGTTAGCCAAATAAATGGATGCAGGCCAAGAATATCTTGCCGAGATTAAAATAGCCTTTGCTGCCACAGTCATGACCAAGGATTTACAGAAGTAGAAAAGAAACCTGACATGTGAGCTCCCTCTCAAACGAGATCCTCAAGGTAATGAACTCCTACCCAAAGCAAAAGCTAATTATTTCCTAATGAGTTCATCTGAAGCATTAACTTGTAGAATAGAAGTTGCAGAGCTTGAAAAGCTCAAAATCATTCAAACTTCTAACTCCCCATTCTCATGCCATGCCATGTATTTCCCAGAGGTTGATGAGAATGGAAAGGAATTACCTGAGAAATGGCTAGTTGTCAATTATAAGCCGTTAAATGACTATCTTGTTGATCATAGACATCCTCTGCCAAGTAAAGATCATATCTAGCAGACTATTCAAGGTAGTCATGTATATTCTAAATTTGATCTCACTAAAGGGTTCTGGCAAATTGGCCTCAAAAGTGCTGACTTCTACAAAACAGCCTTTTCCGTTCCCCAAGGCCTTTATGAATGGACTGTTCTTCCATTCGGTATTAAAACTGCACCTTCCATTTTTCAGCAAAAAATGGATGTTATATTCTAGCCTTATGCCAAATTTATCCAACCCTATATTGATGACATCCTTGTCTTCAGCCAGGATATGCCTCAACATCTGAATCATCTCCGCCCATTCTTGTCTATTTGCCAACATCAGGGTCTTGCTGTCAATCCCGCCAAATCCTTCTTTACGCAAAACTAGATTGTTTTTATTGGCATCAAGCTTCTTCCAAGGGGGAGAATGGAGGCACAACCTCACATCCTAAATAAAATTTCCATTCTTGTAGTGACTAATGTCAAAGAATTACAACACTTTTTAGGCCTTGTGAATTACATTACAGGATTCTATTATAAGCTTGCTATGACAAATTATGGCTTGAACGTATTGACTTTGGACATTTCGGTAACTAATAGGGCTAGGGATGGAGTGGTGCATAACTAGGTTTTTTACGTCACTCCACTCCATAGACACGTACTTTTCTCATGCGTGAAAGATAGTGAGATAGCCAGACAAGGCCAAGGAGAATAGGCACACCCTCCCTAATTTGTCAAGAGGGCATCGTCCTTGAATGAGTCAAGATTCTTGGGCCTATGAGGAGGCCAGCTTGGTATTCATCCCATGAATGAATAGATTACTTTCAGCCAAGCACTGGCTCCCAGTGCTACTAAAGATGAGAATGCTCCTAAGGACTTGAATGCTGGAATGGCCTCATCTACCCATAGACATGGACGTAGTGGACTCCTCGATCTACGGATGTAGCAGTTGTTGGTTCAGAAGCCAGCAAGACCTCGAGCGCTTCTCACTATAGTCATTGATGAGTGAGTGGGGGGAGCACCAGTAGCAAAGATATCAGTAGGAACAGAGACAGAGGCATTCGCAGGAGAAGCGGTGGTGGGTATATTGGTCTCTATAGCGCAACATCTTGGCCAGAGACCCCGCTTCTATCTTTAGAGAGCATATTGAAGAGCCTGATCCACCACCAGTGGTGGCCCCCTTCTTAACGGCAACTAGTATAGGTGGTAGCCAACCACCCTGATGATAGAAAGGCCTATTATCGAAACATGCATTACTTAACGTAAGTAGAGCCTATTCGATAGTTGCGGTGGGGATAATCTGTGTCATGTGGAATAGCAAAGTTGAAGTGTAGAGGTCCCAATCGATCAAAGTGAATGCTCATACAGCCCCACAAGCATCTCGTTCAACATCCCTCTCATATCAATATCGAGACCCTGCAGCAAAGGTAGACGCTGGGGATCCATTTCTGGGTAGGGATCCATGACTACCAGTAGTGATGAGTCAACTAATGAATTTGACATCATCGTCACCTGAATAATATGCAACTTCTATTTCTTGGGGGCCCCCACCCCCCCTCTATATAGTTCTCCCTCCCAGGGTGGGTGGGAGGCTATAGATGCCCCCCTGGGAGGTAGATTAATTGGGGCACCCACCCACCAACTTTATTATCCTCCCACCCGACACTAAACTAATCTACCTCCCTAAAATACATGTGTGGGATTTGGTGGGGGGGCCCCAAGCCCCATATAGTTGCTTGGGCCCCCCTTTTATATTATTCAGAAAAGAGGGCAGTACCATCTTCCATTCGATCGGTTACAGATGCAATAGTGTAGTCCCAACTATAGTAGCGGCGGATCCATATCTAGATCTAGAGGCAGTGGACCCCATTGACTCATATATAGAGCCTTCAGTGGATTTTGTTCTATATTCAGATTGAGATGCAGAGCTCATATATTGACTTTATTGACATTATCCATCAGTTTCAAAACTAGTTCCAGAAGAGCCTATCCACCACCCCTAGGCAACCACTAGAAAGGAAACATACCACCTAGTTACAGAGCCAATAAGAGCAAAGGTGGGAGAGGTAGAAGAAAAGTCAGTTGACTCCACACCCTACTACGTAGTAGATCCCGCAATAGTTAGTTTACCAAGTAGTTTACTACGTTGACTCGGAAGCAATTGAAATCCCACTAGCAGCTTATCCACCACCTACGCCCACACACATGGAGAAGCACATTCCAAATACTCATAAATAAAGAGAATAGCATCACCCACATCCTATATATGCTTCGGTAGCCTATATCACGTAACAGTTTGAGAGAGAGAGAGATCGGGACCCCATAATGGTAGCATGGGTTGGTGGAACAGAGGGAGTAGAGCCAATTGTAGATGCGGAAGGGCTGAACTAGGTGAAGATAAGAGATAGAAGTGGGCCCTTCTCTCTCTACCTAGGTGCCTAGGCCTATCGTATATTAGATGCGAGGGGCTAGCCAATATAGCCGAGGCCCTATCTATCCGGGGGTTCACCGTTTTATTTAGTTGTTCCCCAGGCCCGCCCCAAAGTACTATTATGGAGAGGGGCGGCCGGAACTAAACTAATCGGGGTGGGTGGGATACTATATTGCCCTCCCACCCCACCCCTTCTTTCACCCTATATCTCACCTCACTCATGTTATGTAGAGAGTAGAACTAGGCAGGAGTACTCTTAATAGTCGAAACGAGCCGGCCCTACCGATGAATAATAGAAAAGGAGGGGCCCCCACCCTATAATTTCCCCCCCACCTGGCCTATTGTTTCTCTAGGCTATTTCGTGGAGGCCCCCACCCAACCCCTGTCACTCTCCACCCACCCGGAACAACTAATCTGCCTCCCAGGGGGCTTCCCACTCACCCACCCGTGTGTGGGCAATATATATTTTTATTGGTGGCCCCGGTATATTAATAGATTAGAACTATATTAGATGGAGGGTTATTATTGCTGAGTGGGAGGGAGAACTATATAGAGGGGGGGTGGGGGGCCCCTTCAAATAGAAATTCTAGGTAGGAGGGAGATAGTTGGGTGGGGGGCATAGGCCTCCCACCCTGCAGGATGGGGGCATCAGTTCTGAGGGTTCTAGGAAAACTGAGGGGGGTGGGGGGCATCAGGCCAGGTTGGAGGGAATTATAGTTTTGAGTAGGGGGGGCCCTGTGAAAATTGAGTAACATTCCCCGCTACTAACTATAGTTGTTTTGGGCTCTCTTTTATACAGAATGGTGAGGAGCAACATGAATAGCCTTCATAGAGATCATGTAGACCGATTCCTCTCTCTACATGAGCAGAGTGGATAACATCTCATTTCCCTTTGTTTGATGGCTGAGATAGATAAATAAATTGGTTCTGTAACCAACTTACAGAATCAAATAGAAAAAGATCTCAACTATAGTTGGAATCTAATAGGTGCATGTTCAATTATAAGCTCCAGTATGAATCTCCAACTCTATAGGTGAAATAGCATTCAACTACACTCTATTGGTACAACTTGGGCCAACAAGAAAGGTATGTCAATTTTTGTTTCCCATTCGAAACTGATACCTCAATAAAGCATCTCCCAATCGTCATATCTGTTGTATCCCACTCTTTCATTGACCAATGTTGCCTGGGGCTATAGTGCGATGAGATGTATTCATTGGGTCATCATTCCTACGATCGAGTGGGTTATCATTCCTATGATCAAGGGTGGTCAAACACTCTGAAAAACTAGAATGGGAAGGGAGAAGACTCGACTGAAGAATTAATCTGAGTGGCTTGATTCAAGAGGAAAACAACCCTACCCAACGGATAGGGAAGGGCATACGTACCCTTCTCGCTTCAATGGGGCTTTCTTAAACTAGCACCTATAACCCTCTGTTGAGCTTGTTGTCCCCCACTCATCGTCATTAAATGCTACACAGAATAAAATGATGAGAAGTAGGTGATCTTGTTCCACTTTTTTTCACATATAATATACTAGCCTGGCCTAAATATCTCGTTACACGATCCCTAGCTGATACCAAGTGGGATATCTATCTCCTAGAACAAGATCAGCCAATTATGATTGATAGTTGGGTGGAACCTACATAGGGGTGGGTGGGAGGATAAAAGGGGGTTGCAAATCAAATCATTCATCAAGTTTTGTGGGCTCTCTCCCTTGCCTTTTTCTCTACTCCCTTTATGTTTCCCAATAGAGGTAGAGTTTCTATAGTCGAGAGGATCCTTTAGGATAGGATCACAACTGTCTATAGTTGTTTCACAAGCATAAATGCCCTACCTCCACCCCTATACTATAGTTGCCATGATTCGATCGATGTGGGGATGCAATTCGTATTTGAGGTTGACCGGACTAGGATCGGAGGCTATTTTTTCTACTTGCCAACTAGATGAAATCCTCATCCTACTCACTCAATGGAAGTTCCAGGAAAAGCTATTAATTCCATCTGGTTAAGTGTACTAGAATTTCAAATAAATGAAATCCTCTTCGAGGCTTGACTAGAGCTCCCATGCCTTCTCTTCTCTTCTTGATGCTAATATCCCTCTCTTTCAGAGCTAGCCCACTCAGAATACTGACCAATAGGTCGAGGAATTAACAAACATCTACTTACCACATCCTAATATTTACCAATAGATAAGCCCCCCACCCACCCCACAGACTTCCCATCTACAGGGCATTGAGTCTGGGTGGGAGGGCTCCTACTATCTTAATTGTTTGCTTTCATCAATCCATTCTACCCTACTAACCAATTCTTTCTCTCCATAGAATTTTAGGGGCTTTTGAAGCACGATGGGCCCCTTGGAATGGAAACTAGAAATCACAGTAGGTCTGGTGCCTCCACCCCTCCAGGCAGGTATGAATTCTCTCATGAGAACATGAAATGTGCTTACTGCTGTCAAAGAAGTAATAATCAATATCTAAAGTCCACTACCAAGGCAACCTCTCCCTCAACTACCTGCTTAAGTCATTGGAGCTCTCATAGAGAATGGGTGCTTCAATGAAGATTGTTTGGTGCATTCATGTGAGTTACTTTATTTCAGTTTGGAGAGGAGAGTGCAACATTCTTTATTTCTTTATGATTAGCAGTCAACCGTCCCTCTTTTCTATTATCAAATTTGAAGAACCACTCAACCTTACACCGTCCCCTCAGAGACTAATTATTTGAAAAGGCAAATTAAGCCCCAACAAGCAAATCGAATAGACTTGGAAGGAACTTATCATGGGTCCACCCTACCTCTGATAGCTCATCATTCCTCTACTCGACCTACCATGCCATTAAATCCCACCTCCTAAAGTATTGAACCAGTACTGAAACATGAAGATTCACGCCCTACAAAGATAGATCGATGGATATATAGATGGCAAAGCATTCTCTAACAAGAAAATTTGCCACAACCCCAACTACCTCTCCCACAGGAGTGGTTGGGAGGATAGGATGGGGCCTCCCACCTTAGAACTATTTCAGGATGGGTAGGGGCTTATATTGCCTCCAACCCACCCCTACTTGATTCTATTCCTGACCCACTAAGCATCCTTGGTCCACAACCAAAGGAAGGAATGAACCTGTATTGATCGTCTGTACTATGCAAAGGGAGAGGAGAAGCCCCTCAACCCCTTTATTTCCTTTCCCTCCCCAAGCATATCAATTCAATCGACTATCGATCCAACCTGGGGAGGAAGACAATTGGAACTCTACTAAAGGAGGGGTAAACTACTAGAATCGGATGGCTCACATGGTAATCACTTGAATAGATGCCCTACCTATTTCCATATAATTTTGATCTATAGTTTCTCTACTTGACTAGGATCATAAGCAACTAATGAGGGGTGGGTGGGAGGTAATAGTTGGGGGGGCCGTTGATCATAACTCCAATCCTTTCTCTTTCCAAGCTTCAAATTCTAATCCAACGATAAGCCATTTGGGCTCTGTCACAAGCCATTGAACACTCAACCCAGATCCTCTCATACCCTTCTTTCTATTCTAGATTCGGAAGTCCCAGTAAGAGAGATTTCATACAATTATCTAATCAACCAGCTTGGGATTCCATGCCAGCAGCCTGCCCTATTCTACCTACCCCTTGAAGCGACTCTGGGTGAAGCGATTCTTCCCCACATGATTGATCAACCCCTGAAATGGATGCCCTAGCCAGCAAGTTTCATAATCGAGAAGTCCACTCCAAAGGCCAAAAATATAGGTTCGATCACACTGAAGTGAAAGGGATCCTAGATCTCTCTGAATAGCCAACCCTGATCACTGTGAATGGGGAGGTTCGATCGCCAAAGAAACTACAGGCATGGGTGGAGGCTTTTCAACATTTGGTTAAAAAGTGTCTGAAAGAAATTAGTATTCTGAATAAATCATAAACAAACTAAAATTCCCTCCCCCCCAGCATGGTTGATTCCCTATGAACACCTGGATATAGATCTATTCCTATGAACACTTGTAATCAACTACTTTCTGAGGGTAAGATTTCCCCTAACGTCTAACTATTGCCACCCACCGACCCTAGGAGGAGATTTGCCAACTATAATTCTTGAAGCACATGGACCCCTACTATTCTAAGGGTAGTTGCCCTTGTTTTGGAATTAGCTAGGTTTAAACCCAACTATAGTTCTTTATGAATGTGCACCCAAGGATTCTAGTGAAAACCTGGGTGTTCATAGGGAGTTATAGTTCCCCGAGAGGAGACTTTATTGGCTAGCCATTTATGGTTGATACACCCATCCCCTGGTTGGCTATCCTTATTCCTAATTCCCTCTAGGAGCCCTTGGCTCTGGCTATCCTGATCCCTCTTAGCTTGATCAACTGAATCATTTCTCAGCCTTGTCGAGTTAGAGGTGGATCGACTTGACTATCCATCCCTGAATCAGAAGGTGGAGATAAGAAACCCTCCCAACCAAATCTCCCTCCCACCCAGGGGCATTTCTAGATCCAATTCTAAATTGGTAGAAGGGTTTAAGTGGGCTCACTAACTAACCAGGTCGATCATGAAATATATTTTGGGCCTTCGGCAAGGAAGAATCCCTTAGCCCAATGTAGCCTAGAGAGGCCCTCCCTGGGGGGTAGATTAATATAGGGTTGGGTGGGAGATTCAGGTTCGAGGGAAATTTCTTTCTTCAGGTTCTCAGTCCCCGGTACCTAATCTACCTCCCTGTTGTTATATGGAGCCTATTCAGACTCGGAGGTTATATTTACCCCACTTTTATCGACGCGGTTTCCCCCAAATTCCTATGAGGTCAAGGGGCAGCGTCCCTTGCAGGGGTTTGGGGGCAGTTCCCCCAAGACGGGGTCAAGGGGCAGCGCCCCTTGCAGGGTCTAGGGGCAGCGCCCCTGGCACATTCCCTGTCGCGATACAGGGCGGGGTCGAGGGGCAACACCCCCGTGGGGGCTCGGGGGCAATGCCCCCAAAACCTCACACAGTTTTTTTATTATTTTATAAAGCACCAGGAGTTATTTTTCATTGACCAACATAAGAAAACCCTATTTTTGTAACTGACAAAAGGTCTTAATAAAAGATGGCCAAGGGTTAGGGTTTGGGTATTGTATTGTAGTATTTTGCAGCGGTATTGAGTTGCAGGGATTGCTGATTGTAATTGGTTTGATTTACTGAATAATAATATTGGACTCTCTATTTGGTGGATGTAGCCCGAGTTGGGGTGAACCACGTTAAAACTTGTCTCTCGTTGTTATTATTTCTGTGTATTTCCATTCCTCTATTTAATCTGTATATGCATTTAATTGATATCTTCTTCCGGCTAACCCTAACAAGTGGTATCAGAGCGGGTTGTGTTCAATTATCATCTGCAGGAAAGTCTCATGGTTGAGTGGGAGCAATGGCGGATGAGGGTAAATTGAAGGTCGATAAATTCAATGGGAAGAACTATTAGTTATGGAAGATGCAGATGGAGGACTACTTCTATCAAAAGGATTTATGGATGCCATTGGAAGGAGTAGCCAAGAAACCGGCAACAATGTCTGATGAGGATTAGAATCTTCTTGACAAAAAGGCACTGGGAACCATTCGGTTGTGCCTGGCACCATCGGTGGCATTCAATATAAAGAAAGTGAAGACAACAGATGGTCTGATGAAAGCTTTGGCAAAATTGTATGAAAAACTGTCAGCCTCAAATAAGGTATTTCTCATGAAGCATTTGTTTAATCTGAAAATGGTTGAAGGTGGATCTATGACAGATCATTTAAATGAATTTAATATGATTGTTAGTCAATTGACTTCTGTAAATGTAAAATTTGATGAAGAAGTTAGAGCTCTCTTGATATTATGTTCATTGCCTGAAAGCTGGGATAGTTTGGTAATGGCGGTTAGTAACTCTGTTTCTGGTTCAACTACCCTGAAATTTGATGATGTTGTTGGTGTTATTCTGAGTGAAGAAATTCGTAGGAAAAGCTCAGGTGGATCTACATCAGGCAGTGTTTTGAATGTAGAAAGCAGGGGTAGATCAAAGGAGAGAGGAAAAGGTTCTGGAGGTCATGGGAAGTCACAAGGAAAATCAAAGGACAAAAGATCCCAAACTAGAGGAC
This sequence comes from Cunninghamia lanceolata, assembly GCA_027924645.1. Lineage (NCBI taxonomy): Eukaryota > Viridiplantae > Streptophyta > Pinopsida > Cupressales > Cupressaceae > Cunninghamia > Cunninghamia lanceolata. The sequence goes on along the minus strand of BSBN01000908.1, from coordinate 2,916,661 downwards.
AGAAGGATTGCTAGTACTGTGGAAAACCAAGGCATCTGAAGAAAGATTACTGGTCTCGGAAGAATAAAGAAGGAGACAAACAAGAAGGCAATAAGGAAGCAAATGTGGTAAGCAATAAGTCTGAAGATGATGCTTTGATTCTTTCCCTAGATAATGCTGATGATTCATGGGTTTTAGATTCAGGAGCCTCATTTCATGCTACGCCCCATAGAAGTTATTTTCTTGATTATGTCTAAGAGGATTTTGGGCTGGTTTATTTGGGAGATAACGAACCCTGTCAGATTGTTGGAAAGGGAAGAATCAAGATTAAGTTGTAGAATGGAAATCATTGGCTACTACAAGATGTAAGGCATGTTCCAAGGCTCAGTAGGAATTTAATTTCAGCAGGGCAGCTAACTGAACAAGGTTGCACTGTTACATTTACTGATAAAAATTGGAAGGTTTCAAAAGGTGCCTTAGTAGTAGCAAAAGGTGTGAAAGTAGGCACCTTATATCTTTGTACAGGTCATACTGTTCCTTCTACTTTAGCTGTTACAGAGAAAAAATAAACAGGTTCAGGAACAGTTGCTACAAGTTTGCAGGAAGAGACTGGAAAAGTTACTGCAGGTTCTGAGACAACACTGTGGCATAACAGACTTGGGCATATGAGTGAAAAAGGTATGAAGGTACTTCATTCTAAGAAAGTTTTACCAGGTCTAAAATGTATTAATATGGATTTTTGTGAAATTTGTGTGTATGGAAAACAAAAGAGAGTCAGTTTTCTCAAGGATGGGAAGCAAAAGAAAAATGAAAAGTTGGAGCTTGTGCATACAAATGTATGGGGGCCAGCTCAGGTATCTTCTCTTGGTGGCTCTCGGTATTATGTTACATTCATAGATTATGCAACTAGGAAGGTATGGATTATTTCCTTAGGCAGAAATCTGATGTATTTGAAACATTTAAAAAATGGAGAAGCTTGGTTGAGAATGAGACGGGTAACAGATTAAAATGTCTCAGATCTGATAATGGCGGTGAGTATTGCAGCAAAGAATTTGAAGATTATTGTTCCTTTAATGGAATTCGTAGGTAGAAAATGGTTCCAAGGACTCCACAGGAAAATGGAGTGGCTAAACGCATGAATAGGACAATAATGGAGCGTGCAAGGACCATGAGATTGCATGCTGGACTGCCTTTAAACATGTGGGCAGAGGCTGTCAACACTGTTATATATTTAATTAACAGAGGTCCTTCATTTCCTTTGGGCTGTGGTATTCCAAAGGAAGCATGGATAGGTAAGAAGGTGAGTTATTCTTTTCTAAAAACCTTCAGTTGTGAAGCATTTGCACATATAGATTCTGAAAATAGAACCAAGCTGGATGCAAAATCAAAAAAAGTGTACTTTCATTGGATATGGCATTGATGAATTTGGTTATAGGCTTTGGAATTTTGAAAATCAAAAAATTGTGAAAAGAAGGGATGTTATATTCAATGAGAAGGTGTTGTACAAAGATTAGTTGTGGTAGCATGAGAAGAAAGAAAAGGGTTATGTGGTGCTGGATGATACTCCAAATAGTGATGTTCCAGTGGTTCCTCATGCTCCGCAACAGCAACCAGAAATTCCACAAACTCCAGTGAATGTTAGACGGTCAACAAGGATAAGTAGACCTCCTGAAAGGTTTTCTCCTTTTTTGTATTCTATTTTGTTAACAAATGCTGGTGAACCAGAAGGGTATGATGAAGCTATGCAGGTGGAGACACAGGTTCAGTGGGAGCTTGCAATGAAAGAAGAAATGGACTCCTTGCTGAAAAATCAAACTTGGGAATTATGTAAGTTACCTGCAGGTAAATAAGCTTTACCAAATAAATGGGTTTACAGGCTGAAAGAGGAAGATGGAGGTAAGAAAAGATTTAAGGCCAGGTTAGTTGTAAAAGGATTTGCATAGAAAAAGGGCATTGATTTTGATGAGATATTTTCTCCGGTTGTCAAGATGACTTCTATTCGTATTGTTTTAAGTATTGTGGCTGCTGAAGATTTACATTTGGAACAGCTAGATGTTAAAACTGCCTTTCTCCATGGTGATTTGGAGGAGGAGATATATATGGAACAGCCCCAAGGATTTGAGGTCAAAGGTAAGGTGAAACTGGTGTGCAGATTGAAGAAGAGTTTGTATGGCCTGAAACAAGCACCTCGACAATGGTATTTGAAATTTGACAGTTTTATGGCTGAGCAAGGCTACAGCAGGTGTAATTCTGACCATTGTGTTTATTTTAAGAGGTTGGATAATGATAGCTACATTATTTTATATTTATATGTTGATGACATGCTTGTAGCTAGGTCTAACATGGATCACATAAGAGAGTTAAAACAGCAGTTGGCACAGTCATTTGATATGAAGGATTTGGGGGCAGCAAAACAAATCCTTGGTATGAAAATTTGCAGAGATAGGAAGAACAGACAGTTGACTCTATCTTAGGCTACTTATGTTGGAAAGGTGTTGCAGAGATTCCACATGGAGAATGCAAAAGCTGTCAGCAGACCTTTGCCTAGTCATTTGAAATTGACTAAGGACATATGTCCTAAGACACAAGAGGAGGAAGAGAAAATGTCCAAGGTACCATATGCTTCAGCTGTAGGCAGTTTAATGTATGCCATGGTATGCACGAGACCAGATATTGCACATGTTGTAGGAGTCGTTAGCAAGTATATGAGTCATCCCGAATTAGAGCATTGGAATGCAGTAAAATGGATTCTTAGGTATTTGAGAGGTACATCCAATAAACACTTATGTTTTGGGGGCTCTAATACTGATTTAGCAGGCTATGTAGACTCAAATTTGGCAGGAGATATTGATACAAGGCGGAGTACTACAGGTTATGTCTTTACTGTAGGTGGAACAGCAGTGAGTTGGATTTCCAGGTTGCAAAAGGTGGTTGCTTTATCCACCACAGAGGTAGAATATGTAGCTGCAACAAAGGCAAGCAAAGAGATGATATGGCTGCAATCTTTCATGAATGAATTGGGAACACAACAAGTTAACAGTTATTTGTTTACGGATAGCCAGAGTGCCATACATCTTGCAAAGAATTCTACCTTGCATTCAAAGACCAAACACATACAGTTGAGGTATCACTTTATTCGGTCGGTGTTGGATGATGGACAGTTACAGCTGGCCAAGATACATACAGATGACAATCCAGCGGATATGTTTACAAAGGGAGTGACAAGGGAGAAGCTAAGCTCCTCTTCAGCTTCAGTTGGTCTTCTAGACTGAAAACAACAAAAACAGAATAGCAGAGTCCAGGGTGCTTATTTCTAGTGGGAGCTATAGGGTCAGTGGTGTTATGATCAGTCTCCAAGTGGGAGATGATATGGTGTGGAGTCTGATCAGTCTCCAAGTGGGAGATTGTTGTTATATGGATCCTAATCAGACTCAGAGGTTATATTTACCCCACTTTTATCGGCACAATTTCCCCCCAAATTCCTACGGGGTCAAAGGGCAGCGTCCCTTGCGGGGGTTTAGGGCCAGTGCTCCCAAGACGGGGTCAAGGGGTAGCACCCCTTGCGGGGTCCAGGGGCAGCACCCCTGGCGCATTCCCTATCACAATACAAGGTGGGGTCGAGGGGCAGCACCACCATGGGGGCTCAAGGGCAACGCCCCCAAAACCTCACATGGTTTTTTTATTATTTTATAAAGCACCGAGAGTTATTTTTCATTGACCGACATAAGAAAACCCTATTTTTGTAACTGACAAAAAGGCTTAATAAAAGGCGGCCAAGGGTTAGGGTTTGGGTATTGTATTGTAGCATTTTGCAGCGGTATTGAGTTGCAAGGATTGTTGATTGTAATCGGTTTGATTTATTGGATAATAATATTAGACTCTCTGTTTGGTGGATGTAGCCCGAGTTTGGGTGAACCACGTTAAAACTTGTCTCTCACTGTTATTATTTCTGTGTATTTCCATTCCTCTGTTTAATCTTTATATGCATTTAATTGATATCTTCTTCCGGCTAACCCTAACACTCCCAACTATCATCCACCCACCCACCCTGGCCCCCCCACTTATAAGCTTGGTTAGTTGGAACGAGATCTATATCTACCCTGGGTGGTTACCCAGATCAATTGGTTCAACTACCCACCCAACTTTATGTAGGCCTATAGTTTCTTTGGCTTCTCACCCATCCAACTATGATCCACCCACCCACCTTGAGCATGTTACATATAGAATCTGACCAATCTTAGGCACTTTCAAACTTTCTTTGGCCCCCTCTGGCACTATAGTTCAGCATGAAGCAACACCACCATTCTATATGTAACACACCTACTGGAAAACTACAAATCCAATTAAAGTGCCCAATGTGGAGTTGAACTTGTTGTTGATCCTCAAATTCGAAGATATTGAATGGGATACATTAAACTAGCATGTCTAGTTGTTCATATTTGGGCCAGGTTAGAACAGAATACAAAGCGAATAGAGCTAGCTAGATCAAAACTCAACTAACCGAATGGGTGAGGGGAAATATAGAATTCAAATTCATAAAAAAAACCTGGGATAACTCGCAAACACTTGTTGGTGGGGTTATCAATTAGATCAGATATATCTACTTTATGTCCCTCACATTTCCATCCCCTCTCAAAAGGGAGAAATGATAGAGCAGAGAAGCATACAAACCTTTTCCGCGAACTAACCATTCCAATTATTCCATTTTTTTGATTAGTGAACTGACTATTCTGTATTCCTAGAAAGGAAAGGAAAGAAGGTGGGTGAGGCAAATTCATTTCATCTCTATCCCCTTAGACTTGGGTGGGGCTAATGGTGTGGATTGATTCATTCAATGCCCATGGATGCAACATAGCCCAATGATCAGCTTCATTGTCCATGGGAATAGTTAGGGGAAATAGCTTAGTGAGTCCCCGTGTTGAACCGAAAGAGGAAAATGAGCTGGACTTATGAAAAAGGGGTGTTGAAATGAAAAAATAGATGGACTGATTGAATGAAGCTCTGTATTCCTCACCCACTCGGTGTTGGTTTGTCGACTGGTTAGTAGTTCCTAGGTCCATTCAAGAAAGAAGTGAAATGGAGGATAGCATAGTTAGGCCGCTGTGGTTGGCGGCATAGTCAAAATGGGAACTTGACAATGGCAAATGAATTTTGAGTTCTTTCTTTACATGGAAGCGAGAAAATACGGTTGAGATATATCCATACCATTCCAATCAAGGTGGTCAAAATAGTTGCTAGTTTCGACCTGTTACTAAAGATCAATCATCAGGAGTAGAACCAGACCAACCGGTTGCCATTTATTAGTCCATCCATATGTATATATCTTAGTATATATTGATCTTGAAATCACATACATCCATTGCATGCAACCAGCTATGCCCACTAAGCATGTTAGGCAAGCTTTTTGCTCTCTATATATAGGAATCTAGAGGAACGAAGTAGAAAAAACTAGCAGTAGATAGAGGGGTACTATGGCAGATAATTATTCCACTTCAAGTATGATCGTCTGTCCAGATATTTGGTGATCATTTGGTCATAGAGGGATTAGAGTGCGTGAGTGAGGTCATTGTGATGCAATAAAGTTTTCTAATCGCAATGAGTGAGGGGAGCTCAAAGAATATGCCCCAACCAATGCTAAGAGCCCCAAGACATACCATAGAGGGAAGAGCCCACCCCTATATAGAGATATTTTGATTCGAGATGCCTGCCATAGTAGGAATGGAGTTCCAGTCACTGGTGACTTCTTGTGATTTAGAACTAACTTCTAAGTAAAAAAAAAGAAGTTGGCTCGACCCTACCCATCCTTGCCATGGATGAAACAAGATCGGCCGGTTGTTTGATTTGATCTCAGAGATGAATGGTGTTCTTCCCTTCATGAGGATATGGTGATCAATAAGACACATACATGACATTCTAGAGATGTAGCGGGGCAAAGAAACAAATTGATTAGTCTGGTTCAAAACCAAAAATACATAGGGTGCAAGGAGAGAGATATTAGTGTACATTTGAAGCGGGCACGAGGAACATTTAGAACTTGCAAGCTAGTTATGGTTCCCACCTGCTATAGAAGGGATAGCGCTTGACTCCCATACCTTCTTTACTTTTTTCCCCTCTGGGCCATTGGCTACAAAGGATTGGTGTTCTTGTTTACCCCCCTTTCTCCTTCTTCATCCCGGCAGAAGAGGAAGAAGCAGAACCTATGAAAGAATAAGAGTAGGATATCATTAGTTGATCCACACTTACCTATCCTATTGTCATGGGATAATAAGGGGGCCCTTCCTCAGGTAGCATTGTCAGGTGGGCTTTCCCTTGCTCTAGGGGCAAAGCATTTCAAAGAGCATGTTGGTCTTAGCATTGAATTCGGTTTTCTCTTCTCTGAATAAATAACAAACCCCATCAAATAGGTAAATTGTTTGACCTGTACCTCTGATTTGATTCAGATTAGGGCTGAGACCTTGTTTCCTCCTGAATACCTTTTCCTCTAGCTCTAAGATCACTGCTTGGTATTGAGATAGACATGACTTTATTCAATTTCTCCAAGGGCACTTGTGAAGAGCTAGAGGATAACAAGGAGGACATAATAGCTTTCTCAGCCCATTCTTTAGCAAGTTTTTCCTCAATGTGTTCCCAATCATCCACTCTTACATACATCTGATCTTCCTAATCATCAGCTTCATGAGCATATGGCCAACCAACCTATTCGAAGCATGCTCAACTACCTTCTTGGGTCATACAATCCCCCTTTTACCGTTCTAGATTTGTACATCATATGTATTTGGGAGGCTTCTTTTTGAGCATGTGCTTTGTTGGATAAGGTATAATGCCCAACTCTGATAGCCCACTATAGAGGATAGGGCCACAAAACATTTCTTGCTCAATTCCACCGCTTTAGACATGACATCCATTTGGTAGGCCATCTCCATCAACAACAACCTATCAGGCACAAACTCTAGAAGTGTGTGTGGAAAATAGAAAGGGAAGGGAATTGAATTTTGAACTATAGGTGAATAAATAGAAAGACAAACCCCTATAAATGAGAAGGGCCAATGGTTGATAGTACTACAGAAAGGAATGAGACAGAACTCTAGTTGAAAATGCTCATCTACGCATTAAAAATGTCCTTCATGTATTCCTCATCAAGTGATGAAGCAATTTGGAATGTAGATCTATCAGCAGAAGACCTCACCGAGCTAAAAGATGTAGATGGCACCAGTGACCTTAACAATGAAAAGGTTACGAGCGTCCCCCTGTGGAGTGACTTGTTGATGAGAGTTTTTACACACTCACAGTATAGTTAAAATTCACAGAAGAACCTTAGCTATCTTGGAAGATATGCAGAATTAACAAGTAATTCTCAATCTCAAGTTTCTGGATGGTTAGTTCTTGACCGTGTGGTATAGACTAGCAGTTCATTGTGAAGCTGTTATATTCAAGGGGCCTTACTTGATGTAAGGTTGTGCTACTGGCAATTGTCACTTATTATATGCAAATATCTCAAAATATCTTTCACTCTAATGATCCTTTGCGAATATTTGTAACTTTCAAGTCAAATTTTAAATAAACTTTACAAAAATAGGCTTGATATTTCAAACTTTATGAAAATCATTAAAAATCGTTAGTATTTCCATGTATTTAATAGGATTTTCAACAACTTTCTTTAGATAACTACGTTTCAGTTAATTATTTATCAATTTTTGGAGAAAAGTTAGAAAGATTATGGTTAGAAACATTATTCTAGATTGGATCTAATTGCTCTATTATCCATGTACTAAGAAATAGAGTAAATCTAAAGACTTCAACACAATCAAATCCACATATGTAGAATCCTAAGCAATTTCATGAATGTACATAAGAGATTGCAATCTTTCAAAGGAAAATACATCAAGTAAAAGTTTGAATCAAAAAACACTCTGTAATAGATGCAAAATTCTAAGTTTACCTTTATTTGAAATATAAAGTCATACAAAATTTACAATGTAGAAATGACTCCTATTGCATTGATTAAATTCACCAGAAACTTACAAACGCTTTTGATAGATACATAAAGGAGTTAGGATAGTCCATGCACTCCTTGATGCAAACACAGGTGACCTCCTCTCTAAAGTCACTAAATGCTCAAAATATTCTAAAAGAAACACTATCCCCTTGCAGCAAAATTAACAATTACAGCCTTAAGCTAAAAGTTTAAAATCCATGTATACTAAAATACATGTAGCAAAGCTTCTTATATAGATTTTGAAGCTTCCCTCCTACTACGGTTACAAAGTTAATCTAGTGGTCCACATTCAAATCTTATAGATCAACGGTGGGAATCATTCCCAACCATTCCCAAAATATCTTTATAGTATCTTTTCTTCAACATAAAGATGCCATTATAATTTTTTCAAAATAAAATATACCCTTGCTGACTTTCTTTCCCCTCTTGACTTATTGTTGGTGATAATGACAAAAGAATCCTTGAGCATATGCCTATGTCATTATTTACGGTATTCCCCTTTTGATACACTTCTACTCTTTTAGGTACTCTACAAAATTGCTTATCATACCCCTAATGAAAGTGTGATCTCCTTCTTGACTCTTTGCCCATGTATACTGCTGCACCTCAATTCCTTCTTTCAACTTCCTCTCTTGTTTTGCTAAATCCTTTACTTTCTTTTGATATTTCCTGATCTTAGCACTTATTTCCATAACTGAATCAATCATTGTTGTACTTAGGTGTGCTGTTGCGTTCTCCAAACAAGGTGAATAAATGGCTTTGAACTCCTTCATTGCCCTTGTTAAGCCATATACTGGTACTTCTTGGCATTCATGTCCAATGAGTCTTTCTATTATCTTCATATGAACCCTCACTATATCCCCAACAATCTCCTCTAAATCTCTAGTATTTATAATACAACCCTTAAGAATATCTTCTTCAAACTTCAACCCCAACCTTGTTTGTGGTAATTGTTAACCATCCGAGGAGTAATGAATCCTTCATTTATTAACTCCTCCACTCTCTCCTCCATCTCTGCAAGTTGTTTTGATTGCAATCGCCATTCTTTCAATCTAGACTGATAGTGATGTATGAGAACACTACATTTATTTTTCCCTGTAAGAGCACTATCCCAACCCATCATTTCCTGTTTTGTTATGTCTTCTCCCTTCTACATAAACTCTTTAAGCCACTTCTCAAAAATATCTACCTCAACTCTTTTATTCTCCATCTCATTTATTTGGTCTTTAGATAAAATTGTTAGCCCTGTAGGTAACTCTGGAATACTGGAACCAAGATCAAACATACCTTGGATAAATTGCTATAACTGGACAATATGTCCTTTCAAATAATCATATTTATCTTTATCCTTTCTCATTATTTCAATAGTGACCTTATTCATATCTTGCCATTCGGTGATGTGTTGCTCTCTAGTCACATATCCAAGATCCATATTAAGAAATTTATAATAACCCATGTCCATTTCTCCTTTAGCCTTCTCCTTTTGAGGTATAGCTAGCTCTAAAGTCTTGGATCCAGAAGGATTTCTTTTTATTGCTGACATAATCCTTGCTTTCCTTTTCTCTTTTCTTGGATTACCTCCCAGTAGACTTTTAATATCAAGGGGTACTACTTGTACCTCTATCTTTTCTCTCCAAACTTCTACACCACTCCAAGCTAGTGCTTCCATACCTACTTCTTCTTTCTTTTCTTCATTTATTACCTCCTACTGAGGTTTCTCTGTTTCTATATGTTCTTGTGATGATGACTATTGTTGTGTAGATTGTTGTTGTGGAGGCTGTTGTTCCCAAACTAGTGGTATATTGCCTTGCTATTGTGCCCCCTCTGCATCTTCTTTTCTTTCTTCTTCTTTTGAGTCTTCTTTTTTATCATCCTGCTCCTTATTTTCTCCCTCTATATTCTCCTTTTGTTCCTGGTGCTCGGCATCATCCACATAAATATTTTCTATATTCTTTTCAAGACCACCTGATACCTCTGTTGTATCCATTGTTGTTTCATTTTGTCCTTGCACATTACCAGGCATGTTCATTTGATATGTTTGTAAAGGTTGATTTGCATATTCGTTAGGCCTTTTTGTATTTCCTTTCCTTCTACATTTTCCTCTTGCTCACTTTGTTCATTATACATATTGAGAACATCTACAACATCAATATCAGAAACATTTACTAATATTGATTCCCCTGTCTTTTTCCTGGCTTGAATTGATATCTCTTTTGTCATGCTCATTTCCTCTGATAGCGTTGGCACCTCTATTTGCTTTGTAACTTCTTGTCTTTCTTCTTTTTCCAATTCTTCCACTTTATATGCAACAACTTGCACCTCCTCTATTATCTCTGGTGATACCAGTGTATCAAAAGGATCTATTACCTCTAACTCTACTAGTACACTTTCTCCTTTTGATCCTAAACTTTGTGCCTTCCTCATATATACTTGGGTATTATGCTCCTGCATTACATCAGAACCTTTATCTGCTTCTTCCACCTTTCCAAGTCCTTTAATACCGACCTCTATTTACATATCTTCTTCATCACTGCTATCATCTAACACATCCATCGTCTCATTTATTTTCTTGATTTCATAGGCTTTTGACTCTTTCAGCTTCTCCTCGGTTAACTCTTGTTTAACCCTTATATAACCCTATCTTTTCTCTTCTGGTGTAGATTTAGTAGATATGTCTTTAAGCTTAGTTTCTACTTGTGGAGCACCTATAACCTCAACTTGTAATGGTGCCTTTCCTGTTGAAGATTCAATTACTATAGCCTTCATGATTTTCTGTCTTGCTGGCCTCCCAACTATTTGGATCTATTCTGCATTGATGCCATGACTTAATGATCCTGCCTCTACAAATGTTCCTGAGGCTATTGCTACTGTAATGCCCAACGCATAAGGATCCATTAAAGTTGCATCTGTATCTTTCTCAGTAATCTTAGTTTCTACAAATTTCCTTTTCTTTTCATAAAAACATTGTAGTTTATCTTGCTTTTCTCTTCCTCTTTTCTTGCCCTTTTGCTGGAAGGTAGGTTCAACACCCTTAGCCTTGAGTTTTTCTATCTAGTCCTTCAACCATGTTTTAGAGAATACCAAAACTGGCTTAGACAGAACATCCAAAGATGTTCCCCATGGCTGTGACCAATCTGGTTCATTAATAAGCATCAATCTTGTGTTCTCATAACTGTGGTGCAATACCTTCTTGTCATCTTTGATTTCCAAGGGTACATTAATTTCCCCCATTGTCTTCATCTGCTCCATAGCCAACCTCTGATGAGCTCTCTTTCTTACTTCCCTTTCACTCTCACAATCAGATCAATAGTCTTCAATATGTATTTGATGTTTGTATTTAGAATCAATGTGCCTTTGAATCCTATGAAATGGATCAAAGCATCTATCCAACTCAAACTCTTTGAAACCATAGTACCTTAGCTCCTGCTCTGCATAACTAGCTACCTCTTCATTGCAACAAGAATATCTTCCAATAGCCCAGGGGAGTTTAATATTTCCTCTACCCCACTTCTTTTTGTATATCCTGAATGCATTCAAATTCTGTCTAGAGAATTCTAATAGAATAAGTTTATCTGAAGGATAGCGAGGTAGCATGAATGGCTTCCCATTAAAACCCTCAGTTTTGATATATGTGAAGTTCAAAAATTATATGTACCACGAGCTGTGTGGACCTATAACACTTGCTGCTTCTTCAGACAACCTCATGTCCTTGTCTCCAGTCATTTATCAGAGCAAACTTATTCAATGCATTATCCTCTTGCAAATCTAGATAGTGATCATAAACTAATTTCTGATCTGGACCATTTCCCAGAGTCCCAGTTCTGTTAATCCTAGCTATGTAAGGTCTAATTTCAGCTGCACATGAATACAAAACATAAGATAACAAATAAAAGGGCATTATTTTCTGCTTTCTTAACATGGTCGGCTTCCATATGGTAGTACTGATAGCCTTAGCCCAAAGAATTTTCCCATCTTCCTTTTTTGCTTCTCTCATATACTAGATAATAGTGAACATCCATGGTTCACACCTGGTTGCATCTCTCAATCCCACTAACCTACTTAGCATTGTGATAATCAAATGTATTTCCTCCTTGAAATCTATTCTATGGAGGTTCTTTGGTACCCTCGCTACAGCCTTAGGTTTATTTTCTATAGTGTACCAGTTGCAGAAGATTGTACTTTTACATTCTCTTTCATTACTATTAAAATAATCTGTATATTTATCTATATCTATATCCAGCATTTTATCCTCAATTTCCAAGCCAAATGTCTTGGTTATTCCATCTGTAGATAAATCAGCAATGACTTGCTCTCCATGCATTACCTTTTTGATACTTTTGTCGTATCTACTTATACATTCTAAAACCAAATCTTTAGCTTCCACTGCTAACGGGAATCCTACAACCTTGTATAATCCACTTTCCCAGATGCACTTCATATCAGAACTGGCATCTGATGATGTGATTTTCTTTAAGACATCCTCTGCATCATAGTAACCCAAGTTTGTATCTATCGCAACCCCACTCAAGCCAATCAAAGATGTAACATGTATAACCACGTATGGGCAATTCCTCTTTTTCTGTTTCTTTTCTTGGCTTTCTTTCTTTCTTTACCTTTACTTTTTCCTCATATGTTGAATCTATCCTCCTTTGCTTCAGAGCCATCCTGTATGAAAACTCACATATTTAACCTTTCATTTTAATTCTTCTTCCTAGGGTTTTACCATGAAATGTTTACATTTTCACATTTGCCCTAACCTTTGTTGTCTTTTTCCTATTTTAGATTTTTAGGCTATCTAACACAGTCTATTAATTTCTTTAATTAGCTACAATAATTTGTCATTCATTTGCATTTCCAAATGAAATTACTCATAACTAATTCCTATTTTCATTAATGGTATTGTAATGACATTTTTGGGTACATACCTATTTTTGTGGCCAGCTTAACTCTATAAATGTTGACCCGATTTACCGTTTCAGCTGCGCCGTTAGCATTGTGAAATTATGTTCAACTGTTGAATCTTCGCTTAATCTGTGTGGTAATCTCATTTCTCTGCAATTTTAGCTTTCAAGATGCAAGTATGAAAGAAAAACAGCCTTTAATTTAACCCTAACATGTTTAAATTTAGTGTTTTTCTTTGTTAGTTCTGCATTAAATGCAATATTTAATGCATCTCTCAAGTATTTCTCTTCATTTCCTTCTTCATATTTCAAACATTAAATACGTTAATCCCCATCCCTTGCATTTCATTTTTTTTATATCCACTTTTTGTGTATTACTTTGTATTTTACCTTGTATATCCATAACATACAAACCCAAACATGCAATGGTCTATAAAACAATTTTGCACTTTACCTCATTTCTAACTTTGTACCTTACTTTTGTATTTTTCATGGTGCATCTGATACATACATCTTTAACATACAATAGTGGACGTGAGAAATTATCAACTTTACTTTAATACCATACCCATTACACTCTTGTATCTTTAACTCTTTGTATCACATGTTTGTATGCATACAATTTCTCATACATGCAAAATATTCACCTTAGCTAGTTAATATCGTATTTAGGTTACCTTTGGGTTTCTCATTTATCCCTTTGTATCTCCCTGTTGTATCTTACTTTGTATATCCACAACATACACTGTGACATACAAGTCATGGACTCAATGAATATTTAACTATTTTTTTGATCTTTTTCTACTTCCGTCCTTATATCTTTGTTCTCCTCACTTTTGTATATTCACTTTTTTCAGATGCAAAACACGTTTTCTTTCATTTAACACAAATGTGGACCCATCCTTTATTTCATCTAATTTTAACCCATTTCATAATTTTGCCGTTGTATTTTATGCATTATGTTAACATCTAACAAATGAACCATGAAAATAAACATACACACTTTCGTCTTTTACTTTACCTTACCTCCCTTCAAATTTGCCTTTGTATCCTGTGCATTTGTATGTTAAATACATACAACCCTGCATGTTAACTTCGTAAAGAGTGACCCTTTTCTTTTCTTCCATTATATGTACTATATCCATGTATTTAATGCCACAATCCATAAATCATGGTTAACAAATTTGATGCACTAATGACATTAATGCTATTCGACCTTCAGCATGCTTAAATTAACTCATACAATCTGAACATTCAAAAACTCACACGAACACCATTAATGGTGATTAGCCTTGTAAGTTGTGCAAATTTCTATTTAATGATCTGTGTAGAGAATAATTCGCATTCCTATTTGGTTTGTGCCAACATTTTCTATAAGCATGACTACTCCCATATGTTTGCATAGTAATAGGAGACAGACCACCTTCCTAGGTCTAATCTCAGATGCTCGTTTGAGAGGATTAATTGCTCAGCATGAAAATCCCATCTTCCATGAGTTAGAGCTAGAAGCCATCAAGATGATACTAGGTATAGATTTTCTAACTAATGAGGATAGATATAGAGTTAATTCAGACACCGCCTCATGGTTCCTCACTTCTGTGTTGGATTTAAGCATGAACAAAGTAGAAGTTTTCTTGTTATTTCAAGATCTTTTCAAGGTTGATTATAGACTTACAGACATTAACGTCATCATAGGGGTAGAGCTAGGTGTTGGCATTCCACGAGCCTCAAAAATTCCCCTAATTAATGTTCCTAGAGCACAATATGACAAATTTCCCTTTCTGATGAATATGGTGGATCATGCCTTAGCACGTCACTGTTATTGGGCCAGAGTCGGTCTTAGTTTCCTACGTTTGTCTAGGGGATTGGATTCAACACAGAACCCAGGCTGGTTGGGTCATTTTGCAGAGGTAGTTCAAATTGGACACTTTTATGTGAATCCTTAATCTCTATACTATTATTTATACACTTCAATTCTATTTTTGTGAAGAATACGATTGTTGATAATGACGCTTGTAGACACGTTCGGGTTTCTTTTGAAAGTACACTTTGTTCATGCATAATGCAAAAATTACCAATTTTGGAGTGTTTTACTTATCATTGCACTTTCCTATATTGGTCTTTTGTATGCATATGTACCTTATATCCAAATATTGATTAAGGTAATTTGATCATATGATGTAACGATGTTTAATTCAATCTTTGCCCTATGTTTGATTTTACCTTCTTTTAGCATCCACGTATGTACATTCACCACTTTGTATACCAAATGTGTTTCACTAAACATACATACAAACCCACATGCAAGCACGGACCTGCCGTTTTATACAATCGATTGTAAACTTACTCGGGTCTAATTTGTATGCAAAGAATTTGATTGTTAGACATATGCATGCAACCAACAAGACACAAAAACCCGATAACACATGACTCAACACATACAAAGACTCCATATAAAAGCACACTTGCATGTGACATGCAAACTCCAAAATAGTGCATTTTACCAAAACCATCATAGCTCACAAAATACCATTAATTCCAAGCTGGTTCAAAAAGCAACCCTTGATCATTTTTCACAAAGAATTCCCTAATAACTTTAGTTTCTCTCCTTGACTCAAGGCACTCTAAATTTTGACACTTTGTAAAATCTGCCCTTTTTCCCTTCTACCACCAAGCAGAACCACACACATAAGCCAAAAGCAAAAGCCACAGCAGGGGTCCTCACTTTACTAGAGGGTAAAATGGGGCATGTTGTGAGCATCACAACAACTAGCAACCAAATAAAACAACTAAATTTAGACCATTAAAGAAAATGAAATGAAATAAATTCATAACTTTCAACTTCCTCATAAGTAAACTATTTTTCAATCTGGACTAAATGTATTCAATAAGGTGCATGATTCTTTCAATAGAGTTTAAATGTGTGCACATGATTAATAATCCTCATCTTGAAGATGAGTTGAAAACACTAGTGATTTGTGTTAAACTACATAGTTGATTTCATCCCTTATAGCCAACTAGATAGAGCCTTGCTGCCAGCAAGCGTTCATAGCCCTAGCAAGGTTATCGTTGTAATTCTCCTAAGTAGAGCCCCACTGCCAGCAGGCATCCATAGCCCTGGTAGAGTTACTTAGCTGACTTAATGGATTTTCAGTATAATCTTTTTTAATATATTTTAATTATGTGTAACATTTAATTTCGTGAGATATTATCATTGTAAATTCATGCTGCAAGGTGTGGTCACTTGCTAAAATTAAGCTGAGAATTGCAATGGTAGCAAGGGTGACCTCTAATTTTTCACTTAACACCTACATTGGTACATTTAACAACCCCAAGGATTTTACGTGTGTCATTCTGAAAAAATCTCTTCTAATGCTTCAATTCACAATTATTGAATAAAATCTTTCACAAGAGAAACAACACTTTATATTCATGAAAGTCTTAACAAGTTATGCATAAATTTCAAATGATTAATCTAAATTTTCCAAAATTTCTGTTGTTTTTAGTGGTTGTTAATCTGCTCCTGCATAACCTAAATCAAAACAAACATCCTTGCCAAGGAAACAAAACAAACAAAACAACCAAACAACAAACCACAAAACCACAAAACAACCAACAGAGACACCAACCAAAAACCACACACCCTGTACAATACTTACATCGTGATACACAGTAAGACTGACCTACTTTTTAAGCCTCAAAATAATGTTTTAGATGTTGTGTTGCAAGTATGGGCCTAACTGGTGTTGTCATTGATGTCAACATACTCCTGTTGCATTAATGATAAGAATTGGATGAGCTGTGTGCTGAGGATATTGAGAAAATTTTAGGAACAGTGAAGAACAGTGATGACAGTAAGGCAATAGTCCAAGATAGGAAAAGGATCAGAGGATACAGATTAAAGGGTTTGTAGATATGTGTCTTAAGGTGGTCCACTAGAGATTTCAGAGGTCTGCATGAAGATCTGAAGAAGTTGTGGCCGCTCAAGTAAAATTGATTCCGGTAGGTGTTCAGAGGAGACAGAGTGTTACAAAAAGGTCCGGTGAGATCCGGAAATGAATTGTCATGTTCTGTGGATCTGAGGAAGTGTTGGGGAAGTCTTTGTGGTGTGTCAACTCAATTGATTCATGGTTTGAAGGTCCATAAGCATCTATTCCTTTGTGACAGTAATGCCAGTCTATGTTCTTGAGGTTCTGGATGAAGGAGAGATGGATTTTAGTAAGCATATAAAGTGCGGATGATCGTGGTGATTCATGTAAGCTTGTGGAGGCCTTTGGATCGTGTCCACTTAGTGTTGGTGGTCCGCATTGAAGTTAGAGATTGCAATTGAAGAATAACTCCCAGATGATGGTGTTCTTCTTGAGACTGGCCGACCGGATGAGTTACACATCCTACAAATGTTCTTGTTGATGTTTACCGACTTAGATGATCATTCCTAAGTTGATGTCTTGTATAAAGAAGGGATTGCGAAGTCATTTCAAAGTTGTCCTTGTGGAAATGAGTGTGTGGTAGCGAGGAGAAGAGCGAAAGGTAGAGCAGAAGTATTGGGCTTAAATGGAACCGATTCAAGCATGGTGAAGATGCTATTCTCCAGTTCATGTATGTAATACTTGTTTCTTTGTAGACAGTGTGTCTCTTGTAGGCAATGAGCCTCTTGTGAGCAGTGTACTCAGGCAGTGAGCCCTAATTGGCATGTGCCAGTTGTTCCTTCTATTCTTCTAACAGAGAATACATCTTGGGTTAATCACCCTGTGGTTTTTCCCTTAACCGGGTTTTCCACGTCAAAATCTTGGTGTCTCATGTGTTGATGTGTTTCTACTCTTGATTTGTTGCATTATGTTTCCATGATTGATTTATTATTATGCTGTTGAATTGTAAAGTAAAGTTAAGTGTTTAAGTGGAAGAAAGTTTTACACAACTGATTCACCCCGCCCCCTCAGTTGTGTGCCCTAAATCTAACAATTGGTATCAGAGCCAAGTTCCTCTAAAAGGAGCTTAACTGCTTCAGGAGATCCAGGATGTCATCTTACAAGAAGGATAGTCCGAAGTTTGACGGATTAAATTTCAATCTCTGGAAAAGTCGCATGACATGTCACTTGAAATGTATGGGAATGCAGTACTGGAACATGGTTACAACAAAGTATACTCCTCCACAGGGTGGTCTGAAAACCCAAAATGAAATCACAGATGCTGCAAACAATTTGTGGACTATAGAGGCTCTCCTAAGCACATTATCTAATACAGAACTTTCAAATGTTGTTGATCTACCAACTATTTTTGAGATTTGGGAAAAACTGGAACTTCCACATGAAGGAGATAAGTATGTTAAAAGTGCAACGTTACAAAATCTGAAAGGAAAATTTGAAAATCTGAAGATGAGAGATGATGAAACTATTACTACTTTTATGCCAAGAGTAAATGAGATTGTTTGTGGAATTAGAAATGCTGGTGGAGTCCTAAATGAAGATGAGATTGTTGGCAAAATTCTCAGATCCCTCCCTGCTTCTTATAAAATCAAGGCTGCTGCAATTGAAGAATTTAGAGCCCACACAACTGTCATAAGAGATCAATTGGTTGGTAAATTGGCTGCATTTGAAATGGCCGAGTTTGGAGATGAATCCCAAAGACTAAATCTGCATTCAAAGTCAGTGCATCTGTAAAAGGTAAACAAAGGTTTGATCTGGAGAGAACTCTTCAAGGAAACTTTCCTGGTATGAAAAAGAAAGAAAAGACCTAGAAGAAGAAGAAGTTGAAACTGCTCACCTTGAAGCTCTTATTGCAAAAAGATTACCAAGAGGATCTGGTAATTATGAAGTAAAATTGTCTTTTAAGTGTTTCAATTGCAATAAGATTGGTCATTTTGCCTCAAGGTGTCCGGAAAGATTTTCAAGGCCAAATTCTAACAGACCAAGATTCTAGAAGAATTGTTACTATGCTCATGAAGGAGATGATGAAGGAGTAATAGATGATGAATCAGAGACAGGAGACAAACCTAGAAATGATTGGGTGTTCATTGCCATCAAGGAAGAAGATCCAATGCCCTCTGAATCTGTCAATCATAAAGTTGAAGAAAGAGCTCTGGCTGCCCAAGTTGAAGAAAAGGATGATTGGGTCATTGACAGTGGATGCTCTCACCATATGACAGGTGACAAAAATAAGTTCATAGATTTGGAAAGGTATGAAGGAGGAGTGGTAAAGTTTGGTGATAATTCTGTTGGCAGAATTAGATGTAGAGGAACTATTTCTTTTGATGGAAAGAACAAAACCGGTAATGTACTGTATGTTGAAGGATTAAAGCACAATCTTCTCAGTGTTGGACAGTTGGTGGACAAAGGCTATGATCTTAGATTCAAGAATGGAAAATGCAAGATCTTTGAAAGTTCTGGAACAGAGATTGCATCCGATACTCAAACTAAAGGTAATATCTTCCACTTGGTTGGTACTGGTAAAAGTTGCTTATTTGCTCAAGTTGATCAAAGTTGGTTATGGAATAGGAGGATGTGTCATGTGAATTTTGATAATATCATCAAGATAAGCAATACTCAGGCTGTAAGAGATCTTCCAAAATTAGTGAGGCCTACAAATAGCTTGTGCAAAGAATGTCAGTTGGGTAAGTTGAGCAGAGTCACATTCAAAAGCAAGGAACTGTCTTCTACTAGATTATTGGACTTAGTTCATACTGATCTTTGTGGTCAGGCAAGTATTAGGAGTATACAAGGTGATAGATACTTTATGTTTCTAATTGATGACTATTCTCGGATGATGTGGGTAACATTTCTAAAGGAGAAATCAGAAGCACTTGAGAAATTCAAAATATTCAAGGCTATGGTAGAGAATGAAACTGGATTAAAATTGAAATGTCTGAGGTCTGATAGAGGTGGAGAATTCACATCCGGTGAGTTCATAGAATTCTGTGAGAAAAACATGGAATAAAGAGACAATTGTCTGCTCCTAGGACTCCACAGTAGAATGGAGTAGTTGAGAGAAAGAACCGAACCATCCAGGAAGCATCCAGGACCATGATGATGGAAGCAAATGTTCCTCAGATAAATTAGAAGCAATACCGGTAAGACTCCTTATGAACTCTGGTTTGACATCACTCCTACTATGAGGTATTTTAGAGTCTATAGTAGCAAGTGTTACATTAAAAGAGATGAAGATCTAGGCAAGTTTGATGCTAGAAGTGATGAAGGAATATTCTTGGGTTACTCTACTCAAAGCAAAGCATACCAGTGTTATAACAAGAGACTGAGAAAGATAATAGAAAGCACCAATGTGAAGGTTGATGAGGAAATTGAGAAACCTTCAAGGTTTTATGAATATGATGAAGATGATCAGAATGATGTTCTGACTCAAGGAGCTCAAGCTTCCTCTGTAAGTCAAATTCAGACTAATCCGGTAAACCAGGAAGAAGAGATGAGTTTCAATGAGCCTGATCAAGAATCAGAAGTGCAAGAAACTCCCAAAGTTCCTAGGTATGTAAGACTAAACCACTCTGAAGATCAAATCATAGGTGATAAAAACAAAGGAGTACAAACAAGAAGAAGAATTGCTCAAGATTCAGAAGAGTATTGTCTGATTTCAAAGATTGAACCTAAGACAGTGAATGAAGCTTGCAATGATGAAGATTGGTCTAAAGCTATGGAGGAAGAACTAATGCAAATTAAGAAAAATCACACTTGGGATCTTGTTCTCAGACCTAGAAACAAGAATGTGATTTCCCCAAATGGGTCTTCCGGAACAAACTGAATGAAGTTGGTGAAGTAATCAGAAATAAAGCCAGATTGGTCTGCAAAGGCTATTCTCAAATAGGAGTTGATTTCAAAGAAACCTTTGCTCCGGTGGCAAGAATTGAAGTAGTTAGGTTATTTCTTGTATTTGCTTCTTTCAAAGATTTCAAAGTGTATCAGATGGATGTCAAGTCTGCCTTCCTGAATGGTGACTTGGAAGAAGAAGTGTACATTGAGCAACCAGATGGATTTCAGTTATTTGATCATGGTGATATGGTCTGCAAGTTGAAGAAGGCACTGTATGGATTGAAGCAAGCCCTAAGAGCCTAGTATGAAAGATTGGACAAGCATCTTTTGAAGATTGGTTTCAACAAAGGTACTGCTGACAATAATTTGTATTTCAAAATTGATCATGAAAACATCTTGATTGTTGAAGTGTTTGTTGATGATATCATTTTTGGAGGAAGAGATAGTATGTGCAAAACCTTTGCAAATCAAATGAAAAGTAAATTTGAGATGTCCATGCTTGGAGAAATGAATTTCTTTCTGGGTCTACAAATCATTCAAACAAAGAAAGGAATCTTCATTTCTCAGTTAAAATATGTGAAAGAATTCTTGAAGAAATTTGGGATGGAAGACTCAAAGCCAATGAACACTCCCATGGCAACTAGATGTAAGTTGAGCAAAGATGATGACTCTCCCAAGGCTGATCAGACAAAGTACAGGTCAATGATTGGAGGATTGTTGTATCTCACTCAAACTAGACCAAACATTATGCAGGCTATTAGTCTTGTTGCTAGATTCCAAGCTGATCCTAGAGAATCTCATGTCATGGCAGTCAAAAGGATTTGTAGATATCTAAAAGGGACAGTTGAGTATGGCCTGTGGTATCCTAGAGATCATGATTTCTCTCTTCATGCTTATACAGATGCTGATTGGGCAGGAGATGTGGATGACTGGAAGAGTACCACTGGTGGAGCATTCTTTTTGGGGAAGAGACTAGTTTCTTGGCTAAGCAAGAAACAAGAGGCAATATCTCTGTCCACTGCAAAAGCTGAATATATTGCAGCAGTAGACAGTTGCACTCAAGTTTTGTGGATGAAGCAGATGTTAAGAGACATCAGAGTGGAGTATGAGGAGCCCATCACAATTTTCTGTGATAATTCAAGTGCAATAAACATATCTAAGAATTCGGTGTTGCATTCAAAGACTAAACATATATCCATCAAGTTTCACTTTTTGAGAGAACAAGTGAACAAGAATGAATTCAGACTGGAGTTTGTACCTTCCAAGGATCAGATTGCAGACATTTTTACTAAACCTCTACCTAAGGACTCTTTTGAGTATCTCAAGGAGAAGTTAGGGGTTATTGCCCCTCTGGTGATGAACTAAGGTGCACTGATGTGCATCAGTCCGGTGGATATCACAGTCACATCTTGTGGTCCGGATTGATGATGGGGAGCTGCTACTCAGGGGGAGTAGCAGATATGATTCTGAAATGGTGGAATTGCAAGTATGTGCCCTTTGCCATTGATGTCGAAGGGGGAGAGAAGACATGTGAAGAACAAGTGGTTGCTGATCAAAGGGGGAGCAGTAAAGGGAGAGAAGACATGTGAATGGTTGTTGCTGATAGGGGGAGTTGAGACAGTAAGGAGAAGTTCTTGTCTTGATGGTTAAAATAGTTTTTCACATCATATGTTGCCATCAATGACAAAGGGGGAGATTGTTGCAAGTATGGGCCTAACCGGTGTTGTCATTAATGTCAACATACTCCTGTTGCATTAATGATAAGAATTGGATGAGCTATGTGCTGAGGATATTGAGAAAATTTTAGGAACAGTGAAGAACGGTGATGACAATAAGGCAATAGTCCAAGATAGGAAGATGATCAGAGGATGCGGATTAAAGGGTTTGTAGATATGTGTCTTAAGGTGGTCCAGTAGAGATTCCAGAGGTCTGCATGAAGATCTGAAGAAGTTGTGGCCGCTCAAGTAAAACCAGTTCCGGTAGGTGTTCAGAGGAGACAAAGTGTTATAGAAAGGTCCGGTGAGATCCGGAAATGAATTGTCATGTTCTGCAGATCTAAGGAAGTGTTGGGGAAGTCTTTGTGGTGTGTCAACTTGATTGGTTCATGGTTTGAAGGTCTGTAAGCATCTATTCCTTTGTGACAGTAATGACAGTCTATGTTCTTGAGGTTCCAGATGAAGGAGAGATGGATTTCAGTAAGCATATAAAGTGCAGATGATCGTGGTGATTCATGCAAGCTTGTGGAGGCCTTTGGATCATTTCTAGTTAGTGTCGGTGGTTCACATTGAAGTTGGAGCTTGCAATTGAAGAATAACTCCCAGATGATGGTGTTCTTCTTGAGACTGGCTAACCGAATGAGTTACACATCCTGCGGATGTTCTTGTTGATGTTTGCTGACTTAGATGATCATTCCTAAGTTGATGTCTTGTATAAAAAAGGGATTGCGAAGTCATTTCAAAGTTGTCCTTGTGTAAATGAGTGTGTGGTAGCGAGGAGAAGAGCGAAAGGCAAAGCAGAAGTATTGGGCTTAAATGGAATTGATTCAAGCATGGTGAAGATGCTATTCTCCAGTTCATGTATGTAATACTTATTTCTTTGTAGACAGTGTGTCTCTTGTAGGCAGTGAGCCTCTTGTGAGCAGTGTGCTCAGGTAGTGAGCCCTAATTGGCATGTGTCATTTGTTCCTTCTATTCTTCTAACAGAGATACATCTTGGGTTAATCACCCCATGGTTTTTCCCTTAACCGGGTTTTCCACGTCATAATCTTGGTGTCTCATGTGTTGATGTGTTTCTACTCTTGATTTGTTGCATTATGTTTCCATGATTGATTTATTATTATGCTGCTGAATTGCAAAGTAAAGTTAAGTGTTTAAGTGGAATAAAGTTTTGCACAACTGATTCACCCCCCCTCTTAGTTGTGTGCCCTAAATCTAACATGTTGACCATTAACAGGTAAGGGTACATCCTCCCTAGTTAAAGTTTTGAGCCTAAAAGTATTGTCTCCTATTATTTCTGCAACCTGTAGTGGACCTAACCACAATTTATCAAACTTCCCATGGTTCCCTTTCTTTTCATGTGCCTTATCCCAGCACAACACCAGATTTGATATTTTGAATGTTTTAACTCTTGCTCTCTTATCGAACCATCTTTTAACTATAGCTTGATGTTTTGTGAATTTATCTATTGCTTGATCCCTTTTCTCGTCCAATTGTAACATCTAAACCAACCTAGCTTCTCTATGATCATCAAAGCCTAGATATTCATTAGAAAATTTCCAGGTAGGTATTCTTAAGTTCACTAGAAGTATGGGATCGGTTCCATATACTAAATGATATGGTGCATTGCCTAAGGCTATTTTGACTTTCATCCTATCTACCCACAATGCATACTTTAATAGTGTATTCCACTCTTTAGGATTTTTTACAATTAATTTCTTGATGATGTCTAACACGATTTTGTTAGTAGACTCAGCTAAACCATTACCCTAAGGATAATAATTTGAAGAAAATTTGAGGACAATTCCATATTCAAATGCCCACTTAGAAAATTTCAAAGAAGAAAATGCAGGACCTTTGTCACATACCAAAGAATAAGGAGCCCCAAACCTTGTAATGATGTTCTCTTCAAGGAATTTGATGACTACTTTAGTAGTAGAAAACTTACAGCATGTCGCTTCTGTCCATCTAATACAATAGTCCATCATGGTCAGTATAAACTTGTGTCATGTAGATGATGGAGGATTGATGACTCCAATGAAATCTGGTTCCCATTGTGCGAATGGCCTAGATTCAATAACTGGCTGTAGTGGATTATCCTGATTTCTTCCTTTATCTACTTTGATTTGACATATGTGACAACTTCTGATATGGTTTTCTGTATCCTTAAATATTGTAGGCCAATAATAACCAGACCTTAGAATTTTGTGAGTAGTTACCAAATGGGAACCATGAGCAGTTCCATATTTATCATGTAGTTCCAGCAACACTTTATCTACTTCATCTCCATTCAAACACCTCAAGTATATACCTTCATGATTCTTCTTGAACAATAAACCTCCTTGTACCATATACTTCTGTGCTTTTATTTTTAGGGCTCTCCTTGGATATTTCCCAGATATCAAGAATGTATTCAGGTCATCATACCAATCTGATGCATCGTTAATATTTAATACATACTGTTGTTTCACCAAATTTGGATCAGTATTGGCTATTGTCTGTACTAATGCCTGACCTCTAACTAATTTCATAGGAATAATCTCCATATCAAACTCTTTCAATACTGTGATCCACTTGGCTCTTTTCTCTCCAGGTTCATTTTGCATCAATAACATTTTCATCGCTACATCAGGTACTATAGCCTTCACTTGGCTTCTCAAGATGTAGTGCCTAAACTTTTTCACTACCCTTACTAGTGCAAAAGCCTATCTTTTTGCATCTAAATATTTCAATTGTGCATCCTTCAAAGGAGCACTCATGAAAGCGATGGGTTTCTCTTCATTTTCTTCTCCCTTTTGTGTCAAAACAGCTACAACTGAATGCGCAGATGCAAATGAGTAGATGTAAATTAGTTTAGTATAATTTGGACTTGCTAACATAGGGGCATCAGAAATAGCCTCTTTAATATCCTCAAATGTAGCCTTAGCCACTGACATCCACTCAATTTTAGCATCCTTTTTCAACATTACATTTAATGGTTGTATGATTTCTGTAAATCCTGTAATAAACTTTCTAACAAAGTTAATTTTACCAAAGAAAGATTTTGATTCCTTTTTGCTATTAGGCAATTGCAACTTTTTAATTCCTTCTACTCTGTCTAGATCAATGGATATCCCATTTTCAAAAATAATATGCCCTAACAACTTTCCTTCTGCAACACCAAATGAACACTTCTTTGGGTTAAGAGGGATTCCATACCTTTCATACCTTTTTAGCACTCTCCTTAAATCTTCTGCATGTGTAGATACATCTTTAGAAAAAATAGTCAAATTATCCATGTAAACAATAATAGATTTACCTAATAGTCCACAAAATGCAATAGCCATGGCTCGCTGAAAAGTGCCCCCTACATTAATCAAACCAAAAGGCATTCTCTGATATGCATAATTACCCCATTTGCAAGTAAATGTTGTTTTCAGCATATCTTCTTTGTCCACTAGTACCTGATTGTAACTAGAGAAACCATCAAGAAAAGACATCATCTTGGCTCCATTTATAGCTTGTAACACTTCATCTGTTGGAGGTAACAGATAATTATCCTTCTTAGAGGCCTTATTCAAGTTTCTAAAGTCTACACACAATCTAATGTCTCCACTTTTCTTCCTTATGGGCACTAAGTTTGCTACCCAGGTTGAATGTCTTACTGGGAAAATTATTTTGGCCGATAACTTTTTGGCTTCTTCAAAGATTAGAAGCTCTAAAATAGCATTCACTGGCCTCTATTTTTGCTTGAATGGTTTTACCCCTTGTCTCAATGGTATTACATGAGTTATAATAGAACTATCATAAGTTTTCAAATCTTCATATGTCCAAGCTGTCACATGTTTATACTCCTTTAACACTTCTGCAATTTCTTTTCTTAGTTCCTCTGAATAAGACTTACCAATTAAGACATTTTGAGGTTTGTCTTATATTCCTAAGTTAAAGGAATCACACTTACTCCATCCAGTTTTAGGCAGATCCTTCTATCTAACTACCTCATCAAAATCAAAGATCTTCTCCAATTCTATTACCCCTTTGGATAATAAATTACTTTTCAGGTTTACTATGTCTTCTTCATCCCAAGATACATCAGGTCTTTCCTATTCATCAATGATCTAAGTATAAAAGACATCATGATTGGTGAGAAAGTCTACAATTTGTTGATCTCCTTCAAATACTTGGAAATGAGTGACATTATCAGGTATAATTGGTATATTCACCAATTCAGCAACAAATAGTTTTAAACCTAACAATGTTAAAGGCTCTAAGGTACTAGCAGCAACTGCTAACACATCTGGTCTTTGATTCAATTCTCTAGGGATATGCTCAATGTTAAAGGCATCAAAAGATTCAATTAAGTCCCATATCATGTGCCTATAACTAACCATTTTCTTGTAATTACACGCGTACAATTTCCTAACTTATTTTACCACTAACTCAGAATCAAAAAATACTCTAATCACTCTTACCTTCTTCTTAATAACCATAACAAGACCATAAATCAGAGCTGCATACTCTGCTACGTTATTAGTGCAAGCGAATTGAAGCCTATATGCTGCCAAAAATGATTTACCACTTGGATCAATGAGTTCAACCCCTGCCCCTGTCCCTTGCTTGGATTTAGATCCATCACATTTTAATGTCTAGATAACTCTTTTGTTCTTTTGACCTTGACATTTAACCTTAGCAGGAATCACCTTGTTCGTCACTGGTCTTGCAATAGTATACGTATTTTCATGTGTCTCGGTTTGAATTATAGGTACCTCTATACTTACAGTTTGTAAGTCAACATAGTTGACATTCTTTACTCTTACTTCTTATTTTGAAGCCTGCACTAACTCATCTATATTACCATGGAAACACAATTTAGGTTTATCAAGGATAAATGCTCCCTTTTGTTGTCCCATCATCTTTATGCATTTTCCATATTGATATTCTATGATATCCTTACACATTCCACAATTTTCTTCAGGATGAGGAGTATTATGAACTCTAAACACATCTTTATACAACTTACACTAGATTGGAAATTCGTGTTGAATGCACCTTTCCATCTCCTGTCTTATGATTTGACCAAAGCTACTTACATCATTATCCTCTTCATCAAAAGAGTTACCATCAGATTCAATGAATATGGTGGTTTCATTATTAGCAAGCTTTGTCTTAAAATCTAACATCAAGATTTATTCTATATGCACTCCTCTGTTTAACACTCTATAGACGCATGGTTCCACAGAAGCATACAATACTTCATTTATTCTGTTGTACTCTGTGATCATGTGTTTCATTATTGGGACACCTCTCCATGGTAACCACATATGTGAAAAGTCAGTAGCCATGTATCCATTTAATGTTTTGGACCAATCCCTACTTAGTAACATACCGTAATTAACTAGGATATCCACCACCTGGATATCAATGAATTGACTAACTCTAGGGTTTGATGCTAATTGCATTTGAATGTGCATTAACTCTCCTACCACATTGACCTCTATTTTGTCTAACTGAGTAACAACTTTAGCAGATTTGGTGGGAGTGAGTCCTAAAGTTTTGCATATTCCTAGAGGCATAACATTGGCTAAGGCTCCTGAATCTACCATGCAATTATGTATATTTTTCCCAAACATCCAGATGGTTAACAAAAAAAGAGGAGCTTCCTTCTTTTCTGCATACATGACAACATTAGTGTTTGATGGTTGTTTAATTTTCCTGCCTTTCTCCTTAGATGGTACATCTTTGCTATGAACATCTATGTCAACTAAATTTTCCTTTGGTGTTGACTCATCCAAAGATTTGATAAATGTGTTACGTACCCCTAGGATTTTCGACAATTCATATAGAGGTACATTAACCCTGATCTTTCTAATTTCCTCAGACAGGTAATTCATTAATTTCAAGGTTTCACTAGACTTTGTTTTCCCTACTAATACCTTCGGTGTTACTATCCCACTAGTACCCTGATTATTAGCTTTTAAGATCGTTGGGTTATTGCTAGCATGTTGATTTGGTGAGGTATTGAAATTATTCGGAGGCATAGAAGTGGTGAAAGGTCCTCCAGGCTTACTATTGTTCCTCAAATTATAAGTGTGGTTCTTGTTAGACTGCTGAAAAGCTTGTACCTCCTCTAGCTCACCTAATGTTTCATTTTCAGTCTCAAAGGGAAACTAAAAAGCTTCTAGTACTAAGGCTGACTCTAGATACAGATTTTCACAATAATATGGCTCACTCTCAACTATCTAATTTTCCTCTTCCCTAGTTGTGAAGGTAAAACTTTCTAAAACCATAGTAGACTCAAATCCTAAAAGTACTATCTCATTTCCTTTAGGGATTAGGAACTCAGACGTAGGGACTTGTACTTCAACATTAAAAATGCTAGCAGCTAGGTGGAATTGAGGTCAATCAATCTCAGCGTGAGCATTGGTGTTATGGATTCTACACCAATTTTTTAGTGCAACATTAGCCATTTGAATTCTGGTTGGTTGTTTCAATTCCTGAACATCAGGACTCTCAAAAGGAGAGGCCATAGTACCATTGTTTGGTCCTATATTCCACACCTTAGAATTTTTATTCTGATTCAGATTTCTATTATTACTACCCCAAGCCTTATTATCTCTATTTTGTGTTCCTAATCCTTGGTTGTGATTTTGATTTTGATTTGAACCTTGACCTTGACTATAAATTTGGTCATAGTTTTGATTCTAATTCTGACTTTGATTTTGAGAATTTTGACCATAAAAATTTTCATTTCACAATTGAGTCATCTCAGTGGTTAATCTCCTCAGATGTGCAGTAATTTCTTTTATTTCCTCTCTATCATCCTATGTTTTGGCCATATATGTGTCTTGAGGAGGCTAAAAAAAGGACTAACCATTAGTCTGACTGTTGTTGACACCATTACCTATATAAGGAACTATAGTCTGAATAGGAGCTAGATTATACATTGGTGTATGAGGAGGAACTGGATTCAATAATGGAGTGTGGTGCATTGGAACACCATTCCATGGTTGTGCTTGATTTGGAATTCTAGGATTTCCTACATTCATAAAAGGATTGTATGTCGTTTGTCTCATCTCCTGATTCACTGCAACTGCTTCCTTATAGGCTTTCAACAAATTGTCAACATTAGCTTGCCTCTTAACAAACATTGTAGTTAAAGGATCTAAAGCATCATAATACATTGTCAGTATTGCCTCAGGAGTTACCGTATAAGGAGCAACCAACTTAGAGAATGCTTTCTAGAACCTATCATTAAAATTGTCTATGAGCTCACCTTCACCTCTTTTAATTGCTGCTAATTTGTGATACAAAGTAGACGGCTCAACTGGTCCTCTAAACCTAGACAAGAATGTCTCTTCCATGAGTTTCGAGGTAGTGATATAACCATTTGGTAAGTTGACATACCAACTAGAATCTTGCTCGTTCTTGATGTTCTAATCTTGCCCTGAAGCAAGCCTCCTTGAAGATCCTGATGTGATCTTCAAGATCTTGATGCAATTGATACTTTGGGCAAATCTTCTTAGGATTTTTAGGCATTTCATGATAAGCAGTAAATGATATGGAAGAATTGACATTAAAATATGCCAAGACCAGACCTCTAGGTGGACTAGGACCTCTAGGAGGAGTAAGATTTATTGGCGGGCTAGGACTTCTAGGAGGACTTGGATTTCTAGGGGGTCCTGAACCAAGATTTAATGGTCTAAATACATAACCGTCTGGACTTACTATATTGTGTATATTGAAAGGTGATCTAGGAGGGGTCCCTGATGAACTTCCTATGTGTGATATTCTGGGATTCCAAATTAAAGGACTCCTTTTTTGCCTTATGTCAGGTAGTTGTACGAAAATATCATTCGAATTAGCCCTGGACCTGGTCACTCTACCACTATTATGAGCCAGCTTTGCACAAATCCTACCTTAATTCCAATCAGGCCCTCCTAGCACCAAAATACTATTGATGAGAGTTTTTACACACTCACAGTATATTTAAATTCACAGAAGAACCTTAGTTGTATTGGAAGATATGCAAAATTAACTAGTAATTCTCAATCTTAAGTTTCTGGATGGTCAGTTCTTGACCGTTAGGGATAGGCTAGCAATTCGTTGTGAAGTTGTTATATTTAAGGGGCCTTACTTGATCTAAGGTTGTGCTACTGGCAATTGTCACTTATTATATGCAAATATCTCAAAATATCTCTCACTTTAATGATCCTTTGTGAATATTTGTAACTTTTAAGTCAAATTTTAAATGAACTTTACAAAAACAGACTTGATATTTCAAATTTATGAAAATCATTAGTATTTCCATGTATTTAACAGGATTTTCAACAACTTTCTTTAGATAACTACGTTTCAGCTAATTATTTATCAATTTTTGGAGAAAAGTTAGAAAGATTATGGTTAGAAACATTATTCTAGATTAGATCTAATTGCTCTGTTATCCACGTACTAAGAAATAGAGTAAATCTGAACAATTCAACACAATCAAATCCACATATGTAGAGTCTTAAGCAATTTCATGAATGTACATAAGAGATTGCAATCTTTCAAAGGAAAATACATCAAGTAAAAGTTTGAATTAGAAAAAACTCTTTAATAGATGTAGAATTCTAAGTTTACCTTTATTTGAAATATAAAGTCATATAAAATTTACATGTAATAATGACTCCTGTTGCATTGATCAAATTCACCAGAACTTACAAACACTTTTGATAGATACATAAAGGAGATAGGATAGTCCACGCACTCCTTGATGCAGACACAAGCGACCTCCTCTCTAAAGTCATTAAATGCTCAAAATATTCTAAAAGAAACACTATCCCCTTGCAACAAAATTAACAATTATAGCCTTAAGCTAAAAGTTTAAAATCCATGTGTACTAAAATACATGTACCAGAGCTTCTTATATAGATTTTGAAGCTTCCCTCTTGCTACGATTACAAAGTTAATCTGGTGGTCCACGTTCAAATCTTATAGATCAATGGTGGGAATCATTCCCCAACCATTCCCAAAATATCTTTATGGTATCTTTTCTTCAACATAAAGATGCCATTAGAATAATTTCAAAATAAAATATACCCTTGCTGACTTTCTCTCCCCTGTTGACTTCTTATTGGTGATGACAAAAGAATCCCCGAGCATATGCCTATGTCATTATTTACAGTATTCCCCTTTTAATACGCTCCTACTCTTTTAGGTACTCAACAAAATTGCCTATCACACCCCTAATGAAAGTGCAGTCTCCTTCTTGACTCTTTGCCCATGTATACTGTTGCACCTCAATTCCTTCTTTCAACTTCCTCTCTTGTTTTGTTGAATCCTTCACTTTCTTTTGATATTTGCTAATCTTAGCACTTATTTCCATAAATGAATCAATCATTGTTGTACTTAGGTGTGATGTTGAGTTCTCCATGTTGCAAGTATGGCCCTTACAGGTGGTGTCATTGATGTCAACATACTCCTATTGCATCGATGTCAAGGACTGGATGAGCTGTGTGCTGAGGATATTGAGAAAATTAGTCCTATTAGAAGCAGAGAAGAACAGTGAAGACAATGAAGCTCTATGTAGTAAAGATCCCAGCTAAGATGAAGATCAGAGAATGTGCATCAACGGGTTTGTAGATATGTGTCTAAAGATGATCCAGTCAAGATTTGAGAGGTCCGCATGAATATTTGGAGAAGTTATGGCCATATGACTAAAAGTGGTTCTAGCAGATGTTTAGAGGTGACAGAGTGACACAAATAGGTCCAATGAGATCTGGAAATGCAATATCCTATTCTGTGGATTTGGTGGAATGTTTAGGAAGCCAATGTGAATTGACAACTCAATTGGTTCGTGGACTGGAGGTCCGCAAGAATCGATTCTAATATGATAGTGATGGCAAACTGTGTTCTTGAGGTTATGGATGAAGATGCAAATGATTTTAGTAAGAAGAAGTGGTGTGGATGTTTTTTATGATTCAGGCAAGCTTGTGGGGGTCTCTAGATTGTGTCCAATTCGTGTTGGTGGTTTGCATTAAAGATTTAGCTCATAATTGAAGATTTACTTCCTGGAGATGATGTTCTTCCTATTCATGGCCGACCGGATGCTCTACACATCTTGCGGATGATCTTGAAGATGTTTTGCGAAGCATGGTGTGTTCCTCAAAGAAGATTGAAGTCCTAGATATGTGTGGCCGACAGTGTGATGATTCACATAAGTCTTTTGTAACAAGTCAAGTTGTATTTATGTATTTGCTTTGTAATAAAATAAAGTATGTATTGTGTTGACTTTGATGATTATCCAAAAGTTGATGTCTTGTATAAATAAGAATTGTGAAGTCATTTCAAAGTATCTGTGTGAAGATGAGGAAGTGGTAGAGAGGAGAGGAGTGAAAACAGAGCAAAAGTATTGAGCTTAAATGGAACTGACTCGAGCATGATGAAGATGCTAATCTTTAGTTTAAGTATGTAATATTTATTATTCTGTAGACAGTGTGTCTCTTGTAGGCAGTGTGCCTCTTGTGAGTAGTGTGCTCGGGTAGTGAGCCCCAATTGGCATGTGCCATTTTGTTCTTATTCTTTTAACAGAGAATACAATCTTGGATTAGTCACCCCGTGGTTTTTCCCTTAATTGGGTTTTCCACGTTAAAATCTCGATGTCATATGTGTTAATGTGTTTCTGCTCTTGAATTATTGCATTGTGCTTCCATGATTGATTTATTATTATGTTGTTGAATTACAAGAAGGAATTAAGTGTTTAAAGAAAAGAAATTTTGGGGACAACTGATTCACCCCCCCTCTTAGTTGTCTGTCTTAAATCAACAATTGGTATCATAGATATGTTCCTCTAAAGGAGCTTAATCGCTTGAGGAGATTCAAGATGTCATCCTACAAGAAGGATAGTCTGAGGTTTTATGGAACTAATTACACTCCTTGGAAAAGCCGCATGGAATGTCACTTGCAATGTATGGGAATGCAATATTGGACCATAACTTCAAAGAAGTATGTTCCTCCAAAGAATGGTCTGGCAATTGTAGATGAAATTAGAGATGGTGAAGATAATCTGCATGCTAAAGAAGCCTTACTAAGTGCCTTACCTGATTCAGAGCTGAAAAATGTTATAGATTTAAAAACTGCATATGAGATTTGGGAAAAACTAGAACTTCTGCATGAAGGAGACAAATATGTCAAGTGTGCCAAGCTACAGAGTCTGAAGGGATAATTTGAAAACCTGAAGATGGATGAAGATGAGAATATCACTACATTTATGCCAAAAGTAAATGAGCTTGTTTGTGGCATTAGGTGTGCTGGTGGAATCTTGGTTGAAGATGAGATTGTTGCCAAAGTTCTCAGATCCCTACCTCCTACTTACAAACACAAGGTTGCTGCTATTGAAGAATTTAAATCTTTATCAAATATCACAAGAGATCAATTGGTTGGAAAATTAGTTGCATTTGAATTGGCAGAGTTTGGAGATGCCCCCCCAAGACTGAATCTGCATTCAAGGCTAGTGCCTCTGCAAAAGGCAAACAAAGGTATGATCCAGGAGAGAACTCCTCAAAGAAACTATCATGGTATGAAAAAGAAAGAAAAGATCTGGAAGAAGATGAAGCAGAAGCTACTCAACTTGAAGCCCTTATTGCAAAAAGACTGCCAAGATGATCCAGTAAGTATTAAGGAAAATTGCCCTTCAAATGTTTCAACTGTAACAAGATTGGTCATTTTGCTTCAAGGTGTCCGGAAAGATTTTTAAGAATAGATCAATATTTCAAAAGAAATGTTACTATGTTCATAAAGATGATGATGATGAAGGAGTAACAGATGATGAATCAGAGACGGGAAACAAATCTGGAAGTGACTGGGTGTTTATTGCCATCAAGGAAGATGATCCAATGCCCACTAAATCTGTCAATCATAAATAGGTAGAAAGAGCTCTTCCTGCTCAAGTTGAAAAAAAGGATGAATGGGTCATTAACAGTGGATGCTCCCACCATATGACTGGTGACAAAAACAAGTTCATAGATCTGGAAAGATATGAAGGAGGAGTTGTAAAATTTGGTGATAATTTTGATGGCACAATCAGAGGCAGAGGGACTATTTCTTTTGATGGAAAGAACAAAACCAATAATGTATTGTATGTTGAAGGTCTGAAACACAATCTTCTCAGTGTTGGACAGTTGGTGGACA
Organism: Cunninghamia lanceolata; assembly: GCA_027924645.1. Lineage (NCBI taxonomy): Eukaryota > Viridiplantae > Streptophyta > Pinopsida > Cupressales > Cupressaceae > Cunninghamia > Cunninghamia lanceolata. Next base: position 2,882,166 of record BSBN01000908.1, on the reverse strand, counting down.
GAGGTTATGATCTCTTATTCAAAAATAGAAAATGCAAGATCTTTGAAAGTTCTGGAACAGAGGTTGCATCCAATACTCAAACAAAAGGTAAGATCTTCCACTTGGTTGGTACTGGCAAAAGTTGTGTATTTGTTCAAATTGATCAGGATTGGTTGTGGCATAGGAAAATGTGTCATGTAAATTTTGATAATATCATCAAGATAAGCAACACTCAAGTTGTAAGAGATCTCCCAAGACTGGTGAAACCTACTAACAGTTTGTGTAAAGAATATTAGTTGGGTAAGCAGATCAGAGTCACATTCAAAAGTAAGGAACAATCTTCTACCAAATTGTTGGACTTAGTGCATATTGATCTATGTGGACCGACAAGAATCAAAAGCTTGCAAGGTGATAGATATTTCATGTTACTAATTGATGATCATTCCCGGATGATGTGAGTGACTTTCCTGAAAGAGAAATCTGAGGCTCTTGAGAAATTCAAAATATTCAAGGCTATGGTAGAGAATGAAACTGGATTAAACATAAAATGTCTTAGGTCTAATAGAGGTGGAGAATTCACATCTGGAGAGTTCATAGAATTCTATGAGAAACATGGGTAAAAAGACAGTTATCTGCTCCAAGGACTCCACAACAAAATGGAGTAGTGGAGAGAAAGAACCGGACCATCTAGGAAGCATCTAGAACCATGATGATGGAAGCAAATGTTCCTCAGATCTACTGGAGAGAAGTTGTAAGCACTGCTGTCTATACTCTTAATCGGGTACAAATCAGAAGCAATACTGGTAAAACCCCTTATGAACTCTGGTTTGGCATCACTCCTACAATGAAGTATTTTAGAGTCTTTGGTAGTAAATGTTACATTAAAAGAGATGAAGACCTTGGCAAATTTGATGCTAGAAGTGATGAAGGAATATTCTTGGGTTATTCTACTCAAAGCAAAGCATACTGGTGTTATAACAAAAGATTGAGGAAGATTATAGAAAGTACAAATGTGAAGGTTGATGAAGGCATTGAAAAACCCTCAAGGTTTTATGAATATGAAGAAGATGATCATAATGATGTTTTGGTTCAAGAAGTTCAAGCCCCTTCTAAAATTTAGATCCAGACTGATCCGAAGAATCCTGAAATGTAGGAAGAAGAAATAAGTTTGAATGAACCTGTCCAAGAAATAGAAGTGCAAGAAATAATCAAAACTCCCAAGTATGTAAGACTAAACCATTCTGAAGACCAGATCATAGGTGATAAAAGAAAAGGTGTTCAAATAAGAAGAAAGATTACTCAAGACTCAGAAAAGTATTGTCTAATTTCAAAGATTGAACCAAAAATAGTAAGTGAAGCATGCAATGATGAAAGATGGACTAAAGCAATTAAGGAAGAATTGATTAAGATAGAGAAAAATCACACTTGGGATCTTGTTCTTAGACCTAGAAACAAAAATGTGATTGGGACCAAATGGGTCTTCTGAAATAAACTGAATGAAGATGGTGAAGTAGTCAGAAACAAAGCCAGATTGGTCTGTAAGGGTTATTCTCAAGTAGGAGTTGATTTTGAAGAAACTTTTGCTTTGGTGGAAAGAATTGAAGCAGTCAGATTATTTCTTACTTTTGCTACCTTCAAGGATTTCAAAGCATATCAGATGGATGTCAAGTCTGCCTTCCTAAATGGTGACTTGGAAGAAGAAGTATACATTGAGCAACCGGATGGATTTCAATTGTCTAATCATGGTGATATGGTCTACAAGTTGAAGAAAGCACTGCATGGAATCAAACAATCCCCAAGAGCCTGGTATGAAAGACTGGATAAACATCTTTTGAGGATTGGTTTCAACAAAGGTACTACTGACAATAACTTGTACTTCAAGATTCATCATGAAAATATCTTGATTGTTGAAGTATTTGTTGATGATATCATTTTTGGAGGAAGAGATAGTATGTGCAAGACTTTTGCAAATCAAACGAAAAGTGAATTTGAGATGTCTATGTTTGGGGAAATGAATTTCTTCTTGGGTCTGCAAATCACTCAAACAAAGAAAGGAATCTTCATATCACAAACCAAATATGTGAAAGAATTGTTGAAGAAATTTGGAATGGAGGATTCAAAACCAATGAATACTCCCATGGCAACTAGATGTAAACTAAGCAGAGATGATGAATCGCCTAAGGCTGATCAGAAAAAGTATAGGTCAATGATTGGAGGACTACTATATCTTACTCAAACTAGACCTGACATTATGAATGTTGTTGGTCTTGTTGCAAGATTTCAAGCTAATCCTAGAGAATCTCATGTCATGGCAATCAAAAGAATTCTCAGATATCTAAAGGGAATAGTTGAGTATGGTTTATGGTATCCTAGGGATCATGATTTCTCTCTTCATGCATATACAGATGCAGATTGGATAGGAGATGTGGATGACCAGAAGAGTACCAGTGGTAGTGCATTCTTTTTAGGGAAAAGATTGGTTTCTTGGCTGAGCAAGAAATAAGAGGTAATATCTCTATCCACTGCAGAAGTAGAATATATTGCAGCAACAGGTAGTTGTACTCAAGTATTGTGGATGAAGCAAATGCTAAGAGACATCAGAGTGGAGTATGACGAACCTATCACAATCTTCTGTTATAACTCAAGTGCAATAAATATATCAAAAAATCTGGTGTTGCATTCAAAGACAAAACATATATCCATCAAGTTTCACTTTCTGAGAGAGCAGGTGAACAAGAAGGAAGTTAGATTGGAGTTTGTGCCCTCTAAGGATCAGATTGCAAACATCTTTACCAAACCTCTACCTAAGGACTCTTTTGAGTATCTTAGGGAGAAGTTAGGGGTTATTACCCCTCCGGTTCTGAATTTTGGTGCATTGATGTGCATCAATTTGGTGGATCTCACAGTCATATCTTGTGATCTGAATTGATGATAGGAAGCTGCTACTCAAGGGGAGCAGTCTGTATGATTTTGATTGATGCAAGTATGTGCCCTTTGCCATTGATGTCAAAGGGGGAGAGAAGACATGTGAAACACAAAAGTGGTTGTTGATCAAAGGGGGAGCAGTAAAGAAAGAGAAGACATATGAATGATTGTTGTTGATAGGGGGAGCTATGTCAGTTAGTGAGGAGAAGCTCTTGTCTTGATGGTTAAAATAGTTTTTCACATCATGTGTTGCCATCAATGACAAAGGGGGAGATTGTTGCAAGTATGGACCTAACAGGTGTTGACATTGATGTCAACATACTTCTATTGCATTCATGTCAAGGACTGGATGAGTTGTGTACTGAGGATATTGAGAAAATTATTCCTATCAGAAGCAGAGAAGAATAGTGAAGATAGTGAAGCTCTATGTAGTAAAGATCCCAGCTAAGATGAAGATCAGAGAATGTGCATCAAAGGGTTTGTAGATATGTGTCTAAAGATGATCTAGTCAAGATTTGAGAGGTCCGCATGAAGATTTGGAGAAGTTATGGCCATATGACTAAAACTAGTTTTGGCAGATGTTCAAAGGTGACAAAGTGACACAAATAAGTCCACTGAGATCTAGAAATGCAATATCCTATTCTACGGATTTGGTGGAATGTTTAGGAAGCCAATGTGAATTGACAACTCAATTGGTTCATGGTTTGGACGTCCGCAAGCATCTATTCTACTATGACAATGATGGCAGACTGTGTTCTTGAGGTTCCAGATGAAGATGCAAATGATTTTAGTAAGAAGAAGTGGTGTGGGTGTTTTTGATGATTCAGGCAAGCTTGTGGGGGTCTCTAGATTGTGTCCAGTTTGTGTTGGCGGTCCGCATTGAAGATTGAGCTTGTAATTGAAGATTTACTTCCAGGAGATGATGTTCTTCCTATTCATGACTGATTGAATGCTCTACACATCTTGCAGATGATCTTGAAGATGTTCTGCGAAGCATGGCATGCTCCTCAAAGAAGATTGAAGTCCTAGATATGTGTGGCCGATAGTGTGATGATTCGCATGAAGTCTTTTGTTACAACTCAAGTTGTATTTGTGTATTTGCTCTGTAATAAAATAAAGTATGTATTGTGCCGACCTTGATGATTATCCAAAAGTCAATTTCTTGTATAAATAAGAATTGTGAAGTCATTTCAAAGTATCTATGTGAAGATGAGGAAGTGGTAGAGAGGAGAGGAGTGAAAAATAGAGCAGAAGTATTGATCTTAAATGGAACTGACTCAAGCATGATGAAGATGCTAATCTTCAGTTCAAGTATGTAATATTTATTATTCTATAGACAGTGTGTCTCCTGGAGGCAGTGGGCCTCTTGTGAGCAGTGTGCTTGGGTAGTGAGCCCTAATTGGCATGTGCCATTTTGTTCTTCTTATTCTTTTAATAGAGAATACAATCTTGGGTTAGTCACCCCGTGTTTTTTCCCTTAACCAGGTTTTCCACGTTAAAATCTCAGTGTCATATGTGTTAATGTGTTTCTGCTCTTGAATTATTGCATTGTGCTTCCATGATTGATTTATTATTATGCTGTTGAATTACAAGAAGGAATTAAGTGTTTAAAGAAAAGAAAGTTTTGGGACAACTAATTCACCCCACCTCTTAGTTGTCTGTCTTAAATCAACACTCCAAACATGGTGAATAAATGGCTTTGAACTCCTTCATTGCCCTTGTTAAGCCATATACTGGTACTTCTTGGCATTCATGTCCAATGAGTCTTTCTATTATCTTCATATGAACCCTCACTATATCCCCAACAATTTCCTCTAAATCTCTAGTATTTGTAATACAACCTTTAAGAATATCTTCTTCAAACTTCAACCCCAACCTTGTTTGTGGTAACTGGTTAGCCATCCGAGGAGTAATGACTCCATTTATGAACTCCTCCACTCTCTCCTCCATCTTTGCGATCTATTTTGATTCCAATCTGCATTCTTTCAATCTAGACTGACAGTGATGTATGAGAACACTACATTTATTTTTCCCTATAAGAGCACTATCCCAACCTATCATTTCATGTTTTGTTACGTCTTCTCCCTTCTGCATAAACTCTTTAAGCCACTTCTCAAAAATATTTGCCTCAGCTCTTTTATTCTCCATCTCATTTATTTGGTCTTTAGATAAAATTGCTAGCTCTGTAGGTAACTCTGGCATACTGGAACTAGGATCAAACATACCTTGGATAAACTATTGTAACTGGACAATGTCTCCTTTCAAATAATCATATTTATCTTTATCCTTTCTCATTATTTCAATATTGACCTTATTCATATCTTACCATTCAGCGATGTGTTGCTCTCTAGTCACATATCCAAGATCCATATTAAGCAATTTATAATCATCCATGTCCATTTCTCCTTTAGCCTTCTCCTTTTGAGGTATCGCTATCTCTAAATTCCTGGATCCAGAAGGATTTCTCTTTATTGCTGACATAATCCTTGCTTTCCTTTTATCTTTTCTTGGATTACCTCCTAGTAGACTTTTAATATCAATAGGTACTACTTGTACCTCTACCTTTTCTCTTTGAGCTTCTATACCTATCCAAGCTAGTGCTTCCATACCTACTTCTACTTTCTTTTCTTCATTTATTACCTCCTCCTGAGGTTTCTCTATTTCTATATGTTCTTGTGATGATGACTGTTGCTGTGTAGATTGTTGTTGTTGAGGCTGCTATTCCCAAACTGGTGGTATATTGCCTTGTTGTTGTGCCCCCTCCTCTGCATCTTCTTTTCTTTCTTCTTCTTCTTTTGAGTCTTCTTCTTCTTTATCATCATGCTCCCTATTTTCTCCCTCTATATTTTCCTTTTGTTCCCGGTTCTCGGCATAATCCACAGAAATATTTTCTATATTCTTTTCAGGACCACCTGATACCTCTGTTGTATCCATTATTGTTTCATTTTGTCCTTACACATTACCAGGCATGTTCATTTAATCTATTTGTAAAGCTTGATTTACATATTTGTCAGGCCTTTCTGCAGCCCTTCCTCTGCTTTCCTTTCCCTCTACATTTTCCTCTTGCTCACTTTGTTCATTATACATATTGAGAACATCTACAACATCAATATCAGAAACATTTACTAATATTGCTTCCCCTATCTTTTCCCTGGCTTGAATTGATATCTCTTTTGTCATGCTCATTTCCTCTGATAGTGCTGGCACCTTTATTTGCTTTGTAACTTCTTCTCATCTTTCTTCTTTTTCTGATTCTTCCACTTGTCGTGCAACAACTTGCACCTCCTCTATTATCTCTGGTGATACCAATGTATGTGTTGGTAATCATTTATGTTTAGGGTTTTAAGCTAGGCCCCTTCCCAAAAGCCCAAAAAAAATTCTAACACTTTTGGCCTCTGCAGTTGTAAAAAATGCAAAAAATTAGTTAAGGTGCAGGTGTTTTTGTATATACATGCAGGTCGAAATATGCATTGGCAGGTCAGAAATCTCTATCGGCCTCCAAAAAACTGATAAAAATTGAGTTGTATGCATTTTGAATACATATCGGGCTCAAAGGGAATACATACAAGGGAAATGTACATTGAAAAATATACAAAGGATGGCACGCATACATTTGCTACAGTGCAGCAGGAATACAATTGGTGGGGCCCACAGGTATATGCAAGTGAGTTTGTATATGGTCGATATACAAAAGAGGACATACATTCTGGACCCGATAGAAATTTTAGGTTGCTTCATAAACATTTTGGGGTCTGTGGCGTGCATGTATATAGCATTTGTACACACCGATATGCAAAAGGTGAGGTACAAGCCAGATTTCAAGGTGAATGTAATGTGTTTCATAATTTGTGGGATCCGCCTTGTATGTGTATTGGGCGCTTGTATGTGCAAGTATACATTGAGATATGCAAGCAAGGGGAGGTGAAACCCGGATGCGACGGAGGAGTTAAGATGTGGCGAATAGTCTTTTGGCACCTGTGGGTTGTATAACGCGCTTGTATATGCTGATATACAAGTGAAGATACAAAGGTCAAGATGCAAGCTGGACCCGAATAAGTTTCCAATCTGCTTCATAATATTTTGGGGTCCACCTTGTATATTAAACTGTTGCATGTATATGCATTTTGCATATACAAAGGATTTTCAAAAGGTGAACAGTGGCGATTGTATATGCATATGTTTTTTGCATATACAAGGGCAAAAGTGGCAAAATGGTGATTGGAAAAGTTAGCGACGGATGCATAGGGTGCCGACGTGGCACGACCTCATTGGTGGGTGACTTTTCAGCAGGGTTTGGAGCCATTAATTTAAGCAATGGAAGCAGGATCAACGGCCATCTTTTAAACTCTCAGCAGTAAATGATTTCTTTGTATCTGTGGCCGCATTTCAGGCAGGAAATTTCTAATGTATTTGTTGCTGCATTTCGAGAGGAGCTGCGGGTAGCTGGGCCATTAATGGTGAAATGCAGAGGCATGGGCAGATGATTGACTAGCCAACCACCCAAATTTAATGGAAAATCCTTAGGCAATTGCGCACATCCCATTTTCACCTACTCCTTCCTCTTCCTCTGCATTCTACATTGATTGATTTGGGAACCATTCTTGGTGCAATGTATCTGGCAGAAATCTTGACTTGCCTTGTAATTAATTTTGCTGAGTATACAATCTTACTATAAAAGGCAGACTGTGTTACTCATTCGTGGTTGTTGAAGACTTGGGCAATTTTGGGGGGAAAAATTATGAAATACAGAGCATTTCCTATCTGTTGTATCTCATTTTGGAGTTTATGAGTTGCATTATGAATGTATTTTGCACATATGTTCAGTTTCATTGTTGTCTTATATGAAAAATGCTCTTATGCTTGTGTTTAGTTGCTTGTCTCCATGTGCTTAATGCATTCTCTTCTTTTGAGTTTGGTTGCTAAGGGCTTCTCAGATTCTAGGATATAGATTTCTGTATCACATGCTTCATCTCTGACCGCCATTCAAGGAGTGGATTAAATTATTTTAGGTGAAGTATGGAGAAAGTTGTATGTTAGCTAGGATATATGTAAGTAGAGGCAACTAAATACCTATTCTTAGGTGATGTTTGTAAGGCAAGCATCAATCTAACCTCTTGAAACTTGAATGCCAGTTGCAAACCATTCTCTTGTATACGTCTAGTTGACTCCTTGCCCTGAGATAGGCACCGGTCTGCTTCTGGATTAGTAGTTATGTTCCAAAGCCCCCCTTGTCTTGCATCCAAACATAAATTCAAAACCATTCCATTATTTCCACCTGTTAGTTGTAGGAGTAGGATTAGGAACCCCTGCATACTCTCATCCACAACTAGACAAATATGTCCAAGAATGTTGCCAACCTTGTGATTTGTCAAACAAATCTTGGTCCACACATGAGAGTATTCTGCCTATTCTGAAAAGCTAAATCTTTTTGTCATTAGGTGAGTCAAAGTGTCAAATCTTTAGCTAATAGGGATACCCCCTTGGTGCGGCAGAACCAGAAGTGAAGGGGAAGCAGCTCACACGACCTCCCGTATCTGTTGGCCGAATTTGCCTGTGCATTGGAACTGGCAAACCCTCTGCCAATTTGGGAAAAATAACCAACAGTATCAAAAGGATCTATTACCTCTAACTCTATCGGTACACTTTCTCTTTTTGATCCTAAACTTTGTGCCTTCCTCATATGTACTTGGGTATTATGCTCCTACATTACATCAGAACCTTTATCTACTTCTTCCTCCTTTCCAAGTCCTTCTTTAATACTGACCTCTATTTCCATATCTTCTTCATCACTGTTATCATCTGACACATCCACCGTCTCATTTATTTTCTTGATTTCATAGGCTTTTGATTCTTGCAACTTCTCCTCGGTTAACTCTTGTTTAACCCTTATATAACCCCGTCTTTTCTCTTCTAGTGTAGATTCAATAGATATGTCTTTAAGATTAGTTTCTACTTGTGGAGCACCTATAACCTCAGCTTGTAATGGTGCCTTTCTTGTTGAAGATTCAATTACTATAGCCTTCATGATTTTATGTCCTGCTGGCCTCCCAAATGTTTGGATTTGTTCTGCATTGATGCCATGACTTAATGATCCCACCTCTACAAATTTTCCTGAGGCTATTGCTAATGCAATGCCCAAGGCTTAAGGATCCATTAAAGTTGCATTTTTATCTTTCTCAATAATCTTAGTTTCTACAATTTTTCTTTTCTTTTCATAAAAAAAATGTAGTTTATCTTTCTTTTCTCTTCCTCTTTTCTTGCCCTTTTGTTGGAAGGTAGGTTCAACACCCTTAGCCTTGAGTTTTTCTATCTAGTCCTTCAACCATGTTTTAGAGAATACCAAAACTGGCTTAGACAGAACATCCAAAGATGTTCCCCATGGTTGTGACCAATCTAGTTCATTAATAGGCATCAATCTTGTGTTCTCATAACTGTGGTGCAATACCTTCTTGTCATCTTCGATTTCCAAGGGTACATTAATTTCCCCCATTGTCTTCATCTGCTCCACAGCCAACCTCTGATGAGCTATCTTTCTTACTTTCCTTTCACTCTCACAATTAGACCAATAGTCTTCAATATGTATTTGATGTTTGTATTTAGAATCATTGTGCATTTGACTCCTATGAAATGGATCAAAGCATCTAGCCAACTCAAACTCTTTAAAACCATAGTACCTTAGCTTTTGCTCTGCATAACTAGCTACCTCTTCACTGCAACAAGAATATCTTCCAATAGCCTAGGCGAGTTTAATATTTCCTCTACCCCACTTCTTTTTGTATATCCTAAATGCATTCAAATTATGTCTAGAGAATTCTAATACAATAAGTTTATCTAAAGGATAATGAGGCAGCATGAATGGCTTCCCATCCAAACCCTTAGTTCTGATATATGTGAAGTTAGGAAATTGTATGTACCACAAGATGTGTGGACCTATAGCACTTGCTGCTTCTTCAGACAACCTCCTATCCTTGTCTCTAGTCAAAACTCTCACCATATATGTGTAGAATACATCATTTATCAGAGCAAATTTCTTCAATGTATTATCCTCCTACAAATTTGGATAGTGATCATAAACTAATTTTTGATCTGGACCATTTCCTAGAGTCCTAATTCTGTTAATCCCAGCTATGTAAGGTCTAATTTCAACTGCACATGAATACAAAACATAAGATGATGAATAAAAGGGTGTCATTTTCTGCTTTCTTAACATAGCTTGCTTCCATATGGCAGTACTGATAGCCTTGGCCCAATGAATTTTCCCATCTTCCTTTTTTGCTTCTCTCATATACTGGATAATAGTGAACATCCATGGTTCACACCTGGTTGCATCTCTCAATCCCACTAACCTACTTAGCATTGTGATCATTAAATGTATTTCCTCCTTGAAATCTATTCTATGGAGGTTCTTTGGTACCCTCGCTACAGCCTTAGGTTTATTTTTTGTAGTGTACCAGTTGTAGAAGATTATAGTTTTACATTCTCTTTAATTACTATTAAAATCATCCGTCTATTGATCTATATCTATATCATGCATTTTATCCTCAATTTCTAAGCCAAATGTCCTGCTATTCCCTTTGTAGATAAATCAGTAATGACTTGCTCTCCATGCAGTACCTTTCTGATACTTGTGTCGTATCTACTTATACAATCTAAAACCAAATTTTTAGCTTCCACTGCTAATGAGAACCCTGCAGCCTTGTATAATCTACTTTCCTAGATGCACTTCATATCAGAATTGGCATCTGACGATGTGATTTTCTTTAAGACATCCTCTACATCATAGTAACCCAAGTTTGTATCTATCCCAACCCCACTCGAGCCGATCAACGATGTATAACCACGTATGGGCAATTCCTCTTTTTATGTTTCTTTTCTTGGCTTTCTTTCTTTCTTTACCTTTACTTTTTCCTCATTTGTTGTATCTATCCTCCTTTTCTTCGGAGCCATCCTATATGAAAACTCGCATATTTAACCTTTCGTTTTAATTCTTCTTCCTAGGGTTTTACCACGAAATTTTTACATTTTCACATTTACCTTAACCTTCTTTATCTTTTTCCTATTTTAGATTTTCATGATATCTAACACAGTCTGTTAATTTCTTTAATTAGCTACTGTAATTTGTCATTCATTTGCATTTCCAAATGAAATTACTCAACTAATTCCTATTTTCATTAACGGTATTGTGATGGTATTTTTGGGTACATACCTGTTTTTGTGACCAACTTAACTCTATAAATGTTGACCTAATTTATCATTTCAGTTGCGCTGTTACCGTTCTGAGATTCTATTTAACTATTGAATCTTCGCTCAATCTATGTGGTAATCTCGTTTCTCTGCAATTTTAGCTTTCAAGATGCAAGTATGAAAGTAAAACATCATTTAAATTAACCCTAACATGTTTAAATTTAGCATTTTTCTTTGTTAGTTCTACATTAAATGCGATATTTAATGCACCTCTCAAGTATTTCTCTTCATTTCCTTCTTCATATTTCAAACATTAAATCTGTTAATCCCCATCCCTTGCATTTCAACTTTTGTATATCCACTTTTTGTATATTACTTTGTATTTTACCTTATATATCCATAACATACAAACCCAAACATGCAATGGTCTATAAAACAATTTTGCACTTTACCCCATTTCTAACTTTGTACCTTACTTTTGTATTTTGCATGGTGCATCTGATACATACATCTTTTACATACAATAGCAGACACGAGAAATTATCAACTTTACTTTAATACCATACACATTACACTCTTGTATCTTTAACTCTTTGTATCCCATGTTTGTATGCATACAATTTCTCATACATGAAAAATATTCACCTTAGCTAGTTAATACCATATTTATGTTACCTTTGGGTTTTTCATTTATCCCTTTGTATCTCCCTGTTGTATCTTACTTTGTATATCCACAACATACATTGCAACATACACTGTGACATACATTGCGACATGAACTACTATTCCCAACACTTAGGCTATCCTTTTCGTAGGTGGTCAAGCACCCCTGCATGGAGGTAAATTAGTTGAAGGTGCCCTCGGTAGTTGACTAAAGTTGCCCAGGTGAAAATTCTATAGCCCTCCCGGGGGGGTAGATTAATTGGGGGAATCATATTGGTGGGTGGGAAGATATAGATTAGGTATGCAGGGTGGGAATTCTAGTTTCTAAGGGCCCTACAGTTCTAAAGAATAATGTCACACAACATCCAATTTTTGATTGGAGGGGCTCTCTCTTGACAAGTATCACTGGACTACATTCCCACCTAGAACATGCCCCCTCTTTTCTGAATGGTTGAACCCACCAGAACTCACTCAATTAGACAAATCCCACCCTTCTGGCATAATGCTTGTTGGTTTCCCCCACCAAGTATTAGTCGGCCGAAGGAGGGGTGAGAAAGGAACTATGTCTAACCTTGAAATGGTTAGTTCGCAAGCTCTCCTCTCAAGCATCTCCTTTCACCTGATGGTTCAATGCTTAATATTGGACAGGTTATTATTGCACATTAATGTTGAAGGATATGAAATGGAAAGCCACTTTATCTTCTTATTCTAGCAGGTTTCTAAATTCAGTGTGCCATGAAGAGGAGGTAGGAGTTCATGCCTCTAAATTCAGTGTGCCATGAAGAGGAGGTAGGAGTTATAGCCTTCTAAATTGGGTGGGGATAGCATCGGGGGGATGGGTCAATGGCATTTGGGAATTCTAGTTTCCAAGGGGAGGTAGATGCCAACTTAACCGCTGAAGGGACTTCCCCCTGAGGTAATACCATGGAACAAGGTGGGTGGAATAGCCTTAACACCCCACCCTATATCTCCCCGCCACCCAGCCGAAAAGATGCCTCCCAAGGGTTTACCTAGAACCCTCGACCTTTGCCCCCTACCCAACCCCACACATGCAGTAAACCCCCAAAATATTAGCCCCCCACTCGGGTGGGAGGAAGATAGGGTAAACCCTCAGGAATCATAGGGCCAGGTGGGTGGGAATTTTCCATTCAGTCATCAGATTCACCCCTCTGCATCTATTATTATCAATACTTCTTTCATCTCCCACTTTAGCCCCCCACCCACCTCGAAAAAGCTATCTGCCTTGGTTCTAGAATGCTCTCATCGATTCAGGGAAGGCTTTCATCCCCTGCCTAATTTCCTACCCTTCTCTATTTCAATATGCCATCCATCTCCAATCATCCCCTTGTCTCTATTTCTGATGGGTCATCCCACCCGAAGTCTCGATCCAAAGGAACACCCTACCTCGCTATCCCATTCTCCCAATCTTTGCCTGGACTACTCAAGATACGAATGAGATATGAGTGATATATGAATCCATAAGGGCTTGCTATGAACTCTATGTTCTCACGAGGGAAGACCTATCTACCTCATCCACGATAGGAAGGAAAGGCCCTAATCAGGATCGACTATCATTGGTGGGCCAGCCTCCCCTCGAGTGGTAAAGTTGGCAGGTGGATGAGTCCATGAGAAATCATTGATCAGGAAGCGAGGTTGATGTATCATAATTCAATCCATCAGTGGTTGGGAGATCGTCTCACCTATCATGAAGATGTGGAATAAATCTTGGCATCACCCGCTCTTGGGGGTATCTAATTCTATACCAACATCACGACTTATCAAGTGGCTAAATGAACTGGAGGATTGAGTTGGTAAGCAGGATTAATGAGAGAAGTGTTCGATTAATTAGATGGTTGGAGATCAAATCCTCCTCCCTCGCTTGATGACCCACTTGCCTTTGTGGAGTCGCGATCCAAAAATGAGTATTGGACAAGTGGATGTCATCTCCTACTGCTGATCGAATGCTTCCCCGTGATTCCCCACCCAAATCGGTGAAAGAATCAAATAGCCCTCCACTGTGGTTGAGCCTGCCTCTCCTTTCCCGGACCTGACAATTTTAGAAGCCATGTACTCTTATGTCCGGCCAGTAGTAATGATGAAAGCATGTCTTATTTCCTCCTAAATGAACAACTATAGCTGCAATGGATGGGTGTACCACTGATTGAAGTCAAGAAGAGGGAGTGCTCAGCCATGAACCACACCACATTGTAATAAGCATGAATCGAAATGGAGAAATCAATTTCTCTTAGGTTTTTACTTAATCCTATTGCCCCCCACAACAAATAATCATTAAATTCCCTCCCACCCTACCTTCTACCCACCAACTTTCTATTCCACCTACCTAGGCAGATTCCCTCCAACCCAAATAGCCTTTGATTGTTAAGGGTTCTAGGTGTCTAGGGATTGGTGGGGGGTTATGTTCCCTGGATAGCTGAAGCCTAGAATTCCCCCCACCTGGGGAACAACTAATCCCCACCCAACCCAAAATAAATTTGGCACCTTCAACTAATCGGTACTCTTATTGGCCCCCACCCACCCAACTATGATTCCCTCCCACCCAGACAGCTGAAGCTTAGAATTCCCCCCACCCAAACTATTTCTTCCCACCCGAGGGTTTACCTAGAACCCTCAGATTCTAGTTATGGGGGGAGATAGTTAGGCCCACCACTTCCTAACTACTAATTCCTTCTTACTTCTTACTCCCACCCACCCCAACAGGATAGGAGGAAGGGCCTCCCACCCACCCCCAGCTTGGGAGGAGATTAACACATCGATAGCGTGTTCTGAGATTTTGCACAATATTCTCCTCCCACCCACCCTGGGCCATCAAGGTTGTTTCAAAAACCAAAGTAAACAGGGCACATTCACTAGTGTGGAGGGTTTTTGCACATTCCTTCCAGGCATAGTTCCAATCCCAATTCCAGAAGAAGATGTTCCAGAATCTGATGATCGTGATCAATATTATGTTGTTCAAGAGCGAGATTGGGACCTAGCCCTTTTAGTTTTTTAAGCAAGGGAGCCTTTTGATTAAGTTGTACCTGGCCTAACCATTTATTTAGTCAACTCTATTGATTCAGTTAATGAAGATAAGTAGTAAAAACAAGGGCACAGGCAACTAGAGCAGAGGTATAGGTGATAGAAGCAAAGATAGATGTAAAGACTGGTTTAAGCACCACCCCTACCTTTTCTCTCAATGGCCTTAACCTCATAAGTGGGAGTGCATCACCCCTACCTTATTCTCTCGATGGCCCAACTTAACCACCCCACCTATCCTAGGGAGTGGGGGGCTATAGTTCGTGCACCACCATGCATTTTTCTGACAAAAGAGCCTTAACCACATAGGAGGGACTATATATAGTTCACCACCGGGGGTTTCAAATCTGCTTCACTCTGGGGCCAAAAGGATGCTTCACTCTGATCGACTATAGTAGTGGTAGGAGCTGAAAACTGAAAGAAAGGAGTTTCGGTCCATAAACCCGGAGTTGTTAGCTGCTGCTTTGAAATTAGCATTTGAAAACGATCATGAAGAAAATCGGTAGCCATTTGATGATTATGAAGATCCCTATGAGGAAAGGGATTACAACTCCATTGCTCACAACTTGGTTCTATCCATCTTTGTTCTCGGACTCGGATAACTCTGACAGTGCCATGCAGGGATCTTTGATGACCATCTGGAACTGGAACCTTAGGATCTACGGGATCAAGCTTAATGTTGAAACCTTCTCAAGATTCAAAATCTGCAAAAATATTCTCAACACTAGGAAGATGAATGAAGTCGAATTCATATGTGCTGAGAAGTTGTGCCCATCTAAGAAGGCGGCCTCTTGTTACCTTATTTTTGGACTCTTTTTTGAAAAACCCACGGAGATGCTGAAGATCACTTTTCAATAGAAAACGCTTGTCAGCGATGAACATTTGGAATGCTTAAAAAGTATTAACTACAGCAAGAATCTCTTTATGA
The DNA here is from genome assembly GCA_027924645.1 of Cunninghamia lanceolata. NCBI lineage: Eukaryota > Viridiplantae > Streptophyta > Pinopsida > Cupressales > Cupressaceae > Cunninghamia > Cunninghamia lanceolata. The sequence continues at coordinate 2,866,454 of BSBN01000908.1, read as the reverse complement.
GTACTATGATATGCTAACTCAGCATTATGAAAAGCTCCTGAAACTGTTCTAACAATTTCTCCTTTATCTTTTGGATTATACTCAGGAGTTTTCTGTTCTCGTAGAATACCAGACCATGCAAATTCACTTGCATCTGTTTCCACTATTTTATAACCAGGTCCTGGTAACTTCAGAGGTGGCAACTGAGAACATTTGTTCTTGATATTCTGAATTAGCTGATCATGATGTTTAGTCCACGGAGGGGGCTTCTTACTCAAGAGCTTATTCAGATCTAGACGATCTTCAGCAAGCTTATGGTAAAAACCAGCAATATAATTGACTAGACCAAGAAACCTCTGCAACTCTTTGACATTGGTAACAGGAAGGTGTGCAATTTTGTGAAGAATATGAGGTTGTGCCTCCATTCTCCCCCCCGGAAGAAGCTTGATACCGATAAATACAATTTCGGGCTGAGCAAAGACAGATTTGGAAGGATTGACGGCTAATCCATGATGCTGGCAGATAGACAGGAAATGACGAAGGTGTTCCAAATGGGAATTCATTTCAGGGCTAAAGACAAGGATATCGTCAATGTAAGGCTAAATGAATTTGGAATAGGGTCGGAAAAGAGAATCCATCTTTTGTTGGAAGATGGAGGGTGCTGTTTTAATTCCGATTGGAAGGACTTTCCATTCATAGAGACCCTGTGGAACTGAAAAAGTTGTTTTAGCATAATCCTGAGACTTCAACTTAATTTGCCAGTATCCCTTTGTTAAATCAAACTTAGAGTAGACATTACTACCTTGGATGGATTGCCAGATATGGTCTTTGCTAGGTAAAGGATGACGGTGATCCACAAGACATTCATTCAAAGGCTTATAATTAACTACCAGTCTTTTTTTAGGAAGCTCAATACCATTTTCATCTACTTTAGGGACGTACATAGCATGACAGGAAAATGGAGAGTCTGATACCTGTATAAGATCTTGTTCCAGAAGAGATTGTATTTCCTTCCCACAAGTTTCTGATTCTGATGCAGTCATAAGAAAGTAGTTAGCTTTGCATTTTGGAAGAATATCTTTTCCCTCTGCATCTTTCTTCAAAACAAGATCACATGTAAACCTGCGCTGGTGCTTAGACAGGTCTTTTGTCATAACTGTATTTTCAAATTCTTTTGTCAAGTCAGCAATATACTTTTCAGATTCTGCAAACTGCTTGACTAGGTAAGCATGACTTACAGGCTTTTTCCTTTTACATTTGTCCTTTTCTATTTTGGTGGAAAAGGATAATGGCTGGTAGACTCTGGGAATTTGATACAGACCTTTGAATGTCAGGAACTCTTTATCTATTGTGAATGGTTCCCATTCCCTGACTGCAGTGCTACCTATTATACCATCATAGTCTTCTACTTCATATTCTACAAAGAGAATATTAGTAGGAGAGTCTTCAGTACTCAAACGAACTAGTGCAATGCAATAAGATTTACTTTCTTCAATATTCTGATTGGCAAAAGTTATTTTGGTTTTACCTTCTTGCCAAGCATCTTCAGGGAATGAATTTCTTCGTGCGAGATTGAGATCTGCACCTGTATCAATTAGCAAGGATAAAGGATATCCTTGAACTCCTCGAAAATGAATAGTCACAATGACAGCTGGGCAAATGGATGCAATTTTAGCGCTGCGACAATACTTATAGCTTTGAATCATATTGAATGATTTACTGGACCCGACTTCATGCACAGGAGAGCCTTGAAAGGCTTCCTCACTAAGATATCTAAGAGGGTTGGACTCAGCAATTTCATCTTTAGGCCTAATAAGTCTAGGCTGAGGAGGTTCTATAGTTCGCTGAAAACTTGAAGATGGACTGACCTCTTCTAAGGATTGACTTATAATAGGACTATAAGGCTTTTCTTCACAAAACAATTGATTCTCTCTAGCATCCGTTGCATGTGGTAATTGGAATGAACCAGCTGAATTTAACCTATTGATATATTTATCCAACTCTGGAGAGGATTCAACCTCTTCATTTAAACAAGTATTTTCTTCTTCTTCAAGCTCTAAAACTTCAGATTGTGCTTGAGAAATTACCTTAAGAAGAAATTCCATTCTGTGCCGACGCCAGAGCCGGCGTGCCATACTTCCTGGAGCTGGAGCTTCAAGCAATCCTCTTTGTGCCAGAGGAGTTGTTGTGGCGAGACTTTGTTGACTGCTGAGAGCAGGAGTATCCGCTTTTGTTGATTTGGGATACCATGGAGAAGGACGGTAACCATGACTTTCTTGGAGTCGCGCTCCTGAAGGTTTGATTGAGACTCTACTTTCTTTTGGCTGAAGAAGATACAATTTTTTGGCCTTCAATTGCTCAAGCTGAGCATTGAGCTTTTTCCATGTCTCTGGTCCCATATTCATTTCTTGAAGTCTTCTTTCAATGTTGCAGATTTGATCAATTATCTTGTCTAGTTCATTCTTAACATTGCCTCTGATCATTCGGCAATAGAATGAGACTTCACGTCCAGAGCTTTCATCTTCAGACATCTCTGCAGGATCTTCTTGATCTGACTTGGATATAGCCAGTTGATTTAATTTTGCAGCAACTTCTTCTTCTGCAGAAATATAATCTTCATCAGAGGAGGTCTCAGATTCTGAAGTTATGACTATGTCTTCAGAGTCGGAAGGATACTCATGTATATAGACATAATCATCTGACAGACCATGTGCTTTGAGAGCACGCATCTTTCCACGTCCTTTCTTTTTCTTTCTTTCGGGACACTTGTTGGCAAAGTGATCCCCTTTACAGATGTAGCAAGTTGGCTTCCACTTACTACCCTTTTTATACTTATCTTTCTTTCGAAAGAATCCTCTTTTCTTCTTTTTCTTTCCCTTCTTATCCCGGATATCTAACCCTTTAAATTTCTTTCAGTATTTCTTGTCAGACTTTTCTTTATAGCAACCGACACAGGAATCCACCGTATCATTAGCTACACTGTGGCAGATGGTTGTCGACAAGATTGGCTGGACCCTTTTGATCTCCTTTTTTGCTTTAGCTTCATCACAGATGTCAGAATTTATTTGTTCTAAAAATTGGATCAACTGAGGAAAAGTAACTTCCTTCATTTCTATTCCATCAGCAACCATATTCTCTAAAACTTTCTTATGATAGAATTCTCCTATTGTAGTACCAAAGCTTTTCAAGAAAGTTGTATACATTAAATCATGTTGTTGCTCATGTCCAGATAGATAGAAATGCTCATACTATTTTTTACAGTATTGTTTGAAATTTCTGAGATCCTTACATTTTCCTTTGATGAATTTCTGGTATTCCAATTTTTCCATGACATCTCTTTTTCCCACAAACATTCGGAGTAATTGAGCACATACCTGATCTGTGCCTTTATCCAGCAGGGTTTCTTTATAATCATTTTCAAGGCGTTCCCATACATGCTTTGCTGTTCCGGTCATTGCATTGAGAGCTTGCTTGATAACTTCCTTTTCATCTGCATCTTCATTTGTTGCCAGATAGTTAGTTATCCATGACCTCATAGCATCTATGGCTCGAGTATTTTCCAATACTTCGAACTTATCAAAATTTACTAAGGGAGGTGTATCAGCCTTGTAAGATTGAATATTTTTGAAGGGATCATTTTCCTTTTGACCATTTCCATTTCCTCGGGCCATTTGCACCGTACCTTGGGTTGGTGGTGTATCCTCATATAATCATGTTTGAGGATTATAGACTTTAGTGTCTTCTATCAGAGAGGGCCTAGAGCAAAGACTTGGACCTTCATATTGAGCCTTTAAATATCCTTTTGAGTTAGATGGAAAATTTTTAATTTTCACAATCTGCTTAGTGGCCTTGGAGGCAGTCTGCATTACTACTGATTCATTTCTGACAGTAGTTTGAACATTAGCAGACTCTGAGTGAACTAATTCTTTCAGCTCAATATTGTACTGACGGATGGAGTTGAATTCATCATGCATTTCAGAAATGCGTTGGCCATTATGCTTTGTGTGCAAATCATTTGTACTAAGCTGAGAACCTAGCACATCCATTTCTAATTTGAGAAAATTGCGAGCCTTTTCTGTTGCCTGGAGTTGTTCATTTCTCCAGAGTTCTGCTTGATTTCTGAAGGCTTCATAGCTTGCCTTAAGCGCTACAATTTCATTTTTTACTGAATTAGTCCATTCTTCAGAAAGTCTCCTTTCCAGTTTTTCTAATAATTGGACTACAGTGTGGAAATTCTCTTGATGGCTGAGATGGGCCTTTTGACTTTTGACAGCTTCAATTTCAGCCCATTTCTTTCTGTCTTCCATGAGAAGCATAGTCTTTCTCATGCACAGATTTGTCCAGTTTAACAAATTACTTTGACTGGGAGCACTTCCTCCTATTGGAAACACATGAACTGGCCAACAGTTTACTTTATAGTGACCTTTGGCATCTATTAACATAAAATCCTTAAATGGAGGTAGACGACCAGGAATTGTACAAGTTCCGCCTGGGGTATCTACTATTTTAGCCTCTTCGGCTTCTATTCCGTGTTCAGGAAGGTCAAACACAGTTGAGGACATCATCCTAACTTTACCAGAGAGTGGATGAAAAACACAGGAACAATCTTCACATTTAAACAATCCATTATCAAGCTCAGAATACTTCTGATGGTTACAAGTAACTAGGGATTGTGATGGTGTAGGTAAAGGCTTGTTAGATGGTGACTGATTAACCTGGGGAAGTTTAAACAAACTTTCAAAACCTTTACTGGGCTGAAGGCGTATTGACTGAGACCTTGGTAATATGGAAGGATTTATTTCAGTTGACTTGTCTGGATGTTTAAAGGAAGTTTCTCTACTTACAGAAGGAGTAGATCTTCTGCTTGAAAATGGAGTAGATAGCCTTGGGATAGACATACTACTGCTACTTGAGGATTGAGATCCTTGGGAACTTCCAAACTTGATCACTGCTTGATCATCCAGTTCTTCAATTGAGATTCCTCTCAATCTACTATTAAATCCTTGATCAGTTTCTTGACTTTCAGCATCCCATAATTCCATTGCCCATTCTTCAGGCATTTTGATGTCTTTATGCCTGACAATCTTTGGAGCTGTTAACTGGGTACTGTCACTGGAAGACGTCCATATAGTGGACAGTCCTTCTAATCCCTGACTTCTTTTAGGATTTATCATTAAAGGCATAACCTTATTATAAAGGCGATAGTGGACTAAGAAAACTAGGGAATGATCAACTGAATTCTTTTTCATAAATAAATTCATGGTATTGAATTTATATTCTAAAACATCCCTAAGATTTTCGTCCTTCAAACTGACAGGGAAGTCTAAAAGACAGTCTACAAAGATTGGACCCTTTGCCATGGAGTCACAACCTGCTCCTAACAAGGAATGAGACAACTTTAGGAATCGTGCATCCTTTAACATCATTAAAACTATGATTGGTAAACCTTTTCGGTAGTGACCACAGATACTAATCCTAACATAAGATAGATGCATGAACTGGGGATTGTTCTTATTCTCATAGGCCTTCTTTCTAAATTTCTTAATCAACTCATCAGAAAATATATTCAGCTTTCCTTGGTTTCCACCTTTTACTACATGCTGCAATTCTGCTACGTGACAGTTCTAAGAAGTCTTATAACCAAACCAATCTTTCAAACCTATATTCTTATTATTTAACATATCGACTAAACCTTTAGGTATATCTTTATAGATTTCATGTGCTGGGATCCTAGGAACCTTAAATGGCTTTTCGGGTTCAGCACCTACTACAGACATTTCTTCTAAAGCATTACCAGAACTTTCACCAGTAGTAAACATACTTTCATTATTTGCGAAAAAGTTTGTGAATCTAACCTCTTGGTTTCGATCTGCAGTAAGATCGATGTTGCCTGTGGACTGAGAAACGGAATTGGAATGAGAATCCATCTGCGCTCGAATCTGCGCTCTAAAGGACCAGATAACCGCCCAAACTGCCCTTCAACGCCACACCACGGCTTCACACGGGTCTTACCACTGGGACTTACAACACACACTGACGGCCTGAGACAATACAGGGAGCAAACTACAGAGAGCAATACAGATTAAAGAAGAGATTATTGAGAAGTTATCGTTAGACAACAACGATGACAGACTGCAATAATATCATCACCAGAAGCTCTGATACCAAATTTACACTGCAATAGACAAACACAATGCGCATACCAATAACAAACTCTCAGATGTATTGTATTATCATCAACACTCATAAAAGATACATGGATGTTCATCTTTTCCAATGCTCGTGATTACAGATTCCCATTACTATGGACTTCTACTACTAAGCTTGGGACTACAAGCTTTTACAACACTTTAATGCCGGACTGGCAATTGAAGAACTTACTAGCAAACTAATACTTGTCCTCACAAACTCAACTAACTTCAAAGGACTCTTAAGAACTCTTCTCAGACTTAGACTGCACTCGAATTGCTTGTGAAATGCAGGCGGCCCTGGGCCCTTATATAGGGAAGCGAGGGCAGATCTTTTAACCCCGATCACATAATTTGTTGGAATTCGTCAATGAGGAGAGGACACGCAGACAAACAAGGACACCTTATCCGAAGGGCATCCCATGTGAAGAGAGCATCTTCTGGTGGGACCCAAATACCCGTGAACAAGATAAGGTCAGCGACCGACACACGAAAAGCAATTCCTTTTACAAACGAGAGGAATAACTCGTACACGCACTAAGGCGACATGTTAACCCCTTTAGCACATGGTAGGGTCCATGTCTTTCATTTCTTCATGAGGTGAAAGATTCCCTCGAAGAGTGACAGGCCCACTCTTTAGCCTTATCTAGACCCCGTGCTATGAGTGCTGGTACTGGATTCGTACGGAGCCCATCCTAGACATCCTTCGTAAAGCTCTCCTTCTGGATGCGTGCAATCTGGCGCGTGATAGTGCCCATGAGAATCATATTGTGGTACTCGAGGATCATCTTGAGAGAAATCATAGCAATTTGCACATACTTGCAAAGACGCGTGTGGAGTACAGCCTGACAAGGGATCATCTTCTCGCCAGATAATACTCATGACCTTTACCTTATGTGGTCCAACTAAGACTTGATTTGAAGAGTAAGGAGTACCTCGGCTTACTCTGTAGGTCTTCATATGCAGCCAAATGGGTGTTTGATGTTGAACAAAATAGCGAAGGCGATTTCCTATAGTCCAGTGACTGAAAGTTGAATCCATGCCTGCTGGTCCATACATTTGGCATATATGTCTGCTGATGGCATTTTCAGCGTCTGAACTGAACTGGAGTTTGAAAATACATCCGGTGTAAGCTGTGGTGCCATTGAACTGTAATTCATCCGCTTGAGGATATGGTCCTGAAAACATTCTTCTGATCAGAGAAACACCAAATTCGTTATGTAACCATTGGAAAGGATTTCCAATTACCGGATTGAGAAAATGAACAGGGAGCACGAAGTCTCCACACCAGTTCTGAAGAATATGACCCACTTCTGGATCAATAGGTTCAGTTTCAGCTGAAAACTGAAAGAAAGGAGTTTCGGTCCATAAACCCGGAGTTGTTAGCTGCTGCTTTGAAATTAGCATTTGAAAACGATCATGAAGAAAATCGGCAGCCGTTTGATGATTATGAAGATCCCTATGAGGAAAGGGATTACAACTCCATTGCTCACAACTTGGTTCTGTCCATCTTTGTTCTCGGACTCGGATAACTCTGACAGTGCCATGCAGGGATCTTTGATGACCATCTGGAACTGGAACCTTAGGATCTACGGGATCAAGCTTAATGTTGAAACCTTCTCGAGATTCAAAATCTGCAAAAATATTCTCAACACCAGGAAGATGAATGAAGTCGAATTCATATGTGCTGAGAAGTTGTGCCCATCTGAGAAGGCGGCCTCTTGTTACCTTATTTTTGGACTCTTTTTTGAAAAACCCACGGAGATGCTGAAGATCACTTTTCAATAGAAAACGCTTGTCAGCGATGAACATTTGGAATGCTTGAAAAGTATTAACTACAGCAAGAATCTCTTTATGAGTACTATGATATGCTAACTCAGCATTATGAAAAGCTCCTGAAACTGTTCTAACAATTTCTCCTTTATCTTTTGGATTATACTCAGGGGTTTTCTGTTCTCGTAGAATACCAGACCATGCAAATTCACTTGCATCTGTTTCCACTATTTTATAACCAGGTCTTGGTAACTTCAAAGGTGGCAACTGAGAACATTTGTTCTTGATATTCTGAATTAGCTGATCATGATGTTTAGTCCATGGAGGGGGCTTCTTACTCAAGAGCTTATTCAGATCTAGACGATCTTCAGCAAGCTTATGTTAAAAACCAGAAATATAATTGACTAGACCAAGAAACCTCTGCAACTCTTTGACGTTGGTAACAAGAAGGTGTGCAATTTTGTGAAGATTCTCTAGAAGGATGCAAGGGGTAGCCTCCGATTGAGCTAACTATATAGTCAGGTTGGTTATTGATCTATCCGAGTTGGTCAGACCTCTACCGCTATTGTAGTTGCCTCGGTCGAATTCAAGAGCCCTATAGATGGTAGGGGCCCTACTACTAAGATATAGTAGGGCTAGTCGTCAGAGCCCTACCTCTATCCTAGGGGCCCTACTCCCTACTGTCTATAGGGTCAGGTTGGTCCTTAATAGAATTAAAAAAGGAGAGGGTTGCTACTATAGTCGAGACGACCAACCCAATGACTGGAATTAACACCAACTATAGATTCTATATGCAACATGCCCCTTGGATAGGATATATTACATAAAACGGGCCCAACAAAGATGATAATAGCAAACCAAAGAACCACCAAAATGCATGTGAGAGCCAATCTGGAATTGACTTCTGTAATTCATTAAGAATGACTATGCTATGCGCTACAATAGTCTTTAGACACTTGACTATCGGGCTCTTTAGAGACTCGACTGGGGTGGGTGGGAGGAACTCTAGTTGGGTCGGGTGGGAGGGCCCCTACCATTCTTCTACCACCCTATAGTTCCCACCCACCCAACTGGTCGGGTTCCCTCGGTAGTTGATGACAAGTAGCCTAGCTGGTTAGAGGGTTTTAACAGTTAATGGTGTTGGTTGAAGCGGGGGTAAGAGCACGTAGTTGGAGTAGAGATTGTGGTAGTGGTAACAGTAGATTGTTAGGTAGCCAACTATAATTGAGGTGGAGGATCGATTCCTTGCCTTCTGAGCCCCCACAAATATATATTGTTCGAATCCTTGGGAATCTTTAGGCACAGACTGCCCTTTTTTATATAGTTGGGATAGAAGGATAGCTATGAACCCCTTGCCTTTGTCAATAGCCCAGGCCCTTCCATCATAATGGAAGTGGGAAGAGATACCGAGGTCCCCCTGGGAAAGGTGAGGAAGGGGCCCAAATATCTCCCCCCACCCACCCCGTGGGAGGCCCTTCAATAGTTGGGGTTAGGTGGGAGGCAATAATATGAAAGAAGGGGGCCCCCACAATAATATATATTCCCGGCTTGTTGGGACCTGACCAATCTATATCCTCCCACCCACCCCAACTATTGCCTCCCACCCACCTCGATTAGGAAAGGGAGGTGCTTCCTATTATTGTGGGGGGCTAATGTTCCTCGGATATAGTTGCCCCCTCGCTTCAGTAGATTAATTGTTTGAATAGGGTGTTGAAACACAAAGGGGAAAGAAATTAATGCCCTATATCCTTCTCCTCATTTCATCTATATACATGATACAAATGATGCCCTACTAGAACTACTAACTAGCTAGAAGTCAGCAACGAACCAAAGAAAGAAACAACCCAGGGCCTGGCATCTCCTCCTCCCACCCACCCCTGATTATTGTGGGAGGCCACCTGCATAGGCATCCTCCCATAATAATATAACTAGAAACCTCCCGCCAATCAAAATATATATTGTCCGTAGGGCCCTCACCTGCCATATCGTTCAAGTTACGGCCTTCAACCTAGTCATTTCCCACCCACCTGCATAGGCCGGCTATCTCCCCCTTATGGTGCCTCTGACTTAACCTCCCTTGTTATAATGGTTTCTCGGGGGCCCCAGGCCCCTCTCTATCTATCCTTGCGGTGCCTGACCCCCAAGCTCCATATAGTTGCACCTCTGACGTGCCAAAGTGATACTGGATCTCCCACCCCATCAAGGCAATGGGGGGCATCTCAATTCTACCACCACCCACCCCATGGTCCGGGGAAGTACTTTCCTCCATCACCTAGTTGGTCCAAAGACCTACTTGTGACTCTTAGGGTATACCACATAAATCGCCTAATATAGATGCAGTTACGCCTCATGATATATACGATAGGCAGTTACGCCTATCTTATACCAGATGGTTTCATAAATCGCCTGGTCTATATGCAGTTATGCCCCATACCAACCCTCAATAACCATTGCATTAGAGTGGGGCTTGACCCCTCCCCAAAACCAACCACTTCCCAAGCAAACTCCCATCCCATTTGTTGTGAGGTTGATATGGGGTAAGTCTCTAGATGTTGTTTCTGGGACAGATTCTTAAGTGACCATCTGAACCACCCATATAGAGAATGGTTGATATCAATACCCCCTGGAGATAGCCCAGGGCAGATCAGGGAGAGGGGGATTTCCAGTATCCGGTCTTATGCCGTAGCCGATGGTGGAATCCTCACATAAAGTTGCATAATCTAATATGGCATGTATTCTATGTTAGGAATTTGTTCAATAGATTTTCTATGCAACTAAATAAATTGCAACCTATGGGTACCAAATGGAACCACCTAAATATGTGGAAACAATCAAGTTCGTTTGTAGATTGCAGTCACATCAGCCCGGGGTTTGATCTTCTGAGCTAGCCATCCGAGACGAGATGGTGGAAAGAAGATCAAAACACCTGAGGGACTGACTGTTATTAGCTCTGCCATTGAATCCATATTGGAAAGGCATCTCTCTCTATACGGAAGGAGCATGCCCACCCCAGCTGAACAAGGCTGGGGTGCGGGGGATTGTTCAACACCTCAGCACCTTGTTGGACTCTCCAGTTCCTCTAGGAGGGCCACCTAGGAGGCGTATCTTGCCAATGCTACTACTGGGCATTCACTAAGACCCTTACTTGGAATGATGGATGCCCCTTTTCTTTGACCTAGTCTTTCAGTTCAGAGGAGAATCCATCAGTGTGTTAATACGACTCAATTTTAGGATCAATACTGAATCCTAGATGTTGCATTATCAGATTGCTGCATCATGAGATTCTTACTTCCACATGCCAACTATCATCCACCCACCCACCCCAGTGGTGTTCATCAAATCTATATGTAACATGCCTTAGGAGCAAGGGAGGGAGGAGGTGATCGATCAGCCCTAGAACCCTAACCTTCCAAGGGACAATACCCCCCATAATAGCTATTCCCTCCCACCTGGCTGGAGCCCCTCACCCATCCCCAACTATCTCCTCCCACCCACCTAGCCCCGCCAAAAACACACAAAACAAAACCCAAAATATGGAGGGAGCTCATTGCTACACTCCTTTAGACCACACCAGGGGGAAGACACGCCAAACAAAATCCCAAGTGTGGAGGGAGATCATCACTACACACCTTTAGACCATACTCGAGGGAAGACATAACAAACACATAAGGAAGACACAGAATACACAAGCACCACATAGTACATCATCGACATATATACATCTTATACATGGAAAACACAGGCGATGGGAGGAGATTATTTCTACGTCCCACCATCTAAACACATTTCAGACACACCTGACGGTTGAGCTATGGTACCACAACCACCAAATACATGCTTAAGGGAGGATGACTCAAGATCCAACCCTACCTCCACAGAGGACTTTGTATAAAAGGATGTGCACTAGCTCAAGAGATACACCATCCCACCTCACGATGAGGGCTTTATATAAAAGGATACACACTAGCTCAAGAGATACGTCATCCTACCTTGTGATGAGGGATTTTTTCTTTGAAAGTATGTGCACTAGCTCAAGTGATACACCATCCCACCTCATGCTGAGGGCTTACAAACACACTTTGTCAGTGTAAAAGATAATCAAGAAGATACCATTATGTATGCCCCCACCTTAAGGTGGTTGATATCGTTTACCGATATCAAGAACATTAAGGTAGAGAGAAAACATGCAAGGGAATAAGAGCTCCCACAAAGCCCATGCCCCCAAAGTGACATGTACTTACATGATCGTCAAATGTTCTCACAAACACATTGTTACGATTTGCTAAGATAATCAAGAAGATATAAGCTTTGGTTAGAAAATCTTACTCTAAGATAATAACCAAATAAATTTATAGAAGCTATACTTAAATCATATATTAGATCACAACAAAGTCCAAGGCTACATTCACGGGTTCGAAACCGAGTATAACCATTTGGCTATACTGCAGATATCTCAGAACTGAGTGTAGTGACAAGGTGAGATACAAAACCATCCAAAGTGTATAGAAACAGATTGAGAGTATTGTAAAATGTTTATTACAAGAAATGTCATAAGATGATACATCGCATGATTGATTCTACTAGTCAAGCATCAGATATATATCAACCCCATATTCATATATGGACTAGGTCTTTTTTTTTCTTGCTGAAGGGACACATGGTCCTTATCAGTATTTGTTTATTTTTGTCATCCTCTAACTACGTAGAGTCATTAAAGAATGTAAAAAATAAAAATGAGAGAGGAGACAAAGTTCCTTAGGAACACCACATAGGAGGATGCCCCAAAAACACCCTCCACAATGCTATGCCCCCAAGGCACAACACACAACAATAAAATAGAGGAGATGAAAGATAGAAGACTGATGAAACAAATAGACGAATGATCACAATAGAGGCAGTCTCTATAGATTGTTTGTCATTGATGTCAAAGTGTCAAAGAACCAAGATGTTAAGGATGCCTTCATTAAGCATGGTGTTCAAGATGCCTTCATGATTCTCATAGTATTTATAGTCTTAGATGTTCAAGTTGCCCTCATGATTCTCATAGTGTTCGTGCCTCAGGATGCCTTCTTGATATGGTTGCTTCATGTTTTAGTGTTAATGTTCATGTCAACATAGCAAGGTGATATCTTTCATAGTGGGAGACTTCTATTTGGTGTTGATGCATTTGTTGCACTTTGTTGGAATAATGATATTTGTCTTTGATGTCAAAAGTCATTGGTGTTTGGTGCTTGGTAATTAGGTTCTCTTAGTCAAGAGTTCCCTCTTACGATATCAGAGTTTGGAAAAGAGTTGTTTGTTGCTTCATGTCATGCTTCAGTTCATTCACCATGCTTCATGGTTCAAGAATTTGGGTTATTGGTCTTCATTATAGTCATTGATGTCTCAGAAGTTGTCTCAGGTTTCAATGTTGTCTCAAGATGATCTCAGAATCCTCATAATGTTCATGATGTTCATTGTCAATGTTCTTGGTATATGATTCAAGGAAGGTCATCTCTCATGTTAGTATTCATGATCATCAAGAGGAGTTAAGTTATAAGAGCTCATGATGTTGATGTTTAGTTGTGTTCTCTGCAGAAATTAAGGTTTATGGTTATTTCATCTGTGATAAGAAATTAGGGTTTTATATCCTTTAAAAGATCTAAATCCTATCCTTTAAACCCTAATGTTTCAATGAATAAACCCTATACTATATTCCTAAAGACCTAATTCACTCCATTCTCTGCCTGTCATAAGGAATTGCACTTTTTTTGTTTTGATCAGCCGTTGACCTAATATCGCAGGTCACTCCACTTAACATGACCTGCTAGAGGGGTCTTTACACATTGTGGATGACCGACCCTCTCCCTCTTTTACCATCGGCATTGGTCTTCCTTTGTGTGCTTGGGCACCAATTCATAATTGACGACCTTTGAATGTTCAATGGGTGCTCATTTGCAAATCAATGGACAATATTTAAATTTGTGCTCTCACCTCTTTGCTTCAACTTTGATGGGCCTATAACCGTCATTTGGAGACTGTCAAAAGTGTATTTGTTTTATAAGGCTATTTTTAGCCACTTAAAAAGGTAGAATCTCTTAGAGATTTAAAAGCATTATTTTAAGAAGATTTTTTTTCTATTTTGATCTCCCTCATGGCATTGAAGATTATAAGGTGGAGATTATTTTTTTTAAAAGGGCATATTTTTTAGTGGAAGATTTAATGCCTCTTGTGAGTGTGGTTAAGGGGTTTTATTTTTTCTAATTCTTGCTCTTCGTGCAGAGGAAGTTTGAAAAGTGGGTACAAAGATGGGAGAGGGATATTATTTCCTATTAGGGCAGTTTGATTAAAAATATTATTGAAGATTTTTATTTGGAGATGGTGGAGGCTATTTTATGGTTTCTATTTTTGAAAAGGGGAGAAGGAATATGTAGAGAAGAGGAAAACAAAAAGACTTATTTTTAATGACATTACAGGTGCATTATGAATTTGATTTTGAGGACTGATATATGCAGCATTAAAGATATTTTTTAGTGAGGTTTTTGAAGAGAAAATGCAGGTGAATCAGGTGATTAAAAAGGTGAATATTTTGTTTGAGAATTGAGAGATGTGTGAGATGTTTTTGTAGGGGTGAATCAAGCATAAGATGAAGACATTATGAAGCAAATTTACAGAGTGAATCATGTCCAGTATGAAGACAATATGTAGCTGATTGTGCAGAGATACTAAGAAGGAAATGCAGATTGAGTTGAGCATGATTGCATGGGGATATGCAAGTTCAGTGATTTGTATTGAAACAAAGATACCCTCTGTACTTTTTGTGTTATTCTGAGATTATATATTTTGCCAGTGAGGCACATTGTAGCCAGTGAGGCTTGCATGGTCAGTGACACCTTGTAATTTGCTAGTGAGGCTTGATAATTTTCCAGTGAGGCATGGTTGTATTTTCCAGTGAGGCATTGTATTTGCTAGTGAGGTAGTTGTATTTTCCAGTGAGGCAAAAAATAGCCAGTGAGGCTCTATAATCAGTGGGATTTTATTAAACCAGTGAGGCAATTTTCCTGAGTGGTTTTTTATCCCTATGAGGGTTTTCCACTCATTAAAACATGTGTTGTGGTTCATGATTAATTGTCTCTATGTGTGTGTGCCCTAATGTTTTGTTCTTAAGGTCCTATTCATACTATTCATCATTGTTCATACTATCCATCATCATACTTGTGCATATGTGTTTAATAGATCATTGAAGTCTCTCTCATTGTCTATCCAGTATATTAAAAGGTGCAAAAAGTTTTAAAGTTTATAGACCACTGATTCACCCCCCCTCTCAGTGGTCCTATACTCCAACAAGTGGTATCAAAGCATAGGTTCCTTGTAAAATTTTAATCAACTTGGGTAGGTCCTGATAGTGAAGTACCATGGGAAAGTGTAAAAGAAATAGAGAAAAGAAAGAAGCCAAGCAAAAGACTGTAAAACAAGCCCCTATCAAGTCAATCAATGAGTTGTTGCATGAGTCATCCTTGAATATTGATACAAAGCGTAATAAAAAGAATGGTCTTGTAGTTGAGAGTTTTTATAAAAAGGTAAAATTCATTGTGTGTGTAAGTGGACAAGAACTTGATGAAAAAGAAGATAATTTTGTTGTTGAGATTAATGACGAAGAAGGAGATCTCTTTGTGGGTGAAGATGACTATGAAGAGGAGTATGATGAACAAGAGTGTGAGGTTGATTTAGAAGGTGCACTTATGTTTGCTTTAGATACAATCAAGCAACTCAGAAAAGAAAATAAGAGACTAGAAGACCAACTTCAACAAGAAAAAGATTTCAAAGACAAGGTATGTTCAGATTTTACAAAAGTTTCTTTAGAACTTGAAGAGGCAAGAAATCTGATTGTGGACTTAAAGAGTCAAGTTGATGAATCTGGAAAATTGATTATCAACCTAAAGATAGAGATAGAAGAAGCAAAAAGGGTAGTTGATTTTACAAAATTTGATCTTGAAGTCAAATCTAATGAATGTTTAAAACTAGAGTTAAAAATTGTCTCTTTGAGAAAGGCATTGGAAAAAGCATCTTCTAAGAATCTGCAGATTTAAAAGAGTACTAAATGCTTAAATGACATGTTAAGCAAGCAAAAGCATCATAAGGACACTACTGGTCTAGGTTATGAAGAAGGAGAGTGCTCTAAATCCAGAAATGCTCCTAGGAAGAAGGTAGACCTGAATAATCATGTTGCTACTCCTGAAGAGAAGACAAAAAATAAATGTGCTGATGAAGGTAGAAGGATAAATAGGTTCTCAAGACCTCCACCTATCAGGTAATACCATTCAATAAGGTATAACTACTCTCATTTTCATGGTTATTACTATTCTTGTCATATCTATGGTCATAAAGCTAGAGATTGTAAAACTTATACAAGAAATGGTTTTGGTTGGAATAAGGATAAAGATACTTCTAGCTTGTCAAATCAGGACTATAATAATGTATGTTATAACTATGATAAAGTTGGTCACCTAGAAAGAAATTGTTGGATGTATGGAAGATATGATCATAGAAGTACTTTTGGGATGACAAGAAGATATGATTCCTTTACTCCTCTAATTGGTTATAATATCACATGCTTTAAGTGCCATAAATTTGGACATAAGGTTCAACAGTGTAGAAGTAAGTTGAAAGCATCATCTAGAAACAAAAATGTAGATGCATTGAGCAAGAAAAAGAAAGGGCCCATACAGGTTTGGAGAAGAAAACAAAAGCTAGAAGAAGAAGATCCTAATCTTGTGCATGTTACACAAGACACTTCACCAGTTGCATGAAATACAACATGAGGTCAGGGGGAGTTGTCCAATGTCCTATATTTTATCCCCAATGATTTTCAGGAGGTTTGGTGCATGAGACTTCAAAGGATATCAGGTACTTGTTCTCTCACTAACATGGTGTTTGTTGATTGTACATGTCTTTGGTATTGAATTCATACAAGCCAGGAGCTCATGAGGTTCTTATGGGGATCATGTCTTTGAATTCATGCTTGTTATGTTTAGCTTGTTATTTATCATGAGCTCATGATTCTTCTAGTTGTTCGTGGTCCTAGTTAGATAGTGATATGGTGATCTTGATTAGAATAATTACAAATGCTCTAGTTGACATGGATGCAAGATGTAGAAGGATAGATAAGGATAGCAGAACAATTATAACTTGACAATGTTCAGGACAACATGATCTTTGATGTTGCTTTGTCCTTTGATGCTAATCATTCAAAGGGATAATACAAGTATGACAGAGTTGTTATGTTAGATGTCCAATTTGTGAAGATTTTTAGAAAAGAGTATGGCATCCATCAAAGTATAAAAAGGAGAATTGTCATCAAATTTTGCAGTTGCAAGTGCTCTGGCAGTCATGAATGAAAAATGTTGTAAGCATATGCAACTGATGGGTATAACTTCAAACTTCTTAATCTCTACTAGCATGTTCCCTACTTCTATTCAAAAATGGAACTTCAATTTATTGACTGTGTGACAATATAAAGGATAGGATAGTAGTGATGGTATATGTCTAAAAAATAGTGTTTCTTGCCAATGACAATGTTGTACATTGCTATAAAGCATATAGTCCTTCTACTCAAAAGATATGGTACAGTGCTCCTATAGTATCTTAGTCATAGTTTGGTATGTGCATATTCTTTAATCTTTGTTTGCATGTTCCTTGTTGAATATTTTGAAATGACTGTAGACATACAGTGATATCAAGCTTTGTTGGATGATTTGTGATAGTACATTTACTGTATCAACTATAAGTACTGATCATTATGATCAGTATAGCATATCAGATTGATTTGTATGTTTCAAGATTCATTTTTTTAATTTGATTATTTAGATATGTAAATTCAGATATCAATACCATAGATATCAGTCATCAATGATGTTGGTACATGGTTCAAACATCAGGTCTAAACTTTAAGTGTTATGTGATTGTTATGTTTCTTGATACAATGTTACTTTGATAGAGTGTAGATCATGCAGAGCAAGTGAGACATGGTGTTGTTATCTATGTTGATTTTTGTGTGATAGTTATAACTAGCAGAGGATAGTGAAAATGGAAGGGTATCCCAATGTGTAAACCAAAATGATAGTACAAAGATACTGACAGTCTCTTCAAGTTGTAGATTAGTTGTTATCAGTTGGTTGTTTGTGCATCCCAGATAGGGGAAGAGTCCTTGTATAGCCTAGTCCTTTGTCATTTGATGTCAAAGGGGGAGAGAGAAATTAGAGTGGTTTTTTCCATCAATGACAAAGGGGGAGATTGTAGATTGTTTGTCATTGATGTCAAATGTCAAAGAACTAGGATGTTGAGGATGCCTTCATTAAGCATGGTGTTCAAGATGCCTTCATGATTCTCATAGTATACATAGTCTTAGGTGTTCAAGTTGCCTTCATGATTCTCAAAGTGTTCATACCTCAGGATGTCTTCGTGATATGGTTGCTTCATGTTTTAGTGTTAATGTTCATGTCAACATAGCAAGGTGATATCTTTCATAGTGGGAACCTTCTGTTTGGTGTTGATGCATTTGCTACACTTTGTTGGAATAATGAGATTTGTCTTTGATGTCAAAAGTCATTGGTGTTTGGTGCTTGGTAATTATGTTCCCTTAGTAAAGAGTTCCCTCTTGAGATATCAAAGTTTGGAAAAGAGTTGTTTGCTGCTTCATGTCATGCTTCAGTTCATTCACCATGCTTCATGGTTCAAGAGTTTGGGTCATTGGTCTTCATTATAGTCTTTGATGTCTTAGGAGTTGTCTCAGGATTCAATGTTGTCTTAGGATGATCTCAGAATCCTCATAATGCTCATGATGTTCATTGTCAATATTCTTGGTATATGATTCAAGGATGGTCATCTCTCATGTTGGTATTCATGATCATCAAGAGGAGTTGAGTTATAAGAGCTCATGATGTTGATGTTTAGTTGTGTTCTTTGCAGAGATTAAGGTTTATGGTTATTTCATTTGTGATAAGAAATTAGGGTTTTGTATCCTTTAAAAGATCTAAATCCTATCCTTTAAACCCTAATGTTTCAATGAATAAACCCTATACTATATTCCTAAAGACTTAATTCACTCCATTCGATACCTGTCATAAGGAATTACACTTTCTTTTTTGATTAGTCATTGACCACTCCACTTAACATGACCCGCTAGAGGGGTCTTTACACATTGTGGATGACCGGCCCTCTCCCTCTTTTACTATCGACATCGGTCTTCCTTTGTGCGCTTGGGTGCCAATTCATTATTGACGACCTTCTTTGAATGTTCAATGGCTACTCATTTGCAAATTGATGGATAATATTTAAATTTGTGCCCTCGCCTCTCTGCTTCAACTTTGATGGGCCTGTAATCATCATTTGGAGACTGACATAAGTGTATTTGTTTTATAAGGCTATTTTTAGCCACTTAAAAAGGTAGAATCTCTTGGAGAATTAAAAGCATTATTTTAAGAAGATTTTTTTTCTATTTTTTGATCTCCCTTGTGGAATTGAAGATTATAAGGTGAAGATTAATTGTTTTTTTTTAAAAGGGCATCTTTTTTAGTGGAAGATTTAATGCCTCTTGTGAGTGTGGTTAAGGGGTTTCATTTTTTCTATTTTTTGCTCTTCATGCAGAGGAAGTTTGAAAACTGGGTACGAAGATGGGAGAGGGATATTATTTCCTGTAAGGGCAGTTTGATTAAAAATATTATCGAAGATTTTTGTTTGGAGATGGTGGAGGCTATTTTATGGTATTTATTTTTGAAAAGGGGAGAAGGAATATGTAGAGAAGAGGAAAACGAAGACTTTCATTTTTAATGACATTGCAGGTGCATTGTGAATTTAATTTTGAGGACTAATATATGCCGCATTGAAGATATTTTTTAGTGAGGTTTTTGAAGAGAAAATGTAGGTGAATTAGGTGATTAAAAAGGCGAATATTTTGTCTAAGAATTGAGAGATGTGAGAGATCTTTTTCTAGGGGTGAATCAAGCACATAATGAAGATATTGTGCAACAAATTTACAGAGTGAATCATGTCCAATATGAAGACAATATGTAGTTGATTGTGCAGAGATACTAAGAAGGAGATGCAGATTAAGTTGAGTGTGATTGCAAGGGGATATTCAAGTTCAGTGATTTGTATTGAAACAGAGAAACCCTTTGTTCTTTTTGTGTTATTTTGAGATTGTATATTTTGCCAGTGAGGCACATTGTAGCCAGTGAAGCTTGCATGGTCAGTGAGGCCTGATAATTTTCCAGTGAGGCTTGATAATTTGCCAATGAGGCATGGTTGTATTTGCCAGTGAGGTAGTTGTATTTTCCAGTGAGGCAGTTGTATTTACCAGTGAGGCACAAAAAGTACCAGTGAGGCTCTGTAATCAGTTGGATTTTATTAAACCAGTGAGGTAATTTTCCTGAGTGGTTTTTTATCCCTACAAGGGTTTTCCACTCATTAAAACATGTGTTGTGGTTCATGATTAATGTCTTGTTCATACTATTCATCATTGTTCATACTATCCATCATCATACTTGTGCATATGTGTTTGATAGATCATTGAAGTCTCTCTCATTGTCTATCTGATAGATTAAAAGGTGCAAAAAGTTTTAAAGTTTATAGACCACTGATTCAACTCCCCTCTTAGTGGTCTTATACTCCAACAGTCTCCTTGTATCCTAGAGCTTACAAGAGTATCAAGGGTCATCAAAAAATACCTAAACAACATATATCACAACACGAGGGAACACAACACGACACAATAGTATATCATATATATTTAAGAGGAGGCCAAGCTTGCGAGCCTGTTAGAAAGGTGCTCCAAAATATGTGAAAAATTCATACCTGTTCAATTGTCATTGTTGAAAGAGTTATGTGGTGTATTCTTCCCAACACCCTATATATTTCAATTCTTCAGATGCTTGCAAGGAGGGGAATCATTACCTGTTCCTACAGATGATTCGCACCTTGTCCTTTTCCAATCCTTTTCTTTCTTATTCTAATTTTCTTGATGAAGGAGCCTTTCACAATGAAATGGGATACTTTCTATCATGACAACTTCTCTTGCTTAATGTTATCCCGTTGAGGTTGCCCAATTTGTGTATCTAGTATATTCCAGTTGTCTTCCGATCCTTGATGGGATAATGATGGAGGAACCTCAGCATAGATACCTTTTCCTTGTGAATGAGAGGAGTCTTCATTATTTTCCTTATCCACCTCTATCATCCCAATTATTTCATCATAATCGAGGTAGTCACTTCCTATGCTGTTGTATTTTGTTCTACCATAGTGTTGTCATTATGTTTAGGAAAAGGATTAGTGAAGATCTGTAAATTTTTAGGGCAATTGATTTATTTCCATTGTCATTCACACCTAATGAAGGGTACTTCCCTTGCCAACCCAAACACACAACAGTAACAGAGAAGAAAGCAACAAATGCAAGAAAGAAACACATGCTTTCTATTATCTCAATGTAATGACATTAAAATATTCAAAAAAAATTCAAGCTACAACCACATGGGCTTTCTAATTACAAAAATCTACAATCTAGAGCCACCATCTGCACTAATGACCCCTTGTGACCCCCATTCTCCCCCTTTATCAGGAATACATAACCGCCCCAAAATATTCTATAAATTGTAACTCCTGCCAAGAAGACATTTCATTTTTTTTATTTTTTATTTTTTTGGTAGTACAACTTTGCAGGATCATAAATTTAGATCCGGTTGTTGGATTTTCAATCATAATATATTGTTGGAAAGCTCTCAAAAATATACGTGTCCACAAAATGGCCTGTTAGGGTATATTTTGATTCTTGACCAAATTTTGGGCCCATCTGGAGCCTCTAAGTGACTCAAATTTGACTTCAAATATTTTTATCAAGATTTTGAAAAATGAAAATATTAATATCCCACAAATGACAAATAATATTGAAGTGATTTCTTCACCATTGGATTTAATTCACCATTATGGAGGTTTGTGTAAGATTTCCTGTCCAAACATGCAAAAATGCCAACTTACAAAAAAAATAGTAACCCTACCAATTTAGCCCTTATTGAAAAATAAACAATATTTTTGGGTGATGCAAGATTGCTCTTACACCCTAGATGCTCCTGCATTGGACACTCGAGGTAATTTGAGAAGTGACCCTGTCATGTCTCATGAGTTAGAGGGAAACCAAGACAGTTAACCTCATCGTTAGATAACTAGGACGAATCTTCAACAGGACTTCCTCTCCATTTAACTGGGCACTCTTCATATTGCCTATTTCTTGTGCTTCTACTCACAGGGCTATCTAAAATTTCTTCTATCTCCTCCTTCTCTAAAGTAGGTGCTAGAATATTCCACTATGCTTCTGTTAATCCTTCTTCAATTCCTCCTTCATGATATTCTATCAAATCTAAAATATTAAACATAGGTGAAATGTTAATTTCTTTAGGCAACTCTACCTTATATGCATTTCCTGAATCATGCTTCTTCAGGATCATGCATGGTCCAAACTTTTTCATTTTCAACTTATTATATATGTTCCAACTGGAAATGTCTCTTTCCTCAAGTGAGTGATGACTTCATCTCCAACCTGAAATTCCTTATATCTCCTCTTCTGATATGTGTTAGCCTTGTACTAAATATTCATCTTGTTAATATGCTTTCTCACCTCTTCATGCAAATTCTTCAGGTACTCTGCAAAGCCTTCGGCTTCGGCACTTTTCTTTTCTCCTTTGTTCATCTTCCTTAAGTCTAAAGCATTTCTTGGACTACTCCCATATACAATCTGGAAGGGTGATTTACTAGTAGTCCTATTCACAAAATTATTGTAAGCAAATTCCACCTGTGGTAAAATCAAATCCCATCCCTTGGGCTTATCTCCTACTAAACATCGTAGCAATTTACCCAAACTCCTATTCACCACTTCTATCTATCCATCAGTCTGTGGATGGTGTGTAGAACTAATCTTCAAATCTGTCTTCAACTTCTTCCACAATCTCCTCTAAAAACAACCAACAAACTTGGTATCTCCATCTAAAACTATGCTCTTAGATAGACCGTGTAGTCTCACCACCTCCCTGAAAAAATAACTCTACAACATGAATAACATCATTAGTCTTCTTACAAGGAATAAAATGTGTCATCTTTGAGAATCTATCCACCACCACAAAAATGGAATCATGTCCTCTTTATGTCCTTGGTAAACCAAGAACAAAATCCATACTAATATCATCCCATGGCCTCTCTGGTACAGGTAATGGCTAATATAGCCCTGTATTTTGACTTGTTCCTTTTTCCATCTGACACACTCTGCAACTCTACACAAATTTCCTCACATCTTACTACAATTGTGGCCAGTAATAACACTCACTAATAATAGCAATGGTCTTATCTCGACCAAAGTGTCCATTTAATCCCCCACTATGCTTCTCCTTAATCAGGTTATCTCTCATGGAACTCCTCAGGATGCACAACTGGCTTCCTCTAAACAACATGCCATCTTGGATTATGAAATCCAACCATTTTTCCCTATCCAAAGTAATAGGTTCCAAAAAACCCCTCCAAGCCTCTGCAAAATCAGGATCCTCATGATACAAACTATTTAGTTCATGAACCCAACAACCTCAATTTGTATCTATGTTCACAAATTTTCCCTCCTACTTAAGGCATCTACAACTCTATTAGATCTTCCACTCCTATGCTTCAAAACAAATGTATAACTTTGCAAAAACTCCACCCATTTCAGATGTCTTTGATTCAACTTTCCTTGACTATTCAAAAATTGTAAAGCTTGATGATCAGTAAATAAAACAAAAGCTTTTGGCAAAAGATAATGTATCCATTTCTTCAATGCCTGAACTATAGCATAAAACTCATGATCATAAACAAAATACTTCTTTGCATCATTCAATTTTTCACTAAAATAAGCAATGGGTTTACCTTCTTGACTCATAACATCTCCAATGGCATTACCACTAGCATCATAATCTACCTGAAACACCTTGTTGAAATATGGAAGTGTCAAAACAGGTTGCTTTGTAACTTTCCTCCTCAACATGTTAAAACTTGTTGTTGCCCTGTAGTCCATTTGAACTCTTTTCTATCGCCTCTCATTGTTTTAGTTAGGGGTGCACAAATACTACTAAAACCTTTGATAAACTTTCTATAAAAACTTACTAAACCATGAAAAGATCTCACCTCCCTAGCACTCCTTGGTGTAGGCCATTCAATGATAGTTATCACCTTCTCTGGGTCCATCCTAAGACCATCTGTTATGACAACAAATCCCAGGTATACCAACTCCTTCTTTGCAAAACTACATTTCTTCAAATTAATCAACAACTTCTCCTCCCTTAGCTTCTCTAAAACTCTTTTGATATGCATCAAATGCTCTTCCCAAGTCTTAATGAAAATAAAAATGTCATCTAAATAAACAATAACAAATCTTCCCAAAAACTCTTTCAATACCTCGTTTATGAGCTGCATGAATGTGCTTGGTGCATTGGTTAGCCCAAATGGCATGAATATCCACTCATAAAAACCTTCCTTTGTTTTGAAGGCCATCTTCCATTCATCTCCTCTTATTCGGATCTAGTGATATCCACTCTTCAGATCAATCTTTGTAAAATACTTGGCTTCACTCAAACAATCCATTCTGGGCAATGGAAATTTGTACTTGATCATAATCTTGTTGATGGTTCAGGAATCTATACACATTCTCCACTCTCCATCTTTCTTTGGTGTTAGTATTGCAAGTACCATAGATGGACTTAGGCTCTCCCTTATTAATCCTTTCCTTAATAGCTCATGAACTTGTATGTTTAACTCATCATTCTCTACAGGAGTTATTCTATGGGATGCCTTATTCAATAAACTGGCTCCTAGTATCAAATCCATTTGGTGACTTAACTTCCTCATCAATGGTAATCCTTCTGGTATATTATCAGAGACAATGACCTAAAATGTTTCCAACAAATTTGAGACTTCTACTAGTACATCTTCACATTTCTCTTGGGAATAGGTGTTTGCATGACCATCATGGACAGTGCACCTATCATACTGCCATGGCCTTCCCAATAGCATATGACATGCATCCATCAGTATGATGTCACACAAAACCTCATCATGGTAGTTTCCAATCTTGAACTTGACTAAACACTGCTCATTGACCAAAGCTCTATGGTCCTTTTGCAACCATGCTATCCGATATGGATGTGGCTGCCTTCTCCTTGTCAACTTTAACTTGTTAACCATCTCTTCTAAAATAAGATTGCCAGTGCTTCCAATGTTAATAATAATGTCACAACACTTACCTTCACACTTACACCTTGTGCAAAATAGACTCTTCCTTTGATTTGGTTCTTTCTCCTCATTTAACAAGGTTCTTCTAACAACTAGGTTTTCTCCCCTTTCAGTATCTTCAGAATGCTTAGACTGCACATCTTCATCCATATGTGCAACTCGTGCATTACCTTCAGGTCTTCTATTTGTCCTTCCTTGATGTTGTGGACACTCTTATGCTTGATGTCCTTCTCCACATTGGAAATAGGTTCCTCTAAAACCTCCTTTTCTAGGTCCTTGCCTAGGACTGCCTCTTCCTCTTTGCTCACCATTATTTTAGTCACAAGGGTGGTAGGCATTATCTCCTCTCTAATTTCGACTAGTGTCAGCTTCTTCACTTTTCCTTTGATCTTCATTTCAGCCTCCATATGATCTTCCACCAGTCCTTCCACCTTGACCTCTTCCTCTTTATTTGTTTGAATCTTTTATTTAGCTTCTCTTCCACCTTCAGGGAAAATTGGTATGCGTCTTCTATGGTGGTCATTCTAATTAGGCTCATCTCCTCTTGAATACTTGGCCTCAACCCATTAATGTAATTGGCTACCTTCTCCTTGTTGGCCTCTGCATGGCTTGTCCTAATAATAATCTTATAAAAATCTTTTGTATACTCCTTGACAGACGTGTTACCTTGCTTCAATCCTTGAAGCTTCTTCAACAACTCCAACTCATAGTCCACATGAATGCACTGCTTCTTTAGTTTGTCCACCATCTAATCCCATCTGTAATCTTTCCTTTTCCTCTTCTATTTCTCTCTAACTGGACCTCCTTCCACCAAATACTAGCATGACCCTTCAACTTTGTTTTTGCAAATTTGTCCCATTCTAGATCCTCCACATCTTCATATGCGAAATATTCCTCCATATCATTAATCCAATAAATAATCTCTTCCAAGTTTAGATCCCCAGAATAGGTAGAGACTTCAATCCTAGGCCTCTTTCCAATCTTTGAAATGGCCCTTAACAACCTAACTTCCGCAGAATCTCCTACATCTTCTTGTTCTTCCTTAGACAACTCTTCTTCAGCTTCATCTTCACTTTCTTCTCTTGTTCATGGCTCAAACCCTCTTTGCAGCCCCTCTTGCAATGCATCAATTTGTATTTGCAGGGCTCTAAAACCCTCTTTTGTCAATGTATTTCTCCCACCATGGTTTCTTCATGGAGGCATTTTGACCTCTATGGCAAACCCACAATTGCAGGTCCTTGTGCAAATTGCCTCACGATCGGTGATCTATCTACACACTGAGGAACCCTTGCTCTAATACCAATTGATGAAGGGTACTCCCCTTACCAACCCAAACACACAACAATAATAGAGAATAAAACAACAAATGTAAGAAAGAAACACATGCTTTCTATTTTCTTAATGTAATGACATTACAATATTTAGAAAATTTTCAAGCTACAACTACATGGGCAAGTTCTAATACAAAAATCTGCAAGCTAGAGCCACCATCTGCAATACTGACCCCCTATAAACCCCCATTCTCCTCCTTTATTAGAAACATGTAACTGTCCCATAATATTGTAGAAATTGTAACTCCTGCCAAGAAGATATTTCATTTTTATTACTATTATTTTTTTAGTAGTACAATTTTGCGGGATCATAACTTTAGATCCGGTTGTTGGATTTTCAATCATAATATATCGTTGGAAAGCTCTTTAAAAGACACGTGTCCAAAAAATGGCTTGTTAGTGTACATTTTGATTTTCGACCAATTTTAAGGCCCATCTAGAGCCTCTAAGTGCCCAAATTTGACTTCAAATATTTTTATCAAGATTTTGAAAAATGAAAATATTAATATCCCACAAATGAGAAATGGTATTGAAGTGATTACTTCACAGTTGGCTTTAATTCACCATTATGGATATCTGTGTAAGATTTCATGTCCATATGTGCACAAATGCCAACTTGCAAAAAATAAATAGTAACCGTACCAATTTAGCAGGCTTATTGAAAAAGAAACAATTTTATGGGTGATACAAGATTGCTCTTACACCCTGGATGCTCCTGCATCAACTTCTTACTATACAACAAACTCCTCTTTTACACCTTTAGATGTGTGGTCTCCTTAGACTAATAACAATTTCATCAATCCCCTTTCAATTTAGAATTTAGGCATTAAAAAACTTTCTGAATTGTCGTTAAATGACCTTGTTGACTAGATTTAGGACTGTCAAGTTAGTTTACAACTATATCCCAAATGAATGGAGAGGTTTGTGATGGGTAAGGTATACTCGAATGATGATATAATAGTTTACATTTATATAATTTGACAAGTCACACATCTAAGTTTATCCATTATCATGGGTTGCATAAGAGCTAAATTATCATATGTTTTGACCAAATAGGGAATATTTTCAAGAAATTTTGACATGTTCAAATTGTCTACAACCCTTCATAAGCTAATAAATCTTTGAAGTATACAACAGCCTCCACTTGTACTTACTCCATTTTATTTAGGGTGGTTCCATAAGTTGATTTGATAGATTTAATTCTATTTTGAGCCCTTCTAACCTTTAATTTGAAATAATTATTATTCAAATCCACTACTTCTAACAATGTCTCCCATGATTTAGATTTCTAATATATTTCTTCTCTTACAATAACTTCTTCGTGTAGAGCCATTAGCTCCTCACTAAGGAACTCAACCTCAAATATTCCTTGGGCTATAATCTTTTGATTTAAAATCTCCATTGCCTCAATCTACTCCTTTTCTTAAATAATATTTTTATATGTAATGTTCCATTCCTTTAGCCAAGGCTTGCGAATATTCATTTTTTTGAAAAGTAGAACATTTTTGAGTCATTTCTTGTTACAATTTTGGACCACCATTCTTGAATGAATTAAAAAGATAGTTTCTCTGAAACCACATCCTTTAAAACTGGAAGGGGCAACACATCGATGGTTTATCTTCGTTGATGGATAGTAGGACTAGGTAGTGATCAAACCCCAAAATGAGGTAGGTGATGGATTCTATATGATATGCTAAGGTAAGCCAATTTATGGATTATAGAAATATATCCAATCTCTCTAGATATAATTTGTTAGTCCTAATCACCTATTTGTCTAGAGGTGAAGTACCTATTCTTGGGGGCAATGTTTAAGATGTTCACTTCACTCATAAAATTTAAGAAATTTATTTGTGACCTAGGAATGTAGTTAAGGCCTCATTTATTCTCTAAGTAGGAAAAGATGGCATTAAATTCACCTCAAATTATGCATCTCTTGTTAGAAATGAAACCACAACTACTTAACAGAAATATGATTTCTAATATGTTTAATGATCTTTTCTCAGTGCATTATCAATGGAGATTGTAACATAGAAAAGAAACTATATAACCATAAAAATATCAAATCAGAAAATTGAACACACAACGCAATATTTAATGTGGAGAAAACACTTTTGGGTAAAAAACTCCACACAAGAAAGAGGCCCAAGTTTGTATTTATTTGAAAATGATTGTACAATACAACTTTGCAAATCTCTCCAACAATCTTCAACCTGACAGCATTCCAACAACACCTGAGTACTTGTAAATCTGTATGCTACAACAAATACATGGCAAAATACTTATAAAAATATCCTCACTCCAATATAGGCATCCACTTTCTCTCTCTTGAGAATTCCCACATGCAAACATTAAATGTCGTCATACATGCAACCTCCACTTGTCAAAAGATGCCCATGCAAAGTTGGGTACCCAAGGTCAATAATAGCATCTTACATCTTATGACGTGTCATAACCATCATAGATATCACCAAAGTGTTTCTTCCCAAGATGAGCACCTAGGGCTAAACATAGCAACTTACAACTAATGAATATCCGTCATATGCGTCATAGTGTCATAGAATCTTATGATGACTTACAACTGTCATAGATTCTTTACGTGCACCAACCAAACATTATGACATGTGTCATATATGCTAAAAAATAGTAGATTCTCCCAAGGTGGCGCCTATACTCATTTACACATGAGTTTTACAATTGCCAACCGTAAATTTCACTTATTAATTACCTCGGGTGACTCCAGAATTACCACTGCTGGTGAAACTACCTCATTCCCTTATGGGTAATTACAAATTACAAATAATAAATGGAATAAATACAATATTGGAATTTACAAGGTTAATGGCACCTTATTCCAACATTCTCCCACTTGACATTATACATTGTAAATCAACCCATAGGAAATCAAATGAAATAATCAGGTACTAGAAACACAGCCCATGGCCTCTCTGCACCACATGAACTTCTTTGTGCTCATAGGTTTGGTCAATGAATCTACAACATTCTCCTAAGTGTCTATCTTCTTCAACTCAATCTATCCATTTGCAACCAACTCTCAAACAAACTGATATTGAACATCAACATGCTTAGTCTGAGCATGATAAATAGGATTCTTGGCCAAATAGTTAGTACACTGGTTATCACAACCAATCTGAATGATCTTGTAATTAAATCTAATACTTGTACATAGTCTCCTCAATCAAACTGCCTCCTTAGAGACATGAGTAGCAACCGTATACTCTACTTCTGCGGTGAACAAAGAAATTGTGGGCTACCTCTTACTCATCCAACTCACTGCTCCTCCAAATAGAGTAAACACATAGCCACTAGTGGACCTTCGACTATCCAAGTCACCTACCCAATCTGAATCAACAAATCCATGTATGTCCAAAGATTTATTAGCACTATCAGTACCAGAGTAAACCAAGCAATAATCAGGAGTAATTGCAAGATATTTAAACACCCTCTTCGCATAATTCTAATACTGTCTACTAGGGTTAGAGATAAATATTCTAAAAACTCCCACTACTTGGGCAATATCTAGCCTAGTGCAAACCATTGCATACATAAAACTCCCTACAACACTAGCATATGACACAATAGACATATCCTCAAAATCATCCTCATTCTTTGGACACATAACTAATGAAAGCTTAGTACCAATGGGTAAAGGAACTCTAACTAGGTTACAGTCCTACATACTAAACCTCTGCAAAATAGTATTCACATACTTACTTTGTGATAACTAAAGCTTTCTATTACCTCTGTCCCTCTTGATCTCCATTCCCAAAATATACCTGGTAGCTCCAATATCCTTCGTATCAAATGCACCTGAAAGTTGAGCTTTCAGCTCATTGATCGTACCCTTAGTATTGCTAAAAAATATGTCATCAACATACAAACCAATGATCAGTATAGAATTACCAATACAATGAATGCAAATACAGTGATA
This sequence comes from Cunninghamia lanceolata, assembly GCA_027924645.1. Classification (NCBI taxonomy): domain Eukaryota; kingdom Viridiplantae; phylum Streptophyta; class Pinopsida; order Cupressales; family Cupressaceae; genus Cunninghamia; species Cunninghamia lanceolata. The sequence goes on along the minus strand of BSBN01000908.1, from coordinate 2,835,957 downwards.
CTCCTTGCTCCTAACAAAACCCAATTTCAATACAAGTGAATTTTAACTTTTGATACCACATTCTGGGAGTCTATTTTAAACCATAGAGAGACCTCTTTACCCTGCAAACCCAATGGTTCTTTTCCTTTTACCTCAAAACCTATAGGTTGTTGCATATAAATTTCTTCCTCAAGATCTCCATGCAAGAATGTAGTCTTAACATCCATTTGCTCAATCTCCCAATCAAAGGCTACAACAATAAATAAAAGAAATCTAATAGAAGTCAATTTAGCAACAAGAGAGAAAATCTCACCAAAATCAACTCCCTCTCTTTGGGAGCAACCCTTGGCTACCAGTCTAGCTAAGTGTACTTCTCCAATGAACCGTCTGCTCCAAACTTCTTATTGAAGACCCACTTACAACCTATGGCCTTTCTTCCTTTGGGAAAACAAATAAGATCCTAGGTGTTACAAGAGTCTAAAGCCATCATCTCCTCATGCATGGCTAACTGCCAAGACTCACTATCATTTGCAAGAATAACTTCCCTGTAGGATATAGGCTCATCATTAGTACTCAATAAAACAAATATACAATAGAAATCTGGTGGACTATACCTGTCAACTGGATTCCATTGTCTTGTGGATCTCCTCAAGGGTGGAGTAAGAGTCTCATCTCATTCTTCTACACGATCATCTGTACCAATTTCTTCTGTAACAAAAGATTCATCTTCATTAGAACTACTCGAATCTTCTTCTTCATCATCCTCCAATCCATCATTTTGTTCTTCCTAAGGTGCATCTTGCTGCTCTAAATCAAAGTGCACCTTTTTTACCTTTTCATCTTTTTCTCTGGGCTGCTTAAGTTTAGAAATAGCTTTAAGTTCCCTAAAAATAACATCTCTAGAATAGATAATCTTATGGGTTAGTGGATTCCAAAGCTTATAACCTTTGACATTATCACCATATCCAATGAATGTACACTTTTTATCTTTTGGATCCAAATTAGATTGCTTTTCCTTAGGCACATGAACAAAAGCCTCACAACCAAAAACCCTTAAATGTGAAATAGAGGGTTTCTTACCTATCCACACTTCATAAGGTGTTGAGTCAAGAGCCTTACAAGGATTTTTTTTAATCAAGTAGCAAGAAGTACACGTAGCCTCTTCCCAAAAACATTTATCCAATTATGCATCACTCAGTGTACTTCTAGCTCTTTCCATGATTGTTCAGTTCATCCTTTCTACAACACCATTATGTTGTGGTGTATACAAAGCTATTTTTGTCTGATAATACCTGCATGCTTGCAAAACTCATCAAATTCTTTAGAGCAATATTCCCCTGCATTGTCAGATCTTAATGTTTTTATCCTTAATCCTGATTGGTTTTCAACTAAAACTTTAAAATCCTTAAACTTAGTGAAAACTTCATATTGTGTTTCATAAAATAAATCCATGTAAATCTGGATACATCATCAATAAAGGTAACAAAATAACTAGATTTTCTGATAGAATCATTATCCACAGGTCCAATCACATCCGTATGAAGTTCATAATCTCTAACTTCTCTTTTGCTCTATTGCTTCCTGAAGGAAATGATTTTCTATTTTGTTTACCAAACACACAATGCTCACAGAAATCAAAGTGCTCATCCAAATAAGAAAAATCATCCAACAAATATTTATTCTTAATAGTTTTCAATACATTATTGCTTGTGTGACCCAATCTACGGTGCCACAACATACAAGTGTTTTCAAAAGCCTCCAAAACATAAAAGGCATTACAAACTATAGTGGCTTCTAGTCTAAACAAGTTTCCTAATCTCTTTCCCTTCGCTACCACCAAATTTCCTCTCACCAATATGTAGCCATGCTATCAAATGTTACATGCATTCCTAAATCATTCAACTTTAAAATTGAAATCAGATTTTTAGCTAATCCAGGAACATGCAAAACACCAGGGAGGGTTTTAATCCTCCCATCACTAAAACACAAAAATACCCTCCCTTTCCCAACTATTGGATATGTAGAGTTGTCTCCAAGGTAGATATTACCTCCATCATACTCTTCATATGTGGAAAACCATTCCTTATGTGGGGTCATATGAAATAAGCATCATGAGTCAACCAACCAATGATCATTAGCAACAACATTACATGTAAAAATTAAAGCATCTTCACCTGCATTTGAGGACTTATCAGAAGCATTCTCCCATTGTTTCTTTAGGTTTTTGCACTCCTTCACATGTCCCCTTTTACCATAGTTACAACACTTAACTTTGTTCTTCTTTCTAGGACTCTTAGATCGACCTTTAGACTTGTCCTTAACCCCTTTCTGATCTCCTTTCAGTCCTCTTTCTTTAGGCCTTCCCCTAACACTGATAGCATCCCTTGAACTATCCAAATTCTTTTTCCTCAATTCCTATGACAATAGAACTGAAACAAGTGCATGTCCAACTTCAAATCTGTGAGGTTAGTAGTGATAGCCAGTGTGACATTCTCCCAAGATTCAGGTAAAGAACAAAGAAGTAAGATACATTTATCTTCCTCATTAACATCAACATCTATAGATGTGGGCTGACTCAACAAAAAATTAAATGAATTTAAATGCTTTGCAACTGAATCACCCTCTCTCATTTTCATGAAAAACACTTTTTCATTTTAAATAAAATTTATTTACCATACTCTTGGCTTGGTAGATCTCACCCAACCATTTCCACGAACTATGTGCAATCTCTTCCTTGCAACATTCAACAGGATAGAATCTACAAGACATAAATGAATGGAACTCCTCGTGCCTTTTTATCCAACCTTGCCCATTCATCCAGAGAGACATCATCAGGTTTCTTCTCATTTTGAATAGCCAGCCACTAGTTTCTTTCTTCCAACAAGTCTTCCATTTTTAGCTTCCACAACTCATACCCCATTCCGTTGAACTTCTCATTGTCCAATCAAGAGGTTGATGCAACGATGGATGCAACCATAATATCAACTCAAGATCTACAATTTACAAATGCAACCAAATCTCCAACTGTAGCTACATCTTCCACACTACCACCCAAGAGTCAAAACTAGCCAGGCTCTAATACCAAATGTTAGAAATGAAAGCACAACTACTTAACATAAATCTGATTTCTAATATGTTTAATGATATTTTCTCAGTGTATTATCAATGGAGATTGTAACATAGAAAAGAAACTATGCAACACAGAATATCAAATCAAGAAAATAAACACACAACACAGTGTTTAACGTGGAGAAAACCCTTTTGTTTAAAAACTCCACATAAGAAAGAGGCCCAAGTTTGTATTAATTTGAAAATGATTGTACAATACAACTTTGGAACTCTCTCCACTAGTCTTCAACCAGACAGCATTTTGGTAGCACCTGTAAATCCATATGCTACAACAAATACATGGAAAAATACTTATAAAAGTATCCTCACTCCAATCTAGGCATCCACTTTCTCTCTCTTGAGAATCTTCCACATGCAAACATTAAATGTCGTCATACATGCAACTTCCACTTGTCAAAATATGCCCATGCGAAGTTAGGCACCCAAGGTCAAGAATAGCATCTTACAACATCTTATGACACGTCATAACCATCATAGATACCACCAACATGTATCTTTCCAAGATGGGCACTTGGGGCTAAAGATAGCAACTTACAACTAATGAATATTCGTCATAGTGTCATAGAATCTTATGACAACTTACAACTTTCATAGATTCTTTACTTGCACCCACCAAACATTATGACGTGTGTCATATATGTTGATAAATAGTAGATTCTCCCCAGGTGGTACCTATACTCATTTACACATGAGTTTTACAATTGCCAACCATAAATATCACTTATTAATTACCTCCGGTGACTCCAGAATTACCACTGCTAGTGAAACTACCTCATTCCCTTATGGGTAATTACAAATTACAAATAGTAATTAATGGAATAAATACAATATTAGAATTTACAAGGTTAATGGCACCTTATTCCAACATCTCTCATGTGTTAATGACTGAAGATATGAGAGAATTTAGCCCCAAATCAAAAATTATTTCTCCATCTTGATTGGGCCATATACATTAAGAAGGATAAAGGATAAGTTTAGTGAAACCCTCTACATGAGACTTCCATCTAATTGAAAGAATAATATAAAATCTTATCCATGACTTTGTTTGGTTTCTAGAGCTATGCTAAACCCCTAGTATCACCAAACAAATCCATGAATAGGCCATCCTATCCTTTGCAATGATTTATTAACATATTTTCTTTTGGACCTCAAAATATAGTTTCTTGTAGTCTTACTATGTCGACCAATGATGTTTAGATATGGTGTTGGTCACACATCATTTGTTAGGTTTTTCTAAGCCCCTAACATTATATGTGATGATCTTCATTGATCTCTAAGGGAGGATTTTCCTCCCTTACATCATAGCAAATAATTATTAATGCATGACTAGCCCCTAGACAAAGCACTATTCTATCTTCTCTTCTTATTAGTTTTTCTTCCTCACTTTTTCCCTGAGCCTATGTTAGCCTTTAATATCTTTAGCGTGGACTGGCTGATACATTACATGTCTACGATGCCTAAATCATGTTCCAATTTATTCTCTATCTCATAAAATTTTTATCCATCTTCCCTCATCACTTCTTCATCACTTTGGGGTTCCTCAAAAGGTACCATAGCGAGGTCAATTTCTATCACTAAACAAACTAGGTCTTTGGCAAGGGCCTTCTACATACTTCCCTATTGATTAGGAGAATTATATTCCTCCTTCATGTTTGGGGCCAATGTGGAGATGCAGATTGTAAGATTTGATTTAATTACCCATGTCTATTCCTATTTGTGGTTTGGTTCTGCAACACAATTGCTCAATGAATAGTTTCAAGGCCATAACCCATGCAAAAGAACTTTTGGTCTTCAATTTCAACTGGTTGAATCTAATCTCTATCCTTTGTACAAATGATGATATCTTTGGAAATTTCACAAAGAGAGATGATATAGATTCATGCCTATATTCTAGAGTTTCTACATAATATATCCTCATCAATAGACAGTAGATTCCCCATGCTACTAGCAACCTAGGATAGCGCTTCTATTGACTAGTATTCTAGTGGTTCTAGTGGGAGGTTATACAATCTTAATCATGTGGGACATTTAATCAAGTAACAATCAATACGATCAAAACTAGGGTACTACTTTTGGAGGCAAAGATGTGCACTCCTATCTACCATTCAACTGAATTGATAATTTGATCTCTTTCCTGATTAATCTCAAAGGTCGTCAAAAGAAAAACTTTGGGGAGGAACTAGGTTTCTAGATCTAGTAAATACAATACTCTACTGACAAGTCCAAAATTCTTTGTCTAGATGGTCGAGCACCAATGGATCTCCTAATAAACACACATTTTGTTAGAATCACACCTTCTAGTGATACCTTGACATTTGATTCTTCCTTGGCACCACTTACAAATCCCTACCCACCATTTCAATCCCTCACGTTCATTTGAATTTTTTAATTCTTTTTTTGGGAGTGAGCCATTTTCATATATTATGTGTGTGTGTGTATAATTACTTTATATATTTTTTTATCTTGGTCTGAGCCTGGAGAGACCACTTATGGTAGAACTATTCTCATTAACATTATTGTTGAGACCACTACACGAGAGTCTCAGACCTCAAGGCATTATCATTTGTTCAAACTCGTGAGCTCAATGGCCCAACAAAGACACAAAGCCTATAAGCTCACAAACTTAGCGAAGACACACATCCTATAAGCACAATGACCCACTGAAAGCCTAAGGCCTACGAGTTTAATGACCCAACAAGGGTTTGAACATTAATGGCCATCACAACAACCATGTGAACTAACCACCGCATTATGCCCCGATATCTATACTAGTTGCTATTGTGTGGGTGTGATTACTTTATACACACATATAAAATGTTAGCTAGTATAGATATCTTAAATACATCTATCTAAACAATGCTTAGAGATATCAATTTTGAGTTATTTTATTTAATTAAGAATTATTTTATTTTATTTAGAACTATTTAAGAATTATTTTATTTTTTATTTATTTAAAGAATTATTTCATGTATTTTTTTAATTTTAAAACTATTGAAAAATTATTTATTATTATCTAACTATATTATTCTTTAATCTAGGATTTATTATTATCTAACTATATTATTTTTTATTATTATTATCCAAATAAAAAATTATTGATATCATCTCGTAATCCCACTAAAACCATAGCCCTATTCCAAAACTCATTATCCAAATAATTCGACACATATAAATCAGAATAAATAAACATATTTAAAAAACCCTAATGTTTATTCTCAAAACACTCACATTGATCTGTTATATTCTAAGTGGATTATCTCCTATTATGGATGCTAGCAAACCAATATGTTTACTTTACCTCTCCAAGATATAGACATTCATTTGAAAGATGATAAGTTGTGTTAACAAGATCTTAACTTATTCTTGTTTTATTGAAGAGTAGTATAATTTAACAATGCTCCAAGTTCTAACTTTTATCTATTTGGTTTCAAGTTTCAACAAATCTCAAGTTCTATTATTGACTGGGTCTATTCACAAATCTTAAAATGATCTAGAGAATGATTTGCATGTAATGACACCCATAGGGAAGATACGATTGAAAACCTTTCAAGATTGATTAGAGTTAAATCCTAACACACTAGCATTGTCATGATCACAATTACACCAACTAAAATGTATAAATAGTTATTTCATATTATTTACAAGAGCTTTATAAATTCACTTGTATTTTGTTAACATTTCATTAAAAATTATGATTTTTAAGTTCAATATTCATAGCTCTTGGAAAAAAATTGTGATTATGAGAGTAAATTTGATTTCATGTAATATGAAAAGAATAGGGTTGTAACTATTGTAAGAATTATATCAATAATTATTTTATTATTGAGATAGCAAACTGTGGAAGCATATTAGCATTCAATGAAACCTGAAATATCTGTGTAATCAGAATAGTTATAATTATTGTCATCACTAAGGGAATATAGGCTTTTCTCTAAAAACCAATTCTGTGAGTCTCTTGTATTTGTAGAAGTATTGAGATATAAACTTTCAAAGTGAGGATTGCTTATTACTAGCAGAATTTACAAGAAGTTCCAGCACTTGTACTTGTCTTGCCAGCAAGCAAGAGGCATTCATGTGGACTCGTTTCAACTTGGGCTGCATTCTCAAACGAGAATGACACCTAGCCCTTTGAGCAATTATTGCATCAAGCTTTCTAGGCCTTAGTATTTTTCTGAGTACAGGCCTATTTTTCTCTTGGTTGCAGATTTTATTTAGCCTGGGGCTTTTCCAAGCCGTGCGGTTTACAGTGAGAGCTAGGGATACATCTGCTACCAGCTTTATGTCGGGGGCAGTTGGCTTATGGAGAGTATTCAGAGCCCCAACAAGCCGTGTGACATATCGCACTGTAAAGCTTGAATCTCCTCTTGAATTCATGGTGCTCTGGTCCATAAAAGTTTCAATAAATTAATATAAAATAGTGAAGAATTGACCTACATCTTAATAAATTATTAAATTCAAAAATATTTGTAACTGTGGAATAAAACACACAAAGATTCTTCTTACTTGGTATCAGATATATACATTCATGATTCAATTCTTCCTTTAAAGCAGCATATAATTGGCTTTATTTTTTTACTTTTGAATTAATTTATATAGGTTACATAGGTTGTTCTACTTGTGTGAAAGTCATAAGTATTATATCCAACTGTTCATATGTTTCCTAGTTGAATGAGAAGAATAGTACAACAGAGCCACAAATATTATAATGCAAACTCCTGATCCTAAATTGGCAGAATAAAGTTTTCTAAAATATATCACATGTAGTTTTAAAATACCTGGTTGGGAAAGGTAGTGGCCACGCTGGTGTTGTATATCACTCTGCACATAGTAGGGAAAAATCCTTCGCCTCTTGTCTGTGTAGGTGAGAGTGGTGTTTGTTCGACTTCTAGAGACGTTTAAATATAAGATATTGCTGCCACTAAAATTTATGGCCAAGATTTTTTACAATCTTTCATATCCCGTTGGAAAAAATGGTAGATAAAAATGATTGCTGTTCTTTAGTCGTTGGGGGCAAAAATAAAAATTCACAGTCCGCATGCAATCTGTAAGATCTTGGAATCCAGAGATAGTGTTGCAAGAATAGAATCTTTGGATAGTGTTGCAAATCCTTCCACTCATTCATGATGGTGGCTATTTGGGAGGAGTAATCAAAACCCAGAATCTGTCCCACCATAAAATTAGCCGCAGATATAAATCAGTGGTAGCACTAAATCAACCGCCCTGACGTTGGCAAGCATTGACGATGTTGCATATTAGTGAGAGAGACTTCCCTTATGAAAGCTCCCAGGAAGTTTCAATGTTCTAAAAGTTTAAAGAACCGCCTCTATAAAACACAACAAAAATGAACTGTCATTTTTCCTTAAAAAGAATACAAAGCAGTAAAAGTCCTACATATTAAATGACTTCAAATTAGACATTGGATAGAGCTGACCATGTTCGCTGGAAGAATTTTACGCATAATGATGGTATAATATAGCTATTCTTTCTAAGCCATATATTTCAACAAATGCTTCAAAGAAGCCATTACATTGAATCCATTGTTGATCAAGATTAGAGAGTATGAAATTGAATGTTACTTAGCATGCCAGCAATGTCCATGTCCTGTTCCAAGGTTGCAATTTTGCCATATATTAGAAGAATGTTGGCCAAGGTTGTTGACATTGACTCCACACTTTACAATTGCACTTGGTCCGGTGTCACCAGCTGCAGAACGTTGCCATTGAAACAACATGCTTTGATCAACAGTCACATCATTAGACATACAAAGAGCTTCTTAGCACAATATTGTTTTGCAACACAAAATTATGGTGTTCGCTTGTTGAATGAGCTATCTTATTGTTCTACTGTAAACAGACCTAGAAATCCCTGCTAAAAGTAACAAGGCAACAATGGAAATATTCTAGTGAGATATTATTTGCAGTTTAATTATGGTATGGCTATGTTATGGCATTCTTCATTACAGACAACGCGTGGAATTCATATACCTCACATCGGTTACAACGTCCTTCCGTCTGGACAAGTGAGATGTAAGAGTTGAATTTCCTTGTCTATACACTTTCATAGGTCCTAAGAGAAGAGAACATTATACTATTCTTTTTAAAGAGCATTTGCACCACTCCATTGGGATCTAGCTTTCCTACTTATGACATTCTTGCCGTTGCTCTTGTTTTTTTCAATTTTCTCTCTTGCCTAAAGGATTTTGAAACATCTATGCATATCCATAAAATTGCCATTTTGAAGATAATAATAAATTTGTTAAGGCATTCTCAAACGGCTCGTCTTAAATGTCATCCACTTCCACGGTCAGCCTTGAGTCAATGCTGACGTGGAAGTGGACCTCCGCCAGTCTTAACCAGACTTCACTAACTGCAGGCTAACTTCGATGTCTGTCATCCCGCGTGCACTGCAAAATATTCCCGCGTGCGCTGTCTACTGCAAGAAGGAACAGTTCATACAATTTAAAAGCTATTTCTTCATCGGATAGCCAACTTTGATCACTTGCCTTCAGCTTCAGCTTCATCCACTTCGCCAATGGACAGCAAACAATTCAAGTAACTGCTGGGAGCTCTTTGCTTCAAATATTCTCTATAACTGCGAGCAGATAGAAGCCCAGTGATTCATGAAGATTTCGTGTACACCCTTTTGAATGTTTACTCCGTCAAATCTACCCCATATGCCTCTGTGGAAGTTTTCAGTTTTGTCATTTCATTTGCCTTGAAAAAAAAACCTTCATATTAGTGACCTCTTGGTTCTCTAACATTATATTGATCTTTCTTCTTTCTATGATCAGCTGAGTTTGATTCTATGCAAATGGCTTCCTCTTCCGCAGCCAAGGTAAATCAGAATCAACCAGAAAACGCATTTCACCAGCTAGCCCCTTACTCTGCACCTACATTTACTGAGCCTATATCTGGCGTTCCAAGTTGCCAAAGATTGGTCTTTTAAAGATGAAACTAGCAGCTATAAAAAATTGTAACTTCCTTATACCAGCCGCGCATCTGAAGACTTGTATCATTTAAACTAATTTTCCTTTGATTGCACCTGCCTTCTCATACGAAGAGAGAAGATATAACATTCAAACGATGAATTTTAATATCAATCTACTCCTGCGCACCAAGGCTGCGTATGCCTTAAAACATGAACAAGTTATTCAGCCAATACCCAACTAAGTTTCATCCTTTGGTGTAGATATTTGAGAATGTAATTGTTATCAAGTTGAAAAGAGCATGATGTCAGCAGACATTTCGTCGAACAACTGTCATAAAACTTCAATTCGCCAAACATGAAGATATCTGCCACAACAAAACCAAACTGAAACACCAAAATACGACAATTCAATCTAAAACTAAAATAGCATCTTTTTAGTTGACGCAGGATCGCGTATTCGCCCGAGATACTCCTGCAGAAACATGTCCTTTAAATTTCTTCTAGAAACTTGCCACTAAATCTGCCCATGAATGAATTGAATTAGGGGCAAGGTGTGTGTACCGGCCATGTGCATCACCTTTTAAGGAGTAGGCAAAGATTGTGTAGGAAACGTCTTCGTGCATAACATGGTGCTGGATAATTAGATTTTTGAATGCCTCTATGTACTCCAATGTAATTTGATGACCTTGGGGAGTGAAAGAAGGGACATATCCATAAAAATTCCAAGGGTGCTTGTGGAAATGTCCTAAAATACTTATGGGGCAACCACCTACCTTCCATCTTAGGGCAAACCTCATATTGTGTATGGTTTTCTATTTTGGCTTTTTTGGCTTTTAAATTTTATATTTTTTTTATTTTTTATGGATTTCAATGAGGTTTTGGTAGTTTAAACTTAATTTTAATAGGACTTTACATTTGGACTTATTCATCAAGATTTTGTTTTTAGTCCTCCTAGCACTAATTCTATTGATGCATGTTCTGACTCATCAACAAGTTGGAACAAGATTGTTCTCTTGCTTTAAAGGTGATTAAAACCCAAGAGTCTTCAAAATAAAGTAATGAGTTTGAAAGATACTCAAATGACCTTGTAGGTAAGCGATTTGATTGTTTTGTTCAAGGGGCTCCATTGGAACCTTGATGAAAAGTAGCTAATTGTTTGTTGATTGGTCTTGTTATAGGTTTATAGGTTTCCCACATGTATATATAGTCCCAAAAAGTCTATATTGTAGCTATTTACAATCCCTCACATGTAAATAAAAACATGTATTTTAACAAAATTCTATTCATTAATTACCACATGATAAAGAGTTTTAGATTTACGATTCACATTGACCCATCAATTTACACACAACATGCACTAAAATCTAGGATTTAATCCTAAGCTAACCCTATTCTAATTGATGGTATAAAAATATAAAATAGGGTGAGAGAGAAAAGGGTTAGAATGAGCTTAGGAAATCTTATTCTTGAACATCATTCTTCATGTTGACAAATTTGAGTTAAAAAAAATTCTATGCTTGATCCGATGATTTATATCCAATATAATAGAGGGTGCATCTCCTAGGGATTTGTGGATCATAAATAAAATGACAAGCAACCACACTATTTTGGGCATAGATTACAAACACACCCTTCACAATTGTTGTGCAAAATTTATATTCAATGTTTAAGTTACACTAAGATGTTCAAGTTGATGACACAAATTTTTTCATCATCAAACTCTCATTGATGTGAAATATCCTTTGAATTCGTCAAATACCCATGAGTTTAACATAAAAAAACAAGATTTTTTAACCATGAATAGAAAACTAGGAATAGAAGAAGAACGAAAAACAAAAAAATTAATTTTATTTACCCATATTAGGTTCCAAATGGTCCAATCCCAAAAACATCATATTTCTATATATTTATAGTCTTTGCAATGGTAGGGAAACTAAAGAGTTTTCCCTCCAAGCCTAATAGAAAGTGGTGCAGGAGCACCTACCTGACAGCTGGCCTTCATGAGGCAGTTAGTTAGTTTGAGTCTTGTTTATGTTTCCAAGAAGGTCTGATAAGACCAAATGCATGTAATAAGGTCATGCTGATCATGTTAAGATCATGCTGACCAGGCTTTGCTATTTTTAGTTAGTTTGTTAGGACAGTTGTCATGATGTATGATCGGTTGGACCTCCCAGCCGCTTGGAGAGAGTTCCCAGCCGCTTGGAGTCGGGTCAGTAGTACTCGTAGGGAAATCTATTTAAGCATGAGGATCGGTTGACTGTAGATCATCGATCGATAGTATAGTATTGCATTGAGCAGAGGAGTTAGAGTGTGCTGTGTGCGAAACAGTATATTGTATTGCATCTTTGAAATCAATAAAGATCCTATTTTCATCTTCTGTTTGATCTCCTTTGTGTAATCGATTTGCTGGTTTGGGTGGTTTCATGGATTCACTGATCCATTCCACCGGTTGATTCGTCTGATTGGTGGAATGGTTATACACAGTAGGGTAGGTGTTTGTTTGTTTGTTCGCATGCAGGTGTGCAGGATCGCGGTTGAAAGGTGTTGAAGACCCTAGCATGGGCATGTGCTAGGTCGAGCTGATAAAGTGTGGAAGATCACCCTGGAAGTGGATCGAGTCATCCCAGGAGGTTCGACGGATCAGAACAGTAAAAATCCGCTAAGACTGAAAGTTTGTCAAAACCGCATCATCAGGATAATTTGGTGAATATCCTGCAGTCGCTTTGGGCATCGTCATCCGAATAAGAGGAGAAGAGCATGATGCAGTCGAGTGCATGAAGTGAAGGAGCGTCGGGGTGATCATCATCAGGAGGAGCCGAGGAGGAGCGTATCGGCATAAGGAAGAAGATCGGGTTGATCACGGGCCGAAAAAGCTAAGTTTGGCCAACAGCAGGATATGACGTCATCATCATCAGGATATACGTCATCAGGATATACATCATCAGGATATCGGGGTGACGCAAGCATCGAGGGGACGGTGTGAGAAGTGAAGGTTGGTCATCATCAGGATAAATGGAAGGAACCGGATGTTCTTTATCCTGCTGATTATCATGATGTTGAATATCATGATGCTGAAGGTAGTGAAGGTCGAAGTTGTCGCTGAAGTGAACAGTGGACGTCAGGAGGATGTTCGCGCTGGTCGAACATGATGATGCTGTCGATAATCGTGTAAGGTGATGCTGTTGACATGCGAACGGGCGAGGGCTTGTCATCAGGAGGATATCGGTCGACACAGGAAATATGATGATGCTGACAGTGTTAAGCAAAATATGATGATGATGGTGATGATGATGATGATGATGATGGGCTGCAGACATCCATGCTGTATTGTAAGGTTATAGTGTGGATGCCTCTGCATCAAAAAGACAAGCTCAAATAATACATTTTGATAAAAGATTTTGCAAGACAAAATTGCCTGATGTTAACCTTAGAAAAGACAAAAATTATCTCTTGAGTGCTACTAATTTGTACATCTTTAATCCACTACCACTCTTTTGGTCTTCATCAATAGTAAGCAATGCTTTTTGACATCCTTTGAGCAACATACCCTATTTAGGCCACCAGTCATATCTTCCTTAAGCTCCAATTTTCCTTCATGATGGTCTCCTCAAATCAATGATTTGAACCTCCTTTAGATTTAGTATTATTAGATCAACAACATGATTTCAACACCAACCAGGTCTCCATTTAACTCCATTCTAATGAGCAACACATATTCTTTGTCTTTGGTTCAATTTCCCTTGTTCAAGCCAATCAAGTCTTTCCATTGAGCATGTTTCCTAATCTCTTGTAAGACAAGAATACGATCATATAATAGCCATTGAGTTAGATAATCAAGAAGCCATTTTATCACTAGAAGCTATTTGCATATATATTGCATTTAAAAACACTCATCAAGCACTCTATAACACATGAACAGAAGTTGTGACAATTAACATAGCTACAACTCTACAACTAAAAAACACTACCATTCATAGGGAACTCTTCTCTCTTGTAGGGAGAAATCCCATAGAAGCAATAGTCATCTATGAAATAAACATTGTTGCCACATTTAGGACACTCCTTCCTTGTGAAGAGGGTAGTCGTCTAGATACTCTTATTAATGCCCCATTTACTAATTTCACACATATACTTTCAAATTGCAAGTCTCACATATATTGCCAATTTCATAGGTATACAATTAAATACTTTACATTACTAAATGCATTGTGGTAGATGCTTTATCAAATGATTTGTTGTCCTTTTCATTTACAAGTACTAAACTTCTAATCTCTAATTTCTAATATTTTTTACATCTAACAATAAGTAGATTAATAGCAAATTGAATGAACTTGTTTACAAGAATTCAAAAAAGAAAACAAATAACAAGCTTTCAAAATGCAACAAGCCTAAGATCCTTGCATGTTTAATTATTAACAAAATAAAGAGGTTGAATTCTCTTATAATTTATATTCAAAGACAAAAAGATATGGATATCAAGACATCAAGATGAAGAGTCATTATTTCAAAAAGTGACTAATAATTAAATAAAACAAAAGTAGCTTTGACAATAAATGTATATCTAAAAGAATCTTAATAGTGTTTGCCCCTAAATTAAGATGCTTCACTCCTATCCTTATCACGTGTTGCTGCTCTATCCAAATCATCATGCCAAGTACGCTTCTTGTTGTTCTTTGCACAAGATGGAGTAGGAAACACAGCTAAACCTTGACAGATGGTTGAACGTCTCCTAATATTCATTATTTCAATCAAGTCTCTCTCTCTACGAAGTGTAGTGCCATGACCATCCACAACACGCTTGAGTGGTTGCATAGTGGGGTGTTGTAGTCCAATTTGACTAGATAGTGCCATGCCTCTACACCTATTTATCAAGTCTTCTAACCCCTTATCAAAAAAGGCTATTGTTCCATCATCATCTGTGCTTTGGAAAAAAATCTTCAATCAACTTTTGTGCCCTCATCATTGAATTTATTTTGCCTTCTCCACCTTCTTGTGTTGAAATCTAAATATTAATCAATAAAAGATATTAGTAGAATATAAACAAAAGTAATGGACATAGCATGAGTGGTTGAAAGCACATTACATTTGAGTGACATTGGTTCTCCTCCTCAACATCATCAAGTGCATGTAAAGTAGATGGTTGGTCATCCGTTACTTCCTAATCCATTTGCATATAAATAATTAGTAAGGGAATAATGACCATCTATATTAAAAGAGAATGTAATAAAAGTATGCAAAAAAACACAGAAAGACACTCACAAGGTGATTAGATATATCAATGCTAGTGTCCTCTCCATGAACCCATGTGCTCACACTAGAAATGTCATCAATAAGTAGGGGAATATCATTTCTATTGGTGTGCCCAATTGTTTCTCTCATCATGTTCACCTTGACTATATGCTTACATGTGTAACCCTGAGTTGCAAAGTTGCATGAACACATAGACAAACCTGACATTGTTCCATACACTTGGTAACAAATTTTGTGATCTCTTTGACTTTGAACCCATGCAATATGACTATCAGTGGCATCAAATTTCACATGATCATCTGGAATCTGTAAGGCACACACCCAAGACACATTCTCAACCTTCTCCAAATTAAAGTTTCTATAGAAAAAAAAAGTAGGCAAAGATTAAAAAAAGTACCTTAATGAGGCTTTGATTTTCTGCAGCCCATTCCTCTGGGTGTTGCTGAAGTACCTCAGATGTCATTTCCATGACTCCGAGCACAGCGACAATTATCAATTCCTTCTGCACATGTTTGGTGTCCACAATTTTCAAAATATTAATACCTTATCAAACTTAACACCCTACAACAAGAAATCTGAAATGCAATACATCATATGACTAACAAGTATTATTTACATCATGAAATCTGAAATGCAATAAAGCAAGCTTACCCTGAAACAAGAAATTTGGGGTGAAGAGAATCAGAGGAAACTGGCAATAACAAAAATAAAACTACACTATGTCAACGATCTGCAAACACCTGCATCAACAATGAATATAATTAGTAACAGTATAGCAAGATTAAAGAAAACCAAACAAAACTTTTGACTAAAATTTAAATATGCGAGTTAGAGAGGCCTTTTGGTTTGTTAGTGAAGTTGAATGTTCACAAAGAGCTCATCGAGAATCGAATCGTATTGAATGCCAGACTCAACCTCATAAGAGACCAGAAGAGGTGAGGATCATGTCCAAAACAAATTTGGTGAAATGGATACCTCTTAGTCCTTCCTCTTAGCTAAAAGAAGTAGTAACCTTAGGAAAACAGAACCCCTCAATCTTCAACTCTTAACTAAAAAAAAATACAAATTTGACAAAATGGATACACTTAATCCTTAACTATTAACTTCAATCCTTAATTCTTAAGTATAGGAGATTACAAATTTGGTGAATGAATACAGTCAATTCTTAATTATTAACTAAAAAAGGTTATGAATTTGGTAGAATTAAATCTTCTCCAAACCCTTGACCCTTAACTGAACAAGATCAATTATTCATGCACTTGATACCTATGGGCTAGATGCTATACTCTCAATATAAAAAAATACCATTCATTAGAAAACAGTTGCTTAAAAATACCAAAATTTGAATAACATATTGTTGGTTCAGAGCATGAAACCTGTCCTTCCGATTCCTTGTCAGAGGAGTCCATTGAAAATGTTGAAGAACAGATTGCAATGACAAAGAAGAGCAAAATTTGTGAAGAGTAGCTCAAGGGGCATGTGGTGGATATCACGTTGTTCTTGAACCAAGTTCCAATTAATCTATGTCAAGTTGGACAGGTTGCTCGTTCTGTTGTAAGATACATTTTGTGTTAAAGCTTGTTTTTTTAGTAAGATACAAATGGATTTTCTCCATGCCAATGTTTTTGGTTTACATTTTACTGTAGCTGGAATGGAACCCTGGTGGCCACTATCAAACTTAATGAAAGAATCCCTCTTCCATTAAGATAGGGTTATCAATTCTCAAATTAGTTGAACAGGAATTTCTTAATATATTGTGGAACATAATGGTATTTTTGGGATCTGAGGAGTTGTCCTGTTTTCAGTGGATTTTAGTGATATGTTAGATCAGTGTCTTAGTGTTATAGATCGGTGCCTTGCATTGTAGATCAGACTCGTAGCATTATAGATCAGTCTTCATTTTTTAAGTATTGATGGCCAACTTGTCTGCTCAATTTTATTAAATCAACTGGCAAGCAAATTTAGCTTCGGCTACTAATAATTGTCTTGTTTGTTTACCTGATCTTAATCTTCAACATGTTTGTGCCAACAGCTGATTTCTTGACTCGAGAAAATGAAAGACAAAGATTATAAAGCAGCAATGCATTCAGACAAGTCTATGAGGGTGGTGCCTGTTACTTTGATGCTCCCATCTTTATGTGCCATTTCATTTTATCTTGGGGGCATGTTTTGCTCTCAAAAGGATAGATACCTTCTAGAACAAGAAGTTTCACATGCCCCTGTACAAGTGAGCTGCGTAGCTGCTGAAGAGAAGGCAATAACATTTCAAGAATGCAGCAGTGAATATCAAGATTATACTCCATGCACAGACCCACAGGTTTCTATTTTCAGATACATCATGTTGTAATTGTTTTATGTGCAGTTTGGCCAGTTTGTTTTATTTCACGTTGTGAGATATTGCATTCCAGTAGCTTAATACAATCCCCAAAGTAGGAGCAATTCCAGGTGATTGTGTGTGTTTACAAGGGAACTTCATGTCAATGACTGATACCAATGGACAATCAAAGTGCATTTCATTTGCATACGGAAATAGGTGTAAATGGACAAATCGAAGGAAAAATAGATAGATCCGTAAACAGTGAAAGAGTTTATTACATTCATTGCAACATTATGTTTTATGATTACTTTTACTGTCAGGTTGAGATATACTATGCCTTGAGTCAATATGTGGATCGAATGGAAGATTTGATTCCAGGAATGAAAGATGGTACTGTTCGAACTGCACTTGATACCGGATGTGGGGTGCGTAATATTCTCTCTTGTTTATCCAGCTATTATTCTCTTGCAATCACCAAGCTGCAATCTGGGAGGCTCTGGTTACTCAAACCTCAAACTTTTCTGGTCGTCCCCCGCTCTACTACTGGCAATTTACTTCTGCCTCTTATAGGACTATGATTAGTTCTCCCCACATTGACGAAAATTGGATTAGGCTCAGAAAACTTGTGCACAACAATGTTTTCAGCCCCACCCACATTGCACTCCAGAGCTCTTCTCACCAGGCAAGTGTGAAGAAACTCATCAACAAATTAGAAAAGGACATGAAAGAGAAGAATGGCGTGGTGAAGCCATTTCATGCCTTGAAAATGATGGCAATGAGTTTTATTGCCCCCTTATGCTTTGGCCCAGATTTTCAAGACGAGAGTTTGTTGGCCAAGCTGGAAGAATTCGTAGCTGAAGATATGAGCCTGACTAAAAGCGGAGATATGTTTCTGGCTTCATTTCCGTTTGCTCGCTTCTTTGTTCCTTCATCAATCAGAACATAAAGGAAATTCAAGTCTCTCAGAGCTAATGTTCTGCGTCTCCTGTTGCCTATTGTTCTATCTGCTCGCAGTTATAGAGAATATTTGAAGCAAAGAGCTCCCAGCAGTTACTTGAATTGTTTGCTGTCCATTGGCGAAGTGGATGAAGCTGAAGCTGAAGGCAAGTGATCAAAGTTGGCTATCCGATGAAGAAATAGCTTTTAAATTGTATGAACTGTTCCTTCTTGCAGTAGACAGCGCACGCGGGAATATTTTGCAGTGCACGCGGGATGACAGACATCGAAGTTAGCCTGCAGTTAGTGAAGTCTGGTTAAGACTGGCGGAGGTCCACTTCCACGTCAGCATTGACTCAAGGCTGACCGTGGAAGTGGATGACATTTAAGACGAGCCTTCTCAAACACCAATACACTAATATTTCATATACAACTTTTCTAAGAAACTATATAGAGTACTAATATTGACATAGACTGGGAAATGCATATAATTATCTATGGGTCTTATAAAAATGTCTTAGATGACATGCAAAGCTTTCTAGATTGTATTCAATGTCAAGAGATAAAAAAGCACTCTTCTAATTCTGTACAAGATGTTGATATACATAAAAATGCCTCAGATGATAGGTGCCTTGTTGGCTCCAAGCATCTACTTTTCTAATTAATATAGGAAAAAAGATATATTAATTAGTATATGATCAGATTGTCTACCCAGTGAATATCTTTCGCAATGAAAATACCCATCACTTTCAAAAAAGGTTAGCAATGTACTAGTATTTTTATCTCATTGAGCCTCGTTGAAAACTCATGTTTAATTAATATTTATGCTTTGATGTCTCTACAATTGAATTTGGAATCAAAATTACATTGCTTCCAACTGACAATTATTATGTGGAAACCATCAGATTAAACCCTAATTCTTTCAACCTGCCAAGACAAGATTTATGTTCAAAAAAGACCAAAAATGTGGTTATCAAGTTTAGTTCCCTTGTTGTAACAAAAGGAATATGAGACACTACCTATGGAGACTAAACATTCAATAGCCTTTGAAGCCTATATTTTAACTACATAAGGATCTTATCTAAAAATCACAAATCTCTTTCTGCACATGACAATCTATTCTTCTATTTCTAATTAGACCTTTATGCAGCGTTAGCTACCATTTCCTTTAACTTTTATTGTAAGGGAGAAGATACTATATATATAAACCTTGGGAAATTCTATGGAGGAGGCTCCCATGGACTTGAGAGGTAGATATTAGTAACAATGCACCTCAACAATTACAGATTAGTTCAAGTTCATCCTATCATTCCTTAAGAAATGAAAAATAAAAACATAATATATTTCATGAATCCATTACCATAGAAAGAATGAAGTCATTTCTACACAATACATTTTAACTTTAACTAACCATGCATTTGGATTCTTGACAGTCACACAAGGAGACTTGCATTCTTGAGTGCATAATTCTGGTCTTTTGAATCCTTCAAGGAGTAACTTGTACTCAAACATTGTTTGCATGTATTATTGGAGACCTGATTGGTTGATATCTATATGTAGATTTAGTTGACATCTTGTACTTCATTTTCCCTCTTGTGCATATGGTTAGCTAGAGATTTTGTTTTGCTTAAAAGAATGCATACCTATGATGATCACACATGGATAATGTAATTTATTTTTGTCTTTTTATGATATGAATGAGATGTAATATGTTTGGATGTGATTCATGAATATGAAATGTGAAGTACTATGGTCTAAGTGTTATGAATTTGATGATGTTATGACATGTTTTATTGCTTTGATTTTTCATGATAAAATGTATGCAGGTGGAACAAACAATGTGACTGCTCTTAAATAGGATTTTTAACTTAGGGGATTGCGAGTTGACTCAGTACAGGAGACCTATTAATCTTTGGGATAGGATTAGGGACTCAAATAGAGACAAGAAGGAGATGGAATGCTTCTGAATTTTGGGCTTTTCTAAAAACTAAACGTTGATCTTTATCTAGTCAAAACATTTTAACAAGATTTCAACTTAGACAAGTAACAAATTTTATTAGCACTTGCTAGATTTATATCAAAGGATGGCCAAGAAGATAGACCTAGGGTAAAGGAAAGGATCCAGAGTGGAAGATGGCCCTAAAGATAGCTAGACTCTTAGCTTTTCTCAGCTAGTGTATGTGTGTGCTTTGTACCTTGCTTTCTCTATCAGATTATCACTCTCATAGCTTTGAGCTTAGATTTATTTCCACTTGAGAGTATAGACAATCAACAACCTTCTCTCTTGCACTCTTTTTTTTTCTTTTTTTATTATATTTTTGCATTTTTCTCTTTTGATTGTTTTGGCTTTTTGACTACTATTGATGAGATTCTTTGAGATTTTTTGAATGCTTGGATGTTTGGATATTCAATTGTTATTCTAATGACTCTTTTTTTTTTCTATCACTCTTTTTTTATTCACTCATATTTTAGATTGCTTCTTGCAGAGTTATAATCCTCCTAGCATTTTTGGCCAGGAAAGATAAGGGGTTGAGTGCCACCAAAAGCTTTCACTATCATATCGTACTTCCCATCTACTAAGGAGGAATGGGGGAGGTCTACTTGCAAGCTTCTTTTGCGTGTACTGTAGGTTTGAAGACTGACTTTGGCTTAGGCTTAATAGCATGGATCATTACGGTCAAGATCAGTGTAGAGCTAAGAGCTAGGCTTTGATTAGAATCATTGGGGAATGTGAATAGAGGAATAGTGATAGGCAATAAACATGATTTATTATGGGATCTCAAAGGCTCAAAGGGTCAACCTATACTTAAGAAACCTTAGACTCCTTACTAAAATAAAAATCAAACAAAATCATGTCACTCACAAAATGCATGGCAAAACAGAATGAAGAAAGCAAAATTTTGATTTTTCATGATTTTATGGTTTTTATGGATTTTTTGAACTATTTGATTTTTTTTTCTAATATTGACAAAGTTTTGAGATACTGAACTCTTCTTCCATAATACACAAGAGGTAAGTGTCATTTCTAGCATCTTTCTTAACTACGTATGGACCTATCCTATTTGGTCTAAATTTCACTTGAAAGTCTTGCAATGACACTTGAAGACTTGGTGTAAAAATATCTTTGTATTTAGTGAGGAGTTTTGTGTTCTCACATGTTACATTATTTGATGATTTGCCCCCTAGCTTTATCATTTTTCAAGTTCTTGTATAGTTTCATCAGTTTTGAACTTTTGAGGGGCTATTTGAATTGATGATGACTCTCCTAGTTTCTGTGTGGGTTCCAATTCTCTTTTTTGTTTAGTGTTGGTCTTGACTGTATGGATTCTCATATTTGGCTCAATAGAAATGGTTGCTAAGTTGAATGGAGCATAAGACTTTGTTGAGTGGGGATTGAAGGGGAATTCTCCTAGTGCCCCCTTTCCTATACATTTTGAGGTCTTGTCTACATGTGCAATTTGTTTTGATGTCTCTCATTTTTCAAAAGTGTTAATCTTTGGGTCACTAGTGGTTTTCATGGTCTTTTCCTTCTTTTGTTCAATTCTTTAAATACTGAAAGGATTAGGGTCTCCTTTAATTATGTAGGTTTTTCCCATGTGTGAGAAGTGGATTTCTTGAAATAATGTGGATGGAACAACCCTCATCCTATGGATCCAAGGCCTTCTTAGGATCATGTTGTAAGTTGTTTCTTCATTTATGACATAAAATTCAATTGGAAGAGTTTTGGGACCCAATGTGATTTTAAGGTTGACCTTACCCATGGTTTGAATGTTTGGGTTGTGAATTCTAAGGATGAAAATTTATTATTTGATTTGAGTTTCATCATAACCCATTCTTTGAAGAAGAGAGAATGAGACTATGATGACTACAGAGCCATCATCCATCATTACATGTTTAATGGAATAGTCATGAACTTTGACTATCATATGGAGGGGGAGATCACCCTGTTTAGCTATATCATTGTCTAAGGGTAACTTTTCAAAATCAAATGTCGAAAAAGAACACTTTTCACTTGGAGTGTTATGAACTAGATGGCCTAGATTTAAGACATTAAAGAGAGTGTTCTTGTGCATAGGAGAACTCTTAAGAAGTTCTAACATGTGATAGAAATTTAAATTTTTGGAGGTGTCATCTGGTCATTATGGTCCTTGGGTGACACAAATTTCTTGATCTTTATCTAATTTTACAAGGCCTAAGGTGTTTTGATCAAAGGCATTTAGATGGGTTTTGGGACTATTTCTTTCATCTTGTGAGAATGTGTCCATGAATGCTTGTCATTGACATTTTGGGAAGTTTGATATGAAGTGATGGTACTTCCAACATGACTCGGTATTATTCCCCCTTCTCTTATGAAATGGGTATTATTTATGATGATTGTAATCTCGAGGTTTATGATGATTATTGTATGATTGCGTGTTGATTCCTAGGGGATAATTGTTGACATTTTTGTTCTCCCAATTCGTATGACTATTTTAGTCACAATTATTGTTGTTTCTAGATGGTGAAGTGTTTATTGATCCATCTATGTTTTGTTTTGTTTTTCAAAGATTCATTATTGCTATCATGGTTTACCTACCTCCCATTGATATCATACTCCCTTCTTTCACTATCAATAGTAGCTTGGTCAATTCTAAGGGCACTTTCGAGCACTTCTTCGTATGATTTGTAAGGGAGTTCTTGAACTTGTTTTCATATGTCATTGTTGAGTGCATTTAAGAAGAGATCACAAGGTTCCTTATGATCCATGTTTGGTGTACTTGTTGAAGAATAGAAAGCTTTCCTCCATCATGTGATAAAGTGTGCAGCTAACTCGTTAGCTTCTTGTTTGATTGTTAAAAATTCATGTATTCCTATCTTGACCAATTTGTTTATGTCAAAGGCAACCACAAATTGATTGATGAGTTGCCTAAAATATTGAATTGATGCTTCTAGAAGTCGATAGTACCAATCTAAAGTTATACCCTCCAACACTAGTAGAAATATGGAAAATAAATGACCAAGTGACAAACTTTTAGTCACGTGACCAAATTTTTTTGCAACACAGCTATAAATGACTAAATAAATGACTAATTTGGTCATCAGTTGAAATGACTAAATAAATGACCAAATAAATGACTAAATAAATGACTAATTTGGTCATCGGGCAAAAAACACAACTAAATAATTGGTTAGACAAATAAAAATGACTAAATAAATGACTGTTACTCCTCTATTCTTTTTTCTTTCCAATTTGATCATAATACTATGGTAGATCTTAGTATAAGTAAACTATATTAAAACTAAATATATTCTTCAATATGATCTAGTACATTGTGCATACTTATGAAGAAATTTGTTTGGTTTTCTTAGCAAAATATGAGATATATTGGATTTGTCAACTAAAATTCAATCAGTTAGTATTTGTAAGGCCCAAGCTCATTGTAATGCCCATTTATTTTGTGATCACAATTGCTTAATTCATTGTCAACATTATATGTTGATCCCTAGCTACTAGATGGATTCATATGCTAACACTAGATTAGATGTGTAGATGTTTGTCTACTACTTGCATATATATGTTCCTAGAAATAATTTATTATATCTTGGGTCCATGCTTTCTTTATGTCATTGCTTTCTTTCGGGGTATCGTTGGGACTCATATTTATATCCCACTGATATTCATCACTTCAGCCAATGTCTTTTGTCTTTGGTAGTTTCATCGTTGTATCAATGAGACACTCTCTTTTGTTAGCCCGATATCCCTACATGTCTCCCCGAAACCACTTGAGATTCATAATATTTCATTTGATTTCATAATATTTCATTTCAATTGTCTTTTTGGGGCAAACCGATAACCCTGTTTAGCTTTCGAGGGTTTGGGTTTTTTAAGATCTTACATTTTGTATTTGCTCTACTCATTCTCAGAATCACAGTTTCCTGTGTTTCATTCTCTGCCCCTTGTAATCTAAACTATAAGTAATGCAAACCAAAATATGAGTTTTAAAGAAAAAGTTATTTATATGTTTACAACTTTGGGTTATGCAAAATACTTCACGTCTAAGGGATTTGGTAGCTAAGCCCTTTTTTTCATCCCAGAAGATGCTATGTTATGCCTGGTTATTGTTTTTAAGTTTTTTGTTTTGGTTTGGTAAAACTATAGCTTATGTTAGGAACTCATTTGATGTTGATTATTTATTTGACTTATCCAGGCTGAGTGTTGTGTAAAACAATGGTGGTAGTGGAGACTTCAGAGGATGATTCTACTCTTGTCATGGCTCATTTCACTGCAGAAATGGCGTGCGCTAATGCAGGACCTGAAGTAAGCATTCAACCTTTGCACTGGAAACCTAGTAGATGAAATTTGTTACATCCCCTTTTGGATTCAATATTACTATTTATTTTTTCTTGAATAATATAGTGATGTGGATATGTTTTAACATCATAGCAAATGATGATATGTTTAGAAAAGGTTAATTTTATGAAGTCATGGATTTTTACTTGATTATGATCAATATGATGTTATGAATTAGAATGTCTTTTTGATATGAAAATGAAATGATTTGATATAAATGTGTTTTGATCAGAATATTGGTGCTTTGACCACAAAATTGTATGTGAGATTGTCAATGACAGGAATAGATGGAACATGTTCGCTAGGAAGAAAGAAGAAGAGAAAGTATCTTTGAGAAAGAGAGAATAGACTCTGGAATAACCCATGGGTGCTTGCCACTGAAAACAAATATCAGGTAGATAAACCTAGATGCCTTGAATTAAGCTTTGATTTCGGGCTAAGTCAATTTTAGACGAGATGTCGAGGTTTGCAAGAAACGGTCTCTCTTTTCGTAAGTTGTCGTATTGAGTATGGGAAATCGACATCGGTGTCATAATACTCTGAATCGTGTCGTCAAATATGGACGACTGATATATTGTTTATATGTATATACTTGAGATCGAGTTGTAAGTAATGTCTTGTTAATGGTTCGGTGCAAAAGTTGAGAATTGTACGTAAGTCGATCCCAAACCTTGTTTTGTATTTGCGCTCAATTCGTCGTTATCATCGTAAAGCCCTATGAGCGTATGACGTAAATGTCTCCTTGTGAAATTCGACGGATGTTGAATTATTCTATATTGGGCTATTATCGAATAATAAAAGGTCTAAATAATGTTTTTAAAATCTTAAGACCATGGTGTGTAGTACCCTTGGTCGTAGGGTATTGGAATATGCAATATTATATTAGTTATAATTAATTTGTCATTTTGAGGTAAATCCTTTATTCCTTTATTCTTTAGTAATGTTGGTAATCGGGTAGTAGCTCGAAAGAGATTCACTCAAGTCCTTTCTTGATGTTTTTGATTTCGAAATAATCTTTTACCTTCAAGCTTTAGACCTCATGATGGTCGTTGGCCTAGCTTGTATTCATAGTTTTTGCATTTGATTTATACTCATAATAGATATGAGTAGAGTGACAGTTTGTTAAAAATGTCAACCACCACCTCACCAAGTATGGAGCTCCATTTTGGAGAATAATCGCAGAACGAGTGGAAAAAGGCCAAACCATTTCTAGTAGTGGTCACATAAGGAGGAGAACGTTTTGCATGTCAGGTAGTTACCCTTAATGTTAGGCATGGTCTTGTGAGTTGGAGGTAGTTTTTCCTTCGTAGCTAGGTAGGATTTAGAGGAGAGTTAGAGTCAATTTGAAGCAGGCAACGCAGAGTAGAAGCGAAGAGGAGATTGTGCAAGAAGCAAGGTGAACGGCTTAGAAAAGAACGAACACTATGGACCAGTCTGCAAGCAGACAGAGGAGATTACCTTTAGGTCCTTCTCACCTCATCTCTGCGCAGTCATTGTTTTCAGTTATGTTTATAATAAGTAATGTCTTTACCTGCATTTCGAAGGAACTTAGTTTTTGCTTAAAGATGCAAGGTGTGAATTGTTACGATCTGTGGCCTGTGTGTTTTATCACCTTCAAAATGGAAGCAATGTTTTGTCTCCTGCACTGCACCGCACCACATTCGTAAAACCCACAATATAATTACATTGTACTTTGAAGCATCTCCAAAGGTCGAGATTATTGTGTAGTTGTTGGCTCAACTTTAGGAGTTTATTTGGTTATGTGTTTAGTGCATTTTAGACTAAGGGTTTGGTCGTAAAATATCTCACATCTATCACAAGCCACAATGGCAAAACCTTTGTCGACGTAGAATGAGTTCTCTTTTGGCCAGTCAAATACCATTGCTTGGTTCTGTCAAGTTTAAAAGTCAGCTAGTTTTAAAGTAAAAGACTTGTTTGTGATAACCGTCGACAGAGGAGTATCAATGGTGTGAAGTATAAGTTGAAACATGCAAGACTTCACAGTCCTCCTCTATTTCTAAGTTTAAAATGGTCGGTCGACCATAGAGAATTTACAATCCTTGTTGCAAACGATAACAATTTTAAGTCCATTTGCCTTTGTAAGTAATTCTTTTACTATCAAAGTATTTAAACTGTTGTGTCCTCGAGAGAAGACTTTACAGTCATACAAGTTAATATAATGAAGTTTAAAAATAACGTAATGAGTCTTTGTCAAGTATCTAGCTTAGACTTGCATGCAATCTTATTGCTAGTAGAAACAACAAGATAGGGTTTCTAAATGTTTAGATTGACAAAGATTAAGCTATGTTGAAGATTTCGACAAGTCGAAGTAGAATCTTATGAGTGTTTAATTTTAACGTAGGGTCTTCAAACTTTTGTATTCTATAAATTGGCTTTTAGTATAACCCTTGAGAAACAACAAAGATGAGTTTAGTGTCCACTCTTGAGTGGATAAATTAAGCAGTGGGCTAACTTAAAGATCAATGAAATAACTTTTAGCATTATCCGAATAATTGATAAGCTAGGAAACCATTCTTTTATCATGTAGATGAAAATGTTTCCATGAGCTAAGTAGAGAGAGAGTAAACCTCATTGCCATGCATGATGAATTTCAAACACCTTGAGGTTATCGAGGTCGTTGTATTAAACTTATTTATAGGAATCTATAGGATTGCGATTAATTCAAGTCGAGTTGGGGTGGGTGAACTTATTACTTGCATTGGCACAACACTAATTATATTCAAATACTTTGGCCAAGGTAATGCATGAGCCTCAAGTGCATTGATAGTTCACTATGACTGGATGGCATAGCTTGTGGAGTGGTCATGCTTGACTAGAGGGTATCTAGGGGATTGCATGATAACAAGTCACGTAGGTCACAACACCAGTACTCAGATGGCAAACACCATTGGTTATCCTAAGTCTATCCTCTTGAGTAGGGTAGGGCCACTTCCGGATAGGAATGAGTGCGGGAAACCGACCGTCTGTGGTTGGAGGTTAAGCTCCTTGAAGATACATTCTCTTCTTTATTCTTGAGGATTGCTGAGACTTGAATTTGGATGGTCGACAATCAAGATGCAGTGACATTGGTAAGTTTCTATTTTGGAATTGTTCTAAGTAACTTTTAACAACATAATGATTAATTGTTGTAGATGGATATATTCTTTTGCATAAATTATAATTTCATGAATATTAATAGTCGATGGATGAACTACCTAATTTTAATTTAAGAAACAAATTACTTTTATGTTTTAAACTTTCAAAAAAAAATTATTATTACCTTTGGTTAAACTTAGTTTTTAGGGTGAAATCAAAATTGGGTGTTACAAAATTGTTAAGGTCTTTCCATGTTTTGAAGTCGGTTATTGTGTGTTTGGTTCTTCTTCATTTAAGAGAAGTTTAGATCAAGGGATACAGGTTAATTTCAACCAAGGGGTCACAAGCAGTTTAATCGTAAGAGTTATACTCGTGAGAGCAGGTTAACTTAACTGTAATAAGTTGGCCCATAACCCTAGCAAGGGTGTCACGAGCAACATTATGGTGTAAGGAATATGGTATACATTTGATTGTGTCCCACATTCAATAGGGTGTATTTGAATGTGACCTAAGTGTAAAATTTTAAAGATTTCTACCAAGATTTAGTAAGAAGGTGTCATGTCTAGCTTTGATGCCATGTTTTATTGGCATGTACTAGATAGCACTCGAACCTAAGACCTCAAATTTATACGCTTGGTGCTCTAACATGTTCTTCCATATGCTTACTTGGGTGGTGGTTGGGGCCCCTAGCCACTATCAACCTAGGACCTACCATTTGCATTCTAGGGTGCTATTGGCTCACTGTGATTAGTATTTATTCCTAGGCCCTTTATTACAAATCTGGTGTGACTTTTTTTTTAAACGTATGATGTGGAATATTGTCATTTGTGAACTTTGGGTCTTTTTGGGCCAACTAGCTAGTGATTTTTTTGTTATTTGAACGTACCCAATAACTATTACACCACAATCTCACCATCTTTCTATTGGAGTTATTCATTGCTTTGTTGTGGCGGAAGGGATTTGAACTTGAACACAATTCACATGCTTAAATGAGTTTACCCATTACCATTACACCACATCAACTTAGACAAATGACTAATATCTTTAACATTTCTCAAAGTTTATAACCAGTAAAAGGGAGTTCTATGTTTTTGCCTCAAAGCTGACCTGAGGCCAATACAATACTTATTTCAAATGAGGCCCTCTTGAGGCCAAAGTAACTATTTAAAGAGAGACCAAATGGAGCAGGTACTGAAGGTTTTTATTGCAATATGTAAGAAAACTAGTTCTTTTCATTGCTATGTATTTAATGCATGTTGTAATCAATAGTCATAATTCTTGTTTGTAAAGTGGAAAGATTTGTTAATTGTGCTAGATTTGTGATTATTACTTCTGTTTTATAATTTTTTCTCTACTTAAGGCTCGTGGAAGTGCTCTCTATGAGAAATAATCAGATTCCTATATTCTCGGCAGTAGTTCTTGTAGTTCTATTAGTTTGGACATTTCTTTCATTTTCAATGATTTATGGTTAGGAGTTATTTAATCTGCCTTTTATGTGAAAATACTATATTGGATGGTGATTAGTGCACAACAATTGCCAACCAACTGCAGTTTTGTTTTAGATCAGGCAATGTGGATATATTGCTTGTACAAATATTTGCACGCTATTGGAGATATTGATCCCTTTAATGCCTGCTCTAATTGTAATTTGTTTGAGCAGGTTGCAGAACCTCAGGTGATGCGTTATTGTGATGAGGCCCAAACCTTCATGGTGGAAGGAAGATGGTCAGATTTAGCATCACTTTTGCTCACTTCAGCTGATCTAATATTTGCTAGCTCCTCAGAGAAAGGTTCGTGAGTCAAACACTTTAATCCATATATTTGTGATATTTCTCAAATTCCCATTTAAACACACGACTTCTTAGTTTAAAATACATCATTAATAAGTGCTTTGTGTGAGAAACTACTGCATGTTAGGGATATAAGTTTGCACAACTATTGCATGTTAGGAATATGAAATATGCAGCAGCTATTTGAGATCTTGGGTCATTGCTCAAGCTTTTGTACTACAATTTATAATTTTTGCACTTTATTTTCTTTATTGGGGGAAAGAGTGGAGAGGCTAAGGTATTCAAAGTGTGTGGAATAATCTTTTTCTATTATTTTGTTCATGTAACAAATGTTTGTTTTCCAAAGATTAGTAGCTCTAGATGGCATTTACTGCTTCAATTTAATTTGATAAAACAAAGACAGTGGTCAAAGAATGAATGTGTTTCCTAAGGTTTTTTAAATATGGTTAATGCTAGTGTAGGGGAAAGTAAAGTAAATGCTATTAATATCAGAGCATGGATTGTCAATACTCGACCATAATTCAAAAAATTCAAAGCTTTATCTATTCCTTCTCTCAAATTCTCTCAATTCCTTTTGACGAATCTATAACTCCTTTGGGCCTTGGTAGTCTTTGATGTCTAGTTCATTCGTATTCTCTGATGAGCTTGTTTTTGGCAGAGTCACCCTTTTCCATTGTAATTAATCTCACAATACATGGGTCATGCATTTGGCTGGTTAAAGTAAGTTTTTGTTGGAGAATAGTATTTCTAACTTCAATGTCAACGTACTAGAGGAGATTGCTTCAATGGTGCCATTGAGGTGCCCAGTTGTCTATCTGAGAAAGAATTACTAATTAATGGTCCAAATGACATAAATTGTCGAAGTGGCCCAACAAGTTTTTCAAATGATTCCTAGGGTATAAGGGAGCTGGGGAAATGTTGACACATCTATGAAATTAAAGATGCTAATTTATTCCAGAAGGAATTCTTTGTACTAAGAAAACCTAAGAGTTAAGTTTGTACAACAAATTCATGGGCCTTTGTATAGCACCTCTTGTGTGCAGGAATCTAAATGGCGGCCTTAACTACATCAAAGACAAGATTTCTTCTGGTCAATCTGGGTAGCATGAAAACACTTCAAAGCCTCCCATTTGTCGATATAAAAAAATTGTATGACTATTACAATAGTTGTAGCTTCTCTTTAGAAGTTTATCTTGTAGAATCTCCTAGTAAAGCTATAACTTGGGTGATATAAATTCAATCTCCAGGCATTATTGTTGTGGTAATGATCCATGCAAAGTTGTTGGAGAAATTAGCTTGGAAGATGAAGGTAGCAGGGTATTTTCTAGATTCAAGACATTTATTTGATGTTGTGGAAGAGGAGGAAAAATAATTATTTCTATACAGATTGCCATCATAGTGAAAAGTTGGCAATTGCATTTGGTTTGTTAAACATGCCCCATAAGTAGTAGAGTTGCTAAGAACCTTCGAGTATGTGTTGATTGCCACACTGCAACAAAACTTATCTCCAAGATTGTTACAAGAGAAATTCTTGTGAGAGATTTGAACCATTTCCATCATTTTAAACAATGACAATTTTCTTGTGGAGATTATTGGTGATGCTAAATGAAGCAATCTAAAAAATAGGCTTGCACTATAATGATGTGCACAGTGTCAGACCTCTAGTAATAATGAAGGGACATCCATCAAAAGCATAACGAAAGGGGAATTTTTTTCAGATGTTGTAGTTGCAAGTGCCCTGGTAGCCATGCATGCATGTCAACTATTTCACAAGATGCCTAAAAGAAATGTGGTCTCATAGAATGCCATGATTACAGAAGCAATTGCAACTAGCGGGTGCAAAGACCAACTCCTCAACCTTTGCTAGCATCCTCCCTGCCTATGCACAAATTGAGTACTACTGTATTGTGTATATAGATATATCGTTATAGTGAGTATTATTGTATTGTATTTAATGTACATAGATATAGAAACAATACAATAATCCTCAAAATGACTATAATATATATGTGTGTGTACCTGTACATGTCCCCAAACTGGCGACCTAGCATTTAATTGATTAGGCTAGATTGCACATAGGAAAATTTTATTTTCTTATACAAGCATATATTAGTAAACTTGAATGGTTGCATGCACCTAGAACACAAGAAAAGCTTACAATGTTAGGATGTGTTCTGGAGGCACTTCTACAAAATCCATTTTGTGCATATCCTACAATCATTGTATTCTATCAGATGACATCTCTTTGAGGTATTATGTCAAACAGTTCACGTGCTTTGTCTATGATTCCACATTTTGCATACATGTCTACCAGAACATTTCTAACCATAATGTCTGACAAAGATCCCCTTACCATTATGCTTTGATGGATGTCCATACCTTGTTCAAAAGCTCCCATTTTGGCACAGGCAGGGGGACACTAGCAAAGGTTGTGGAATTTGACTTTACAACTGCCAATTGCATCTACTTGAAAATTTCTAAAGACAACAAATCCATTTTGTGCATATCCTGTGATCATTGCAGTCCATGAGACCACACTTCTTTCAAGAATTTTGTCAAACAGTTTGATTCTATTCGGTGTCCTTTTAGGTGTTTATCTTTCATTCATGTCAATAATCACCATAGAACCTTGAGTAGTAGGCTTTGCACACTTTGCAAGATCTTTAGGCTTAGCACCAGCATTGGGACATCCTTATCATTATTGTTTCTTTCCAGAATATATAGAGGAAAGGCCCATAATAAGGCCTCTATATTGGGAACAATGGATCTAATGAGTAAACAAATTTGAGTTGAGGTGATAGCTCATACTTGGTAGCCCATATTATAATTTTCATTGTAATGAAACCTTTACGTAATTTCGCATAACACTGGACTCGCAACAAGATGACAGTCTCTAAAAAGAGCTTTTAGTGATCTTCTAACTGTCATGACAATCTTATTTTTGTGCTCTCCCATCCTACCCACATTTGATTATAGAGGTGTCCTTCTTCCATATGCAATCTCAAAAGTCCATGGTCAATTATTGTACACTATGTTGATAGGAAATGCTTTTTAAATCTTAAGTTCTAGGTGTTAAACCTCCTTGTGGTCTGATCAATGTGTGACAGCCTTTGAGACATCCACCCTCATCTTGAAGTGCCTAAATGAAACATTCATATCTCTGAAGTAATCTTCTAATGGCAAAAATCTCAACATCATTGATATCAAGTTTTAGACCAACCTCCTTGGATAATAACCATGATTTGGAAGATCATGAAGGTGGGAGAGAGACATAAGGAAAATGAAATGACAATGATGACTGTAGTTACTATTTGACTATGTTTCACATCTTAGGGTGATGAGTGGGTGTCTCCACTAAAACTTTGCTTTGAATAAATGGATATAGCAATCTTTAGAATTCCTCTTTATGGGGATCTCATGATCTTATAAGTGCAACAATCATTCATATATGATTGTTATGGAGGTACTTTGGCTTCATACAAATGTGACTATCACAAGATTTGATGCCTATTTTAATATGACAATCCATGACAATAGTGTCCATGGAGTTTTATGACTACCCCCACACTAGTGGTGATTACATATGCTTGACTAAATCATGTTGTTGTCTCACTATTGATTACACTTGGGGTGGAAATTTTAGGACTAAATTGTTTATGGGGGACTGATTTTCATCTTTTCATTAGAACTTTCTTGAGATTGTTGTCATAGTATTGGACCTTCTAGGTTTGTGATAGGGTCTACTTCTTGTCACTCCACTTCAAGCATTGTCAGAAATATTCCAAATAGCGCCCATGCCCTCATGGTTGTTACAGTATTTATGACAATCCTATGAAGGAACTTGAACTAGGATAGTCCTCCAAAATCATATGTTGCCTCCTTCTATGACTAAACTATTAGTTTCAAGACAGACAACTGAGAGGGGGGTGAATCAGTTGTCTCAAAACTTTCCTTTTATTAACCACTTAAATCCTTCTTGTAATTTAGTAGCATAATAATAAATCAATCATGAAAACATAGTGCAACAATTCAAGAGTAGAAACACATTAACACATATGACACTAAGATTTTAACGTGGAAAACCCGATTAAGGGAAAAACCACGGGGTGACTAACCCAAGATTGTATTCTCTGTTAAAAGAATAAGAAGAACAAGATGGCACATGCCAATTAGGGCTCACTGCCCAAGCACACTACTCACAAGAGGCCCACTGCCTACAGGAGACACATTGTCTATAGAATGATAAATATTACATACTTGAACTAAAGAATAGCATCTTCACCATGCTTGAGTCAGTTCCATTTAAGCCCAACACTTCTACTTTACTTCTCTCTTCTCCTCTCTACCACACTCTCATCTTCGCCAAGATACATTTGAAATGACTTCACAACTCTTATTTATACAAGACATCGACTTTGGGATAATCATAAAAGTAGGCATACTTTACAGAGCAAATACACAAATACAACTTGACTTATTACAAAAGACTTCATGTGAATCACCACACTGTCGGCCACACAGATCTAGAACTTAAATCTTCTTTGAGGAACACGCCATGCTTCATAGAACATCTTCAAGATCATCCGCAAGATGTGTAAATCATTCGGTCGGCCAAGTTTAGAAAGAACATCATCATCCAGAAGTAATTCTTTAATTACGAGCTCAATCTTTAATGCGGACCACCAACATGAACTAGACACAATCTAGAGACCCCCACAAGCTTGCCTGAATCACCAAGAACATCCACACTTCTTCTGCTTCCTAAAATCATTCTCTTCTTCATCCGGAACCTCAAGAACACAGTCTATCATTACTGTCATATTGGAATAGATGCTTGCAGACCTCCAGACCATGAACCAATTGAGTTGTCAATTCACATTGACTTCCTAAACACTCCACCAAATCCGCAGAACAAGATACTGTATTTCCGGATCTCACCGGACCTATTTGTGTCACTCTATCACCTCTGAACATCTGCCAGAACTGGTTTTACTTATATGGCCATAACTTCTTCAAATCTTCATGCGGACCTCTCAAATATTTACTGGATCACCTTTAGACACATATCTACAAACCCTTTGATGTGCATCCTCTAAATTTCATCTTAGCTGGGATCTTCACTTCATAGAGCTTCACTATCTTCACTATTCTTCTTTATTTCTGATAGGACTAATTTTCTCAATATCCTCAACACGCAACTCATCCAATCCTTGACATCAATGCAACAGGAGTATGTTGACATCAATGATAACATCGGTTAGGCCCATACTTGCAACATAAACTACCTTTTACCCCAGGCCCTTGGTACTGTAGCATAGAAAGACATTGTTCAAGAAGCTCAAATAGTCAGGTGGGTACTACAAAGAATGAGACACCATGCTTTGAAGGATGTTCATACCCTGTTGCAAAGCTCCCATTTGTGTACAGGTAGGGAGGATGTTGGCAAAGGTTGTGAAATTTGGATTTACAGCTATCAATTGCATTTGCTTGAAAGTTTCTAAAGCCTGTTCAACAAATCCATTTTGTGCAATCATGCAATCATTACATTCCATGAGATGACATCTCTTTGAGGCATTATGTTAAACAGTTTGTGTGCCTTGTTTGTGCTTCCACATTTTTCATATATGTCTATCAGAGCATTTCCAACTATAATATCTGACAAAAATCTACCTTTTATTATGCCTTAATGGATGTCCATGCCCTATTCCAAAGCTTATCATTTTGATACAGGGAGAGAGGATGTTGACAAAGTTTGTGGAATCTAGCTTTACACCTACCAATTTCATTTGAATGAAATTTTCTAAAGCCTTTTCAACAAATCCATTTTGTGCATATCATGCAATCATTGTAGTCTATTAGACCACATTTCTTTCAGGGATTTTGTCAAACAGTTCACATGCCTTGTCTATGCTTCCATATACATCTCTCTCTGTATATGTATATTCAATTACATTTGCTTGAAAGTTTTCAATGCCTTAACATGTCTAACATCAATCATGTAGCCAATCTCGTTTTTCTCCTCAAGGTCCTGCCAACATCAGCATTTTGAAGAGACCATCAAGTGAGTCCCACCAAATAGACGACTCCCACCGATATGTATTTTTTTGCCTTATTAGCATTTTGAAGAGACCGTAAAGTGAGTCCCACTGAACAGACAACTCCCGCTAACATGGACTTTCCCTTTTTTACCTTGTGCACACACTTGCCATTGGGCTATCGAAGAGACCATAATCAGAGTCTCACCGAAGTCATAGGGTCCCACCGATAATACATAGCATTGGGCCATCGCGAGGATGCTGACTACAGTCTTGCCAAACACAAAGGTCACTCCGATCAAGAGTCCATCAAGAAATCGAGGAGAGTAAAAATTTCATCCCAACTACATCCAGGGATCTTTTTAATTCTTCTATCTTTCATCAATCTCCTTACCATTTGAACCTCACCCCAACTGCCCACTTCTACATATATGTTTGAGAGAAGAACATAAGTCGCAGCATTTTTAGGATCTAAATCAAAAAGCAGCATTGCTGTAAATACTCCTAAGCCTATATTCATATGTGATTTATAGGCACCAAGAAAACACATCCACACAACCACCACAGATTTAACTGGCATCTTAATGATAAAGTTTAGGTTGTCCTCAAGATAGCCAGCACAGGCAAGAAGGTCAACCATGCACACATAATGATCGACTGTAGGAGTAATGCAATAAGGGTTACTCATGTGATTGAAGTATAGCTGGGTCCATACATGCAAAAACACATTGCAATCTATGGGTTGAGATGCCTCCTTGTGATAGAACCACCCCATCTTGATGCATTGATGACAAAAAGACCAAAAGGATGAAGTGAGCACCTTTAGTGAGATAGCAAATTTTAAATTTAATCTACTAAGTTCTATTATTTTTGTTGAACTGATCCACAGTTCTCTCTCAAAAGATAGGTGGAATATTGATTGTAGAAACAACGGTTTTCATTGATTTGCAGCTAATTAAGAATGGAAGATGTGTGATCATGATGGGTGATGATACATGGTTACAAGTATTTCTTCTTGAATACTTTCATAATATATGCCTATATTGCTGTAAAATTCCTTATCATCCCACTTTGTTTTTCATATTTCAAAGTTTCATAAATCTTTTAAAAATATTAACAAATTTTGAATTTTTTTATTATGAACAGGTATAGAGCAGGGAGAAAATGCAAAACCAGTGCCTTCTAGATGCATTTACAGTCCACCCCATGTGCAAGAATGGCATCACTGAAGAAATGCATTCACACTGATGGCTTTTTAGCGTTAGTTTTACATTTTTTCAATTTTAAAAGCATAATAAATTAGTAGTTTGCATACTGCAAAAAGATTTTGTCTTAAAAACTCTATATACAGAGTTCTTTGTAACATATTTTATATATAGTTTGAATATACAGTGAATTATTTTCCAGCATTGTTGTTTCAATCCTTTGAGCAGATTTGTTGATAATTGAGTTCTTTATAACATATTTTATATACAGTTTGAATATACAGTGAATTATTTTCCAGCATTGTTATTTCAATCCTTTGAGCAGATTTGTTGAAGTTTATCAACAAAAAATGGCATAGTTGATGTTAATCATGTACTAGTTGTTTATTTATGACTAGTTGACAGAAAAATAATGATTAAAATGACCAAATATACTACCAATGGATGGAAATCAGTGAGTAAATAAATGACTAAATATACTACCAATTGACGCTAATTAATGATTACAATGACTAAATAAATTTGGTCGCGAGATAAATGACTGGCAATAAACTACCAATGGTCACGTGACTAAATATACTACCAAAGTGATGACTAAATATACTACCAAATTACCAAATATACTACCAAATTGATGACTAAATATACTACCAAATTTATGACTAAATATACTACCAAATTACCAAATATACTACCAAATTGATGACTAAATATACTACCAAATTTATGACTAAATATACTACCAAATTTATGACTAAATATATTACCAAATTAATGACTAAATATACTACCAAATTAATGACAAATTTTTTTGGTCATAAATTTGGTCACAAGATAAATGACCGGCAATAAACTACCAATGGTCACGTGACCAAACTACTGATCACATGACCAATTTTTGGTAGTTTATTTAGTCATGTATTTCTATTTTTCTACTAGTGCAAAGTCTTTCAAAAAATCTTTGCTACCACTCTTTCCCATCCCAAGAAAGGAGTTCTTGTACTACCGTGACATAAGCCTTGATATGAGAGTTGGGATCACCTTCTCCTTTAAAATTTGGAAGCTCAGGGAGAGGATGTGGTAGTATAACCTGACAAATGTTATAGTCAAGATGCTCATTTAAAAATACTCAAGGTATGTTCCTAAGAGCCTGGCTTATGTGTAGAGGGCCTTGTTACCCCAAACATTTTTGGCGCCCATCATGGGGCCTTGCCCCAATTTAACCCAAAAACTAAGTTTTTGTGCGTTAGGTTTTGTACACAAGAGGATTCTGTGCATCTGTTCATTCCTAACACGCATCTGTTCTTTGTAACGATGCATCTATTCAATCGGTGCATTTACTCAGTGAATCAATGCATCTGTGTTCTAAATCAGTGCATTTATCCAAACGGCGCATATGTTCTATGATTCTGCGCTTTGTACTCTGTAACTGTGCATATATAATAATTGCACATCTGTTCTTTCTGTTAGCGCATTTATTATTTGTAACCGCGCATATACTAGATCTGCGCATTTGTGTTCTATTTCTGTGCATCTATACTTTGTAGCTGCGCATTTGTTCTAACAGTGATTTAGGAGTTATTTATTGTGATTTTACTAACGCTAACTTTTCTCGTAGGAATATTCTCAGATCTGCTTGCAGGTTAGGGGTTGGTTTAGTCATATAGCTACATTTGTTAACTCATCTCTAGATCTAATTAGCCAAAGGAAAGTAAATGGTTTGTTCATGCAAAATCTCATTTAGCTCTAACTAGGAGGATTGTAATTTGATCTTGTTGCATCAACAACTCAACATAGTCCCTACTAGAAAGATATAAAATTGAACCATTGCTATCTTGCTTCTTTCAAAGTTAACAATCGTGTGGGTGCCCAAGTAGCTTAACTCATTTAGTCTTTTTTCATTTTAATTAGGGGAAAAGAACCATTGTCTTTCGTGTTTTCAAAATGATAGTAGGCCTATGCTCTCCCCTTTCTTGGGTGACCAGAATGCCAAACCTATCATTTTGCATGTATAGCCTTTAGAGAGGCATGCCCTTGGATATCCTTCCGTCCAAGTGGGAACGACCTTAAGTGGTAACAAGCTAAAGCCAAGCTCTGCCTAGCCACTATAAACAAATTGTGCTTGAACCGAAAGCTTCATGCAATGAGTGCTGGTTAGTTATACCGATAGCCAACCTCCCCCAAAACCCTCCAAGGTGCAACCCTTGAAGGCTGGGAGACTCCATAACAAAGAGTAGCGTTGCCGCATGTATAACCACTTGAACGGTTGCACTTACTAATTATCTATTGTTTAGAAGCCAAAATCCCCTATAAACTAGTGCCAGAAAGGGTAATTATCACCTTCCAAAGATGCCTCACGTAACAGTGAGAATTTGATTCATATTGCCCTTGCCATCCTAGGATTTGTACTTATTTTTTTAGTCAAAAATCTTTAAAAAATCAAAAACCATGAAAATACTCTTTGTGTTTTGCTGTGTCTTCTTGCCATAGTTGAAAAAATCAAATCAAAAAGACCTACTTTCAAACTAGAGCAAACCAAAAACATCATAAAAATGTGCCAAAAACATTGCAAAATCAATCAAAAACACAGAGCTGCGCATTTGTCACGTAGAGCTATGCATACATTTTGAGTTGTGCATACACTTCGACTTTCCATACATTTATTGTCTGTTTCTGCACTTTTGTCCTTCACCAGAGCTATGCATACATTAGGACTTGCTGCGCATTTACCTTAGATGTAACTGCACATTTATTTCTATGCATATATCACAGTGAGCATTTCCCAGTCTTTTCAGAGAAAATTTTCAACCTTTTAGGATACCCATTTTAGCCTTGTTCTAGTTTCCAATATCAGATTTACCATGCAATCGCTTCTCCTATCCATTTTTCGTGTCATACCCTCTTTTCTGTTGGACATCTTGCCAAAACACTTCACCATTTTTCCCAAAATCAAACCAAGTATCAAAACCTGCTAGTGCAAAGCAATTCTAGATCATATCAGTCTCAAACAAACCTAGTAAGTCTCCATTGTCAAGTATCTATCATCCTTTAGAACTTCACTAGTGGCTTGTGCAAAACTAGTCTATATCAAGTAATCAGATTCAAATCATCCTTACTTTTGGCTACCATTTTGTCTCAACCACCTTGTTTGACACCATTGGTCTAAGGAAACCCTTGTTTGAACCTCATCACCACAAGTATCCCCTTCACCGCAACCTCCAAGCACACCTTGTCAAAACTTCCAATCTCACACCACCCCATCCCAAGTCAAATTGCATGGTCTTAACTAGATCCCAAAAACAAAAACAACTTGAAATGGTGAGCACATCTAATAAGATCACCCCATCCCCTCGCGAAAATGATGAGGAGTTTACTCCTGAGGACATTCTAGATGCTCAACAAGACCAAAAGTTCCAACGTATGATGGACAAATTGCTCAAACAAGACCCTAGCGAATTCTTTCTTTACCTAGCGACACAAGGATCCAAACTCCCCAAAGACTTTGACATCAACATGTTAAAGGAAACCGAAGAAGAAAGAATCCCTGAGGAAAGCAAATGAGAGGAAAGAACCATAAACAACTGCAAGTCGACCATTGACTCTCCCAACCCTCTAGGCTTATTGACTCAAAAAATCAAAGCCTTGCAGCAACAGTTCGCTGACATGCAAATAGGAGCATCAACAAAACACTATTCTTTAGATGATATCTCACCATATCCTTTTGACAAGACCTTGATCATGATACCTTTCCTCTCAAATTTTGAGGTACCAAAATTTGATAAATATCGTGGAAAGGGTGATCCAAGGGATCACATCAAAGAATTTAGCACAGCATGCCTTGAAGTCACCCACAATGATACATATCTCATGCAACTATTCCCAAGGAGCTTGGGGGGACAAGCTATGGAGTGGTTCTCACAACTACCTCCTAGCATTCGAACCTTCAACGAACTAGTGGATAAGTTTGTCATACACTTCTCCTACAACATTAAGCACGACATCTCACTTTTAGTTCTTTGCAATACTAAACAAAAAGGTGGAGAATCCTTTGCCTCTTTCTTACAAAGATGGAGACAATTGGCAAGTAAATGTCCGCATCAAATACCAAAGAAACAAATGCTGGAAATGTTTGTCCACAACTTACACGCTGACCTCAGCTACCAAATTCAAATACAATGCCCTGCTTCTTTTAGCAAGGTCATTCAGATGGGTTTACTCATCGAAAAGGCGTTGATAGTGAAAGGTCAAATCAAACTTTACAAGGACACTCCTAGTGCAAATGTCGACACGGATAAACCACAATTTTGGACTAAGAATAAGAATGTCGTGAATGATGGGGTGGTTGATGCCAAAAATGTGGCACCAAAGCAACCAATTTTCACTTTAACAAGCCCATAAAACAACCCTCCACAAAATAAACCATGAAACACCAAATCATGATTTACAACCTATCAACCTAGGAGAAAATTCACACCTCTAGGAGAATCATTGGAAATCAACCTACAAAAGTTACTATCGAATAAACTCATAATGCTTCCAACGGCGTGGGAATATGAACTAAAGGTCAAACCTCCTTGGTGGAATGACAGTGACTTCTATGAATATCACCAAAACAAGGGACACAAAACCAATGACTGTATTGTGCTCAAACACAGCATTCAAGACTTGTTGGACCAGAAAAAGGTATCACTTGATGGGCATGCCTCTAATGATGATCACTTGGCATTCAAGGATCTGCTCCCTAACCATGGGCAGGGAATGTCGTCTAATCAAAACAATAGTGGAGCTAACAACGCCAATTATAAAAACGTATCATTTGACTATGTTGTTAACCATATATCAGAGAGTGATTCACATATCAATGTAATGACTATAAATAAAACCCCAGATTGTAATGTGACCACTCGCAATGGAAAGGTTACTCTAAAGGGAGTCTCGTCCAAGCCTTCCTCTCCATCCAACCAGTATAACATCCTAGTTCAACTTTACAAGACTCTCGCGCACATCTCCATCTTAGAACTTTTGCATTTGTCCCCATCTCATAGAGCCATTCTTGACCAAGCTCTTTCAGAAGCCACCGTTCCCACAAACCTCATTGAAGAACAGTTTCAGACCATGGTAGGTCATATTACCATGTCTCATTTCCTATCATTCACTGAAAAGGATGATATGTCAATCACCTAACCTCATAATGCATCTCTCCACATAGAAGCCTTCATCCACAAGCACAAAATAAAAAGGGTGCTAATCGATGGAGGAGCCAGTTTGAATATTTGCACATTAAAACTAATCCTTGCATTGGGGTTTTCAGAGAATGATATCGATCCTAAAAATAAAATCACCATCAAAGCCTATGATGAAGAAGAAAGAACTTCAAAAGGAGTAGTTGTTTTGCCTATCAGAGTGGGACCTATAGTAAAGGATGTGGTGTGCCAAGTCCTTGATATGGAGCTTGCATATAACATTCTCCTTGGGAGACCTTGGATACATGCTATGAAAGTAGTGCCTTCAACCTATCACCAGTGTATAAAATTCCCCTATGAAGGCCAAGAAATCACCATCCAAGGTGATTCCAATCACTTTCAATATTGCAACTCCATTCACTCTAAACATGAAGTTGTAATTCCCCATAACTGAGCCTCTACTTCATCTTCATCCCATGTTGACCCAACTTCACTCCCTTTCACATTAAAGGCACCCCAATCTCACCTCAAGGTCAAAGACAAAGGTCTCAGTGAATACACAATTGCACAATCCTTTTGCTTATCACAACTCCCTATCTCCCCTAGATCCTATGGAAAGCCTTCCATGAGCAAGCCCAAAGTAGTAGAAACTACTAAAGGTTCATTTGTCAAATGGGGAAACCTTGAAGATGAGAGTGATGAAAAAGACATCCTACAATGGTTATATAACAATGAAGACATTCTATCCAAGAAACAAGACCATCACTCCACAGTACAAACTGAACAATATGGTCAAGGATTCTCAATACTACAAAGAATGGGATATGAAGGTCATGGGCCCATTGGATTGTGAAAAGAAGGTATCACTGAACCTATCCAACCTCATACATTAACAGCCCGAGACACTATAGGGCTAGGCTACACCGGAAAAGAAAAGACCAAAGGAACAAATAAGAATAAAGGAAAACAACCATAGACATCTGTTACTAACCTAGTAGATCAAATTCATCGACTACAAGGATGGAGTGAGACTGACTCCAATGAATATGAATGGGATAGTCTCTCTAAACTATCTTGTGATGAAAAAGGCATAGATGTGGTCCATGAGGATGACCCTACCCATGCAACTAATGAGGGACAAAGTCCAAGGGCTAGACCTCTAGAGTTTGATCCGCATAATAAAGATAGTGAGATTCGTGAGGAAAGAATGATACCGCACTTGACAGATCAACTTGTGGAAAGTACCATCGTAGGCATTGTCAACACTTATAATGACGACCTTAACTCCTCCATCTTGACCATCAATATCCTTGAACCAGACCAACCCAATGACCCTCTACCACTAGTGCATCCAGAACTCATAGATTGGGACCTACAAGACACTCCCCCTGAGCTCGACACCTTTCAAAATGATGAAGCCATCATAGACTTTCTAGAGCTTAGGGACCATATACCCACAGGGGATCACAAGGCTAGCTATGCCATAGAACTCAATGACAAGGCTTATTTTGGAGAGAGTGTCAAGCCTTTCAGTCTCAAAAATGTAAAAATGAAAGAAAGATCTAATGGTGAAAACCACTCTGCGATAGTATTAGATCGTGAAAATAGTAAAAATATGAAAGTCAAATCCAACGGTGAAAACCTCTCTGAGGCGCCGAAGGATGAAAGGCTTGACCCTCTCCCCAATCTAACACATCAAGAGAGATCCTCGATCTTGATAGAACTAGCAGAGCAGATCAACATCAGTACAGGTGATAATCCAAGGATGATCCATATGGCACAATCTTTAACTGCACAGGAAAAACTAGAGTTCATTGAATTCTTCAAAAGGAAACAAATCAACTTTGCTTGGTCATATGCGGATATGCCAGGGCTAGATCCAAATCTCATAATGCATCACTTGTCCTTAGCTCCGAGAGCTAAGTCAGTTAAGTAGAAACTTAGGAAGATGCATTCACATGTCGCCCTCATGGTAAAAGAAGAACTGAAGAAACTGTTAGATGTCGGGTTCATCAGACCAATAGACTATCCCAAGTGGATTTTAAATATAGTGCCAGTTGCCAAACTAGATGGAAGAGTTCGACTGTGTAATGACTTCAAGGACTTGAGTAAATCTTGTCCAAA
This sequence comes from Cunninghamia lanceolata, assembly GCA_027924645.1. Taxonomy (NCBI): domain Eukaryota; kingdom Viridiplantae; phylum Streptophyta; class Pinopsida; order Cupressales; family Cupressaceae; genus Cunninghamia; species Cunninghamia lanceolata. The sequence continues at coordinate 2,791,655 of BSBN01000908.1, read as the reverse complement.
AGATGATTTCCCTTTGCCAAACAATGACATTATTGTAGATCTCACGACAAGTCACACCATGTTGTCACTAATGGATGGTTTCTTGGGATACAACTAGATCAAAATTGCACCTGAGGATCAACACAAGACCACATTCACATGTCCATGGGGCACCTATTGTTGGTGTGTCATGCCATTTGGATTGAAAAATGTAGGGGCAACATATTAGAGAGCTATGACCACAATCTTCCACGACATAATGCACACCATAATGGAATATTATGTAGATGACATCTTGGCAAAATCACTCACAAGAGAAGGACACCTGGCAGTGTTAGACAAAATCTTCACAAGATTGGAGCAGTTTAATGTGTGCTTCAACCCAACGAAGTGCGTATTCAGAGTCACATCTGGAAAGCTTCTAAGATATATCATGTCTATAAATGGAATCGAAGTAGACCCAACCAAGGTGAAGGCTATCATGGAAATGCCACCTCCCAAAAATCTCAGTCAACTAAGGTCTCTACAGGGAAAACTGCAATCTATCAGAAGGTTCATTTCTTAATTGGCAGACAAGTGCCACCCATTCACGCACCTCCTATATAAGAACATCCCTTTCAAATGGATTGATTCATGTGAATAGGCATTTCAATAGTTGAAAGAGTATCTCATTAAACCACTAGTATTGATGCCACCGATCCAAGGTAAGCCTCTGCTACTTTATATCTTCACCACACCAATAGCTCTGGGAGCACTCCTTGCACAACAAAATCATGAAGGGAAAGAACAAGCAATCTATTACATTAGCAGAACACTGGTTGGCTATGAGCTACAATACATGCCAATTGAAAAAGCATGCCTCGCTGTGGTCTTCGCTTCACAAAAATGGAGACATTACATCCTATCGCATTCCATCAAGCTAGTAGCAAAAAATGATCCACTAAAGTATTTGCTCAACAAAGCTACCCTTATAGGTAGATTGTCCAAATGGGTCATGCTTCTTAGTGAGTTTGACATCGAGTATGTAGACAGACACACAATAAAGGGTCAAGTACTTGCAGATCAGGTGGCAGATGCGCCTTTAACATATGATAACCCTTTGAACTTCAAATTTCTAGACGAGTCCATCTTTCACATAACCACAATATGGAAACTCTACTTCGATGGCTCCTATACTCAGCATGGGTCCAGGGAAAGTATCTTGTTGATCACACCTAATGGTGACACCATCCCAAAATCATACAGGCTACTCTTTCCTTGCACTAACAATGTAGCGAAGTATGAAGCCCTGGTCATTGACATCAAGTTGGCAGTTGAATGGAACATTAAAGAACTTCAGGTGTATGGCAACTCACAACTGGTCATCAACCAAGTGAACAATGACTACCAAACAAAATATGAGAAGTTAATCCCATACAAATGGATGGTAGATGACTTCAAAGAATACGTTGTTGAGATCTCTTTTGAGAAGATACCAAGGATAGAGAACAAAGCAGCAGACGCCATGGCAACGATTGCATCTCTCCTCGATATCCCTAATAATCAATCACGTTATGAGTTCTTGGTAGAGCCAGTGTGCCATCCTGCATACGACACTCCCAAATCTCACATCATTTACCATATTGTAGGATCTGATTCTCCCTTGTACAGAAAATTATTTGCTTATCTTAAAGAGAATACTCTACCACCTAATCACTCCAATAGCCAAAAGCGAACCTTCATTTGACAAGCATCTCATTATGCCATTATTGCCAACACCTTATATCGATGAGGTCTCGATGGTACTCTCCTTAGGTGTCTCGATAGTGAGGAATATCAAACTTGCCTGAGCAAAGTGCACGACAGTATATGCGGGACCCACTCTAGTGGTCCTACCCTAGCCAAGAAACTCATACGCATGGGATACTACTACCCAACTATGGAAAAAGATTCCTATCATTTGTAAAGAAATGCAAGAAATGCCAAATCCATGGGAACCTGATACATGCACCAGCACGGGAGCTGTAGCCTTTAACGACTCCTTGGCCTTTCTGTCAATGGGGACTCAACTTAGTGGGCAAGATCCACCCTCCATCATCCAGCGGCCATAAATTCATAATAACTGCCACCAAGTACTTTACGAAGTGGATTGAATTCGTACCCCTCGCCAATGTCACAGGCAAACAGATTGCCTCTTTCATCCTAAACTACATCATTTGCTGCTATGGTATCCCTTTATCCATTATCATTGATAATGGACGACCATTCAAAAACCAAAATGTCAAAGAACTATGTGACAAATTCCATATCCAACACCGCTTTTCCACCCCGTATCACCCCCAAGGAAACGGCTAGGCAGAGGCATCAAATAAAACCATCTTAAAAATCCTGAAAAAGATTCTCAATGATGCAGGTCGTGATTGGCACATCCAACTGAATCCCGCATTGTGGGCCTACTGCATAAGTATCTGCACACCCACAGGTGCAACACCATACTCCCTGGTCTACAGATCTAAAGCCATCTTGCCAATTGAAGTTAAGATTTCATCTTTGCGAGTTTCGTTAAAACGCCTCATAACAGATGAAGAGTACAGAGTATCCAGACTTCAAGAGTTGGAGCTACTGGAAGAGAGAAGGGAATAGGCCTTTAACCACCTCAAAGCTTATCAACAAAGGATGTCTAGAAGTTACAACCACAGAGTCTGTCCCAGGGTATTCAATGTGGGTGATCTAGTGCTTAAGGAAAATCCCCGCAATCAGCAGGACAAAGAAAAGAAAGGTAAGTTTGAACCCAACTGGCTTGGTCCCTATGTCATCATCGATGCCTATGTGTTAGGTGTTTATCAATTGGCCACATCATAAGGTGAACTATTTGATGATCCCATCAACAGCATGCATCTTCACAAGTTCTACACTTAAACTCCAATGCAAGGGAGTCAAAAACAAACAAAAATTTTTTTTAAAAAAAGATAAAAAATACAAAAAAAAAAATTAAATGGAAAAACAACAAAAAAATCATCCTCTGGTGAAAACCTGGCAAACAGACACCTTGGATAGATACCATGATGAAAACTTGGCAAACAAGCGTCATGTATTTTAGCTATTGTACAAATAAAAGCAAGTGGTGAAAACTTAGAAACAGGCGCTATCTACGATAAACCGCCTTCTCCATCTTTCCCAACCTTGTTCCTCATTCATACCTCCTAAAACAGCATCCACCCAATCACATCAGTATACCTACCATGGCTTGTTGTTCGCTCGTCCTTAGCACCTTCTGTCGTCAGGCTGCAATCCAGACTTGGGTCCATCGTGTCATCCGTCTTGAGCCAATCCATTGAACCATTGTCGAACTACGTCACCTCTGAGCTATCACGTAGGCAAGGCCATCTTGTATCAATGCACCCTCAAGGCTTGCTCCTCCGTCCCTTCCATCCATCCTATCCCATTGTCCATCCTCACCATTTTCCATCGCCTAGGTCCTAGGTCCACCAAGTTCACCCTGAACTACGTTGCCTCTGCATCATCACGTAGGCAAGGCCATTTAGGAATGCGCCCCCAAGGCACTAGGTCAGTCCCTTAGGGTCTGTTTCTTCATATATATTTGTCAGTTCATCCATAATAAGTCGATCCTTTGTCTAAACTGGGGGCAAGTCCTCGACCTGGTTACGAAATTGGATTCTTGAATGCCACATGTTTTAAGAGGACACCAATAAGGATTATGATACCTTTCACTAAGACACGCAAGTGCAACAAAGCCCACTTCCAAAACATAAATCTTGACACATGACATCAACCTATCCAAAGCAAAATAAACAGAGATCTAAAAACACTCCAAATGATTTTACCTAAATTATGGCAAGAAAACACATCTAATGCAAGAATGTTTTGTGTTTGTGAGCAGGTTAAGTTCAAAGTCATCATTTTTGTTATTATGTCTTTCTATGCTACTCAAGGAGGTCAAAAACTAGAGAAGCTATGATGGGGGCATAATCATTTTTTTGTCTATTGTTTGTGGATCAATCTTTAGTAATGTGATGACTTTTGTCTAACGACATGATCAGCAAAAGATCATCGAGGACTTCAGAGGTCTAAACATGAAAAGGGGCAATCCTTGCCTGTTGAAACGCAAGAAATACTTAGGTCATCTAGATTCAATTTTGACTAGATGCTTGTATTACCTTGCTATATCAAAATCCATGTAAGTTATACTCAGGTCATCTTGGTTCAATTATACCTGGGTGCTTGTATTTTCTTACAACATTTCAAAAGAGAAAAGAAAAAAAGAAAGTGCCTAATGATGAAACAAGCACTTCAAAATACTTGCAATATCAAGATGGCAAAACCATTCACATCTAGAAAGCATCCACAAAGCATCCATATCCCATGCAATAAAAATTCTATGCAGAGTATCAATATTTGCAAAATAAAAGCTTGTGATCTTTTCATCCGCATTTCCTCTATCCAACAATCTTCTATCTATCATTGTGTCATTTCAACATCGATTGAGTACACTTGGACATATCAAAAACATGATAATCATTTTGCATTAAGTGAAATAATCATTAATTTGATTAGTTCCTTAGCATACATAAAAGTGCATTAAATCATCCACATACATCAGCATAACAAAGTGTCAACAGAAAAATAAAAAACATAGACTAGTACATGTAGATCATCTCATAAACTGCATACTCATTAGATAGCATTCACATTTGCATATTATATCATCAGAAATCATCTAAGTCTACATTCGATCATCATAACATTAGAATCCTAAATCATATAGAAGCATCATATCTCATAAAGCATCATAGTGTAGAATCATAAACTGCATCATCATATAGACATCAACAAACAAAGTGTACAACCATATAAACATCATAAGATGGAATGCATCCATGATAAAAGTCACATAACATAAGCTGCATCATCATATAAATATAACATAAATATGTCCAAGTGTACAATATCAAAGTCCGTCATCTATGAGTCAAATCATAGGAGGTGTATGCATACATCGCAAAAATAATGATATATGTCTCGAGAATTGTACAAAATGAGATAAGTATACATATCAGGCTATCCATGAGCCACCAAAAATGTGTATACATAGGCAAAAATTGGTACAAGTATCAGCTAGCCCTGCTGGCACGGGACACTGCTCCCCGCACTGCCCTCTCCACCTGCCCTTTATGAAGCCACTAACTGGCTCCTGTAGCTAGGTGCCCTCTAGTTTGCTGACACCGCCCCGTGGTACAACCTCCTGTAATACTGTGTTAGCCTACGCTCTAGCAAGCTCACCCTGTATCTGTGTAATTTATGTCTGCAACTAGTGTACCTGGGCCTGCCCCTGAGTCACCTATGTCACCAAAAATCTTGTAGCCCCATTAGTAACTAAGGCAACTACGGTCGCGTCTCTCTCTGCCGTCAAGGCCTGTACCCTTGCCAATGCTATGTCTCGCTCTGTAATAAGACTAGATATCACCCCTGCATCTGCCTCCCTACGAGACTCTGCAACTTGTAGTTGTGCCCTAATCTGCCTCAATTGGCCCCTTAACATAGTAACCCCCTCCAGTGCCTACTGTTATGGATCCATCTAACCTGGAGCCTGGGGCACCTGCGGTGCACCCACAACCTGTGGGACCTATGCTTGCACCTATTGTTGTACAACTGCCTGTTGGGGCACCTGCTGTGGTGCCTGCACCTGTACATGTTGTGCAGCCTATTGCTGTGCTGCCTATTGCTGAGATGGACCCTCCCCCACTCTCCACCTATGTCTCTGCCTACCTCCCCCTCCACCATCCCCTCCATCATCTCCTCTGCCACCCCTATCTCCTCTACCTCCTCTCCCCCTCCTCTGTCTCCTCCTCCTCCTGCCTCCACCACCCTCCTCATCCGACTCCACCTCCTCCAGGCGAGGAGCTAACTCTCCCGATCTTGAGTATTTAGGGAATGGGTGAGCCGTGAACCAGTCCTCATAATCCCGAGTCATGCCAACATCTACTATGTCGTGCCTCATAGGCCAGGCCTAGTATGGTATCTGCAAAAAATCTGCTCTCACCTCCTCATATGAAGCAACCGGGCCCCATTGAAACCACTCCACATAGGTCCTAGCAAACAAGGCCTACCCCTGTGGCTAACCCTATCTCCTCCCAAATTGCCTTAGAACCCAGCTAACAATCTCTCTCCAGGATGTACTGAGTCTGCCCAATCAACTGAGTTTGAAAATAATATGGAAGCTCATCATCCTTATCGTCCCATTGCTCGCAGTCTATATAAGGTCACCAGATAACCCTGTCCACATTATCCAGTTGATGCCTCCAATACTCAAGCTTCCCCAACTTATGTAGGGAAACTACACCTGCATAACCATATGAGTAAGGCTCTCCTCGCTGCCTAGAAAACACACAAATCGACCGAGTCATGGCTATGTGCTCCCATAACCAGAATTGTAACAAAGAGACGCCTACAGACAAATTGCATGTGCTCTGATACACTACCTGATGCATATCATGGTATAAATGAGCTAACACGTAGGCACACCATGCAAAGCGGGTGCCCTTTGTAACCATCCTCTCTAGTGTCCTACCCTAGTGAATGGGGAACCCATGAGATCGTCTATCGGGGCATACCACACCCCCGATCAATACTGCCACAATCCCCAGGAAGTAGTCATAGTAGTCATACATATCCTGCCAAGATATCACCTAACCCCGAAGATCAGGATCATCGAAGACCCACCGACACTCCTCTAGTCCAGCATCATGTTGCGACTCATACTCCACAAGCTCACCCTGGATAGGTAAGTGCAAGATTCTGTAAACATCCTCCAACGTAATAGTCATCTCGTCGGTCGAAAGATGGAGTGTCCCATCCTCACTATGAAAGCGCTCCACTGCAGTAGTCAGCAAATTGAGGTTTGCACGAACCTCAGGCATGAAGCAAACATAATCCAAACCCATAGAACCAAGCGCTACCCAGTTAACCTCTGTAAGCATGTAACGCTGCAACAGCAGCAAGGGAAACTGCTCCCGCGACATAAGCGTATCTAAAATGTCCTCCTGCAATTAGAAAAGCAATGCGTCAACCAACACAATATCAACTGCAAAACTGCTCAACCTATCAAACTATCCTATCACTTACTTAACATATCAAATTGATCAAAACAAGCATATCATCTCTTGTTTAGATTTTATCAATCTCAAAGGTCGCTTATCAATTGACACATCGATCAAGATGCCAATTGAGTCAATTTCTCTAAGTAACTAAGTATCTAAAACAAATGCACCGAACCAGAAGGTAAATGTGCCATTTCACAGCAAATGCACCACATTTGGCAGATGCGCCGTAAAATTGAGCATATGCGTAGCTTCTTTACGAATGTGCAACAACACATAACAGATGCGCACAATGGACAAATGTGCAACAAAACAACATAAATGCGTAGTTTCTTAACATATGTGCAGTTTCCCATAACAAATGCGCTGATTGCACACATGTGTCGATTCATAACGTAAATGTGTCGAACTGGTGCACATGTGCGATTTCGCGTGGCAAATGTGCCGAATCACGAAATGACGCATTCATTTTCCCTAACTTTGCCTAGCATTTATGAGACTAATAAATGATCCTAGGTAAGTTTTGTTGAACTACATACCGTGGTCCTGCCTTGGCTGGCCACCTGAACCGTCGAACACACTCAAATCGATGATCCTCGCGCAATATATCCATCGCTCTACTGACTGCTCTAGCTCTTGTGCTCTCCTAAGCTCTGAAGGACCAATAAACAAAAGACAAGTGTGCAAATGACTAGGATTGTGGACCCAGCTTCTATATATAGCAAGTGAACCCTAACTGGTTGTGTGGCGACCGTGACTATTTCCCAAGCCCATTTCCTACCGTTTCTTCGAACCATAACCTATTTTCTTCACCCTAACCTAGTTGTTCCACCTTCTTCATCGTGAGATTGTCCATCTCACGCCCTCTAATTTTTATTCCCGTCCAATCTCCCGACGGGGCATCCTACTGTTGTTAAACCTGTACTAGGGGCAAACTGGGGCATGTATCATTATCAGAAAATCTTATTCTTTGAAACAACGTGATAAAATACATTGCATCATAGAGGGGCAAAATGTATACACCTAAAAATGACATGACTCTGTCCAAATAAATATTCCTAATATCTATTTCAATCTAATTTCTCTATCAATAAATAAATATTTCAATTTATTTATCTGATTCACATTCCTCCACAAAATTAAATAAAATCATTTATTTAATTAAAATTCTCCAAAGTTCTTCTAAATTAAATAATACCAAATTATTTAATTAATTCTTCCAAAATTCCTCTAAATTAAATAATATCAAATTATTTAATTACCTCTTCTAAATTCTAAAGTCATTCTAAATTAAATAATGTCCAATTATTTAATTAGTTCTTCTAAACTTAACATCCTCTATATTTAAATAAATCAAAACATTTATTTAGAATATCTATTTCCTCTTAAAAATGGATTAACACCAAAATTAATTCATGCAAATCCATGTGCACACTTAATTGAATATTTTAATATTTAATTAATTGTTCCCTCACACATGTCCTATTTGTCCTCCACTTCCAATCAATTAACTAATCAATCAATTCACTTAACTGAGTAGTCTATTCTGTTAATTGGATAGTCTATTCAGTTAACTCCTTAATCTATTTCTGTTAACTCCCTTATTGCATAAAGGAGTAGGACACTTGTCCTCTTCCTATTCACGCACATCCTCTCAACCTTCCTCAACCGTTGATCTTCTTATTCATTCTCAACCGTTGATCTTCTCTCTCATGAGCCTATAAATACAACCCCTATTCCTCCATTTCAATCATCAAAGCTTTTAGTAAACTTACTTTGCAAAATTCACGTCATGCCTTTGGCACCCAAATCCATCCATAGCTTGCAATCATCCTTTTTATTGTATTGAAGCTCCTCTTCATTACAAGAAGTATCATAGTGGTTTCTCCATTGTCATCTTGAAGAACAAAGCAAGGAAGTGTGCTTTCTAAGGGCTTCATTCACATACAAAGATCAATTGAGATTAGGCGACCAATGGAAGCTACGAAGTAACAAGGTTTGTTGAGGTATCGTTCTTTGTTTTCAATCTTGTTTATTTCCATTTTCATTGAGTTATTTGGATTACTTTGATATTATTGATAGTACTCCAATTTTTTACTAAAAAAGTTAGATAACTAGATGGTGTCATGTTTATGTTTTGAAAATTGGGTGGAATTGTTTTTGATTGGTTTTGCATTATAGGAATCCACTTATTTGATTGAAACTTATCATGTTGGATGATGAGGGAAAGGGAGGCATGAATGCTTCATTATGTGTGTTGTGAGAATGGAACTTTAGATGAGAGGCCCCTGGTTTGATTCAATCTTATTTATTAAAGTATATCCCTGTGCCTTAGGTTTTTCCTCAATTTTGTTTTGGCAATTTTTTCAACACTCCTAGCCTCAAGGGTCTTGATTCATTGGACCAAGGTTGATACAAGGTCTATGGGTAAGGGTTCATATATCTTTTGAGAGATTTTACAACATTGAGTTGGATTGCTTTGTGTTGGGGTTTGACTGACCCAACTTATTCTTTTTTATGACACTTGACACGTCATGGGTCTTTTATCTTGATGTGCTACATGGAGGGATTTTTGTGCCTTCCAAGCTTCTTGTAAGTTCTTCTTTTTACGAATCAGCTCATTGTCCATTTGGGTGGCCATTTTCATATGGCTTATTATGGGTTGGTATTGTTGATGGATCTTAGCTCGTACACTCACTTAGCATGTTTTGATTTGGTCAATGTTGTGGGGATCTTATTGGATCCCCTTTGGGTCTTTCAAGTTTGATTGATTTGAGATTGAAGTTATTCGATATGAATGTGTGTTATTTCATTGGAGGGATAATTCCCCTAAACTTTATGTGACTTTGTCCTAGATTGAGGGTGCAGGAAACACCACAGGATGAATGAAATGATCACATAAGTGAAACATGAAAATGGAATGGAAGAAATGTGCAAAAATGTGAAAGAACCCATCTCAAAAGGATTTTCTCTTCATGCCAAGTTCACAAAAATATGTGTTGGTGAATCCAGCATCAAATGTGAAAGTGATGATGAAATGGGATAAAAGCAATGAAAATCCCAAAAACTTCAATCAAGATGTTTTTGTTCTTCACGTCGGGTTCACCAAAATATGTACTCCTCACAACATGACTCAGGCACAAACGCGGATGAGTCATCTTCAACACATCACACGAACCCTCTCCTTGTCATGGATGACCTCCAAGTCACTCCCACTCTCGTGGCAGAAGCTAGTCGAGTGGAGGCATAACCCAGGGGTGGTTCTCTTCTTATGGGATCAGAACTTCATGGAGAGCGATCGACCAATTTTGGGGCTTGTTGTTTTTTAATTTTTGTTCTATGACCGTGATAGTAGAGATAAATGACCTAAAGGGTCACTAGCCATTAATCTCCTATTAGGATTCCTTGAGTTCCAATGCATAGATGGATGTCAATTGTATTCGTTGATGTTTCTTTTCCATTCTAGATAGTTTTTGTGTTCTTGTATTGTTTGGATGATCCTAAGAGTTTGTTCTTGTTTTTCAATTGCTTGTTGTGTCAATCATGCTCTAGGATGTATTTCATCTATCCCCTCAAGGATAGCCCTAACCCACTTGCCTCAAACTCCTAATCACATCAAATTCTTTGGAGAAGAACAAGTTAACTAGGGTTGACCAAGAATTGACCTAGGTTTTGCCTAGTTTGACTTGTGAATTGTGAATTGTACCTCATGGTGGTATTGAGGGTTTGACTTTGTGTTTTAGAATATTCCTCGTGATTGAATCAAGGGTTTTGAGTTTTTTAATGTTTTAATGTTTTTTTTATTTTCAATATATGCAACTGATTTATGAATGCAATATGATTTTTGGTTCCTTTTCTCAAATGTAAAGTGAGCTAATTAATCCAGAAATTGAAGTATGTATGCAATCTACTATGATTTTCCCTAATGCAAGCTATACTATGTTTTTGTATTTTCAAAAGTGATTTTTGGTTTAATCCAAGAATACTTGGAATGAATTTAATCTATAATTGCAATTTAACAACTCAAAGCAAAGCTAATCTAATCAACTTGAAATAAACCTATCAAGGAAATTGCAACAACAAGATTACTATTTCCAAGAGCAAAGATGAATTAATTAACTATTGAAAGCATAAAGAACATGTATCCTCTTTGGCACATGAGCCTAGTGTATCCTTAGAAATCCTTTGTGTAGCAACCTTTCCTTTCCTTTGCAATAGTAGGGAACTCCTCTTAGCGACAAGGATTGAATGGCTATCGATTTGAAGCGGGCTATGAAAGCTATGATTGAAGCACTCAGGCTTGAAAATTGGTGAGTGTAAAAATGCTAAATTAAGATTTTTGAAAATCTTGGGCAATACAACTAAAAGAAAAAGGCACCTAGGTCCTGTGAAGAGTAGAAGAATGCTAAGTGGAGAGCAAAAACAAAGCTAATGAATGGCTACAATATTAAATTTTCCTCTTATGGGAAAGCTTTGAAGCTTTGCAACAATGAAAACTAATGAAATGAAAGCTTTGAAGCTTTGAAAAACAAAAGAAAGAAACTAAGAGGCTTAAAGGCCTATGAAGAATATTTAAAATCTTATGAAGATGGGAAGAGCATTCTCCAACTTGAGAAATAATGAAGAGGTGAGGGGTATTTATAGCTTGGAAGGGCACATGAGAGGGGGTAATTGATTGAAGAGTTAACTCCCTTGATTAGAGAGTTAACAAGATTGATTAGGGAGAAGATTGGATTTGATCGGGAGTGAATAGGCTTTGATAGTCTTTCACAGAAGAAGAAATGGAGTTAGCATGAGATTGATTGAGAGAAGAGTATAATTGATTTGTGAGTTAGAATGGAGTGATTGGAAGTCTTGAATCAGTCAAGAAAAGTTTGTGATTAGTTTGGGAAGGTGACTCATACAATCAAACTCAATTTGGAGCAAATTTGGGCTACAATTAAAGAGAAACTCATGGATGAAAATATGATAGGGTCACCCAGTTCATTGGTAGGGTTGCCCAAGGGGGGCCCTAGGATCCTCTAAGGGTGACCCTAGGAAGGAAGATTCCTGGGTGAAAACTGAAGGTTGGAGCATGGTCCTAGAAGGACAAAGATGCCATTTGGATTTTGAAATTGGTCAAAAGGAAAATTTAAGTAGGATCCCCTTGTTCACCAATAGGATCCCTTAGGGAGAAACCTAGAAAGGAGGAAAACTAGGTAAACACTAAAAATGGGGATAGGTCTGGGAGGTCAAATAAATGCCTCTAAAGGTTTGGAACAGATGAAATGGACTTAGAGAAGATGAATTTCCCATGTTACAACACTTGTAGGCCATGTTGAGAAGGCCAAAAAGTGAAGAATATGAAATGGTGACAAAGGGGGAATGAAGGAGGAACATAGTTTCATAGGTTGGCTAGGGGTTAGAAGAGAAAGGATGAAGAAGGGAAATCTAATCCACGTGTTGCTAAGAAGAAGGCTTATTGAGAGGTCATATATAAATGCGTACATATACATTTTTAGAATTACAACTCATCATAGGATCACCATGTAGGCCCATGCGTCTTTTTAGTGCTTATAGGGTCTAGCTCCAAATTGTACATAGAATACATGCTTATCCTATTAAGATGTTGCAAGATGCTTGCTCTGATTATACATGCAAGAGTTTGGGCGTGAAACATTTTACATGAGAATGTGAAACCTAAAATAACTTTGGTGGTCCACGGTTATGACCAATTCCAAGCAGTCTTCAACAAATACAATGGATAAGAATAATCATTTGCTAGGAGGTGGTTCCAACAATTTGTACGTACCATTCTCTCTTCTTAGAGATACTACCACAAGTAGCACCAACATTTCCATTGTAAGGCCTCCATGGGAATATGGCTTGGCTAGTTCTAGTCCTAATCCTAAAATCTATCCTTCATCTACATTTGAATTGCACAATCTTGAAATTTGTTATCAAAATGCCACTACTAATGACTTGATCATTCCATGCTCATTTCCAAGTTGCTAGCCTTGTTTCAACCCTATTGTTTAATCTTCTTTTGACACCACCAACATTACCAATACAATCCCTATTACCAATCCCATCACATCTACTTTGCCAAGCCAAGTTGAAAATTAGTGTCTTGTGTATTTCTTGGAAGAGTCTACTATGATACCCCCACCTAAGATATATAGTTGATATTCACCAAAACCATTGACTTTTAGCACTAAAAATGTTAGTGCTAAGAATTTCTATATAAATTTAGGATTATTGGATCAAATAATGAAAAAAATCAAGCTTCCTCCATCTAACCCCAAAAATAACAACAAAAGTAGTGCCAACAACATCAACTATGATATTAGCCTTCCATATATGGCTAGTAATACTATTCTCATGCATTTCCCACTAACAATGTTACTTTTGATTTGTGTAGTGTTGACATACAAAATGTGATAGACTCAAATTATCAATGTATGTATTTCAATCAAGACCACCAATTGCAATTGGAGAAATATGGCATGAATGATACTTAAGCTCATCATTGATGAATTCCCAACTAACCATCAATGCTACAATTCTATTGTCAACAATCTAGGCACTCTTTTGGAGTAGATTTTGTAAGAAACCACTTTAAAGATAACTGATATGGCCAATCGAAAAGACTTTGTTACAATGAACAATATTGTCTCCTCATTCTATTTTAAATTCTTTTATCAATGTTGATGCCTTGGAAGCAAAAATATAACAATTCCCTGTGATTTAATAGTGGATAATGTTTTATTTCTGCAAATAGTAACAAAGAACAAATGTAAATGTGTATATTCATGTACTTATTAAATGCATTCCATAGTTACAAGTTTCAAATGTTTGTTCCAATAAATTCATGTCACACTCTCAATACAATATAAATACAAACAAAAACATAAGGCAGGTACTAGCCATTATGTGGCACTTATTTTAAAAAAGGTGTTATGTTTTCTTCTAAATTTTTTTTCCAACCCCTCCCTTTAATTATTCAAAAAATATTGAATTATTTAATTTTATGAGCAAGTTAAGTTTTCAAAGATTTATTCTTTTTAGCTTTCCTCCCATTATAATGTTCACTTGTAACTTATTGTTCATAATTTCTCTTGAATTTTATATGTAATTCAACTTTTATGCAATATAAAAGATGAGTTTGATTTATTTTAATTTTGAATTTATTAATAATTAAGCTTTACAGTTTTATTTTTGGCTTGGCATTTTTATTTTATTTTTTTGTTGTTAAAATTTTATAGTTTTAATCTTGGTTTGTTGTTCTAAATATTTCGTTGGATAGTTTTATGAGTTTAATTTTTTTAATAAATTTTTATTATCTTTATAAATAAGATATATTTAAAAAAAATTATCTTAAATTTTTATGATTTAAAATTTTTTATATTAATTTTAAATCAAAGTTGAAGAATTCATATTAATAGATTTAGTTGATATCATTCTTTTTAATTTTTAGAGTTTAATACCCTATAGTTAGAATTTTATGGTGTGGACCATATAGTTTGACTCACTATATTTCTATATAATTGTTTATATGAAACTTTAGTAAAATGTGATTTTTTTTTATAAATAATATAATATATTATTCTAATTTATAATTATATTATTTTATAAAGAAAATTAGCTTTCAAAAAATAATCTTTAAAAATACATATTAATTACGCCGAGAGGTGAAGCTTAGAGGCATTATACAGCCACAACACGATTGCAAGTTTTATTTTGCTGATTTAAATTGACGGTTTGTTAGCTGTCATAAAATAAAATGAATTAATTTTTAATGGTAAATGGATTTTTAGGGGAATACTTGGGTCATTAGGGTTTGACATGATCTCCTGGGTAGTTATTTGGGTTGGACGTGAATATGGGAAAGATGCATTACAGTCTGAGAAAATCATCTCCAGGTGGAAGGTTTGAATCCCAGTCATGTCAACATCGACGTCAAAATGTGCCACAAAAGTAACAAAGTCCCCCATGTTTCACAAGATAGGGAGTTTTTGGGAAAAAAACACAACAATCTTATTATCACCATCTCCAAGGTATTTTCTCTCTCCATTCCCAATTGATTTGGGAAGCTCCTTTCCATACACTAGGTTTTATATTAAGCCATTTATAATTGGGTTTCCTAAGCCAAAATGATCAGAGAAATAGATTTCAGCAATAATGCTCCTAATCTGATGAATATATTGAATGCTAATGTGTTCATTAGAAATGTTTAAAAATAGGTTGTAATCAAAATTGTGTACAAGACAAAAAAAAGGAACACAAGATGGCAGTGTTTGCAATGCCTCTGATGGTGGCCGCAACAGGTGCAGCTGTGGCCATGGGAGCTTACTACGGCTTCCATCCTCCTGTAATACCATGATTATTATTTTCATTATTTTCTTTTTCAATTTGATTTTTCTTATGTTTTTTGACAGAATTATACTTCTGTTTGTAAAGTTTGGATATTCAACAGGGTTATTAGGGAGAAGCAAAGGAATTGGTCACAAATGAAAATAGGTCGTGAAGAAAAATAAGTATGTTATGCCTGTTCATCTTTATCAGCTTAACAGGTTGATTTTATGGTTTACAGTGAAAATCCTAATTACCCACATGAACTTCAAGTGTATTTGAACATTGGCAAAATCAATCCCTACTGGGATTTCATTAATTTAAAACATGGTTTCCTATTTTCTAGGTATGGATAATATAGGGCTTAAGGATTGCTTTGTGGATAATTGGAAGCTGTATTATTCATTATTTTTCAGGATAAGGTGTAAGATTGACATGTCTGATATCTGTACCCAATCCATCTTCAAGAAGAAGAGGTGTAGCTACGGCCATGGGAGCTTACTGCGGCTTCCATCCTCTAGTAATACCCTGATTATTGTTTTCATTATTTTCTTTTTCAGTTTGATTTTTCTTATGTTTTCTGACAGAATTATACTTCTGTTTGCAGAGTTTGGATATTCAATAGGGTTATTAGGGAGAAGTAAAGGAATTGCTTGCAGATGAAAAGAGGTCGTCAAGAAAAATAAGTATGCTTTGCCTGTTCATCTTTATCAGCTTAACAGGTTGATTTTATGGTTTACAGCCAAAACCCTAATTACCCACATGAACTTCAAGTGTATTTGAACATTGACAAAATCAATCCCTACTGGGATTTCATTAATTTAAAACATGGTTTCCTATTTTCTAGGTATGGAAAATATAGGGCTTAAGGACTGCTTTGTGGATAATTGGAAGCTGTATTATTCGTTATTTTTCAGGATAAGGTGTAAGATTGACGTGTCTGATATCTGTACCCAATCCATCTTCAAGAAGAAGAAGACTAGGTTTTATTTATCTGTTTGAAAAGAGTATGCAATTAGGGCACATGATTATCCTACAAGTGGTGTTTTTGAGGTGAAGCCTCATCAGTGCCCAAGTTTTACATTTTGTAAATCAGTATTTATTGGGACTACAACTCTCAGTTGCTCTGAGCTTAGAGAATTCATAGAGCAGCATGCTGGAAACTACAATGGAGACGCATATCATCTCATTGCCAAGAACTGCAACCACTTTTGTAATGATATTTGTTTGAGATTGACTGGAAACTCTATCCCAGGTTGGGTTAACCGACTTGCAAAAATTGGTAAGTGCAACTCTCTACCTTTCATTTGTCAATTGTTTTCTCCTTTTTAGTGTTTATCTCCTCTGCATATGCTTTTCTGAATGGTTTATAGTTGTGCTAATCAAAAGAATTAGGTCACATTTGGAAGCACATTGATCACAGAGTAGAAAGACATGATATGTCTTAGTTTTACATAAAATTTTATTGATTGTCTTTACAGGAGTTTGTTTTACATTGCATAGTAACACGTGCTTGATGCGGCTAAAAAGTTAGAAGTCTACCTTCCTTGTTTGTGTTTAGTTGCACCCTATTTATGAATCTTTCTCAGTTATTTGTAGAATTATGCAGACCAAACCAATTTTTTTTAATACCTTAATTACATCAAGGTCATAGTGCATTAGGTGAGTCTTCTCACCCTTGATTGACCTCAAAAAAAATTTATAAATCCAATTCATAAGGTTGATCAGTCAAATTTTAACATCCAAATTACATTGAAATGGTCAAAATACTTAAAAGAGTATAATTCATTATTTTTAGGATGTTAAATTATTTTTTCTCTTTGAGCTTAGATAATGGTCAAGCATAGATCTGTATTCTTGCCTATTTTGTTACTATTTTATTACACCGGTCTAAACATGTAAGTTGGTAGTCGGGGCTTTCTACTAAATCTTGTAATCCTCTCTTGTAAGTTTTGGAATCCTTAGCATTCAAACCCAAGTCCTCAGTCGATTTCTAACTTTGTTGTCAAAGATTGGTGGAGATGGGATCAACCACATGTGCCAAAGTGGATACACCCTTCTCCTTCAGTTGGTTTATTAAAGCCTCAGGTAGAAGATATTCACTTATACATCAAATCCAGGGTTCAACCCCCACCCTAACATTAGTCCCATTACCCACTTTCCAAACAAGCCATTGATCAATTAGAGAGAAAGATCAAACCACAACCTTCTAAACTAGAGAAGCATTGTGAGAGGTTTTAACCGGACATCTTATCCAACTAGTAATAGATTTAGGAGTAATGTATTTTTGACAAAGTATCTTATGCCACAATCCTTGAGTGGTAATGAGCCTCCAGACACTTCATAGTAAGAGCAATACCAAATAGATGAATATTTTAAAACCCTAGCCCCCTTCATCTTTGGGTTTGGATAGGGATAACCAATTCACAAGAGGAAACCCAAAATTATCCTTATTCCCTCTCCACAAAAAATGAATCTTTTCTTCCTTATATATTCCAATACCCCCTTTGGGATGTGAGCTAAAGTAAGCCAATAAATTGGAATGGCTTCCAAAATATATTTTTATCAAATAAAGCCTTCCCCCAATAGAAAGCCACCTATTACACCACAGGTTTATGTGTTTCTCTATTTTATCAATCAGCCAAGTCCAATCATTTTTGTCATAGCCATTTGGTTTTAGATGAAAGCCTAGGTATTTAAATCCTTCAGTCAGATCTGAAACCTGATATGAGGACAAATAAAGAATCCACCTAAGTTGTATTATACATATGGTTCCTATCGTTGTCATTAATGTCAACACTGTCACAAGGTTGTCATTGATGTTAGCACTATCTTGAATGTGTGATGGTGTTCATGGTTGGATGTCATGCTGAATACAATTAGGTAACTGAAGTTCATGGTTGGATGTCATGCTAAATACAATTAGGTAACTAAAGTTCATGGTTGGATGTCATGACTTAACCAATGTAGAGTTGAGTATCAAAATTATATTGAGATAGGAATTAAGAAACATCAAGAAGATACATTAATATGGGAATAAGAAGCACCAAGATGATCAGATGTGTTGATGTTATTGATGGTTTGAATCACATATGTTCCAAGCTTCATGGTGTTTGGATCACCGGAAGAATGTTTTGTAGTGCAAAGACAGTGTTGGTCTTGTGAAGATAGTCACTATATGGAAGTAGAATGCTTTGCTTTCCTCCACATTTATAGATATGGCCATGCGGTTGTGAAGCTATGACCAGGATGTAGTGAAGGTGTTAATTCCATAATTTTATATCATTTACTCTTCCATTTTGAAAGTTATGCATGATAGTGAAAGGAAGCTAGGTGTACGGAAAACGCTTCCTACACTAATCTATTGAGGGGAGGAGAGTGTAAATTCAAATTTATCCTAACTATTATAGTAACATTAAACCATCAACATGAGATATTGTAGCAAACACATAATAGAGAAGGTGAGACAGAAGAAGAGAGACACAAGATATACGTGGGGAAAACCCTTATCGGGTGAAAAACCCCACTCCAAAACCTGCACAGTGTATTATCAAAACAAAGAATGTTTACAACACACTTGCAATGCAAGCTCTTAGGAGTCTTTGACACTCGTATTTGGAGACAAACTGGTAGCATAACAGTACCTGTCAAACCTATAATACATCTCCCTCTTCAAGTACCTGTTTATATAGAATATACAAGGCAGTATTGGTCCAAACTTGGAATGGGCATCCAACTTAGCCTCATGGCCCAAAACGCACGCCTAAGGACACTTGGTCAACATTGTAGAATGTGTCTGACACTTGTCCACAACTCCCATCCCAAAGAGGTTGCCTATTTCCAAAATGGGCTATGACAGATGCTCTTACGACACTTACAACTGTCATAGAATCTGTCATAGTAGTTACAACTTACAGCTGTAAGAGAATCTGTCATACACAGGCTATAAATAACATATTCTCTTACAACATGTCGTAGTCCACCTTGGGGCGCCCAAATATGGCTTTTTCAAAGATGCTTCGTGACACATGTCTTCACCTGTCTTACAAGCTTCTATTTCTGACTCTTACATGTCATAGATTCTATCATAGGAATCCGTCATAACCGTTTCGATCAATATTCCCTTACACAACATCCAAGATGCCGACACATGGCAAAATGCTCCTGCCACAAAATTACAAGTTTTCATCTTCCATGTAGGATGACACATCACCGTGCCACATCCCACAATATGACAATATGGAATTTACAATTAATTTACAACATAGGCAATAAATTAATAAATACAAACATAAAAACCAAGGTTGAGACACCTTAATTCCCAATAGATAGAGTATCAACATGTGTCCTAACAGAGTGAGGCATTGTTAAAGGCCTATTGGAATGCTCTGCATTCCTTCAAAAGTGAATGGTTGCCTTTGCGGTTTTGAGGATATGATAATGGATGTGCATTATATGCTTCTTAGTAGTTTCAAGTCTCTTGGTGGTTTGCAACTCAGTTTTTCAAATGATAGCATGTTATAGATTGTTCTTGTTGACTTGGTGTTCTCAAAGTTCATGATTGAAGATATGCGACATAAATTTTTTATGTGTAGAGGCAAAGAAGTGTTTGAAGATGTTGTATGAGTCATGTGGACTCATTTGGAAAAGTTTTATGAAGATCTTTCTTGTTTCCAGTACTGCACAAGGTTTTCAAGTTGATGTGGTCGTTATGCTTCAAGATTCATGTGTTTTTGTTTGAAGGTGTCCTATCTTCAAATAAGCAGAGTGTGTGGATGTAATTCCTTGGTGTTTGAAATTGTGAAGGATGTGTTGGACCTAGTTAGGCAAGTGTTGAAGTTCGCAAGGCATGGATCTTCTGCTGGTGTAACGTGTGGCTTTACTTAGTACCTATCTTCTACACGTTTCATGTTGTACACTATATGGCCGACTTGTAAATGTATTTTTCATATTGTCTTTGGCCGAAAAGGAATGTAATCAATGTAATATCATGTATAAATGGCAAATCAAAGTGAGTTAGGAAATGTGTGATTGCAAAGTAATTGACAGAGCTCGCATGCAAGATAAGGAGTAGAATTGAATGCATTATGATGTGCGACTAAGGGAGAAAGAGCAGAAGTTATTGATGTTGTCCTGATTCATCTTGAAGACATATTTGAGACAGTAATCAAGTGTAGAGTGTGCCTAACTAATCAGATCATCAGAAGAAAGTGTGAAGAGCAATAAGTGCAATCATCAAAAGAGTGAGTTTTAATGTCAGTTTTTAGACAATAGAAAGATTGTCATACTGTAATCTTTTGTAAGTGTGTTCTTATTTCAGGGAGTAGAAGCTTCCTTGGGAGTGACCCTAAAACAAAGTATTTAGGGAGTAGAAGATTCCTTGGGAGTAACCCTAAACCAAAGTTATCAGGGAGTAGTAGCTTCCTTGGGTGTAACCCTAAAATAAAGTTATTATTTGAGCTTCATATATTGTGAGTTAATCCTCACCGTGGTTTTTCCCTTCTAGGGTTTTCCATGTATATCTGGTGTTATGTGTTGATGTGCATTATGTTAATATTTCATGTTCATGTTAATGTTGTGATGCTTAAGGTTTAATCTACTCTAGATAAGTTGAAGTTGTTAAAGTTGGAAATTGTTTAGATACTGATTCACCCCCCGCCCCCTCTTAGTATCCTTGTATGTCTAACAATTGGTATCAGAGCCAAGTTCCTCTGAGGTAATCTTAACTACTTGAGGAAGGTCCAAGATGGCATAAAGTGCATCTAGCAAGATACATAGGTTTGATGGAACCAATTATGCTTTTTGGAAGCTAAGGATGGAAGCCTACATCAACTCTCTAGGGTGTGGTATTTGGCAATTCGTCAAGACTGGTTACAAAGTTCTTGCTACTATTTCTACAAATGCAGATGAATTTAAGAATTATGATAACAATGCTAAGACAAAATTTGCTATCACGAGTGGCCTGAGTTATTCAGAACTTTCAATGGTAATGGGTTGTAGTTCTGCTAAAGAAGTTTGGGATAAACTTGAAACCATTTACAAAGGAGATAATAAAGTAAAACAAGATAAGATGCAGATCTTCAATAGCAGATTTGAGAACCTAAAAATGGCAGAGGATGAAGACATTCCTAGATATATGCTCTGGGTGAATGAGGTAGTCAATGGCATCACAGGTCTTGGTGGAGAAATAAAAGAGGATGAAATTGTGAAGAAACTTCTGAGATCTCTTCCCAAATCTTATAGTCATAAGGTATCTTCTATTGAGAAGAATGTAGACTTGGATACATACACTATAGACAAACTGTTTGGTACCCTTACTACTTTTGAAATGAGAGAGTTTGGCAGAGATGTCCCAAAGAAAGAAGCTGCTTTCAAAGTCGGTATGAAGACAAAGGAAGAAGATGTTGATGAAGAGGAGAGCTCTAATGAAGCTAAAGCAAATTTTGTAAGAAGATTGAAGAAAGGCACTGGAAAATACAAAGGTAAGTTACCTTTCAAATGTTTCAATTGTGGAAAGGTTGGTCACTTTGCTTCTAAATGTCCTCTTAAAGAATCAAGGAGTGGCAACAAAAGAGATAAGTTCAAGAAAAATTTGTATTCCATAGAGAACAATTATTCTTCAGAAGATGAGGATCATGATGATTCAAATGATGAAACACTTTTCTTGGCCCTGAGTGTTGATGACAAAAAGGCTGATGTTGGAAAATGTGAGAAGATTGATGCCTTGCAAGCAAATCAAAACAATGAAAGATCAATGGTTGTATGGACTACCTTTCGTGTAAAAGAAGAAAAAAAGGCTTGGGTAATTGATAATGGATGCTCAAATCATATGACTAGCGACAAAAAGAAGTTTATCATCCTTGAGAAGTGGGATGGTGGCACTGTCAAGTTTGGTGGTGATGAGTCAACACAAATCTATGGAAAATGTGCTATAACTATTAATGGGAAAAACAAGATTGAGGATGTCCTCTATGTCAGAGGGCTGAAACACAATCTTCTCAGTGTCAGTCAGATGTGTAGCAAGAGCTATAATCTCGCTTTTCATGCCAATGGTTGTGAAATTAGGAAGGTAGGGTTTGGAAAACTAGTTGCAGAAGGTATCAAGACATATGGTGATATCTATCATCTAAAGGAGGTAAATGGAAGAACATGTTTGTTGGATCAATCCAGTGAGAGTTGGCTATGGCACAAAAGAATGGGACACAAAAATTTTGATAATATGGTAAAGATCAGTTCTACTCATGCAATGAGAGACATGCCTACGATAATCAAGCCTACAAACGTAGTATGTAGGGAATCTCAAATGGGAAAGCAGACAAAGACAAGTTTCAAAATCAAGGATTATTCTTCTTCAAAGCCATTGGAGCTGATTCACACTGATCTTTGTGGCCCTACAAGAATAAAGAGCCAACAAGGTGAGAGGTACTTTATGTTTCTTATTAACGATTATTCTAGAATGACTTGGGTTACTTTGTTAAGAGAAAAATCAAATGCTCTTGAGAATTTTAAAGTGTCCAAAGCTATGGTTGAAAATGAAGTAGATGCTAAGATAAAATGCTTAAGATCTGATAGAGGAGGTGAGTTTACTTTAAAAAAATTGGAAAGATTTTGTGAAGATCATGGTATTAGGAGACATATGTCAGCTCCTAGAACTCCTTAGCAAAATGGGGTGGTGGAAAGGAAGAATATGACTATGCAAGAGATGTCTAGGGCAATGATGAAAGATGTAGATTTGCCTGATATGTACTGGAAGGAAGTAGTTCACACTATTGTCCATCTAATCAACATAGTTCAACTGAGGGTCAACATCATTAAGACCCCTTTATGAGCTTTGGTATGGAAGACCTTCCATTGTTAGATACTTTACAATGTCACACCCAAAATTTTGACTATATTTTACTTTTTACTTTTAAGTAATTAGTAGAAGATTATGCATGATTTAATGATTTGACATTTAGCGAAAATGTCAGGAAAGATCAATGATATCATGAGATTATGTTTACATGATTAGAATTGACATATGCTAATATGTTATCAAGATGTTATTATTTTATAAGAATTATAAAATGATTATTGATACACTAATCATAGGTTGGTGATTGCAAGTTGTATTCAGGAAACAGGTTTCTGCTCCTCCGAGAAAGGGAGGGAGAGCATCATCAGAGAGAAGGGAATAGACATAAGGAAAACAACAATTATCGCCATCTTAAGTCTTGTGTTGGTGCAAATTAGTGAACTTAGTTGAGTCGAGTAAGTGGTACTCAACCCCCCTTTTTTTGTTTAAGTTTATTTCTCGTCTCGACAAGTTGTCAATGTCATTTAGAGTCTTTTAATGACAGTTTAGTCGTTTACAGTGTAAATGACGTCGTTAACATTGAGTGTTAGTCATTTTTTGACTAATGTGACTTTTCGATGAAAATGACATCCCTTGCATCATAAATGAGAATACGCTTACGTTTGCAATGACGTTGTTGGGAAAGAAAATTAAGTATGCTTTTCAGTTCATGTTTTAATGTCAAGATTCTCATATGTTGTCAAATTGACACGACTCGTTTTTCTTTTTATGTGAAGGGGAGATGGACTCGACCTAATCATGCTTGTGCGTAAGTTTATGCCACATTATTGTAATTCCTTTTGACACTATATATACACTTTATTATTATTATTATTATTGTGTCATTATTCTTGAGAGGTAGGTTGTTAGTTGGTTTTAAAATATAACAACCTATGTTATAGAAGAATTTTCTTTCTAAACCAACTTGAGAGCATTGTATGCTTATCTTTATGAGTTGTTGGTTGTTGGAGAGAGTGGTGCTTTAACACCTGCATCCCCTCTCATTGCATGCTCAAGATAAGATCATTGAGAGGCCTATTACGTGGAGATATTCACGACTTGTTTAGAAGTCTTATAACAAATTTTTAGTGGAGTCTTTAATGCGCTTGAGGCGTAGGTCATTAGAAAGGAAGAGAATGACTTTTGAGTGGGTCATTAACGAATGACAAGGTTATCGTGTAAAAGAAAAGGATATATCGTTGAGATATCAGGTGATTACCAAAGGGATACACAGTTACAGATGATATACGTTCTGGGAGAAAGAGATAACTCTCCAAGTTTCTCGCACTATAGAGTGGAAATTAGGTAGAGAAGGATCTGGGACATGTGGGATATATCTATAAAAACTATGTGTCAAAACATCTCTGTTTTGGAAAAAGTAAAAGCACAACTTATCTTTCACCGAGGTTGAACTCTGCAAGAAAAAGATAACAGATAGTTATCATAGAAAATAGATAGCGTAGTATCATAAGAGTCATGGGAAACCACTGTCTTGGGGAGTTGAAGAAGATAACAACATCGTTATCGAGAGGAGACAAGGGTTGTTATCATAAAATGGAGATTTTACAATGCAACATAGAGGATAACAACATTGTTATCATAAGATAAAGTGAATACCGTCCACCGAGAGAAGCTATGTTAGCATTCAACGTCCATAGAGAGAGAACTTTGTAGTAAGGAGTATTGTTGTTATCATATTTGTAGTATGACATACAAGAGGTATGTTTATCGATCTTTCAACTATTATTCTATTCTTTGACTGTGAATAAGTAAGAGCTCATAGAGATGTTCTCACGTTGATATAGTGTTGAACTCACGCAAATCATTAAACTTGCTTTCATAACAATTGTGTAATCATGTTTTCATAGGATATAGTTAAAGTATCTTACCTAACCATGTTATGGCACTCAAGCTGGTGCGAGTAGCATTAAGAGTTGAAGTATTATAGGCCACCCTTTTTGGGATAAAATGATGTGAACATTAAGTTGATAGGCTTAGAGTTCAAGATAGATTCTATGGCCAAGAGACTTGATAAATCTTTATATGTATAGAGTTTGTGGACTCTGTGGAGGTATAAGAGGCCAAAAGGCTCTAACATCTTGTGTAAACATGAAAACATTTAGTTTTGTTGCCTTTGAGTAAGTATATATGTATGAGGCTGAAAGGTTTTAGGTATCCAAGTGAGGGTATAAATCCTAATACCATTATACTCTGAGCAATTTAGAATATGACCAGTAAACTTTGAATTACTACTACCTTGTGTTAATAGTCAAAGACCTATGAGTCTAGAAAGAGATTATCTATGCCTCAGAGTTATTATTTATTGTGATCATAAAACTCATGATAGAATTTCTCTCATCAAGAGCAATAGAAACATATTGATCTCATTTGAAATATCCAAGGTTGGAGATATGACATCACTTAGGTTTTTAATAAGTATGAAGTAGAATATTTGTGATATCAATGAATCTCATGTATGAGTTTATAATTTATTTAAAAAATGAAATATAGTAAACTCTGGAAGATCAATAAGATTGTAATTTTTGATCTACGATTAAAACTATTTCAATGATTGGATTGACCTTAGTCAAAGAATGATTATTTTAGTAATGGTGTATTCGTATTTCCTTGAGTAACGAGGATTTGCATAGCACCTAAGAGGTTTAGAGAAAACCAGAGTGTACTATACTTAAGTTGTATTATCATATTATTGTACTTGGATTCTAAGTTAGTAATGGGGAACTAAAGAAAAATGGGAAATAGATCCTATAGTCGATGTGGAAGACTATGATAATTCCATAGATGAAACCTTGCTAGTTTTCTCAATGAACTTTTGGTAAGATAATATCATTATGACATGGAAGCAAGGATGTAACATGAAAAAGATTTCTTTGTGTGAAATAGAATTCCTCTTGTCAATGTGTAATACATATCTAGGGAAATAGGTGATCCAAGAATGTGGAAACCTAGATAGCCTATGATAGCATCTATTGCTTATGTTATGTTATCTAGAGAGAGTAAACTAGAAAATGCAAAGATATAGATCTCATAGTTTTTGTTCAATAGAACTTAATTTAGTGCTAAGTGCTCAGAAGACAAAGTTAGCTCAAGGTTGGGTATCACTGGAGTGATTTATTCCAGGTCAGGCATGTTGGGAGATTCGTAACTCAATCCCACGTGATTGTTGTAACTATCATTGTTGATAAAGGTTTATGTGACATATATATACAAGGATGTTATATATGAGTTCATAACCTAACCTATGTTGAAAGTCAGTAGACTTAAGTAGACCAAGGGGTCAAAAGTAGATTATTATATTTTAAGATTCAAATCTATTAGGGTTGAAAGATTGACTTAGATCAAAAGAATAGATGTGAAATGATAGTATTCTTTTAGATATTATATGGGTGATGATATACCTCGAATACTATGCTTATTCATGTTATGTGAAATGTGAATTCAAGCAATGCCAAGTGGTCTAGGAAAGACTAGAGATATTTTTTCTCATGTTTTGTTATACTTGTGCTATTACCTTTGGAAAACAAGGATGTTTGATATTTCTATGTATTAGGTTAGAGAAGCTAAACTCTAGTATTAAAAAAAGGAGGATTTAGGAAACCTATAACTCTTATGTCGGATATGCCATTATATATATTGGTCGATAGATAAGGTCGAGAAAACCATATTGGTTGATAGTGAAAGGTCGAGAAAACCATAGAGAAAGATAGGAAGAGTCTTAGTAGTACTTTATCAAATTTAAGCAATTTTAGGATAGAGTCGAAACTTGTTATATTGCACCAAAGATGTTTTGATATTTGAATCAGAGGGTAGAGTGACAGGAGGTCATAGACCCTACTGCATTGCAAGTATGCAAGGAGGGACTCTTTGAAAGGTTAGAAATACCTAATACTTTATATTGCAAGTATATCCTAGCTTAAGGATTAGCTCTAAGTCAAATTGACTAGAATGGATTACAATACAGACAAGTTTGTGTCTACAGTTACTAAATGAAGAAAATCAAACTGTAGGATGAGATAGTCTCCAAGTTGAGTCATAGGTGTGTGGACACATGACTACATTCATTGCAAACATTTATTTATATTGAATCTTTGGCCAATGTAATGCATCTGTCTCTACATGCATTAGTCAGTTCACCGTGCTCCAGATGGCATAATGCTTCCAGTAGCATCATACATAGTTAGAGGGGATCTATAGTTGTATGACCATGAAGTATTATGAAGGACACAACACTAGGACTTAGATGACAACAACCTGTTGGTTCCATATATCTATACTCTTCGTGAAGGGTAGGACCACTTCCAAGAAGGAAGGTGTGTGGGGGATCGTCGGTCTATGGTTGGAGGTAAAGCACTCAAATGATGCTCTCCCTCCCAAGCAAAAGACAAGCCAAGACTTGTGAAGACAACTATCAATATTCCAGATGCAGTGTACTCCATGTTATGAGTTATGATAGTCAAGTTATGAGGTAAAACTATTCTTTATGCCAAGTGTAGTTTATGTATTGTAAATGAAAAGTGAAAGCATTTCACTATGATTCTAGCTTCGATTATGTTATGATTTCAGGGTTGAAATTATATGAAAAGTTGTACTTTATTTCTTGTGATTATGCAAATGATATTTAATTAAAAAAATTCTCTCATGTTTACCATGTTTATTTACTTCTAGTAAAAAAATTATTTCAATCTTGTTTGAGATTTGGGATGTTACATAGAATTTTTGGTAGTAGATGTTACATCAGAAGAGATGAATAATACCTAGGAAAGTTTGACTCAAGAAGTGATGAAGGAATCTTTTTTGGTTACTCAACCAGAAGTAAGGCTTATAGATGCTACGAAAAGAGGTTGGGAAAGATGATTGAAAGCACAAATGTCAAAGTGGATGAAGACTTATATCAAGTCTCACAAGAATTAGAAGACTCCAGATCTGACATCTTCCCTTGCATTGAAGATGAAGAAGTGAAAGAAGAAAAGGAACAAGAACCAGTGCTGGCACCCAAGACTCCAACAAAGCATGTTCAGAAGAACTACTCAGAAGATCAGATCATTGGAGATAAGAATGAAGGTGTACAGACAAGGAGAAGACTTGCCAAGACACATGAACAAGTAAACTTGTGTTTGTTATCAAAAGTAGAACTTAAGACCTTTGATGATGCCAACAAAGATGATGGATGGATAAAAGCAATGGAAGAAGAATTGGATCAGATTGAAAAGAATCAGACATGGGAATTGGTTCCTAGACCAGCCAATAAGAATGTTATAAGAACAAAGTGGGTGTTCCGAAACAAGCTGAATGAAGAAGGTGAAGTTATAAGGAATAAGGCAAGATTGGTATGCAAAGGATACACACAAGTTGAAGGGGTTGAATTTGAGGAAATTTTTTCTCAGGTAGCCAGGATGGAGGCAATCAGAATGTTTCTTGCTCTTGGAACTCATAAGAACTTCAAGGTATATCATATGGATGTTAAGTCAGCATTTATGAATGGCAACCTAGAGGAAGATGTGTACATTGAACAACCAAATGGTTTCCAAATATTAGAATATCCAAACATGGTATGCAGACTCAAAAAGGCTTTGTATGGTCTCAAGAAAGCACCTAGGGCTTGGTTTGCTAGGTTGGACAAGTACTTACTTCAGTAGGGCTTCAAGAAAGGTACTACAAATAGCAATCTTTATATCAAGGAAGAAGGAGACATGATCTTGATAGTTGCAGTATATGTTGATGACATCATCTCTGGTGGAGATGATGATATGTGTAAAAGGCTTGCAGAGGAGATGTAAAAGAGTTTGAGATGTCTATGATTGGCGAGATGTCTTTCTTCCTTGGGCTTCAAATTTCTCAACTAGAAGGTGATATCTTTATTTCTCAAGCTAAGTATGTCAAAGAGTTGTTAAATAAGTTTGGTATGGAGGACTCAAAGCTAGTGAGTACTCCCATGGTCATTGGATTTCAGCTGAGCAAAGATGATGAGTATCTGAAGGTGGATTAGACTATCTACATGTCTGTGATTGGAGGATTGTTGTACCTAATCGATTCTATACCTAATATTATGCATGTAGTATGTTCGGTTGCCAAATATCAAGCTAATCCCAAGCAAACACATGAGAAGGCAGTGAAAAGGATATTCAGATATTTGAAAGGAACTCCAGATTATGGCTTATGGTATCCAAGAGGTAATGACTTTGAATTAAATGCTTACACTAATTCTGATTGGGTTGGTTGTGTTGATGATAGAATAAGTACAGGTGGAGGTGATTTTTTCTTAGGAAGTAGATTGGTTTCATGGCAAAGCAAGAAGCAAGAATCAATATCCTTATTTATGGCAGAGGCAGAGTATATTACAGTAGAATCCTGCTATACACAAGTATTGTGGAAGAAGAAAACCCTAAAGGATATCAAGGTACTGTATGATGAGCCTATTCTTATTTTGTGTGACAATACAAGTGCTATCAATATTTCCAAGAATCCAGTGATGCATTCTAGAACAAAGCATATAGCAATCAAGTATCACTTTTTGAGAGAGAAGGTGACAAAAAAATAAGTAAGGTTGGAATATGTTCCAACAAAGGATTAGATTACAGACATTTTCACAAAGGCTCTTGCAAAGGACACCTTTGAAAATATCTGGCAGAGATTAGGGGTAATTGCTCCTCCTTCTTACTAGATGCATAATGGTGCATCTGTCCAAGGGGAGTTCATGCTATATCTTTTTCCTGGACTCATGGTGGCTACCTCTCAGGGGAGAAAGTAGTGGTTGTTGATGATAGGGGGACTCTGTTTGTTGCAAAAGAAGTTATATCCTAAGAAAGAATGTGGTTATTGATGAGCTGGTAGCAGCTGCCCTTTGTTCTTGATGTCAAAAAGGGAGAATGGGCAAGTATCTGTTGCCATCAATGCCAAAGGGGGAGATTGTTACACATATGGTTCCTATGGTTGTCATTGATGTCAACACTGTCACAAGGTTGTTATTGATATCAACATTATCTTGAATGTGTGATGGTGTTCATAGTTGGATGTCATGTTGAATACAATTAGGTAACTGAAGTTCATGGTTGGATGTCATGCCTTAACCAATGTAGAGTCGAGTATCAAAATTATATTGAGATGGGAATAAGAAGCATCAAGAAGATACATTAATATGGGAATTAGAAGCACCAATATGATTAGATGTGTTGTTGATGTTTGGAAGATGTTATTGATGGTTTGAATCATGTATGTTCCAAGCTTCATGGTGTTTGGATCATCGGAAGAATGTTTTGCAGTGTAAAGACAGTGTTGCCCCTGTGAAGATAGTCACTATACGAAAGTAAAATGCTCTGCATTCCTCCACATTCCTCTGCATTTGTAGATATAGGTATGCAGTTCTGAAGCTATGATTAGGATGTAGTGAAGGTGTTAATTCTAGAATTTCAATTTATTTACTCTTCCACTATGAAAGTTATGCATGATAGAGTGTTGACATGTGTCCTGGAAGAGTGAGGTAGTGTTGAAGGCTTGTTGGAATGCTCTGCATTCCTCTGGAAGTGAATGGTTTCCTTTGTAGTTTTGAGGTTATGATAATGGATGTGCATTACATGCTTCTTTGTAATTTCAAGTCTCTTGGTGGTTTGCAACTCAGTTTTTCAAATGACAGCATGTTACATAATGTTCCGGTTGACTTGGTGTTCTTAGAGTTCATGATTGAAGATATGCGGCACAAATCTTTGATGTGCGGAGGCAAATAAGTGTTTGAATATGTTGTATCAGTCACATGGACTCTTCTAGAAAAGTTTCATGAAGATCTTTCTTGTTTCTAGTACCGCACAAAGTTTTCAAGTTGATGTGGTCGTTATGCTTCAAGGTTCATGTGTTTTTGTTTAAAGTTGTCCTATCTTCAAATGAGAGGAGTGTGTGGATGTAATTCCTTGGTGTTTGAAGTTGTGAAGGATGTGTTGGACTTGGTTAAGCAAGTGTTGAAGTCTGCAAGGCATGGATCTTCTGCCGGTGTAACGTGTGGCTTTACTTAGGATATATCTTCTACACGTTTCATGTTGTACACTGTATCGCTGATTTGTAAATGTATTTTTCATATTGTCTTTGGCTGACAAGCAATGAAATCAATGTAATATCATGTATAAATGGTAAATCAAAGTGAGTTAGGGAAGGTGTGATTGCAAAGTAATTGATAGAGATCGCATGCAAGATAAGGAGCAAAATTGAATGCATTATGATGTGCGACTAAGGGAGAAAGAGCAGAAGTTATTGATGTTGTCCTGATTCATCTTGAAGACATATTTGAGACATTGATCAAGTGTAGAGTGTGCCTAACTGATTAGATCATCAGAAGAAAGTGTGAAGGGCAAGAAGTGCAATCATCAAAAGAGTGAGTTTCAATGTCAGTTTTCGGATAGTAGAAAGACTGTCATACTGTAATCTTTTGTGTGTTCTTATTTCAGGGAGTAGAAGATTCCTTAGGAGTTACCCTAAAACAAAGTCTTCAGGGAGTAAAAACTTCCTTGGGAGTGACCCTAAATCAAAGTTATTAGGGAGTAGTAGCTTCCTTGGGTGTAACCCTAAAAAAGTTATTATTTGAGCTTCATCTATTGTGAGTTAATCCTCACCGTGGTTTTTCCCTTCTAGGGTTTTTCATGTACATCTGGTGTTTTGTGTCGATGTGTATTGTGTTAATCTTTCATGTTCATGTTAATGTTGTGATGCTTAAGGTTTAATCTACTCCGGATAAGTTGAAGTTGTTAAAGTTGGAAATTGTTTAGATATCGATTCACCCTCCCTCTCAGTATCCTTGTATGTCTAACAAGTTGATCAATCTGCATTCTATTATGAGAGATAGTGAACTTAAGAGTGTTGATCACCATTCCCATGGCCTCACAAAACAAATCTAAAATTTCCTTGATCTTGATCATTTCTACCCAAGAGCCATTACTAAAAAGTAGAATGTCATCCACAAAAAAGAAGATGGGTAAGAGAGATGAAGCTGCCAAAATGAACACCACAGATTAGCTCCATACTTTTAGCTGCTTGAAGAGCCCTGCTTAAACCTTCTGCAATCAACAAGAAGACAAGGGGTGATAGAGGTCAACCCTGTCTCAATCCTTGTTTGGGTTTGAAAAAATTAGAGGTAGAGCCACTAATTAGAATGGTAAAAGAGGCTGAGGTAACACAAACCATAATCCATTACACCATTTGGAAACTAAAACCAAGATGAGTCAACAATAACTGTAAATAGAGCCAGCTCACCCTATCAAAAGCCTTGGATAGATCATTTTACTTCTACTTGAGCATTACTAATAGAGAGTTATCTATTTTTGAATTCTTTAAGGTATCCTTGGTGCAAATGATTTTCATGGTTTTGTGATAAACATGGCAAAACAGACAAGAAAAGTTTTTATGTATATTTTATGTCATAGGTGTTGGGCTAGTAAGGCTTTAAGGCTAGACATGTTCAAATTAATCCAATACATTCCTCAACATAATTTCAATCTATTTCTTTACTAGGGTACATAATTTCAATTAATTTCTTTACCAAATTTCCATTATAGATATTTGCAATATATATATATATATATATATTATTTTTTTTTTTTCTCCTATTCAAGAAATTTGTTTATTTTGGGGAAAATTCTGTTAATTGACAACTAAGGGAGAGGGGCCAACCCACGCCCCAATAACCGCTATGTTTTTAATCACTTGACCCCCCAATTCAATTTTTAAAAAGAAACAATACATGTAAAATACCAATCAAATAAATTAACACAAATGCACCAAATACATGTTCACAAATGCCCCAATACATTTGCAAGTTAACCAATGAAATTAAGGCAAGTGTACAAATGTGATGGCGAGCGGTTACCGGTACATCGGTGTGGATGTATGGGGCGATATGTTGAAATGACAATTTTTTGACCCATGTGCACATAATGCATCCTATAGGGAAATGTACAAGTGCCCAGAAGCCGAAAGAATAGATTTAAGCTTTTCGATCGCATATGGAAAAACCCAAAAAAAATCATCAAAATTCAATATGTCTAGCTATGAACTTGACGTGCACGAAGTTAAGGTGGCAGCCTCTGGGCCCTCTCCCTTCCTTTATTTACCGATAGAATTTTCCTACATGGAAGACAAACTACTTCGCTTATGAGGAGAATTATGTAAACCGAATCCTCGGATCCCTAATAATTCTACTTGGCAAACTCTTTGGATACGACAAGAGGGAATGGTATTTAATGGATTGGAAGACGCGCCTTTAAATAGCTTCGTGCCACGTCTGTCCATGAACACGCTGAGTTGCTATTCCGTTTACTCTACACATCATCCTCTTTTCTTCATTACACCTCAACAACTACTGCTATACTACGACGATGGGCTGGATCGTTGATGAAAACAAACATCATTAAAATCGATTGATGAAAACAAACATCATTAAAATCGATAAAAGGCGTGACAGCTACAGCCTGTACTCCATTAAATTAATTTTACCCTCGAATTTCGGTGCTATGCATGCGACTTAATTATGGCCTGTGTCTGTATCACTATGTATGCCCTATTTACCTATTTTCGTTGCTTTTTTCAAGAGGCCGTCTGTTGAATGAAATTGCTTATGCTGCTAAAGACATGGAGAGCAAGCAAACACCAGAACTGTGAAGGGGATTTCCATTTCATGTTTCACCCGTTATTTTTATGCAAAGCCCTCTTAATATAACGTAATGGCTGTTAATCTTTTATTGCTTATACCAGTGGCGCCTGGAGAAATATTTGAACAAAACATTATTTCTTTTAATTATCAAGGGATGAACCATAAAGCAATTATTACTACCAGTTTCAAGCTGCGTAACTGCGCTCCACCTATTGCAATGCAGACCTTTTCATTATCAGCCAATGGCTATCAACCCTCCATTCCTTTTACCAGTGACGTTGGAAAAAATTTGCGATTTAAGTGAATCTCTCATAGCAACGGTATTTTCTAATATAGGTTCATTCTTTATAATTTTATTTTTGATGTACAATGTATGTGGCAGAGACGTTAAATTTTTTAGGTTTCACCATTGTTTATTTTTTTATTTCAATTTTAGAATTAAAAACAGAAGTGTCTATTTTTTATTTTGAATTTGGTTTTTTGTTCACAGAACTCAACATAGGAAGGGCCACAATTGCAACAATTTCTTTTTGGCTGCAAAGAGCAGGAACTCCCATACTCGCACAGAGCATGGCTGGCACAGCGCACCCGAGTGGCAGGTAAGGATTTTTTATAAATCCTTGCTTAGGCAATGAAGCTTTTCAGTGTATAAACAAAGCCATCCACTTTTCCCCTAATCATTCATGGCATGCGTCTATCATAATTTATATTCTCAACACATCTCATGTCTGCAATGAGGATTGCATTCCATTTATACATTTTATTTCAGAATAAGTTAAAGCACATTAATGCCTGAAGAAATTATATTTCCTGTACTTAGTGGACATTAAAATCTAAAATTTAGTCAATTTAAATTAAATTGCCTCTGTAAAATTGGGCACCCCCAGCCTTCCCATGTCCTGGTTGCATCCCCGTTCACAAGTCATCCCTGCTATCATTCCACAATCCCTGGTGTATGCAACTCATATTGTTATATTTACAGGAGTAAGTAAATGGAAAGTATTTCTCTATGGCCTATTTTTCACTTTCAATCGAATAGCCTCATATAAAATGTTCAAATATTAGATTTGTCAGCTAATAAAATTTTCAAACACTACTCAGAAAGTTATTATATTTGATACAAAATTCATGTAGTAACAGTAAATCCTGTTTTTTCTTTGTAGGGAAGAGGATCCAGTAGTTGAGCACCCTAACTTCACTCCTCTCAAAATCTTATGTGGCAATTTAGAATCACTCCAAAATTTTTACAGTAGCTTACTTGACAAGACCCCTGCTTATAACTAAGGTTTCAAGGCTTTTTTTGGTTGAGGTGTCAAATAGTTCCAAAAAAAAAAAGGGCGGGCGGACCAAGAGGTGTGCATTAAGTCATTTTTTATTGGTGGGCTGATGTAATGCCACATGATTGGCCCTTTTTTACATCTAAAGGGCACATTTCCTTAAAAGTCCTTAAAAGTCACAACGACTAGTACTAAACTTCTAAAAATATTGGGCCTTAAATGCACAAATACTATCTCAGCCATTGGAACTATCTCACCTATTGGGTCTTTTACCCTATATATTTACTTTTCTTCGGGTGAAAAATATTTGGGTTGACCCTGCCTGTCAAGCAATTTTTTTTTATGACAGTTATCCATTCAAAGGTGTCCTTAAAATGCTATATATATATATATATATATATATATATATATATATATATATATATATCTTTCTTCAGTTTTTCATAGGCCGCCTCATGCTCTAAGAACTCGGGAGCTAGCTTGAAAACATCCAAACCAGCTTCTTGATCAAGTTCATCTTCTAGGAAAACTTCACGTGTTAACCGATCTTCTTGCTCTACAAGGTCTAATTGTGCACGCACAGACGGATGACCCTCAAACTTGGCTTTGCGAATTACAAGAAGACTTTCAATCAAAACTGTACTTGTTTGTCAATTTCCCCCTCAGGGAGAATACCTCTAAATCGTTCAAAAATCCCATAGAGACCTTTCGGTGAAAGGTCTTGCAACAAAGACCCACATTCTTTCACAAACCCAACAGCAACCTCTACACTATCATCTGTAGGATTCTCTATTAAGAAGGGTTAGAAGTTCCAAGGCAATGAACTCGTGAGCACCCTGTTGATTCACTAAATGAGCTATGAATTTTACTGAGAAGGGTGTTGGAAGAAGTAGGGTTGTTTACATTCCCCCATTCAAGCTGGCCCAAATGATGAAAGATGTGCAAGACAAGAGCAGTGTGGAATACCAGCGCATGACTTGGGATGCCCTTCGAAAG
The DNA here is from genome assembly GCA_027924645.1 of Cunninghamia lanceolata. NCBI lineage: Eukaryota > Viridiplantae > Streptophyta > Pinopsida > Cupressales > Cupressaceae > Cunninghamia > Cunninghamia lanceolata. Next base: position 2,755,490 of record BSBN01000908.1, on the reverse strand, counting down.
AGTATCAATGGGTTAGTGAACAAGGTAAATGCATCCAACATCAAGAACATCATTCCAGAGTTGTTTGCAGAGAATCTCATCCGTGGAAGGGGTCTATTTGTTAGGTCTTGTATGAAATCCCAAATGGCATCCCTCTTACAGCACCTTCACCATTCCCATTCTGTGATGGAGCAGAGACAAGACCAGAAATATTCACTTCCACTGCTTCTCTGTCCCTCTTGTTTCCAGAAGCCCCCTTTTCACACACACACACACACACACATATATATATATAATCACAATTCTATATAAATTTTGACAGTCTATCCAAAATCTCTCCTTTTATATGATACAATCTTTTAAAAATTTTGGTTGTATTGTACGGAAAAATGCCTAAATACGGCCCCATACAGCCATCAAATTTAGGCCTTGTGTGGGATGTATGGGTAAAAGTTTAACCAAAAATTGCATAAACTATACGCCTGTCAGTCTTGCAAGTGGGAAAAATTTTAGGTGACAGTTCAAATAATAAAATAACAGTCTCTCCACCAAAATTTAACTGTCAGCCATTGCAAATGGGAGAAATATTAGGTGACCGTTCAAATGATAAAATAACAGTCTCCTACCCACGCACATAAACAAACACCATATATATATTATACTGGAGGAATGGAATTAGAAAATGAATGAGCTCCTATTACCTTGGCAAGTAAGAGGAGCTCATTCATTTTCTAATTCCAGTCCCACATTTTGGACTGAAATGATGAAAGGAGCAGCAAAGGCATATATTGCCCATTGAGCAAATGGGGCCTATTTAACAAAACAAACGTTTGAACACACACATGGTTGCAGAGGAAAATAAATACATACATATATATGGTTGTAGAGGAAAACAAACTTTTCCTATGTGCAATCTACCTAATCAATTAAATGCACACAACTCGTTACTCAACATAAATTAACCTAGATTAATTAGTTAGAAATTCTGTGAAAACTTTTATATAGATTGATTAGTCAAAATTTCCTATATGCAATCTAGCGTAATCAATTAAATGCATATAACTTAGCTTAAATTAACCTAGATTAATTAGTCAATATTTCTATGAAAACTTATATACACAGTGCACACACACACACATATGGTTGTAGAGGAAAATGATACATACATATATAATAATAATAATAATAATAATAATAATAATATATTAGCCGATAGGCTTTTATATGTGAGCATTATAGTGCTCAGAATTGTCACATGCCGTAAAAAAAATTCATGCCGGAAAAATTTCTAAACTCGTCGGTTTTCCTATCGGTGTATTCCTTGAACCTCCTATGTATCATTTGCCTCTACAACCATATATATATAGATCAGTGTTACAAGACTCACACTTGGCTCAGACTTGGGAAGCTGATTTTTGACCTGGACTCAGGACTCAGCCAAGACTTGGCAAATTGAAAAAATCATGAAATATAGAGATTTTTAAGGATTTAAATGTTTTATCATGCACCCTTCAATAAATAAACTTTAAAGACACAATAAAGTATAAACTAATCGAATAGAAGCTTCTTTGATCACATACACAAGTACACATTGATCACATGAGTATAAAAGTGGATTTTAGCTGAAGGAAACAACATTTTTAAATATATAAATATTGTCAAGTGTTTTAGGAAATTAGGTGTACAAAACTCGTGGATTATGATATCCATGCCATCAAAAACAAAAATCACAATATGGAGTCATGAACTATGGTAGAAAGGAGCTTGTATTGCTCAGCCCAGCATTGCTAGCTCTATGTGTAGTCATGTGCTTGTATCTCAGATAATTCTGCAAATGCTGCTACAGCCATAGGAGCATTACTTAGGATAGGGAGTAACTCAATAAACCAAAAGTATAAATATAATTCAATTACTTGGGGTTTAATTGGGAAAAAATTGAAAGAATAAAATAATGTTGCTTTTCCATCCAACATGGCCCAAAATAATTCTTAATTTTTGCTTTTTAAAACTAGAGCAAGGGTTTGGGGGGCAGCATCCCCAGTGGGGTTTGGGACAGCGCCCCTCGTCGGGGTTTGGGCCAGTGCCCCCAGTGGGGTTGAGGGGCAGTGCCCTTGGCACGCTCCCTATCACGATACATGGGGGGGTTGAGGGGTGGAGCCCCTACTGCCAAGCCCAAATTAAAATCACACAGGCTTTCATGGTGCATGCCATTTTTCATAATTTTATTGTTTTTAACCAACCTTCAAGAGTCTTTCAAACCCTTCAGAAAATGCTGGACTTTCAGGCTTTTATGTTTTCAGAGTTTCAATTTTTATTCTTTTTTTATATGATTTTGGCTGACTTGGTTGAGTCTTCCCAGAGGGACTCACCGGTCAGGTGAGTCTGGTCAGGACTCGTTTGGGTCTGCACTAGCCGAGTCTGGGCGAGTTCAGGTGACTCTTGTAACACTGATATGTGTGTGTGGGGTTGTAGAGGAAAATAAAATTTTCCTAGGTGCAATCTAGCCTAATCAATTAAATGCACACACCTCAGCATAAATTAACCTAGATTAATTAGTTAGTATTTTAAATTTTGAGAAAACTCCTTAAAGTAGTCTCCAAATGTGAAAGGTGCAGATTCAATCCAAAGAGATTGGAGTGCATTCCATAGAGCTCGGAGTGCATGCACACTGTCCCATACTATATTTCTGACAAGGAAATTTATTCAACTTTAATCTCTTCCATTTCTGTGGGCATGTGTAATTCTGAATTTAATGCTAAAGTACGGAAAGTAAATGCAAGGGATAAGGGTGCTTAGCTTTGTGACCAAAGAATGAGTGATTCCAATGAAGATTAAGGATTTTGACTGTCACTAGGAAATGATGCCTCTCTCTCAGTGTAATGCCTGAGGTTTTGTGCAGGACCTGTGCTCTTTCCTGGGTCAAGCCCATGCCTTTGGGTCTTTTTTGCGTCAGGATTTGTCCCCTGCTGCATGGATCCGATGCTGCTGAGTGTGCACCTTGCCCTATGGCTCGCCTGATTAATCTTTGTCTGCTCTGCTATCTGCTTTTATGTGAAGATTGGTGGTATTTAAAAATTCCTTAGAGTATTGCCGTAATGTTGCTGGGAGACATGTTATCCTAGGTTAACACATGGAAAACTTGTGTAAAGGATTTAAAACAACAGGCTTCAACTGTGCAAATGCATCTAGGATGAACGTGTAGATCTAGATTCCTTTTAGTGAATGGCATAGGAAACTGCAAGGAACGTCAATTCTCATTCACACATTATAAGCTACAAAGAAATTTATTACAATTTGAAATCATTCATGAGAGAATTTATGCATAAATTCTTCTTTATTGAATTTTGTGCATAAGTCTTTGTGAAGGCTTTCATGATCGGAAGTGGTCCTTGCAACTACAACATCTGACAAAAATTCACTTCCAATTATGCATTTGATGGATGTCCATACCCTCATCCAAAGCTTCAATTTGTGCACAGGCAAGGAGGATGCTGGCAAATGTTGAGGAGTCAGGCTTTACACCCGCCAGTTGCATTTGCTTAAAAGTTTCTATGGACTTTTCAACAAACCCATTTGAACATATCATGCAATCATGGCATTCCATGAGACTACATTTCTTTTAGGCATTTTGTGAAACAGTTCACGTGCCTTGTCTATGCTTCCACATTTTGCATGCATGTCTACCAGGGCACTTGCAACTACAACATCTGACAAAAATTGCCCTTCCGTTATGCTTTCAGGGATGTTCCTTCATTATTACTAGAAATTTGACACTGCACATTATTATAGTGCAAGCCTATTTTGCAGATTGCTTCATTTAGCATCACCAATAATCTCCACAAGAACATTGTCCCTGTTTAAAACGATGGAAATGGTTCACATCTCACAACAATTTCTCTTGTGACAATCTCGAAGGTTCTTAACAACTCTAAAAACTCTAATAGTTGTTCCATGGGGCATGTTTAACAAACCAAATGCAATTGCTAACTTTTCACCATGGTGGCAGAGAAATAATTCTTTTTCCTATTCTTCCACAGCATTAAGTAAATATCTTGAATCTGGAAAATTTCTCCAACTTTGCATAGATCTTCTTTGTCTACGGATGTGATTTGTCTCCTACACAAAAAGCATGTACCATTTTATGCCCTTAAATCCAACTGCATCCAGGGATCTTTTTAATTCCTTTATCTTTCATCTATCTCCTTACCAAATTTGAACCTCACCACACCTGCTCACTTCTGCATAGATGTTTGAGAGAAGAACATAACTTGTACAGCATTTTTAGGATCCAAATCAAAAAGCAGCGTCGCTGTAAATACTCCTAAGCCTATATTCATATGTGATCTTCAGGCACCAAGAAAAAACATCCATACAATCACCATAGATTTAACTGGTATCTCAATGATAAATTTTAGGGTGTTCTCAAGATAGCCAGCACGGGCAAGAAGGTCAACCATGCACGCATAATGATCAACTGTAGGTGTAATGCACTAAGGGTTACAAATGTGATTGAAGTATGTACAGCTCTCATCCACTGAACCTGCATGCCTGTATGCACCTAGAACACAAGCAAAGCTTACAATGTTAGGATGTGTTCCAGAGTGCTTGATTAATTCAAAGATTTTGAGAGCATCCTTGCAAAATCCATTTTGTGCATATCCTGCAATCGTTGCATTCCATGAGATGACATCTCTTTGAGGCATTCTGTCAAACAGTTCGTGTGCCTTGTCTGTGCTTCCTCATTTTGCATATATGTCTACCAGAGTATTTCCAACTATAATATCTGACAAAAATATGCCTTACATTATGCCTTGATGGATGTCCATACCCTGTTCCAAAGCTCCCATTTTAACACAGGCAGAGAGGATGCTGGCAAAGGTTGTGGAATCTGGCTTTACACCTGCCTATTGCATTTGCATGAAAGTTTCTAAAGCCTTTTCAACAAATCCATTTTGTGCATATCATGCAATCATTGCAGTCGATGAGACCACATTTCTTTCAGGGATTTTGTCAAATAGTTCACGTGCCTTGTCTATGCGTTAAAGAAGAAGCATCATGGACTAAATATATATTTACTATAATCCTTTAGAATTTATGGTAAGCGGAAAATTCTCCTTTTCATTTGATATAGCCATAAAGATATTGATTTTATTTGATTTTAAAAAATCATACACAGCCATATGACTATCAAATGAAAACCCATGCGTGGCTGATGCACAGTGGTGTACATGTTCACATGGGTGTATATGCATGTTGGTGTGATTGTGGCTACTTGCGCACGTGTGTGTTCTACATGTCACACATGAATGCATGTAGATACAAACGCATGTGCATAGATACACAAGTCAAATATTCAGATTCCTGTGTATAGATACATGGGCTAAATTTGATCGTTGTCATATTTATGCATTTTGTCCTAAAATACAATAATTTTTTATGAAAGACTGTATTACATGTAAGGGGAAATTCTTGGCAGGCTAAAAAATATTCTGAAGTATTATATATGTACATATATCTAGTGTATGCTATTTCCTTCTCTAACCATGGTATTCTAGAGTATTATATATATAGTGTATGATATTTCCTTCTTTAACCATGGTATTCTTTAGCATTTGAAGGGCAAGTTTGAATGGATAACTTTAAAAGGGGATAAAGTGCATGTCCTGCATTGTTGTAGCACTTGATTTGACCTATTTGGTGCGTGAACTCCCACCCAGACGCCATCAGCCATTTGCTACTCCTGATTACCACAACCTTCCCATTAACTTATGCACAATTATCTCTTGAATGATTTCAAATTGTGATTAATTTTTGATCACCACAACCTTCATAAAAATTTATGCACAAAATTCAATAAAGAAGAATTTATGCACAAATTCTCTCTTGAATGATTTCAAATTGTGATATTTTTTTTTAGCTTATATTGTGTGGATAAAATTTGAAGTTCCTTGTAGTTTCCTATTGCATCATGGTATGAGGTAGGTGTGGCTCAGCTAGCTCACTCATATACATTCAGATTCATGTTCATTGATCATTGATAAATATTCTGTTAAAATATGTATACAAAATGAATGTCTGGTTCTATGTGCTTTTTCTTCTGAGGAGTTTTTTTTTTCTCTGCATGGATTGAATGATTTTCTGGAAGGAAGCTTTTGTTTGGACACTGTCAAAGCGAGCCTAACACCCGTATCATTTTGTCATATTTTGCAGGTTACTTAACCTTATGGAGTGAATTGGCCTAGGTAGGTACCTTATCTTATGATGAAAATTAGTCCATCTTCTGTATTGAATTGCTCACATAGTGGGTTGAGTCTTACACTGTTGTATTTTGTAGGTTCCTTAAACTTCCGGAGAAAATTGTTAAAAGTATCTTTTATCTTTTGAAGAAAATTGGTCCATCTATTGCATTGGATTGCTTACATCTTGGTTTGTTGTCAAATTAATTGCTGTATTATAGAATATGTATGCTTGTACACTGGACCATTGGAGTGAATGGCCCTGCTTTTCACGATACTTGCAGCCCCATTCCCCATCTTTAGTTCCAGCATTGCTGTTGCTATAACTATCAAGTCTGCTTTAACACATGTGAAGGGAAATGCAAGGTCTGTCCTAGGTATATTACCTTATTTTAGATTTGAGCTCTCTATGACCAGTTTGGGGCATCCCGTATCTCTGTAGACCATTTTTCCCAAGGAGAGGATTAGATGGATTGATATGCCATCCAGGTTAATTGGGCGGGTTTTACTCTCGTTTAAACATGATGGGTTTCCAATAGAATCAAATTTAAAAAAACCTTGTTTCAGAAGTATCTCATGGCATGGCATTTTGATTTTTTCTCTTTCTTGCTTTTGTAACATGGCACGAGTATTGATTCTGTATTTCCTGCAGGCAATTCTAAAGCATGAACTTTACGGATGGCTTTGATGAAAGTTCTGGAGGACACCTAATGATGAATATTAGGTTAATGTTGTTTGCTGTTGTATAACATTAATTTAGTATTTTTTAAAGCTAACTTTAATCTTTAATTCTGGGAATCATTTTTTTTGAGGACACCTAATGATGAATGTTAGGTTAATGTTGCTTACTGTTGTATAATTAGTTATTTTTTAGCTAACTATAATCTTTCAGTTTTTGTAATCTTTTGAAACAAACTTGTTTTCTCATTCAATTTCAGTAACTATTTGTTTTCTCAGTCATCTGCTGGAGTTTAGATAATAAAATATGGGAAGAATGGTTTCTACAAAATGCCTGAATTGCAGGTGAGGATATTCTTGAGTTTTTCTGAGGATATGCACTTTGTTATTGTTCAAGCAAAATTTCATATTCTCACTTATTATTTATGCCACGTGGCTATCAAAATCCAAATTTATTAAATTAACGATTTTAAAAAGAATGAAAACAATACCAGGTGGAAATCGGAATATATCAATATAGGGATTAGATGTATTAATTTTTGTGTTTGTGTTTGTGTAGAATGCATGCAATTCTGTAACGTTATAATTAAACCCACAAATTTTGTCAAAGGTTATCATCTAGGCATCTTGGATACAATTTTTTTATGGCAAACCCTCTGTGAAGACCATTGAGTCACCTAGTTCTATAGTTAAATAAACATATCAATTCCCCCTATAATGCAACTACACACTGCTGTATATAAATATAATTCATATTACCAGAGATATAATGCTTACTACCAGACTACCAAATATATAATGCTTTCATCATTTTTAGGTCAACATTGTCTTTTCACTTACATATGATCTTACCTATCATTGGCAAATGTTTGGTATTTAAATTAGGACCGAGTCTTTGTCAATGAGCAATGTTTAATTTTAAATAAAAAAATGAGAATTTGATGACGGGCAAGTAAACAAGATCCCACGATGATGAATGGATTATCAAGTACAGTATTAGTGTACACAGCTATTTGGAAATCTTACTAGGCTTGCCACCTTCTCGTGCTTTGGAAGTGAAAGTGTTAAAAGTGGGCTGAATGTTAGGATACAATGGGGTGGAGTGCTATTTCCTAGGGACATGGTTTGTGACGTATATGAGGTTATGGAGTGCATAGAACTTGGGCCTAGTTGCTATGGGCGCAATGAGTAGCTTTTGTAATGGGTCAATTTGTTACCTTCTCGTGTTTCAAGGGTGAAAAGTATTAAAAGTGGGTTGAATGTTAGGATCATAGTTCCGAGACTCGGACTTGGCGAGGGCCACTCAGCGAGGGACTCGGGACTCGGCGCCTAGACTCGGCAAAAACTCGACAAAGAGAAAAACCCAAGAAATTTAGAGATTTTTAAGGATTTAAAACTTGTTTCATGCACCCTTTATTAAATAAACCTTAAAGACACAATAACGTCATTAAATAGAAGCTAATTTGATCACATACACAAGTATACATCGATCACATAAGTATAAATGCAAATTGTAGTTGAGCTGCTGAAGGAAATAACACACTTAGATATATAAATATAGTCAAATGTATACAAAACTCATGGAAAATGAAATCCATGACATCAAATGTTCCAAATAAATATGAAATATCAAAACAATAACTAGAAGTCTATGGCTTAGAGGAGCCTGCAGCCTTCGATGGTAGGTCTTCAATGATGCAGCGGCCATAATCTCTGCCTGTGACTCCATGCCACCCTCACCAACATCAACTGTGCCTGTGTTTGCTCATGCTCTATCCTCCTCTGCCATGGCTATAGCCTTAGCCTCTCTATCTGCCTAGTCAACTCAATCAAGGTCCTCATCACTAAAGACAAGATTTGTAGCCTCAGTGATCCACTTAGATTGTGGATCGACCTCCTCTAGCGTGATTGGGGTGGAGTCATGGTAAAAAATTTGTTTGTGTCTAAGTCGAAGGTTGTAATGAACATACACTAAATCATTCAACCTCTCCACAAACAATCTATTGCGTCTCTTGGAGTGTGCTCAAACATACTCCAATTGCGCTCACAACCTGAAGCACTGCATGGCTGGCTCAATATGCGAATGGCAATCCTCTGAAGGTTTGGTGTTTGAGCACCAAACATTTGCCACACCATCTATCTGAGATAATAAAAAGAAAAAAAATCAATCTCATTTCCAATTTTAAGTCTCAAGTTTCAACATTTAATAATAATATAAAAAGAGGAAAATTATGCCCTTAAATATATTTTTACCTGGCTGTCCTACTCTCTTTGCACATTAGACGAGAAAAGAGGTCTCCTTGTGCATTAGTAAAGGCCTCTATCTCATGGACTATCTGTCTCGTAACTGTAGGTGCCATCCGCTCTATCACTAAGTAGAGCACACCAAGAACCTCATCATCCGCCTTGAAATAAAGGCGGAATTGGAATGTCGGATTTAAGAAATAAGCTGCTGCATGGAGGGGCTTGTGAAGCTGGTGGTGCCATCTCCTATCAATGATCTCCCAAATGGGACGATACTTACTCTTAACTCCCACATAGATGGATCTAATGGTCTCCTTGGCCCTATCCATGCCCTCATATATGTAGCCCATTGCGGGCTTCTCCCCATCAACAACTCATAGGGGAACTACCAAGGGCTCGGTGAACTGCAAATATTGTGAAACATTAACTTAAGCAAGTGTGAATAAAAATAAACTATAAATGTTACATCGCCTTTTGTTTGAACAAAAAAATATTAATTATGTTGTTAGTTGAGAACAACTGTTTTCATATGAATGTGAAATTTCAAGGCGGAATTGGACTACCGGATTTAGGAAATAAGCTGCTGCATGGAGGGGCTTGTGAAGCTGGTGGTGCCATCTCCTATCAATGATCTCCCAAATGGGATGATACTTACCCTCAACTCCCCCATAGATGGATCTAATGGCCTCTTTGGCCCTATCCATGCTCTCATATATGTAGCCCATTGCGGGCTTCTCCCCATCAGCAACTCATAGGAGAACTACCAAGGGCTTGGTGAACTGCAAATATTGTGAAACTTTAACTTAAGTGTGAATAAAAATAAACTATAAATGTTACATCCCCTTTTGTTTGAATAAAAAAATATTAACTATGTTGTTAGTTGAGAACAACTGCTTTCAAATGAATGTGAAATTATTCGTTGGAAAATGTATATGATGACTTTTCTTTAATTGCAGATATTTTCTTACTTATATGTGAAAATTGATTGATGAAAATAATATTAATTATTAACCGTATCATGGAAATGATTTAACCTTCCTTAATTGTCTAAGTGGTTGCAGGACAAATCAGGTGGCTAAGGAAAAGGGATATCAACAAGGAGAGGGTGATTGTAGGAATCGAAAAACAATAATTAAGTCAAAATCCTAAAGTCACCGTAGCCTTAGCCAAGGCACATGAATATAAATATATATATATAAATATATTCTAGTGGAGAAAAATGATTTATCTCTTATGTCTATTAAATGATTTATTTGAGTCTCACCTTATGGAGCACTTGAAGTGTTGGAGTTGAAATCTTGTTTGTAACTCCTCTTTCTTCTCCACTATGTTGGAGCGGTTTCTTTTTGGATCGACCATTCTTTCTGGGCATTTTTTTTTTCATATATTAGAATAGAGAGAACTTTCGTCTATTCCATCAAGTATTTTCTTTCTTAGGAAGGTGGAGAAGATAAAAAAGAGGGAGATCGATATGAAGTATCTCATACTGAGTATTATCTTTGTAGCGTGCATATTGTTGGTGCATTTCTCTGAGATCCTTTTTGTCAATTCTACTTATGCATGTGTGAAGCGGCTACTGTTACCGTTTTCATTGTAGAGCAGTCACGGCTAACTTAACCCGACTCTGCGAGCCTTGTCAGGCAAGATCTGAAATCTTTTTCTAATAGTTCGTTTTGTCTTAATGGTTGATGAACAAACAACTCGTGGTATATTATCGTTCTCTTTACATGATTCTGAGTTTCTAAATCAGTCTTCTGAAATTTGCAAATGTATTTCATTATTCAAGCTTTCGAGTCTTCTGAAGCCGAGACCTCTTTGATACTTGTTTTTATATCTGAAATATATATAAGCATATATATATATATATATATATATATGATTATATATATTTACTATTAATCTTTTACTATAGATGGGGTGTTATATGTGCGCTGAAAAATAACGGAACCACTGTACTCCTTTGAGCAATTTTTGTCTATGTATTTCTGTTTTGATTTTACTACGAACTGAAAGTTGTCAAATAAGTTATGTATGATGCTATGCAAAACCTTACATTCTTAAACAAAAGAAGAAAGCACTAAGTTAATAACAATGTCGAGCAAGGGTGAAGGCTGATGACACAGTAGTGTCAGATATATATATATATATATATATATATATACTAGAAAATCCTTGGCCAAGGTTATGATGTAGTTTAGGCCCCTGTTAGCGATCAAGTACCAGATATACCACTGGTTAGAATGATCTTTTCAGCAAGAAGGTATCTATAGGGAACGATCGATCAAGAGGTATAGGTCTTGACACTAGACTCAGAGGCACATTGTTGTTAATTGATTCCTGTCATCACCCTTGTGAAGGGTCGTGTTTCTTCAGTTGAAGAAGCACGAGAGACCAGTTGGTCTTGGTTGGATGGTTAAAACTCTTGTTGATATTTTTTTTTCCAACACCCAGTGAAAGATCTACAAACAAAATCAGCAGGAAGTTATTCAAGTTGTACTTCTCTTAAACTCTCTTATTATTTGAAACTTATTTGAAGAAAGTTAAATTATGTTGTTTGCATATAATTAGTTAGAAAAGATTACTTCAGTTGAAAATGAAAATTAGTTGTAATCGTGAAATTTTATTGCATAGATAGTTAGTTAATCAAATTAATCTTTCTGTTGAAATTCTGTTAATTGTAAATTTTATTTTCTGTTAAATTAGAGTGGGTGTAACATATGGTATCGGAGCTACCAGGTTCTACACTGAACCTTGGGCTCATCATGCTTAGAACATTGTAAACAATTAATAATGTCTCTACATGATAGTATTGATAAGAAAAACACCTCGGAAAAAGGTTTGAGACCTTACATCCATCCGACTATGGAAGATCGGACTATCTTATGATTACTCAAGTTGTTCACCTCCAACAGATTTGGAGACAATAGCTGAAGCTTTGCAAAGACTTTGGAGGGAAAGAAGGAAATGGACAGTCTCGAGAAAAGAGAAAGTAAAGTCCGCCATAATTGTTGAAATAAATAAGACCAAAACTGAAAATCAAACTAAACCAGAAACATCTGAGGGAGATTGAGTTCTGACTCCTGGACATAAACTTATTCTATTTTCAGAGTTTAGTGATTAGGAGGAACCTATCACTGATAATGAAGATGATTCAGAAAACTGATCACAGAAAGTGATGATCATTTTTGTATTGCAATAAATCTATCACAGGAAGTGATAGAAATTTTGTAATTACCTATCACAGGGAGTGATAGTCTTTCTTTATTAATAAATGAAAATTTTGTACCATTTGCACTTATTATGAATTTCAAATGATTATTTTTTTTATGCAAAGGAAGAATCCTTAAATACAATGGAAAATTACTGAATAACAATAAGTCACAACCCCAAAACTAATTAAAACTCGTAAATTTCTTCAGGAACTTCATTGGAATGGAATATTCCAGAAATGAGTTCAGAGAAGATCAGAACAATGGTCACATGGATAAACTGGATCAACTTTTGAACATGATGAAAACAACTTAGGACAGATTAGCCCACCTAGAAAGGAGGATGGAAGGGCAATCTGAGACAAGAGAAGAAGGATCCGAGAATCATGGTGACCGACATGAAGATAACTTGAGAACCTTAAGCTTAGGACTCAAGAAGAGTAGATTGGCTGATGAGTTAGCCAAGGATATGAAAAAGATAAAACCTCCTAAATTCGAAGGTTCTACTTCGAGAGATGCCGCAGAGGCATGGCTAACCGAAATGGAGAAGTATTTTAAACTTCGAGATTATTCTGATAACTCAAAAGCAGTATGGGCAGCTTACCAGTTGGTAGGAGCAGCTGCCACGTGGTGGGAAAATAAGAGGGCTGAAATGGGATTGGTAGTAGCTGATGTGTCTTGGGAGCAATTTGTGAAGATAATCTGCCAAAGATCGCTACCTTAGTTGTTTTATGATAAAAAACTGATGGATTTTGAAAACCTTAGGCAAGGACTTCTAACTGTCAACGAGTACTGGGAGAAATATACTCGACTACTCAAATATATTCCATAGTATCAACAAGATGAAAACTTTCGAGTACGACACAGTTCATTATGGGGTTAAACAATCGTATTGGAGGTCCAGTGGATGTTTTAGCACCCCGAACTATGGATGAAGCTTATGAGAAGGTTGCTCGGCAGGAACAAAGGTTAAAGAAAGATGATTCCTTCAGGGACTAAAAGCACAATAGGGGTAAGTGGGACTAGAATCAACAGAATTTCAAGAAGGGATTCAAGAATAATCAGTTTAAGAAGAGCAATAACAATCCTCGGAAGGATGAAAATTTCACAAATAAAGCACTGAAAAGAAAGGACCACCAGGAGGATGTTTTAATTGTGGAGGAGAACACTATGCAAATCAGTGTCCCTCTAAGAGTCAGCAAGGACAGCAGCAACGAAAACCCCTACCACCTCAGTAGACCGTATTTCAACAAAGGATTCATGCAGTAATTGACAATAGACAAGCAAAGTACCAGGTTGCACATATAGAAACTCCAGGTATGCTTTATGGAAATCCAATAACTATTTTAATAGATACAGGAGCCATTGAATGTTTTATATCACCTAAGTTATTGGGAAGGTTCCCTAAAAGAACTGGGTTTATGGCTAAATCATGGATGGTAGAATATGCTAATCAGGCGAGAGCTCGGGTAGAGCAGTGTCTGTTTGAAGCAAAGATTGAATTTCCAGACTTCATGATAGAGGTCAACCTTTACGTAGCACCTCTAGGGTCCTATGATGTGATCATTGGAATGAATTGGTTAAAAGAACATAGGGCTAAGGTCGACTGTTATGATAAGATAGTAGAATGCATGGATGATTTAGGGAATCCGGTGCAGATTCAAGGGAAACAATGAGAAGTTAAGGTTCGACAAATTTCGGCCATGTAGTTGAAAAGAAATAGAAGAAAGGGATGCAAATTGTTGGTAGTCAAGATGGAAACGGTCAGTGAAGGGAAAGAGCATTCCCAGTATAGGAAAAGAAAATTGGGAGCCGAAGATGAGAAAGAAATCTTTGTTGAAAAATACCCTTATCTCCGGGAATATCAAGATGTATTTCTCGAGGAACTACTTGGATTACTACCTAGAAGGATTTTTGACTTTGCTATTGACCTTGTACCAGGGGCCGAACCTATCAAAGGTACCTTACCGTATGACCACACTAGAGCTGGTGGAGTTAAAAGCACAATTACAGGAATTAATGGATAAAGGCTTGATTCGGCCGAGTGTTTCACCATGGGGTGCCCCAGTAATTTTGTTAAAAAGAATGATGGGACTCTTCGTCTGTGTATAGTGTTAAACCCATTCTAATTTAACAGAATATAAAATTAACTATTAACAAAATTTCAGCAGAAAGATTAACTTGATTAACTGCAATAACACTTTCACGTTTACAACTAACTTTCATTTTCAGTTGAAGTAATCTTTTCTAACTGATTATATGCAATCCAAATAATTTAACTTTCTTCAACGAACTTAAAATAATAAGAGAGATTAAGAGAAGTACAACTTGAATAGCTTCCTGCTGATTTTGTTTGGAGATCTTCCTCTGGATATTGGAAAAAGAAATATCAACAAGGGTTTTAACCACCCAACCAAAACCAACTGGTCTCCCGTGCTTTTCCAACTGAAGAAACCTGACCCTTCACGAGGGTGATGATAGGAATCAATTAACAACAATGTGCCTCTGAGCCTGGTGTCAGGACCTATACCTCTTGATCGATCTTTCCCTATAGGTAGCTCATAACTGGAAAGATCATTCTGACCAGTGGTATGTCTGGTATTTGATTGCTGACAGATGCCTATTTGCATCATAACCTTGGCTAAGGATTTTCTAGTATATATATACACATATATCTGACACTACTGAGTCGTCGACCTTCACCCTTTCTCAACATTGTTATTAACTTAATGCTTTCTTCTTTTTATTATGAATGCAGATTTTTACATACCATCATTCATGACTTTGTTGACAACTTTTATTCGCATTAAAATCAGAACAGAAACACATAAACAAAAATGGCTCAAAAGAGTACACTAGACTCTTATTATCAGTATATTATAATACCCAGGTTGACAGTCAAAGAAATGGATTCTAAGGATGTATATATGTAAACATATATATATATATATAGATATATGTATGTATGTATGTGTATATATATACATATACATGTATTTCAGACGTAAATCAAATATCAAACGTATCTCGGCTTTAGAAATTTTAGAAGTTTGAATAAAGAAATACGAATACTGATTTCAGAGGACTGATTTGGAAGCTCAGAATCATAACAAGCAATAGATATCATAATACAATTTGCTATGATCACCAAACTTTAAACAAACTGCTAAAGAAGATTTAAGATCTTGCCTGACAAGTGATTGGAAAGTCGGGTTAAATTAGTAGCGACTGTTCTATCCAATGCAATTGGTAACAAAGGCCGCTTGATAAATGCACAACACAGTGGGAAATTCTCAAAAACAAGGCGCCAACAACATGCACGCAAAAAGGTAATACTCCACAAGGATACTACAGCTTGATCTCTTCATCTTTTCTCCCTGTCCGCCTTACTCAGAAAGAAAATAAAAATGCTTAATGGAATGACGGATGTTCCCTCTATCCTCCTATATGAAAGAGAATGCATGCCAAGAAAGAATGTTAGATCAAAAGAAACCACTCCACGTAGTGGAAAAGAAAGGAGTTACAAACAAGATTTCAACTCATACACTTCAAGCGCTCCACAAGTAAGACTCAAAGTAATTTATTAAATAAAGAAAAGAGATAAATATTTTTCTCCACTATATATATATACTCATGTGCCTTGGCCAAGGCTACGGTGACTTTAGGATTTTGGTTAAATTATTGTTTTTTTGGTTCTTGTAATCACCCTCTCCTTGTTAATATCCTTTTTTCTTAGCCACCTGTTTTGTCCTGCAACCACTTAGACAATTAAGGAAGGTTAAATCATTTCCATGGTACGAATAATAATTAATATCATTTCATCAATCTATTTTCATATATAAATAATAAAATATTTGCAATTAAGGAAAAATCATCATATATATTTTTCCAACGAATAATTTCACGTTCATATGAAAGCAGTTGTTCTCAACTAACAACATAATTAATATTTAATTGTTCAAGCAAAAAGAGATGTAACATATTCTTCCCCTCAAGAATCATCGTCCTCGATGATTTCTTATCAATAAGCAATAAAAAGTTTAACCACATGGTTTTCACATCAGTCTCAATTGATTGGAAAAAAAAATAAGGAAATTTTTGATGGATTTCATCATAGTCTTCCCAGGTGGCATTCTCTTCTTAATACTGGTCCCACTGGACCTTACATTGCACCACCTTCCGATTACGTAAGTGTAGCTTACGTATCTCGAGTACCTTGAGTGGCTTTATTGTGATCACCCCAGGGTCTCGTACCTGCAATGATTTCCAATCAATCATATGCTTAGAGTCTGCATAATATTTCTTAAGATAAGAAACATGAAACACATTATGAATTCTGGTAAGAGTTGGGGGTAGAGCAATTCTGTAAGCCACAAGATTAATGATTTCAAGAACTTCAAAAGGTCCCACATAGCTTGGGGCTAACTTAGAGGCTTTCCCAAATTTTATAGAGCTTTTCTGTGGTTTCACTCGCAAAAGAACTTTTTCTCCCACCACAAACTGTCTGGGAACACGTTTTGCATCAGCGTAACTCTTTTGCCTGTTATTGGCTTCTTTTAGTCTCTATCTGATTATTCTCACTTGCTCTTCCATTTCTTGAAGCATCTCAGGTCCTAAAATGATCCTATCTTTCCACCTATTCCAGCTTATAGGGGTTCTACATTTCCTGCCATACAGTGCCTCGAAAGGTGCCATTTTTATTGCTGACTGATATGAATTGTTATAGGCAAATTCTACCAAGGGTAAATATTCTTCCCATTTGTATTATTGATCCATACAGTACATTCTAAGTAAATCTTCTAAAATTTGATTTACCCTTTTTGTCTAACCATCTGTCTCGGGATGATATGTTCAATGTTGTACTAATATTTAATTGAGTCTCCAAGGCTGAAAATAAGGTTTGCCAAAATCTGGAGGTCATTCGGGCATCCCTATCAGATATGATCTTTTCTGGTATCCCGTGAAGACGGAAAATTTCCTGTACAAATTTTTGAGCAATCATTGGTGCTCCATCTGTTAAATTTCTTGGTATGAAATGTGCCACTTTTGTGAGTTTATCCGCTACCACCAATATGGCATTATGCATGTTTCTGGTCAAAGATAAACCTTGAACAAAATCCATGCTAATAATCTGCCATTTCCAATCAGGTACGCTATGGGGTTGAAGTAGTCTTGTTGGATGCTGATGTTCTACTTTTACCTTCTAATATTCGAAACATTCTGCCACAAATCTTGCTGTGTCCTTTTTCATTCCCCTCCAAAAATATAATGGTTTGACATCAGGCAACATCTTGGTTACTCCGGGGTGCCTGAATATGGTGCGGTGTGAACTTCTTTCCATACCTTTTTCCTTAATTCAGAAGACTTTGGAATATACATTCTACCTTTAAATCTCAAAAGTCCATTTGCTTCAATGTGAAGACCTTCATATTTAGGCTCCTGAGGATTTGACTGCAGAGCTTCCCTAACTTGCAAATAATATTCATCCTCTTCCAATTTCTGAATCACTTGGTTTTTAAAATCGGTGTTAATAGATACCATTGCCGTTATATGCTTCTGTCAACTCAAGGCATCAGCTACCCTGTTTTCCTTGCCCTTAATATAACTGATCTCAAAGTCATAATCGGCGATTAACTCCATCCATCTTCTCTGTCGAGCATTTAGATTGGGTTGTGTGTGAATATATTTCAAACCTTGATGATCTGTCTCGAGTTCAAAAGTTTTTCCCAACAAATAATGTCGCCACATTTACAGAGCATGGACAATAGCTGTCAATTCTAAATCATGGGGTGCATAATTTTGCTCATATTGTTTCAGTTTTCGGGATTTGTAAGCTACTACCTTTCCTTCTTGCATTAATAGTCCGCCCAATCCTTCTCTCGATGCATCTGTTATAACCACAAAACGACCATTAGGATCCGGTACTGTCAATATGGGTGTGGTTGTTAGCTTTTCCTTTCATAGATCAAATGCCTCTTGACATTTTTCAGGCCATTCAAATATTTTTCCTTTCCTTTGAAGAGAAGTAATAGGATGAGCAATTCTAGAAAATTCTTTGACAAATCTCCTATAGTACCCAGCTAATCCCATGAAACTCCTAACCTCAGGAACATTCTTTGATACTGCCCAATCCACTATGGCTTTGATCTTAACAGGATCCACTGCAATTCCTTTAGCTGATATAATATGTCCCAAATATTGTATTTCTTTCTGAAAGAAGGTACATTTTTACAATTTCCCATACAGTTTGTGTTCCCTTAACCACTGAAGAACTATTTGAAGGTGTTGCAGGTGCTCTTCCTCATTTTTGGAGTAAATAAGAATGTCGTCTAAAGATACCAAAACAAACTTATCCAGGCTATCTCTAAACACACTGTTCATCAAATTTATAAATGCAGTTGGGGCATTTGCAAGCCCAAATGGTAGAATTGTGAACTCATAGTGCTCATATCTAGTTCTAAAAGGCGTCTTGTGAATGTCTTCTTCTTTCAACCTGAGTTGATGATATCTCGATCTCAAATCTATTTTTGAAAATATTGCAGCCCCTTTCATCTAATCAAACAGATCATCTATTCGAGGTAAGGGATATTTGTTCTTGATGGTAAGCTTATTTAACATTCGGTAGTCTATACACAGACGAAGAGTCCCATCCTTCTTTTTAACAAAAATTACTGGGGCACCCCATGGTGAAACATTTGGCCGAATCAAGCCTTTATCCATTAATTCCTTTAATTGTGCTTTTAACTCCACTAGCTCTAGTGTGGTCATACGGTAAGGTACTTTTAAAACTAGTTCGGCCCCTGGTACAAGGTCAATAGCAAAATCAAAAATTCTTCTAGGTGGTAACCTAGGTAGTTCCTGGAGAAATACATCTTGATATTCTTGGAGATAAGGGTATTTTTTAGTGAAGATTTCTTTCTCATCTTCAACTTCCAACTTTCTTTTTCTGTTTTGGGAATGCTCTGTCCCTTCACTGACCGCTTCCATCTTAACTACAAACAATTTGCATCCCTTCCTTCTATCTTTTTTCAACTGCATAGCCGAAATTTGCCGAACCTTGACTTCTCGTTGTTTCCCTTGAATCGGCACCGGATCCCCTAAATCATCTAGGCATTCTACTATCTTATCGTAACAGTCGACCTTAGCCCTATGTTTTTTTAACCAATTCATTCCAATGATCACATCGTAGGACCCTAAAGGTGCTACATAAAGGTTGACCTCTATCAAGAAGTCTGGAAATTCAATCTTTGCTTCAAACAGACATTGCTCTATTCAAGCTCTCGTTTGATTAGCATATTCTACCATCCATGATTTAGCCATAAATCTAGTTCTTTTAGGGAACCTTTCCAGTATAAAACATTCAGTGGCTCCTATATCTATTACAATAGTTATTGGGTTTCCATAAAGCATACCTGGAGTTTCTATAGGAGCAACCTGGTACTCTGTTTGTCTATTATCAACTATTGCATGAATTCTTTGTTGGAACACGGTCTGTTGAGGTGGTAGGGGTTTTCGTTGCTGCTGTACTTGCTGACTCGTAGAGGGACATTGATTTGCATACTGTTCTCCTCCACAATTAAAACATCCTCCCGGAGGTCCTTTCTTTTCAATGCTTTTATTGGTGAAGTTTTCATCTTTTCGAGGATTGTTATTGTTCTTTTTGAACTGGTATTCTTAAATCCCTTCTTGAAATTCTATTGATTTTGGTCCCACTTACCTCTGTTGTGCGTTCTGTCCTTGAAAGAATCATCTTTCTTTAACCTTTGTTCCTGCCGTGGACAACTTTTTCATAGGCTTCATCCATAGTTAAAGGTGCTAGCACATCCATTGGACCTCCAATACGATTGTTTAACCCCATAATGAACTTTCGTACTCGAAAGTTTTCATCTTGTCGATACTGTGAAACATATTTGAGTAGTCGGGTATATTTTTCCCAGTACTTGTTGACAGTTACGAGTCCTTGCCTGAGGTTTTCAAAATCCATCAGTTTTTGGTCATAAAATAATTGGGGCAGCCATTTTTGGCGGAATATCTTCACAAAGTGCTCCCAAGACACATCAGCTACTGCCAATCCCATTTCAGCCCTCTTGTTTTCCCACCATGTGGCAGCTTCTCCTGCCAATTGGTAAGCTGCCCATGCTACTTTTGAGTTATTGGAATAATCTCAAAGCTCTCAAAGCTCGAAATACTTCTCCATTTCAGTTAGCCATGCCTCCGCGGCATCTCTATGATTCTCGGTCACTATGATTCTTCATGTCGGTCACTATGATTCTCAGATCCTTCTTCTCTTGTCTCAGATTGCCCTTCCATCCTTCTTTTTAGATGGGCTAATCTGCCCTGAGTTGTTTTCATCATGTTTAAAAGTTGATCCATTTTATCCATGTGACCATTGCTCTGATCTTCCCTGAACTCATTTTTGGAATATTCCATTCCAATGAAGTTCCTAAAGAAATTTAAGAGTTTTAATTAGTTTTTGAGTTGTGAGTTATTGTTGTTGAACAGTTCTCCACTGCATTTAAGGATTCTTCCTTTGCATAAAAAAATAATCATTTGAAACTCATAATAAGTGCAAATGGTACAAAATTTTCATTTATTAATAAAGAAAGATTATCACTCCCTGTGATAGGTAATTACAAAATTTCTATCACTTCTTGTGATAGATTTTATTGCAATACAAAAAAAAAAAACATCATCACTTTCTGTGATAAGTTTTTTGAATCATCTTCATTATCAGTGATAGGTTCCTCCTGATCACTAAACTCTGAATATGATATAAATTTATATCCAGGGGTCGGAACTCTATCTCCCTCAGATGTTTCTGGTTTAGTTTGATTTTCAGTTTTGGTCTTATTTACTTCAGCAATTATGGTGGACTTTACTTTCTCTTTTCCCTAGACTGTCCATTTCCTTCTCTCCCTCCGAAGTCTTTGCAAAGCTTCGGCTATTGTCTCCGAATCTGCTGGAGGCGAACAACTTGAGTAATCATAAGATAGTTTGATCTTCCATAGTCGGCGAGATGTAGGGTCTCGGACCTTTTTCCGGGGTGTTTTTCTTATCAAAACCATCATGAAGAGACATTATTAACTGTTTACAATGTTCTAAGCATGATGAGCCCCAAGGTTCAGTGTACAACCTGGTAGCTCTGATACCATATGTTACACCCATTCTAATTTAACAGAATAAAAAATTAACTATTAACAAAATTTCAGCAGAAAGATTAACTTGATTAACCAACTTTCTATGCAATAACAATTTCACGTTTACAACTTTCATTTTCAGCTGAAGTAATCTTTTCTAATAGATTATATGCAATCAAAATAATTTAACTAACTTTCTTTAACGAACTTCAAATAATAAGAGAGTTTAAGATAAGTACAACTTGAATAGCTTCCTGCTGATTTTGTTTGTAGATCCTTCTCTGGATATTGGAAAAAAAAATATCAACAAGGGTTTTAACCATCCAACTAAGACCAATTGCTCTCCTGTGCTTTTTCTTCAACTGAAGAAACCTGACCCTTCATGAGGGTGATGACAGGAATCAATTAACAACAATGTGCCTCTGAGCCTGATGTCAAGACCTATACCTCTTGATCGATCTTTCCTTATAGGTACCTCCTAACTGGAAAGATTATTCTGACCAGTGGTATATCTGGTACTTGATCACTGACAGATGCCTATCTGCATCGTATCCTTGGCCAAGGATTTTCTAGTATATATATACACATATCTAACACTACTGTGTCATCAGCCTTCACCTTTACTCGACATTGTTATTAACTTAATGCTTTCTTCTTTTTATTATGAATGTAGGTTTTTACATAGCATCATTCACGACTTTATTGACAACTTTCATTCGCATTAAAATCAGAACAAAAACTCATAAACAGAAATTGCTCAAAAGAGTACAACAGATTCTTATTATCAGTATATTATAATACCCAGGCTGACAGTCAAAGAAATGGATTCTAAGCATGTATATATATATGTATGTGTATATATATACATATACATGTATTTCAGACATAAATCAAATATCAAGAGTATCTCGGTTTTAGAAATCTCAAAAGCTTGAATGAAGAAATACAAATACTAATTTTAGCGGACTGATTCGGAAGCTCAAAATCATAACAAGCGAAAGATATCATAATACGATTTGCTATGATCATCAAACTTTAAACGAACTGCTAAAGAAGATTTAATATCTTGCCTGACAAGTGATTGGAAAGTCGGGTTAAACTAGCCGCGACTGTTCTATCCAATGCAATCGGTAACAAAGGCCACTTGATAAATGCACAACACAGTGGGAAATTCTTAGAAACAAGGCACCAACAACATGCACGCAAAAAGGTAATACTCCACAAGAATTCTACAGCTCGATCTCTTCTTCTTTTCTCCCTGTCCGCCTTACTCAGAAAGAAAATAAAAATGCTTAATGGAATGGCGGATGTTCCCTCTATCCTCCTATATGAAAGAGAATGCATGCTAAGAAAGAATGGTCGATCAAAAGAAACCACTCTACGTAGTGGAGAAGAAAGAGGAGTTACAAACAAGATTTCAACTCATACACTTCAAGCGCTCACAAGGTAAGACTCAAAGTAATTTATTAAATAAACAAAAGAGATCAATTTTTTTCTCCACTATATATATATACATACTTTGGCCAAGGCTACGGTGACTTTAGGATTTTGGCTAAATTATTATTTTTTCAATTCTTGTAATAACCCTCTCCTTGTTGATATCCCTTTTTCTTAGCCATCTGTTTTGTCCTGCAACCACTTAGAAAATTAAGGAAGGTTAAATCATTTCCATGGTATGAATAATAATTAATATCATTTTCATCAATCCATTTTCATATATAAATAATAAAATATTTGCAATTAAAGAAAAATTATCATATATATTTTTCTAACGAACAATTTCACATTCATATGAAAGCAGTTGTTCTCAATTAACAACATAATTAATATTTAATTGTTCAAGCAAAAAGGGATGTAACATATAGACTACTGAATGTTGAATAAGCTCACCATCAAGAACAAATATCCCTTGCCTCGAATAGATGATCTGTTTGATCAGATGAAAGGGGCTGCAGTATTTTCAAAAATAGATTTGAGATCGGGATATCATCAACTTAGGTTGAAAGAAGAAGACATTCATAAGACGGCTTTTAGAATTAGATATGGGCACTATGAATTCATAGTTCTACCTTTTGGGCTTACAAATGCCCAGCTGCATTCATGAATTTGATGAACAGTGTGTTTAGAGATAGACTTGATAAGTTTGTTTTGGTATTTTTAGACGACATTCTTATTTACTCCAAAAATGAGGAAGAGCACCTGCAACACCTTCAAATAATTCTTCAGCGGTTAAGAGAACACAAACTATATGGGAAATTGTCAAAATGTACCTTCTTTCAGAAAGAAATACAATATTTGGAGCATGTTATATCAGCTAAAGGAATTGCAGTGGACCCTGCTAAGATCAAAGCCATAGTGGATTGGCCAGTACCAAAGAATGTTCCCGAGGTTAGGAGTTTCATGGGATTAGCTGGGTACCATAGGAGATTTGTCAAATTTTTTTTTAGAAGTGCTCATCCTATTACTTCACTTCAAAGGAAAGGAAAAAGAGTTGAATGGACTGAAAAATGTCAAGAGGCATTTGATCTATTAAAGGAAAAACTAACAACCGCTCCCATATTGACAATACCGGATCCTAATGGTCGTTTTTTGGTTATAATAGATGCATCGAGAGAAGGATTGGGTGGAGTATTAATGCAAGAAGAAAAGGTAGTAGCTTACGAATCCTGAATACTGAAACAATATGAGCAAAATTATGCACCCCATGATTTAGAGTTGGCAGCTATTGTTCATGCTTTGCAAATGTGGCGACATTATTTGTTGGGAAAAACTTTTGAACTCAAGACAGATCAAGGTTTGAAATATATTTACACAACCCAATCTAATTCTCGACAGAGGAGATGGATGGAGTTAATCGCTGATTATGACTTTGAGATCAGTTATATTAAGGGCAATGAAAATAGGGTAGCTGATGCCTTGAGTCGACGAAAGCATATAATGGCAATGGTATCTAGTAACACCGATTTTAAAAACCAAGTGATTCAGAAATTGGAAGAGGATGAATATTATTTGCAAGTTAGGGAAGCTCTGTAGTCAAATCCTCGGGAGCCTAAATATGAAGGTTTTCACATTGAAGCAGATGAACTTTTGAGATTTAAAGGTAGAATGTATATGCCAAAGTCTTTTGAATTAAGGAAAAAGGTATGGAAAGAAGTTCACATCGCACCATATTCAGGACATCTCGGAGTAACCAAGATTTTGGCTGATGTCAAACCATTATATTTTTGGAGGGGAATGAAAAAGGACACAGTAAGATTTGTGGCAGAATGTTTTCAATGTCAGAAGGTAAAAGTAGAACATCAGGATCCAACAGGACTACTTCAACCCCATAGCATACCTGATTGGAAATGGCAGATTACTAGCATGGATTTTGTCCAAGGTTTACCTTTGACCAAAAACATGCATAATGCCATATTGGTGGTAGCGGTAAACTCACAAAAGTGGCACATTTCATACCAGGAAATTTAAATGTTTTGAATGTCAGAAGGTAAAAGTAGAACATCAGCATCCAACAGGACTACTTCAACCCCATAGCATACCTGATTGGAAATGGCAGATTATTAGCATGGATTTTGTCCAAGGTTTACCTTTGACCAAAAACATGCATAATGCCATATTGGTGGTAGCGGTAAACTCACAAAAGTGGCACATTTCATACCAGGAAATTTAACAGATGGAGCACCAGTGATTGCTCGAAAATTTGTACAGGAAATTTTCCGTTTTCACGGGATACCAGAAAAGATCATATCTAATAGGATGCTCGAATGACCTCCAGATTTTGGCAAACCTTATTTTCAGCCTTGGGGACTCAGTTAAATATTAGTATAGCATATCATCTCGAGACAGATGGTCAGACGGAAAGGGTAAATCAAATTTTAGAAGATTTACTTAGAATGTACTGTATGGATCAACAATACGGATGGGGAGAATATTTACCCTTGGTAGAATTTGCAATAAAAATGGCACCTTTCGAGGCACTATATGGCAAGAAATGTAGAACCCCTATAAGCTGGAATAGGTGGGAAGACAGGATCATTTTAGGCCTTGAGATGTTTCAAGAAATGGAAGAGCAAGTGTGAATAATCAAACAGAGACTGAAAGAAGCCAATGATAGGCAAAAGAGTTATGCTAATGCAAAATGTGTTCCCACACAGTTTGTGGTGGGAGAAAAGGTGCTTTTGCGAGTAAAACTACAGAAAAACTCTATAAAATTTGGGAAAGCCTCTAAGTTAGCCCCAAGATATGTGGGACCTTTTGAAGTTCTTGAAATCATCAATCTTATGGCTTACATAATTGCTCTACCCCCGACTCTCGCCAGAATTCATAATGTGTTTTATGTTTCTTATCTTAAGAAATATTATGCAGACTCTGAGCATATGATTGATTGGAAATCATTGCAGGTATGGGACCCTGGGGTGATCACAATAGAGCCACTCCGGGTACTCGAGATATGTAAGCTGCACTTACGTAATCGCGAGGTGGTGCAATGTAAGGTCTAGTGGGACCAGTATTCAGAAGAGAATGCCACTTAGGAAGACTATGATGAGATCCATAAAAAATTTCCCTATTTATTTCCAAACAATTGAGACTGATGTGAAAACT
Organism: Cunninghamia lanceolata; assembly: GCA_027924645.1. Lineage (NCBI taxonomy): Eukaryota > Viridiplantae > Streptophyta > Pinopsida > Cupressales > Cupressaceae > Cunninghamia > Cunninghamia lanceolata. The sequence goes on along the minus strand of BSBN01000908.1, from coordinate 2,729,405 downwards.
ATGTGGTTAAACCTTTTTATTGCTTATTGATAAATAATCATCGAGGACGATAATTCTTAAGGAGAAGAATATGTTACATCCCCTTTTGTTTGAACAAAAAAATATTAATTATGTTGTTAGTTGAGAACAACTGCTTTCATATGAATGTGAAATTATTCGTTGGAAAATGTATATGATGACTTTTCTTTCATTGCAGATATTTTCTTACTTATATGTGAAAATGGATTGATGAAAATAATATTAATTATTATCCGTATCATGGAAATGATTTAACCTTCTTTAATTGTCTAAGTGGTTGCAAGACAAACCGGGTGGCTAAGAAAAAGGGATATCAACAAGGAGAGGATGATTGTAGGAATCGAAAAAAATAATTAAGCCAAAATCCTAAAGTCACCGTAGCCTTGGCCAAGGCACATGAATATAAATATATATAAATATATTCTAGTGGAAAAAAATGATTTATCTCTTATGTCTATTAAATAATTTATTTGAGTCTTACCTTATGGAGCGCTTGAAGTGTTGGAGTTGAAATCTTGTTTGTAACTCCTCTTTCTTCTCCACTACGTTAGAGCGGTTTTTTTTTTGGATCGACCATTCTTTCTGGGCATGCATTTTTTTTTTCATATATTAGAATAGAGAGAACTTCCGTCTATTCCATCAAGTATTTGCTTTCTTAGGAAGGCGGAGAAGATAGAAAAGAGGGAGATCGATCTGAAGTATTTGATACTGAGTATTATCTTTGTAGCGTGCATATTATTGGTGCATATCTCTGATAACCTTTTTGTCAATTCTACTTGTGCATGTGTCAAGCGGCTACTGTTACCGTTTTCATTGTAGAGCAGTCGTGGCTAGCTTAACCCGACTCTACAAGTCTTGTCAGGCAAGATCTGAAATATTTTTCTAATAGTTCGTTTTGTCTTAATGGTTGATTAACAAACGTGTGGTATATTATCGTTCTCTTTACATGATTCTGAGTTTCTGAATCAGTCTTCTGAAATTTGCAAATGTATTTCATTATTCAAGCTTTGGAGTCTGTTGAAGCCGAGACCTCTTTGATACTTGTTTTTATATCTGAAATATATATAAGCATATATATATATATATATATATGATTATTTTTATTTACTATTAATCTTTTACTATAGCTGGGGTGTTATATGTGCACTGAAAAATAACAGAACCATTGTAGTCCTTTGAGCAATTTTTGTCTATGTATTTTTGTTTTGATTTTACTATGAACTGAAAGTTGTCAAATAAGTTATGTATGATGCTATGCAAAAACCTGCATTCTTAAACAAAAGAAGAAATCACTAAGTTAATAACAATGTCGAGCAAGGGTGAAGGTTGACAACACAGTAGGATATATATATATATATATATATATATATATATATATATATATATATATAAAATCCTTGGCCAAGGTTACGATGTAGTTTAGGAATTTGTCAGCGATCAAGTACCAGATATACCACTGGTCAGAATGATCTTTCTAGCAAGGAAGTACCTATAGGGAAAGATTGATCAGGAGGTATAGGTCTTGACACCAGGCTCAGAGGCACATTGTTGTTAATTGATTCCTGTCATCACCTTCATGAAGGGTCATGTTTCTTTAGTTGAAGAAGCACGGGAGACCAGTTGGTCTTAGTTGGGCGGTTAAAACCCTTGTCGATATTTCTTTTTCCAACACCCAGTGAAGTATTTACAAACAAAATCAGTAGGAAGCTATTCAAGTTGTAGTTCTCTTAAACTCTCTTATTATTTGAAATTCAGTTGAAGAAAGTTAGTTAAATTATGTTGTTTGCATATAATCAGTTAGAAAAGATTACTTCGGCTGAAAATGAAAATTAGTTGTAATCGTGAAATTTTATTGCATAGATAGTTAATCAAGTTAATCTTTCTGTTGAAATTCTGTTAATAGTTAATTTTATTTTCTGTTAAATTAGAGTGGGTGTAACAATAAAGTTAAAGTTAAACAAATAAAAGAAAAATATGAATAAAAAATAAAAGTAAAACATAATGTAGAATATTAGAATTAAATTTTATGGTTACCTTCACAATCTCTGCAGCAAGTGTCCAAAAGCCTGGCTCATCATAAATGTAACTTGCCACTTCAATCCCTACAGCGGAGGAAGCATAGGTTGAGGAAGTCCAATCCTCAGCAACAAACATACGTTTCAAAGCTCCCTTTGACCGAATCAAGGATTGTAGTGTGATGAAATTTGTAGCAAATCTGGTGATGCCAGGACGAGCCAACTCCCTCACCCTCGTGTATTGCCTCATTAGGCTAAGGACCCATGTGTGATTGTATATAAATTTGCAAATATTTTTGGTTATATCCACACATGTTTTGATCCACGGAAGCTTGCCAAATCCTCTAATATGAGGTCAAGGCAATGGGTGACACATGGAGTCCAAAATATTGTTGGGTGCCTCTCCATTAATAGTCTACCTGCAGCAACATAATTTGCTGCATTATCGGTCACTACTTGAACCACATTCTCCTCACCCACCTCAAATATGACTTCCTCTATAGCCTCACAAAGGTATGTGGCATTTTTTACATGTGTTGAAGCATCAATTGACTTGATGAACACGGTGCCACCTGAAAAAAGAAGCAAAATCAATGGTTCAATAAAACATAAATTAAAAATATTAATCGTTAAATCAAATTCAAATTTCAAATTATTCAATGCATTGAGGGAAGTACAATTACTTGAAGAGGAAACAAGAAAATTCAGCAGTGTCCTATTTCTTCTGTCGGTCCAACCATCGGTCATGATGGTGCAACCCTTCTTGCTCCATACCAAGCGTTGCTCCTCTATTTCGGCTTTTACATCAGCCACCTTTTGTGTCAAAAGTGGGCCCCTTAAGTCATCTTCAATAGGGCCTTTGAACCCTGCCCTACAAATAGTTATGACATCTACCATATTTTGCCAAAAAGGAGACCTAGCACATGTAAAATGAAGAGTTTAACTTTAAATTTGAATTCAACATACATCTAAAATTTAAATATAAAAATTCATGAAACAAAGAATCAAATTATAAATTTTAAAACAATCAAACAAAAAAGAATTACCTGGCTGCATGGAATGGAATGGTGCAATAGTACCAAAAGTCTCCAATTGCTCGTTTAGCTGCATCATGTGCCTCCTTGTTCCAACCCATGCTCTCAAGTGATGGTTGGGAACCAGGTGTAGTGTGTGGCACAAAAAATGAATCCAACCTAGATTTACGAACTTTAGGACCAATGCTAATACTCCCACTAGCATTAGCACTAGCACTAGCAGAAGCACTAGCACCAACAGTAGTAGAAGCACTAGCACAAGCGCTAGCACTAGGACGAAATGGAGGCTTGGAAGAAGCCTCTCCAACACCACCAATGCATGCCAACTCCTCCCTTTGCCTCTTTTTCATTTCAAATGTTTCTAATTGTACTTGCACCACACGAACAACTTCAATAGGTGCATCTTTGCATCTCAAAGCATCATGGATGGGTATTCGTGCAAGATGGTATTTCAATCTATTAATGCCTCCATGAAAAATTGTTCTGGAATAGAAACATTTTGTTTGTCTTTTTTTTTGCCCGGGAAAATTTTCAGTATGTTTCCAAGCTGGGTCCTTTCGATTTAGGTTTGAAGAGAGACATTGTGGAAAATATAATTTGAACTTGAAATCAAGGCTGCTGCAGCTGCAATAACACATAAATACAAAAAAAATGAACATTTGTGAATTCATTTATAATTATTAAACTAATGCAAAATAAAATGTAGGGTTTGTTGATTGTTCCAAAACAAAAGGTAGGGTTTTTTAATTTGTTGAATGTTCAAAAAAAAAGTAGGGTTTGTAACTTTGTTCCAAAAAAAATTGAAATTTTAGAAAATAATGCAATTTTTGCTAAAAAAAATACAAAAAAAACCAAACAAAATCAAGCTTACCTTTTTAATGAAACTTGAAATGAAATGCAAATTCCTTCCAATTGCTGGTAGAGAGCTCTCGATGCACCAATTCTAAGTATGAAGTTGCTTGAATGCGATTTGTTGATAGATTTTTTTTCTACCTCCTTGTTGTTTGCCCTACAATGCACTCTTATTTTTCCTCACAACTCTCTTATCTCCTATTTTGCCAACAAAATGAAATTAAGTTGCTTTTAGTGTAGTAGAGGCAATATAAGTAAAAAAAAGTCAAGTTTTGACTTCAGTTTTTATTTTTTATTTTATTTTTAACTTTTTAACTCTGCTTGCGTCGGCTAAGTTTTACTGACGGGACTCGCGAGTTTTAGGCGATTCCGGTGAGTTTGTATATTGGATATTTTATTATTTATATCTTAGGGATAATTGTCCTAGCATTTATGGATCTCTTTGTGGGATGCTTCTTGGAGTCGTTCCTTATTTAGGGAATGTTATATGTGGTGCAATACGACTTGTAAGGGTATTTCTATTTTGATTTTGAGTGGATTGAAGATTAGGGCACATTTTCCCACTACATATCTTGTATATATGTGTTTGTGTTTATATTCTATGGTATTTTTTATATATTGGGTATTTAGTTTTTAAGGGATAATTGACCTCCTAGCAAGCTATGATAATCCTTTATTTTGTTCAACTGTAAATGAGAGTGGTTTTTTGGACTGCAACTACAGTTCGGATTTTGATTATAGTTTGCATAAAATAGCAAAGTGCAAATTATAAGTGAAGTGAAGTCCAAACGGAGTTCAGAGTCCACTTGCAGTAAGCATGTATTTGCAAATTGCAAATTGAAAAGGGACTGCGAATTCCAAATAGAGTTTGGAGTCCGATTGTAGCAAGCACAAACTTGCAAACTGCAAACTTTTATAGGAATCCAAAAATGTTGCAAGTTGAAATTGATTTTTATGGTGAGTGAAACACTAAGATTTTTGATAAAAAAATGGTTTCTCCATTTTTGACACATAGTTAAACTAGGTTTTAGGGTTCCTAATTAAAAGCCAAAATGCTGGTTAAGGCCCAAAACTAGGGCATGGGATTTACAGAGCCAAAGGCCAAGCAAGCCTTACTAGGGTTTCAACAAAAAATTTCAAAATTCATAGATTTAAGCTGTCTAAAGCTAATGCAAACACTAATAATAACAATGTCGTAAACAATATTTGCAGAAAAACACCATTAAATGGACTAGGGCCAAGATTTTAAATAGAAACCCCAAAATCGTAGACAACAAAAACTCAAAGCAAAGCCAAAGAAAATGCAAGAAAACTTAGAGAAAGTGTAGAAGTGCCTTCGAATAGTGCGACAAATTTAGAATTGAGGGCGTTGGGTGGTCGTAGGGAGTTGAATCGCCAATAGTCATGTGAAGAAGTCAAAATGATAGACAAACCGATGGACTTGAGGTTTTGATCACCCCTCGCACGCGTTCCATTAATGACACACCAACTAACACTTTGGGGTTTGAGGACGGTTTAGCGATCTACCACTATCGAGCTTTGGAAAATCAAAGGCACTTTGCAATTCACTAACAAGAGGAGCCTCGGGTTTTGAAGGACATTTACACTTCAGGAATAAGGACTCTATCACTTTGCAAAGAAACAAAGACATTGCCTCTTTAAAATAAAATGTTCCCTTGGGATAATAAAGCACAAATACTAGGACATTTACAACTTTCGACAATGCAATTTCATTGAGGCAATAAAATAAGGTAAAGGCCAAATGAAAACTTTTCAGTCACTGCGAGAAACATGAATCTCAACCTAAAGCTCTAGGGTCTGCAAATTTTATATTTTAGGGGCGTGTGGTGAAGGGTCACAATAATACTTAGCTAACAACATGGCTTCTACTTCATTTTAAGCTACTTATAGGCAATCATTTTCATTTCCTTTCAACTACTCCTTTGCCTTGCCCCTTTTGCAATCTTTGTGAAACGATGAAGCACATGCATTTGTTAGATTTGCTCTTTCCTCTGATTCTCCTGTTGTTTTCCTTTGTAAATGCACTTGGAAATCAACACTTTTGGGGCTGTTTATTTCTCGTAATGTGGTTTGAGAGTCTTTCCATTAACTCATTGTGCACTTTATTTCGTGTCTTCATTGCCTTGCGATGTTTTCTCATACTATTTATCCCTTTAAAGTGGAATTTCAGATGGTAGTTCGCTTGTTTGCCTTGTAGACAATTATCTACTTTGGTTAAGGACAAAACATCTTCTCTTAAAAAGATTTAGTTTCAACTTTCTTCAATTCAATCTCAGTTGCAGGCTTTAGGGAAGATTTCATGTTGTTTCAACCTCTTACTTTGTTGCACTTCTACTTGGGCATGACTAATAGAGAGTTATCTATTCTTGAATTCTCTAAGGTATCTGTTGTGACCTAATCACACATCACCCCATTGCAAATGGGGACCCACTCTTTTTGCTTTGAGCTTGTGTAATCTTGGTAGTATTGATCAATTGAGTCTCTCCGAAGAGGTCTTGACTCTGAAGCTAGGAATCTCACCTGGAGCTTAACTTGCAGATGGAGACTAGAGAACCAATACCGGAGGCCTGAAAGACATTGAAAAGCAGTCAAATACACCAAAATGCGAATCAGGAACCTTGGAGTTGTCTCATTGGATCACATTGTCTAGCCTTTGAGAGACTTTATTCAAGAGAGGATAGAATACCTTGGTATTTTATTCTGAGTTTGCATGTGCATAAAAAACACATCAACATAATTGGCGCTAGGAGGGCCAGAACAACGAATTGCTTCATTTATTCCAAGCGTACAAAAGATATTTTGGTGTTTTATCATTCATTGCTCCATCATCCATCACTTTTATGCACGCCTCTCCGCATAACGCTTGACATAATTCAGCAAGGAGGAGGCCAGAAATGAAGAATTTCCTACATCTCAACTCAGGATAAAAGGGCATGAACAAGGAATTACATTGCTTCTTTCATTCCAAGCACGCAAAAGAATTCCGAATTGTGGAATTGGAACCAAGTGAGCTTTCAAAGCCAAATTCGAGATTTGCAAGATCTCTCTTATGCCAAAAAATACAAAAAAAAAGTAGAAAATTCAAAATCCAAAAAAAGTAAAAAATTGAAAAATACCAAAAATAAGGATGGATTTCTCACCACACGTGAAGCAATTTCAAGGTTGTGGGCAGCAATATGATCCTCAAGTGGACATAATTCAGCTTTGGCGGTCTCTGAATGCACAACTTCATCCAAGGAATGCCGATTTGGCCGACTTTGCGTCACGGGATGGATGCCAAATTCATGCTACCAATGATCACAAGGAGTTGTATTGTTTAACATTTCTTTCAAGGATGGAATTAACATTGCAAGGAAGAATCTCTTTTTCACAAGTTTATGAGCCGGTTGTGAGTACAAGGGTGGAACCCAAAATTTCAAGTGAAAGTGAAGCCTTCATGCGATTCAAGGACACGATTAAAGAGAGACTAAGTAGTGAGAAAGACTTGAGCGTAAAGTACCATTTGATCCCATGCGAGTGGTGTAGAATTCACATCGCCAATCATTCGGAATTCACATGTTCAATAATTGGGAGGCTATTCATCAAGCGAAGGCGCAGTTGGAATTCGAAGAATCATCTAGAGAAGAAGGAACTTCCATTCCATCTACTAATGAAGATAGCACAAGTGAGCTTGACAACCAATGCATGAGTATGGAAGGTGAAATCACATGCCTTGTTCAAAAGATGGAAGGGCATATTGAAGAAATTCAAAGGGAAAGAAAGAATGTTCAAGCAAGTACAAGTATGGATCAAGGTGTGGATACATCAAGTAGAGAAGAAGGTGATTCAACTCCATTGCGAGAAGAAGGGTTCTGTTGATGTGTTTTCCTTGCACGAACAACGCAGCATAAAATACTTACATATTTTATCCTCTCTTGAACAAAATCACTCAAACGCTGAACTTTGTGATCAAATGAGTAGACTCCAAGGTTCCTTATGTTCAATTCTCGATTTGAGATAGCTTGTTTGGCAAAGATGTGATTTGCTGTCTTAACAAAGGGACTTACACTCACTGTCCAACGGCAGGAAAATACCGTTTACACTCGCACAGGTGATAACAATTGCTTCAAGGCTACACGCTATGATAAACTTATGATATGACAATTCAGCTCTTAATCCTACTTCTAACAATGTTTTTCAAAAAAGTGCAAAAGATGTGGGTTTAGAGAGAATGTCTAATCTAGGTGCAAGCTATCATCATCAATTCATGGAAATCTCAACCACGCTTTGCTTCGCCATGAGACAACAACTCCACAAAGGTGATGCAATCTTCTAAGGATGAGCTAAAGGTTTTCAAATTGCTCTATGGGCAATTGAAGTGAAGCTTGTAATGTGTTCAGACTAACCTTACACTACAACTTGCCAGCAACAAATCATAAAAGGTATGAACATATAGAGATTTCACCAAGAAATTGAAAGACAATGACTTCCATGAACTAAAACTAACAAACTTTGAAAGAAATAAACTAAGTTGAAACATTGAATGCGAGTGAGTACTTAGCAACCATGCAACTTGCAAAGAGAACACAATATCACCATGAATGGCTCAACAATGAACTTGTATTAATCTTAGCAAAGTCTTAGCAACAGCTCTAATTAGCTCAAAACTCCCTATAAAAACATTCTTAATATCTTCGTTTGTTCCCAAATTTACTGTATCACACTTATTCCCTTCTTCTCTGCGAGATTGAAGAGCACTCAATCTGTCTGTATCAAAAAGCCTCTCTAGTTCTATCATTCCTCTCGGGATGGTATTGTTCTTCAAATTCATTATCTCGTCGGGATCAAACTCTGCTTCCCTAACTTCTCCTTCATCAATAACTTGAGCCGTGAATATAACAGAATTCGTTAGAAAATCCAATATATGCTTATCATCCTCGAAAACTTGGAAGTTTGTAATATTGTCTGGAACCGAAGGAACTGATGTCAATTGAACTGTAAATTTCTTTAATCCTTCCATTGATAATGGTTCCAATGAACCTGCTGCTTGAGCCAATGCATTTGCTACTTGATTCCTAAACATGTAAATGGATTGAATATTGAAAGTGTCAAAACTTTCTATAAGATCCCACATTCTGTTCCTATACCTTTTCAATCTCTTATCATGATAGACATACTGTTTTCTGACTTGTCTTATAATGACCTCGAAATCTCCAAAAACATGTAAAACCTTTACTTTCTTTTGAATAGCGAGGAGCAATCCGTGTACTAAAGCTTCATATTTAGCAACATTATTTGTACAAGGGAACTACAACCTCAATCCTAACAAGTAAGCTTCTCCAACTGGACTGATCAATTCAAAGCCAGCTCCGGATCCGTTGTTGACATGGCGAAGGTTGTTCCAAAGTTCGTGGCATTGGTCGAAAAGAATAAACATAAGAAAGAAATGCTGCATGGGCAGTCCACATAGGCGCCAAGGTGTTGCCTTGGAAAACGTGCCTTTATTGCTTCTTGAATATTTCTAATAATAGAAGGTTGTTATAACCACTTTTGATGTGGCATGATCTTGGTCATTGAATCCAAATTGATCCTAGCTATTCATTATATTTTGAGGTCTATATAAACCTCATTCCTCTTCATTTTGTATAATGAGTTTTGAGCTAATTAGAGCTGTTGCTAAGACTTTGCTAAGATTAATACAAGTTCATTGTTGAGCCATTCATGATGATATTGTGTTCTCTTTGCAAGTTGCATGGTTGCTAAGTACTCACTTGCATTCGATGTTTTAACTTAGTTTATTTTTTTCAAAGTTTGTTAGTTTTAGTTCGTGGAAGTCCTTATCCTTCAATTTATTGGTGAAATCTCTTTATGTTCATACCTTTTATGATTTGTCGCTGGCAAGTTATAGTGTAAGGTTAGTTTGAACACATTACAAGTTTTACTTCAATTGCCCATAGAGCAATTTGAAAACCTTTAGCTTATCCTTAGAAGATTGTATCATCTTTGTGGAGTTGTTGTCTCATGGCGAAGCAAAGTGTGGTTGAGATTTCTACGAATTGATGATGATAGTTTGCACCTAGATTAGACATTCTCTCTAAACCCACACCTTTTGCACTTTCTTTAAAAACATTGTTAGAAGTAGGATCAAGAGCAGAATTGTCATATCATAAGTTTATCATAGTGTGTAGCCTTGAAGCAATTGTTATCATCTGTGTGAGTGCAAATTGTATTTTCCTGTCGTTGAACAGTGAGTGTAAGTCCCTTTGTTAAGACAACAAATCACATCTTTGCCAAACAAGCTATCCCAAATCGAGAATTAAAGATAAGGAACCTTGGAGTCTATTCATTTGATCACAAAGTTCAACATTTGAGTGATTTTGTTCAAGAGAGGATGCTGCGTTGTCTGTGCAAGGAAAACACATCAACAAAATTGGTGCTAGGAGGAGGGCCAACACTCTACAGGTTGTCATAAAAAGCAAGAAAGTTCACGCTGGATCGAATTGATTCGTTTTCACCCGACAGGGATCAGAGGATTTCAAGGTCTACACCAGGAGCATCCAAAGATTTGGTTGAGTTGGGATTTCCAACCAAGTCCAAGAAAGGCAAGAAAGTGGGTTCATCAAGCCAAGGATCTCCAAGCGGAGGACAGTTCCAAACGCCTCCACCACAAAACCCATCCATAGGAATTGTTCAACCAAGCGCTATGCAAGCAATCTCTCAAACGATTCCAATAGGAGTTGCCCAAGCAACTCCACTTCAGCAAGGAGCTACGCAAGCGGTACAAGTCCAGCAACCTAACATTCCAATGGCAGCCTGGCCCCTGGCAAACATTCCTGCTCTTGGAGCTTTCACAAATTACAATGATATGCCCAAGAATCCTGAACACTTCTGCTCTAAATTCCACATCAACGATGTGAATCGAACAGTAGAGGAGCACATCAAGATTTTTGAGGACACTTTGTCAAACAGAAGAATTGAACATGAAGATGTAGCCTGTAGGCTATTTCCATAGACACTTGAAGGAGATGCCACCTTTTGGTATATCAACTTACCTGTTGGATCTATCACTAGTTGGCAATAGATGAAAGATGCTTTTTTGGAAAAATTCAGAATTCCTATTACTCCAGCAGAGCTTTACAAGCAGTTTATCGAGGTAAGAAGACAGGAGCATGAGCCCATCACTGCCTTCAATCATAGGTTTCATAAGGCTTATTCAAGATTGCGGGCTCTGTATGACATCAATGAACCTATGGCAATGGAGATTTATTATGTAGCTTTGGATCGTCTCACTTCCATGTTTGTGAAGAGAGCAAGGGCACCATCTACTACTTTAATAGGAGCATATGCTGAAGCGTCAAGGTGAATACTGATTTAGGGATGAATACTCATGGACCTCTCAATCACATAGGGTATCCGGCGATGCAGAATCAAATTCAAGGGATCAACCAAGCATTGGCCCATCACATGCCAGTCATGAATCCTGTCCCTGCTCCTACTAATCAATTGGTACTGCATTTTGGGGCGCCTATTTCACAAGCTTTGCCTGCCAAACCGGTATATCTGCAAGGGTCATCATCATCTTCCACCAAGACTCGAGAGGAAAAGAAAGAAATGAAAGAATTGATAGATCAAGTCAAGAAGCTGTCAATGGAAGTCACTCAGTTTAGAAATCAAAACAACTATCTGCAAAATATGCAAAGGAACTTTCAAGCAAGCCAAGGTGGAAATCAAACTAATCTAGGGAACTATCAGGGATATAATCAAGGGTTCCGAGGAGCAAACCAGGGCTACCAGAGGCAAAACAAGACATGGAATACATCACCTAATAATGGCAATGTCCCTTCACCTTTGGAGAATAATCCAAATCCAGATCCCAAATCATCCGACAGAGTGTTTCTGGTAGAAGCGGCCTTGTCTAGCTGGTGTCGACTGCATAATACAAATCAGCATTCTGAATTGTAGTGTCTTGAATTTAAGATTGCCGCTGACATCTTCCAGAAAGAAATATAGAATACACAAGGTCAAGAAGCTCCTCCACCAACCTCCGGATATGAAATTGTTCCCACATCCAGATATGATCAAGCTCTGATGATTGAAGATTTTGTATTCCCTCCAATGATGGAATATGACATGAGGGATTATAATGGAAAATTTCCACCAGCTTCGGCAAATGGGCCAGGAGAGGACCTGAGCTATTATCCTCCATTCAATGGTAATTATCCACATGAAGAAATGGGCGAGGTACAAGCATTCCAACAGACAGCTGGGAATCCACCAACGAGGGTATATCAAAGAAATTATCAAGCACCAGATCCTTTGACTACTTCTACGCCTCTGAATAATTTCCAGACACCGCCTGATCCGAATGCCAGCAATAATCCAGGCTATCCAAGAGATTCATCGGAGTATAGGCAGAGAGATCCTGTTCGAAGAACCTCGCCAAAACACAATGTTTCACAGTCGGATGCTGCACAAAAGGTTAAGTCAATCTGTTTTAGAAGAGGTTAAAAAGGTTAAAATCAGCTTGCCATTGATAGAATTAATGAAAGTACCTGAAATACGACACCTTTTTGAGGAGTCTAAGTGATAATGCTGTTAAGTGGAAGTCATAATACTGCAACTCCATCAAGTTCATCCGCAGCTAGTTTGCCTCATGCAAATGTTGCTCAGAATACTAATGTAGCCCATTCAGAGCTTGCACAACCTCAGGAACAGCCGAATGCAGTCTATGTAGCGCAAAATTCGCCAGACATGAGCAATGAAGTACAAGCCAAAGATTCACCTAAAAAGGAGGAATCAACAAAGGATGTTAGTACAATAAATAGTCAAGATTCTAAAGCCCATTCAAAAACGCCGAAAGATTCAAGTTTCATCGCTCCAAAGAAGAAGTCAATAGTATTTTATCAAGGAAAGGATGAGCCTACTCCCTTCCTCCTTTCGGTAAGAATTTTTGGTAAACTGCTTCACAACTGTTTAATGGACTCAGGAGCTTCAAGTAATGTAATGCCACTTGCTATATGTAAGAAACTTGGTGTGATCCCAACACAGACAACAAGGAAGGTTACGCAATTGGATAAAACTGAGGTTCCAGTTGTTGGTGAGTTACATAACATTCACATGCAGCTGGCAGTTGACCCCAAGGTTCAGCACTATATAGACATTTCAGTAGTGGATATCCCTAAAGGATATTTAATGTTGTTAAGCAGAGGCTGGTTGAGGAAACTCAATGGGTATGTATCGACTGACTTTTCACATATGTGGCTATCGTGGAAAGGACTACCGAACTAGATCAGAATAGATAGCACTCCTAGATTGAAGTTGACGATCACAGAGTATGGTGAAGATAACAAAATTCTTTTTGTGGAGTCTGACCTTGGTGTATACAAGCCAAAGGTAGAAGAGGTTATGATGTTACAAAGTTCAATTGAGAGTTTGGTAGAAAATGAGCATGGCACTTCCTCTGATGAAGAAGATGAGGGCATGTTCGAAAACTTTAGGAACTTTGTGTTAAGAAATGTCCATCAGAGTTTAGAGCTTGGAGGATATGCTGGGATACAAGATTTGCTATTACCCAATTGGTGTCGAGTACACAATGCATTTCACTCTGAGTTCCCCTGTGAGATGTGTAAAGTAGCCTTGGAACAAATCAAGAAAAGAGTACCAGAAGCAATGAGGCTAGAGATACCCAAAATCCCAAAGGTAGAAGAGTTGGCTTCAAGCGAGTCTTCGACAAATGATGGAAATTCCTCGACTTCAGATGAAAGCTCTCAAGAAATAGTTGCCGAGACAAAGAAAGAGATGGATGATGAGAGCAAACAAAGTTCAAAGCAAGAAACTGATCAAGTATGGACGTTAAGGTTTGATGGATCCAAATCCAAGATGTTGTGACCTCATCACACATCGCCCCATTGCAAATGGCGACCCCCGAATTTTTGCTTAGGTTTAGTTTGGTTTTTGAGTCTTAGCCTAAGTTTTGGCTCAGAAGGCATGCAAAAAGGACACGAGATAAGTCAAACACATTTCATGCCTTAGGATTTTTCACGAGACATTTCGAATGATCAAGACAGAAGTTCAGATGGCATTATCCAAGCCCTGTCTCCAAACCCGCCCTACCTGGGCGTCTTGGGCATGGAGGTATGGATTCAATCTCTTGCAGGTACATCTCTCCAGTCAGAGTCTCCTTATGCACCTAAGATGGATTGATATCAAAGTTTGTAAGGTTTTGGGTTGTGAATTGATGAACTTCAAGGTAAATTTCATAAGTTAAGGTATTGGGAGGCATCGCAAGGCAAAATCCAAGCAAGCCTTCCCAGCCTGCCCTACCTGGGCAGCCTCACAGGGTTCTTCTAGATGTGTCACCACTTTCAGGAGATTGTGTCCAGACACAGGTCTCAAACCCGCCCAAGGAGGAAAGTGGTTAAGTATGCAAAATGTTGAGGGCAAAGTGCAAAGATATGATAAAATTCCAATCAGAGTTTGCAAGTTTGAAGGAACTAAATGCATCTCCAGTCAAAATCCAAAGGGCACATCCAAACCCGCCCTACCTGAGCGGCCTTAGGAGGAGGTCTTTGACTCTGTCTCTTGCCACATGAAATTCTTCACATACTGCCTCTAGGACTGCTCAGGGGTGTAGATGGCACAATTTGCAAGTTTACTTGATGAAGGATGAAGGAGGTGACACTCAGAAGGTGAGGTGATCAAGTTGAGATGAATTAAATGTTTCTAAGTATGAAAATCCAAGGGTGGTATCCTAACCCGCCTAGTCTAGGCGATTTCACAAGGTGTTTATGGATGATTTCTCCACTAGGTAACACTCTTCAGGTAACACTCTCAAACCCGCCCTAGGAATAAGTTGTCAAGTTTGCAGTGTCCTGAGCTCCAAGTACTTAGAAGAAGATGAAATTGCAAGGAGAGTTCATTTGAAAGAGTTTGGGTGCATTTCAAAGAAGAATCCATGCCTCACCTCTAAACTTGCCCTACCTGGGTGGCTACAAGGTGCATTCGTGGACTTTGCCTTGTTCTAGGTGACACTCTCCAGACAACACTTACAATCTTGCCCTAGGAGAGAGTGATCAAGTTTTGAAGTGTTTCAAACACAAAGCATTAGAAGGTGATGGAGATTTCAAGGTTTGAAAGCATCAAGTGACTTTTAAGATGAAATCCAAGGGTTACCTCTAAAGCCGCCCTACTTGGGCGGCCTCAAGAGGCCCTTGTGGATTGTATCACCTCCCACATCAAACACTCCAAACAGTACCTTCAAAAACACCAGGGTGAAGAACAACACAAATTGCAAAGTTAGTTTGATGAGTATGATCAAGATGACACCACAAGAATGAGATAGTCAAGTTGAAGGAGTAAGAAGTTTCTAAGTGACAAAAATCTAAGACCTACTCTCAAACCTGCCCTACTTGGGTGGCCTAGAGAGGTGACCTTGGAGTTTTGGTGTCTAAGCATTGCAACTACCCCATCTTGATTCTCTAAACTCACCATGATGCCTCACATCCTAGAGAGAGTCATTCAAGAAGAGGGAAGCTTGAAAAATCACTAAGTCATGAAGATGGAGGAATGAACAATCAAGTGAGGTTGAAATCCCTGCACTACTTACAATCCCGCCCATGTTAGGCGGCCTTGAGCTCTATACTTGGACAACTCCATCTCCTGCACATGACACTCTCCAGACACCACCCTCAAACTCGCTCAAGGAGAAAACCTATCAAGTTTGCAATATTTTGAGTTGAAGTGCAAGGAGATCATGAAGATTTGATAAAAGTTCATAAGTTTGACGGTATTTTAAGGCAAAGTCCAAAGGTCACCTTCAATCCCGCCCTTCCTAGGCGGTTTTCACCATGACAAGTGGACATCATCACCCAACATCCAAGATGTGTCTTTCAACTTCATAAGCATCTCAAGATTTCACTAAGTGTTGGAGTTGATAGAAAAGGCTTATCAAATGGAGGGAATGAATATCAAATGAGGTTAAAATCCACACCCTACCTTCCAAGCCGCCCATGCTAGGTGGCCTTTAGCCCTTCATTTGGATGATGTCGCCTCTTCACAACACCTTCTCCATGCATAACCTTCAAAACCGCCTTGCACACACCTTTCACCATCATGCATGTATCATCACATCACACACTCCATGCATTTCCTTCTAGTCCGCCTTTCTGCTCAAGATTGTCTATCTCATGCAAGGAGTTTAAACCATCAAGGAAGCAAGTGAAGATGTCTTATTGTTGTCAAAATTAAGCTAAAAAATCACTAAGTCCTAAAAATCCATTCACTTCCTTGAATCTCGCCCTTCTTAAGCGGCTTTGGGCCCTTCATCTAGATAACACCATGTCATCACAACACATTATCCACCTACCACTCTCAAACTCGCCCAAGCTGGGCGCTCACAACATGAGCATGGAAAATTTTAAAAAACTTTAATTTTCTTCTTGCTAGGCCAACCACACCCTTTAGGCCGACTTGCCTTGAGACAGGGCAGCGTTTGATATTAAAGGAAGTTTATTTCTGCATTTTTTAATCAAATTCAAAACAAATATACTTCTGATTTGCCGCAGAGCAGGTTTAGAGCAGCAAGGAGCAGCAGATTTACAAGAGGACAAGTCAAAAAATTCAAGTGTTTTCAAAAATCAAGTCTTCTAAAATTCTGATTTTATTCATAAATTCTAATTTTTCTAAGGTATGTTGTTTTAAAATTCATTATTTTTGTCCGACATGCATGAGGAGATAAGATAGATGTTAAGAAAATCCTTATTTTAAGTGTCACATCAGCCTAGTAACACATGTTGTTTTCTCTTGTAGGAGGGGGTAGATAATGAATGCGAAAGAAAGACAAGCCTTGATCAAGAGTGATAAGCAAGGAGTCATGCCGGAGACGAAGATCATGTCCAAGTGGAGGAACGTGAGTGACACCAACTTGGGTCACATTGACATGGAGGAGATCAAGAGAGAGCTCCAGAAGCCAACCCACTAAAAGGTCATCCATGAAATGCTCTGCAATGGAATCATCCAAGCCGCATGCTTTCTGTCCGCCTTGCCGAGTTCCGAGCTTATGTGGCAATGCACTAGTCATTACAACCAAGAGACTAGATGCATTGAAATGTCTGATGGAGAAGTCTTAGCTCACCTGAGGAGGGAAGCCATCGCCGAAACATTCAACATCCCGAAGCATAGGAAGGTCACCATCTACACTCGAGAGCAAGCTTAAAAGGTGTTTGAAGGAGCGATAAGTGATTGTAAGTAAGAGATAAACGTCAATTGGGTAAAGCAACCAAGGAGTCATCACAGCAAGTTGCCGAAGAAGCTTCATAAATCGGATTTCATCACAGAGTATGGCTACATGGTGATCTTCTTGAACAGGATCATGGGTTGTCAACATTTGATGTGTGGATGTTCTTATTCATGCAAGAGATCGTTAAGGGTGAAGTAATGATAGATTGGGCTGGTATCATAAGCAACAATATTCATGAGCAGATGATTAAACTAAAGGAGACTAAGTCCTTCTACATGAGCTCATATGTTATTTATATCCTCGCGATGTGTGGAAAGTATGATGGATCGAATTGCAGAGGTGATATAGAATATGGCCCCAGACAACTCAGTGTGTATGATTGCTATCTGCAATTGCAGCTAAAGTCCATAGCCCACTACAAGTGTGTGAATGATGCATTCTCTATGTTCATCGTAAGGAAGCTTCAAGGAAATATGAATGAGAGGTTATCGAAGGATGCAAAGAGATTGATTGGCAAATTTGGACGATGGTACATCCAATTTCCGAAGTTCACTTACCTAAGGATTCAAGGATTTTCATCTTATCCTTACCGCTTGTCGAGGTATCCTACCGACAAGATGGTACTACTGGAGGTGACAAAGCAACTCTTGGCTTGGGACAAAATTCAGAAAGATAAGAAAAAAGCCGGAATTAGTTTCCCAATGGGAGTTGGAAAGTTGGAGACTTGTCCAACACTGCAAGCTGCACAGCATTCAGAATGTGAACTCCAAGCTTACAATCTTGTGCTTCATGACATGAGTCGAGACCACTTTGATCCATTCAACACGATTTGGAAAGCATTTGGGAAGAGGTTTAGACATTGAGAGCATTAAGAGGATCACTGGGCAGATGCAGATGATGATGAGCACATTAGAGAAAAGAGATGTTCAAGAATGACTTGGGATTTGGTAAGATCATGTAATATAATGCCTATTCTTGATCAGCTAGAAGAGACTGAAAAGTTTCTCGTGCAAAGGATGTTTGACAAGGAAGGACCTATCACTATCAATTGGGCTGAGAGAGAAGTTGGCCATGATGATTGGATATAACGAGTCATACATATCACAAAGAAGTATGTAGATCATCAAGTTCAGAAACTCCAGAATGCAAACAAGGATCTCACATATGATTTGATGGGCGGAGCTGACTCGCAGCAATCACAAGAAGTGGATGATAGTGGATCTAGCAGCAAACATCATAGTGAGTCTAGTGGATATAGTGTAAGCTCCGGAGAAGAAGCTCAGCCTGGCAAGAGGAAGCATCTGGATGACTCACGTGGAGAAAGTAGTCGGAAGAAGACAAAGTTGAGTTCAAGATCTGAGACTAGCAATTCTTCTAGACAAGGAGGTGGTCCTTCGCAAGATATGAATGTGACATTAGTAGTGGAGAATGAAGAAAGAGAAAACCAAGGAGCTCCACAGACATTTGATCAAGCAAACATGCATGAGGTTCTAGCTGAAGAAGTCCGATCAAGTCCCTCCAAGAATCAAGAAACTGTTACACATGAAATAGATATGCACATTGAAGTGTCTGATGAGGAAGCATCGTCATCAGAGTCAGAAGCTAGAGCTCAAGAACAAGGTGTTCAAGAAGATTTGTTTGCCTTGCCAGATTGGTCAAGGAAGAGAGTAAAGCAGACTTAAATCGTGGAAATAGCGTTAGAGGTTAACATACAAGAGTTGTTAGGCAGGACAAGGCCAGATAAGGGAAAAGAAAAGGCGACTAGACTCTCCAAAATTACGAGAGATAGTTCTGGGTCCAAGAAAGTACACATTGCAGTGCCTAAGGTAGACAAAACAATTGATGACATTATTCCTGAAGAATACGATGTAACCACTATGGATTTGGGACCAACAACAGAAGAGCAAGAATTTGAAGAGTTGGAGGAATCGGTTTCAGTGGTCAAAGAAAGATGGAGGCGTGAAAGGGAAAGAGGAAATCGATTGGAGAAAGAATATCTCGCCTTCAAGCAATATATCCAGCAGTTGATGAATCCAATTCGACAGCGTGAAGAGACGTCTACTCCACCTCCCATGCTTTCACAAGAATTCGTTGCTCAATTAGAGGGTATGAGATCACAGTCTGAAGAATTGAAAAGCTGGATAGGGAGAGCTAGAAACCAAATAGATACATTCATTGATGAACTTATCCAAAAGTATGAAATCGTTGCTCAGTTGTTGGAAAGACTTAAAGCAGTTTCAGCAACATGTTCCAAATTCGATGGTGTCAAGAGAGAATACATGCAACATTTAGAAGATTTGTTGAACACTCCACTGTCAGCATTGATAGAGGAAGGGGTAGTTGAAGAAGGTTCATCGTATGATTTTTCTACTTGGTACTTCACTATGTACATAAGAGAGCACCTTCTTGATAAGGTTAAAATGGATTGTGTTCGAGTAGATAGTGTGCTTCAGAGGGCTCATAATAAGATGGTGTAATGGATGATATGTGTGATCTCTTAGGAGAGGTTGCGTTCCATGACGTGAAGAATTGCATACATTCTCATTACTTCAACACTACTCACTTCATTTCTGGTGAACAGTTGAACATCTACTCCTTGATCTCATTTGTTGGTGGTAAGCAGGTTGGTATAGCTGAGTGGGAGAGGACAATTGATGAGCATACACAAGATGTGATGAAGGCAGAAGGAACCATTCGGAATGTGCCAAGTGTACCAATTGCTGACATGGCGAAGGTTGTTCCAAAGTTCGTGTCATTGGTCGAAAAGAATAAACATAAGAAAGAAATGCCACGTGGACAGTCCACATAGGCGCCAAGGTGTCGCCTTGGAAAATGTGCCTTTATTGCATCTTGAATATTTCTAATAATAGAAGGTTGTTATAACCACTTTTGATGTGGCATGATCTTGGCCATTGAATCCAAATTGATCCTGGCCATTCATTATATTTTGAGGTCTATATAAACCTCATTCCTCTTCATTTTGTATAATGAGTTTTGAGCTAATTAGAGCTGTTGCTAAGACTTTGCTAAGAATAATACAAGTTCATGTTTTAACTTAGTTTATTTCTTTCAAAGTTTGTTAAGTTTTAGTTCGTGGAAGTCATTGTCTTTCAATTTCTTGGTGAAATCTTTATATGTTCATACCTTTTATGATTTGTCGCTAGCAAGTTGTAGTGTAAGGTTAGTCTAAACACATTACAAGCCTCACTTCGATTGCTCATAGAGCAATTTGAAAAACTTTAGCTTGTCCTTAGAAGATTGCATCACCTTTGTGGAGTTGTTGTCTCATGGCAAAGCAAAGCGTGGTTGAGATTTCCATGAATTGATGATGATAGCTTGTACTTAGATCGGATATTTTCTCTAAACCCATATCTTTTGTACTTTTTTTAAAAAACATTGTTAGGAGTAGAATCAAGAGCTGAATTGTCATATCATAAGTTTATCATAGCATGTAGCCTTGAAGCAATTGTTATTAACTGTGCAAGTGTAAACGGTATTTTCCTGCCGTTGAATAGTGAGTGTAAATCCCTTTGTTAAGACAGAAAATCACATCTTTGCCAAACAAGCTATCCCAAATCGAGAATTGAAGATAGGGAACCTTGGAGTCTACTCATTTGATCACAAAGTTCAACATTTGAGTGATTTTGTTCAAGAGAGGATAAAATACACGAATATTTTCTGCTGCGTTGTTTGTGCAAGGAAAACACATCAACAGGATTCTAAAGAATTTCATGAATATTTATCAAAGAGATGGACCAAACATTCGATATGAATCGGGCTGAATTTGCTTAAAGGATAACAACGCCCGTGTCACCAATCGGGAAACCCACGAAAGCAAACTTGCAACTAAAGCATCAACCTAAACTACGGAAAGCAAACAAAGCTTGAATGGCTCAACAATGAACTTGTATTAATCTTAGCAAAGTCTTAGCAACAACTCTAATTAGCTCAAAACTCATTATACAAAATGAAGAGGAATGAGGTTTATATAGACCTCAAAATACAATGAATGGCCAGGATCAATATGGATTCAATGGCCAAGATCATGCCATATCAAAAGTGGTTATAACAACCTATTATTAGAAATATTCCAAGAAGCAATAAAGGTACGTTTTCCAAGGTGACACCTTGGCGCTTATGTGGACTGCCGACGTGGCATTTCTTTCTTATGTTTATTCCTTTCGACCAATGCCACGAACTTTGGAACAACCTTCGCCATGTCAGCAACTGGTACACTTGGCGTGTTTCAAATGGTTCCTTCTGCCTTCATCACATCTCGTGTATGCTCATCAATTGTCCTCTCCCACTCAGCTATACCAACCTGCTTACCACCAACAAATGAGATCAAGGAGTAGATGTTGTTCAGCTGTTCACCAGAAATGAAGTGAGTAGTGTTGAAGTAATGAGAGTGTATGTAATTCTTCACGTCATGGAATGCAACCTCTCTTGAGAGATCACACATATCATCCATTACACCATCTTATTATGAGCCCTCTGAAGCACACTATCTACTCGAACACAATCCATTTTAACTTTGTCAAGAAGCTGCTCTCTTATGTACATAGTGAAGTACCAAGTAGAGAAATCATACGATGAACCTTTTTCAACTACCCCTTCCTCAATCAATGCTGATAGTGGAGTGTTATTCAAATCTTCCAAGTGTGGCATGTATTCTCTCTTGACACCATCGAATTTGGAACATGCTGTTGAAACTGCTTGAAGTCTTTCCAATAACTGAGCAATGGTTTCACTTTTGGATAAGTTCATCAATAAATGTATCTATTTGATTTCTAACTTTCCCTATCCAGCTTTTTAGTTCTTGAGATTGTGATCTCATACCCTCTAATTGAGCAACGGATTCTTGTGAAAGCATGGGAGGTGGAGTAGATGTTCCTTCACGCTGTCGAATTGGATTCATCAACTGTTGGATATATTGCTTGAAGGCGAATTTTTCTTTCTCCAATCGATTTCCTCTTTCCCTTTAATGCCTCCATCTTTCTTTGACCACTGAAATCGATTCTTCCAACTCTTCAAACTCTTGCTCTTCTGTTGTTGGTCCCAAATCCATAGTGGTTACATCGTATTCTTCAGGAACAATGTCATCAATTGTTTTGTCTACCTTAGGCACTACAATGTGTACTTTTCTGGACTCAGAACTATCTCTCGTAATCTTGGAGAGTCTAGTCGCCTTTTCTTTTCCCTTATCTGGCTTTGTCCTGCCTCACAACTCTTGTATGTTGACCTCTAGCGCTATTTCCATGATTGAAGTCTCCTTTACTCTCTTCCTTAACCAATCTAGCAACGCAGGCAAATCTTCTTGAACACCTTGTTCTTGAGCTCTAGCTTCTAACTCTGATGATGATGCTTCCTCATCAAACATTTCAATGTGCATATCTATTTCATGTGTAATAGCTTTTTGATTCTTGGAGGGACTTGATCGGACTTCTTCAGCTAGAACTTCATGCATGTTTGCTTGATCTAATGTCTGTGGAGCTCCTTGGTTTTCTCTTTCTTCATTCTCCACTACTGATGTCACATTCATATCTTGAGAAGGACCACCTTGTCTAGAAGAATTGCTAGTGTCAGATCTTGAACTCAACTTTGTCTTCTTCTGACTACTTTCTCCATGTGAGTCATCCAGATGCTTCCTCTTGCCAGGCTGAGCTTCTTCTCCGGAGCTTACACTATATCCACTAGACTCACTGTGATGTTTGCTGCTAGATTCACTATCATCCACTTCTTGTGATTGGTGCGAGTCGGCTCCTCCCATCAAGTCGTATGTGAGATCCTTGTTTGCATTCTGGAGCTGCTGAACTTGACGATCTACATACTTCTTTGTGATATGTATGATTCGCTGTATCCAATCATCATGGCCAACTTCTCTCTCAGCCCAATTGATAGTGATAGGTCCTTCCTTGTCAAAGATCCTTTGCACGAGAAACTTTTCAGTCTCTTCTAGCTGATTAGGAACAGGCATTATATTAGATGATCTCACCAAATCCCAAGTCATTCTCGAACACCTCTTCTCTCTAATGTGCTCATCATTGTCTGCATCTGCCCAGTGATCCTCTTGATGCTCTCGGTGCCTAAACCTCTTCCCAAATACTTTCCGAATCGTGTTGAATGGATCAACGTGGTCTCGACTCATGTCATGAAGCACAAGATTACAAGCTTGGAGTTCATATTCTGAATGTTGTGCAACGTGCAGTGTTGGGCAAGTCTCCAACTTTCCAACTCCCATTGGGAAACTGATTCCGACTTTCTTCTTATCTTTCTGAATTTTGTCCCAGGCCAATAGTTGCCTCGTCACCTCTAGTAGTACCATCTTGTCGGTAGGATACCTCGACAAGCAGTAAGGATAAGATGAAAATCCTTGAATCCTCAATTAGGTGAACTTTGGAAATTGGATGTACCATCGTCCAAATTTACCAATCAATCTCTTTGCATCCTTCGATAACCTCTCATTCATATTTCGTTGAAGCTTCCTTATGATGAACATGAAGGATGCATCATTCACGCATTTGTAGTGGGCTGTGGACTTTAGCTGCAATTGTGCAGGTAGCAATCATACACGCTGAATTGTCCAGGGCCATATGCTATATCACTTCTGCAATTCAATCTATGATACTTTCCACACATCGCGAGGATATAGATGACATATGAGCTCATGTAGAAGGACTTAGTCTCCTTTAGCTTGATCATCTGCTCATGAATATTGTTGCTTATGATACCAGCCCAATCAATCATCACCTCACCCTTGACGATCTCTTGCATGAATACGAACATCCACACATCGAATGTTAATGATTGTTGAAAACCCATGATTCTGTTCAAGAAGATCACCATGTAGCCATACTCTGTGATGAAATCCGATTTATGAAGCTTTTTCGGCAACTTGTTGTGATGACTCTTTGGTTGCTTTACCCAATTGACGTTTATCTCTTGCTTACAATCACTTATCACTCCTTCAAACACCTTTTGAGATTGCTCTCGAGTGTAGATGGTGACCTTCCTATGCTTTGGGATGTTGAATGTTTCGGCGATGGCCTCCCTCCTCAAGTGAGCTAAGACTTCTCCATCGGACGTTTCAATGCATCTAGTCTCTTGGTTGTAATGACTAGCGCATTCCCACATAAGCTCGGAACTCGGCAAGGCGGGCGGAAAGCATGCGGCTTGGACGATTCCATTGCGGAGCATCTCATGGATGACCTTTGAGTGGGTTGGCTTGTAGAGCTCTCTCTTGATCTCCTCCATGTCAATGTGACCTAAGTTGGTGTCACTCATGTTCCTCCACTTGGACATGATCTTCATCTCTGGCATGACTCCTTGCTTACCACTCTTGATCAAGGCTTGTTTTTCTTTTGCATTCATCATCTACCTCCGCCTACAAGAGAAGACAACTCGTGTTACTAGGCTGATATGACACTTAAAATAAGGATTTTCTTAACATTTATCTCATCTCCTCATGCATGTGGGACAAAAAATAATGAATTTTAAAACAACATACCTTAGAATTTATGAATAAAAATCAGAATTTTAGAAAACTTGACTCTTGAAAACATTTGAATTTTGACTTGTCTTCTTATAAATCTGCTGCTCCTTGCTGCTCTAAACCTGCTCTGCTGCAAATCAGAATTAATTTTGGATTTGTTTTTGATTGAAAATGCAGAAATAAACTTCCTTTTATACCTAATGCTGCCCTTCTTTAAGGTAGGTTGGCCTAGTCACATGTGGTCGGCCAAAACAAGAATAAATTTTATGTTTTTTGAAACTTTTTCCACACCTTCATGTGATGACCGCCCAGCTGGAGCAGGTTTGAGAGTGGTAGCCGGATAGTATGTTGTGATGAAGATGTTGTCCGGATGAAGGGCTCAAGGCCGCCCAGCATGGGCGGGATTGGGAGGCTAGTAAGGATTTTCATCACTTAGTGGTTTTTGCTTAGTTTTGACAACATAGAAACCCTTGCTTGTGTTATTGATGTTTTAACCTCCTTGAATAACATGTAAAACTCTTGGAAGCATGGGCAGATGTAGGGTGAGTGTATGGAGTGAATGATGTAGAGAAGATGCATGATGGTGGTAGTCTCTTGGCAAGGTGGTCCTGAGAGTGTATGTATGGATTTTATAGCTTATAGCACTTTGCGCTCTTCTAGACTTGATTGCTTCACCTATGAAATGCTTCATTTTCATCCATTCATTGATTTCTCTTTGCAAATTTTATGGTTTTCACCTCTGAGCAGCTTGGAAGGCAATGTATGGAATGTGCATTGTCAGACATGACAGAGTCCAAGACTCCCTCTTGAGACCGCCTAGGCAGGGTGGGTTTGAGAGGTAGGTGTGGAATGTTCTTGTTTTGACAACTCTTACTTGATCTTGATATGATTTTCCTGGATGACTTTCACTTCTTGTTTGTATTTGCATGTTGGGGTAGTAGATGAGTGGAGTTTGAAGGTGATCATGGAGTAGTTCATGTGAGGATCTAGAGAATCCAAGCCCTCATGTTTAGGCTGCCCAGGTAGGGCGGATTTGGAAGTGAAGCTTGGACTTTCACTTAAAATCCTTCATGTGTGTTCCAAACTTGCAAGCTATCTATGTGTTTGTTCAAAACTTAGTGTTATTCATTGCCTTCTTCTCTCTACACTTGCAAATGTTCATGCCATTTCTCGTAGGCGGGTTTGATTGTGTTGTGTGGAGAGACATGTATGTGAAATGTCAGAGACTCCAACACCTCCTCTCTAGGCCGACCATGCTGGGTGGGTTTGGAGGGTCTAGGCGGAGTGTGTGTTGTGGAGGACATATAGTCCATACAAAGTGTTGAAGGCCGCCTAGCAAGGGCGGGTTTCAATGGTAGGCTTGGATTTTTCAACTCTAAACTTCATTTGATGCTTGTTTCTTCCTTATGATGACTCTTTTCTTGAACTTGCTTAAGACTTAGCCATTTTGAGGTGTTTGTGAAGTGAGAAGGCAAACGTTGAGATGTTAGGTGATGATCTTGTCCACTTGTCATGGTTAAAACCGCCTAGGAAGGGTGGGATTAGAGGTGACCTTTGGACTTTGCCTTAAAATACCTTCAAACTTATGAACTTCCATCAAATCCTCATGATCTCCTTGCACTTCAACTCAAAATATTGCAAACTTGATAGGTCTTCTCCTTGAGCGGGTTTGAGGGTGATGTCTGGAGAGTGATGTAGAGGAGGTGAGCTGTCCAAGTGTAGAGCTCAGGGCCGCCTAGCATGGGCGGCTTGGGAGGTAGGGTGTGGATTCTTTCTCTTAAGGTGCATTCCTCTCCTCATGAAGATCCCTTTCTCCAACTTCCTTAAGACTTAGTCAATTTTTTAAACTTCCCTCTCTTTGAATGGTCCTCTCAAGGATGTGAAGCATCATGATGAGTTAGAGAGTCAAGATAGGGTAGCTGCAATGCTTAGACATCAAAACTCCAAGCTCACCTCTCTAGGCCGCCCAGGTAAGGCGGGTTTGAGAGTAGGTCTTGGATTTTCAACACTTAGAAACTTCTCATCCTTGTCAACTTGAATATCTTATCTCCTTGGTGCTCATCTTGATCATTGAAATCAAACAAACTTAGCAATTTGTGTTGTTCTTCACCTTGCCGGTTTTGAAGGTACTGTTTGGAGTGTTTGATGTGGGAGGTGATACAATCCACAAGAGCCTCTTGAGACTGCCCAATTAGGGCGGTTTTAGAGGTGACCTTTGGATTTTATCTTAAAAGTCACTTGATGCTTTCAAACCTTGAAGTCTCCGTTGGAATTTCATCACCTTCTAATGCTTTGTGTTTGAAACACTTCTAAACTTGATCACTCTCTCTCCTAAGTCGGGATTGTAAGTGTTGTCTGGAGAGATCCATGTGGAGATGAAGACATCATCCATGTCCTCATGCTAAGACAGCTCAGGTAGGGCGGGTTGAGGAGTGACACTTGAAATGTAGCTTTGACTTCACTCAAACTCATAAACCTTGCCTACAAATCATCATATCTCAGTGCTCTTGTGCATGAAAACCTCAATGCTTAACCATCTTTCTTCTAGGGCGGTTTTGAAGGTAGTGTCTGGAGAGATCCTCCTGGTGAAGACATTGTACATCACTCCCTTATGAGGCCGCCCAGGCTGGGCAGGTTGGGAGGTAATGTTTGGATTCTACTTTGAAATGCACTCAAACTCTTCCAAATGAACTCTCCTTGTAGTTTCATCATCTTCTAAGTACTTGGAGCTCAAAACACGACAAACTTGACAATTTATTCCTAGGGCGGGTTTAAGAGTGTTTGTCTGGAGAGTGTCACCTGGAACAAGACACAATCCATGAATGCACCTTGAGGCCGCCTAGGTAGGGCGGGTTTGGAGGGGAGGCTTGGAATTTACCTTCAAAAGCTCTTTGTTTACCTTAAAACTTGCAATCTCTCCATCATACTTCATCAACTTTCTCCTTAGGCGAATTCATGAGTATCATGTGGCAAGAGGTATGTGATTGTTACTGTATCCAAGACTCCCTTTCTAGGCCACCTAAGAAGGGTGGGTTTGAGAGGGTGATGTGGATTTTGCCTTCAAATGTGCTTTCTTCTCAAATTTGCAACTTTAACTTAATTTCCAGACTCAATCACTACTCTCCATCTCTTCAATTGACAAATTTATCCTAAAAATGTCCTAACTTTCCCTAAGCGGATTTGGAGGCTGTATGTGGGGAGATTGATGTGTTGAAGATGCAGTCCATGAACACCTCATGAGGCCGCCTAGGAAGGGTGGGTTTGAGGGTCATGCTTGGAATTTCACTCTTGAAACATTTCATTCATTTCAACCTGATCATTTCACCTTCTGAGTGTCACTTCCTTCATCTTTCATCAAGTAAACTTGCAAATTGTACCTTCTACACCTCTGAGCGGTTCTGGAGGTAGCATGTGGAGAGTTTCATGTGGTAGGAGACATAGTCCAAGACCTCCTCTTGAGGTCGCCCAGGTAGCGCGGGTTTGGAAGTGACCTCTGGATTTTGCCTCTTAAAGCCTCAAAATCACTCAAACTCATAAAGTCTAACATGAAGTTAATCATTCTTCAGTCAAAAAACATTACAAGCTTTCATATCAACCCTTTCATATGGAGACTCTGACTGAGGAGATGTACCTTGTTAACTCCGGTCTTGATCACTCAAAGTGTTCTATGAAACATTCTAAGGCGTGACATGTGTCTGACTTATCTAGTGTCCCTTTCTGCATGTGTTTTGAACCAGGACTTAAGCTAAGACTCGAAAACCAAACTAAACCTAAGCAAAAATTAGGGGGTCCCCATTTGCAATGGGGCGATGTGTGATGAGGTCACAACAAATCCAAGGATGATTTTCTTTAATTTTATCAACAAGTTAGGATTTGTATTTGACTCGGAAAGGAATCCTATATTGTGTCTTGACACTGACATCTTGTGATTATCATGTTTAAAATGCTAAATCTAAATCTAATTATTAACCTCTTAGCTTTCCTTTGAGAAACATGCATCAGATGGATAGATTCATTGTGGACTTCATTGTTAGTGTTTGAATAGCATGTTGCTTGCTCTTGGAAGATAAATCAACTGTTTAGAATGACTTGAAGTATTTTGGGATCTTATACTTTACACACTTAAAAATCTGGAAGTACCTAAGTGAGTCTCTGTGATCTTACATTAAGTGAAAAATCTATGGTCCACTTTTGCCGCCATTGGAATTCCACACCTAGCTAGCTGAGTTATCAATGTAACCTGTGCCATCAAAAAGCATGTGTTGCAAGGGTAGCGGTACTGCATTGTACTCTGCCAAATTCTAGCTTAGTTGAAAATTAAAAAAAAAAAGAAAAGAAAATCACAATCACAATCACACACTATAACTCGGTTAGATGGAGGATCAAGTAATCTCTACCGGGGCTATAGATGCTCATTGGCAGCGGGGCAATGTCCAGGTAGTTTATGAGGTGTGTACTAATCACGTAGCTTAATGTAAAGGAACTTAGATGACCTTAGTTGCTGATGGATGGGAATGAATGCAAATGCACACACTTGGATCTTCGGGATATGAAGGGTTGTGCTAAACTTTTGATTTTGATGCCTTGATCAAGTGTTCGTGTTTATTTGGCCTAATGTGTGGGTGTACGCAAGAATTTTGAAGTTGTGATTCTTGTTTATCTTTGGAATGCTTGAGATTTTATATTAATCACTGTTTTGAAAATGTTTAACTATGAAGTGTCTCGATCCAATCTAGGATTCTTCTTCCCTTTTGAGTGCATTTCCTAGTCGGTTGATAACTTTAAAGGAATCATTCAAAGTTTCTGAGTATGGATTGAGTCTTTCTTTGAAATGTTTAGCAACATTTATTCGAAGTGGCACTAGATGTTGTGACCTAATCACACATTGCCCCATTGCAAATGGGGACCCACTCTTTTTGCTTTGAGCTTGTGTAATCTTGGTAGTATTGATCAATTGAGTCTTTTCGAAGAGGTCTTGACTCTGAAGCTAGGAATCTCCTTAACTTGCAGATGATGAAGATTTCATAATTGAGTCAATCCAATAAATAAAGTATGATGGAGACTAGAGAACCAATACCGGAGGCCTGAAAGACACTGAAAAGCAGTCAAATACACCAAAACATGAATCAAGAACCTTGGAGTTGTCTCATTGGATCACATTGTTTAGCCTTTGAGAGACTTTATTCAAGAGAGGATAGAATACCTTGGTATTTTATTCTGAGTTTGCATGTGCATACAAAACACATCGACAGTATCTGGTGCAAATGATTTGTATGGTTTTGTGATAAACATGGCATTCAGGTCATCACTTTGGTTTCTATGGGTAGTATTACATTGATCACATAAGTTAGTTGCAAAATAGATAGGGAATAGTGTTCTATGTACATATTATGTCATAGGTGTTGGGCTAGTAAAGCTTTAAGGTCGGACATGTTCAAATTAATCCAATTCTTTCCTAGTTAAGACATAATTTCAATAGTTTTCTACAGAGATGTTTGCAATTCCTTTGTTGTTTATGGGAAAATTTTGTTTATTTTAAAATTCCTTATCCTGTTTTGGGGGATAATACTGTCTTAACCGACAACTACTACTTTTATTTACAGAGAGAATTCTTTTATACTGAAAAACAAACTACGAGGAGAATTATGTAAATCGAATAGGAACCCTGGAATCTCAAATCATTCTACTTCGCAAACCCTTCGGAAACGGCATGGTATTTAATGAATTGGAAGACACGCCTTTGAATAGTTCTGTGTCACGTCTGTCCATAAATACGCTAAGTTGCTATTTTGTTTACTCTACACATCATCCTGTTTCGTTCATTACAGCTCAACTAGTACTACTGTACTACCATACTCTGTGTCTGTAGCCTCATAATTAACCCCAATACTGCACGAAAGGCTGGATTGCTTTTGAAAACAAACATCAATAATATTGGTAAAAGGCATAACAGCTAAAGCCTGTATTGCATTAAATTAATTTTACCCTTGAATTTTGGTGCTATGCATGCAAGTTAATATGGCCTGTGTCTGTGTGTATGCCCTAGTTCCATTGCTTTCTTCAAGTGGCCTTCTTTTGAATGATATTGGTAATACTGGTAACGACAGAGAGCAAGCAAATATCAGAACTGTGAAGGGGATTTCCATTTCGTGTTTCACGCGTTATTTTTATGCAAAACCCTCTCATTATAACTCAATGGCTGTTAACCCTTTATTGCTTGTACCACTGGCATTGGAGAAATATTTAGGCACAACATTATTTCTTCTAATTATCAAGGGATGAAACATAAAGCAATTATCACTACTAGTTTCAAGCTGTTTAACTGCGCTCTACCTATTGCAATGCAGACCTTTTCGTTATAAGCCAATGGCTGTCAATCCTCCATTCCTTTTACCAGTGACGTCGGAGAAATTTTGTGCTTCGAGTGAATGTCTCATTGCAAAGGTATTTTCTAATAGGTTCATTCTTTATGATTTTATTTTTGAAGTACAATGCATGTGGCAGAGACGTTAAATTTTTTAGGTCTCACCATTGTTTATTTTTTAATTTCAATTTTGGAATTTTTTTCTCCAAAAATAAAAACTGAAGTGTTTATTTTTTATTTTGAATTTGGTTTTTTGTTCATAGAACCCAACATAGGAAGGGCCACAATTGCAACAATTTCTTTTTGGCTGCAAAGAGCAGGAACTCCCATACTCCCATAGAGCATGGCTGGCACAGCGCACCGGAGTGGCAGGTAAGGATTTTTATGAATCCTTACTTAGGCAATGAAGCTTGTCAGTGTCTAAACAAATTCATCCACTTTTCCGCTCATTATTCATGTCATGCATCTATCATAATTTATATTCTCAACACATCTCATGTCTGTAATGAGGATTGCATTCCATTTATGCATTTTATTTCAGAGTAAGTTAAAGCACATTAATGCCTAAATAAATTATATTTCTTGTACCTAGTGGACATTAAATGATTAAAATCTAAAATTTAGTCGATTAAAATAAAAATACCTTCATAAATTTAGGCACCCCCAGCCTTCCCATGTCCTGATTGCATCCCCGTTCACAAGTCATCTCTGCTATCATTCCACAATCCCTGGTGTATGTAACCCATATTGTTATATTTACAGTAGGAAATGAATATTAAGTGTAACTCTATGGGCTATTTGTCACTTTCAATTGAATAGCCTCATATAAAATGTTCAAAAATTAGATTTTTCAGCTAATAAAATTTCCAAACACTACTACAGAAAGTTATTACATTTGACAGAAAATTCATGTAGTAATAGTAAATCCTGTTTTTAATTTTCTTTTTTCCATAGCTTAGACTGTAAAATAACAATATATATTTACTTATCTTTGGATGAAAAATATTTGCTGTCCAATGATCCATGGTATTTATTATTATTATTATTATTATTATTTCAAACGTAATAGTTGTCATCCCCAAGCTGTCTGGGGGATGTATGGGTGAAAGTCTAACCAAAAATTGCATAAACTATACGACTGTTTGTCTTGCAAGTGGGAAAAATTTTAGGTGACTGTTAGGCGAGTCCCTCTTGGAAGACTCAACCAAGTCAGCCAAAATCATATAAAAAAAAGAATAAAATTGAAACGCTCAAATGTAAAAGCCTGAAAGTCGAGCATTTTTTGAAGGGTTTGGAAGACTCTTGGAAGGTTGGTTAAAAGCAATAAAATTATTAAAAATCATATATGATTTTGGCTGATTTGGTCAGAGGGACTCGACTGGTCGGTCAGGACTCGTTTGGGTCTGCACTCGCTGAGTCTTCACGAGTTCAGGTGAGTCTTGTAACACTGATATACTAGCACTTGCACCCATAGGAGGTTCAAGGAATATGCCGATAGGAACAACCGATGAGTTTAGAAATTTTTCTGGCATGAATTTTTTTTTACGGCGTGAGACAATTTTTCAAGCACTACAATGCTCACATATAAAAGCCTATCGGCTAACTATAAAAAAATAAAACCAGCAATCGCACTTTAGTGTGCAATGGGTATGCTGAGATAGCTTGTAGATAAAAGTAAAGGTAATTTCTTGAGAGAGAGCATACAGTTTACTGTTTTGTTGATGGTGAACGGTTGTTGTCCATCCATTAGTAGAATTGAAAGAACGTAGTGATTTGTGTTGTTGAGGCATTTCTGAAAACACAAAATCATTGGCCATCATGGGATTAGAAAGCTAAGCTTAACTATATAAACATAGCGGCAAAAAGTGTTATGTCGTGTGGTAGACTTGGGGCTATGGTCAAACATTGTAATGGAAAACCCTACATTAAAGACTAGGCTGTCGTACTTTTACAATGTAAAAAGTGAAGCCTGGTATGAAATGACACTGAGAGACACAGAGAGAGAGAGAGAGACTCTCCCTTTATATTTGTTATCTCTCTCTCTCTCTCTCTCTCTCTCTCTCTCTCTCTCTCTTTCCCTCTATATTTCTTCTCTCTCTCTCTCTCTCTCTCTCTCTCTCTCTCTCTCTCTCTCTCTCTTCTTCTTCTTCTTCTTTGTCTATCAATCCCCCTCTCTAAATCTCTCTGCCTCTCTCCCTCTGTAGACCATGGTGGCAGAGAAATAATTCTTTTTCCTATTCTTCCACAGCATTAAGTAAATGTCTTGAATCTGGAAAATACCCTGCTGCCTTCATCTTCCAAGCCAATTTCTCCAACTTTGCACAGATCTCTGTTGTCTACAGATGTGATCTGTCTCCTACACAAAAAGCATGTACTATTTTATGCCCTTCAATCCAACTACATCCAGGGATCTTTTTAATTCATCTTTCATCAATCTCCCTTACCAAATTTGAACCTCACCACACCTGCCCACTTCTGCATGGATGCTTGAGAGAAGAACATAAGTTGTGCAGCATTTTTCGGATCCAAATCAAAAAGCAGCGTTGCTGTAAATACTCCTAAGCCTATATTCATATGTGATCTACAGGCACCAAGAAAACACATCCACACAATCACCGCAGGTTTAACTGGCATCTTAATGACAAAGTTTAGGGTGTCCTCAAGATAGATAGCACGGGCAAGAAGGTCAACCATGCACACATAATGATCAACTGTAGGTGTAATGCAATAAGGGTTACAAATGTGATTGATCATTGAAGTATGTACAGCTCTCATCCACTAAACCTGCATGGCTGCATGCACCTAGAACACAAGCAAAGCTTACAATGTTAGGATGTGTTCTAGAGTGCTTCATTAATTCAAAGATTTTGAGAGCATCCTTGCAAAATCCATTTTGTGCATATCCTGCAATCATTGCATTCCATGAGATGACATCTCTTTGAGGCATCTGTCAAACAGTTCACATTTTTTGTCCATGATTCCACATTTTGCATACATGTCTACCAGAGCATTTCAAATTATAATATCTGACAAAAACCCCCCTACCATTATGCTTTGATGGATGTCCATACCCTGTTCCAATGCTCCCATTTTGGCACAGACAGGGAGGATGCTGGCAAAGGTTGTGGAATTTGGATTTACACCTGACAATTGCATTTTCTTGAAAGTTTCTAAAGCCTGTTCAACAAATCCATTTTCCTGCAATCATTGCATTCCATGAGATGACATCTCTTTGAGGCATTTTGTCAAACAGTTCGCGTGCCTTGTCTGTGCTTCCACATTTTGCATATATGTCTACCAGAGCATTTCCAACTATAATAGCTGACAAAAATCTGCCTTCCATTATGCCTTGATGGATGTCCATACCCTGTTCCAAAGCTCCCATTTTGGCACAGGCAGAGAAGATGCTGGCAAAGGTTGTGGAATCTGGCTTTACGCCTGCTGATTGCATTTGCATGAAAGTTTCTAAAGCCTTTTCAACAAATCCATTTTGTGCATATCATGCAATCATTCAGTCCATGATACCACATTTTTTTCAGGGATTTTGTCCAACAGTTCACGTGCCTTGTCTATGCTTCCACGTACATACCTCTCTCTCTCTCTCCAATTGCATTTGCTTGAAAGTTTCTAAAGCCTTTTCAACAAATCCATTTGGTGCACTTTCTGCAATCGTTGCAATCCATGAAATCACATTTCTTTGAGGGATTTTGTCAAACAGTTGATGTGCCTTGTCTATGCTTCCACATACGTACACATCTCTCTCTCTATAGAGAGAGATGTGTATGTATATAGAGGGGGCTTCAAGAAGCAGTATCTCTCTCTTATAGATATAGAGAGAGATGTATATATATAGAGAGGGGTTAAAGAAGAAGCATCATGGACTAAATATATATTTACTACAATGCTTTAGAATTTACTGTATGCAAAAAATTCTCCCTTTCATTTGATATAGCCATAAAAATATTGATTTTATTTGATTTTAAAAAATCATACACAGCCATATGACTATCAAATTAAAACCCATGCATGGCTGATGCACAATGGTGTACATGTTCACATGGGTGTACATGCATGCTGGTGTGATTGCGGCTACTTGCGTATGTGTGTCCTACATGTGACACATGAATGCATGTAGATACAAAGGCATGTGCCTAGATACAAAAGTCAAATATTCAGATTCCTGTGTATAGATACAGGGGCTAAATTTGATGGCTGTTGTGTTTATGCATTTTTGCCCTAAAATACAATATTTTTTTATGAAAGACTATCACATGTATGGGGAAATTTTTGGCAGACTCTAAAATATTCTATAGTATTATATATGTATATATCTAGTGTATGCTATTTCCTTCTTTAATCATGGTATTCTAGAGTGAGTATATATATATATACTTTTATCCCTTTTAAAGTTATCCATTCAAACTTTGCCCTTATAGCGTATGATATTTGGTTTTTTAACCATGGTATTCCTTAGCATTTGAGGGCAAAGTTTGAATGGATAACTTTAAAAGGGATAAAAGTGCATTTCCTGCATTGTTGTAGCACTTGATATGACTTATTTGGTGCGTGAACTGACTCCCACCCAGCAGCCATCAGCCATTTGATACTCCTGATCACCACAACCTTCCCATTAACTTATGCATAATTATCTCTTTAATGATTTCAAATTGTGATTAATTTTCGATCACCACAACCTTCATAAAAACTTATGCACAAAATTCAATAAAGAAGAATTTATGCACAAATTCTCTCTTGAATGATTTCAAATTGTGATATTTTATTTTAGCTTATATTGTGTGGATAAAATTTGAAGTTCCTTGTAGTTTCCTATTGCATCATGGTATGAGGTAGGTGTGGCTCTGCTAGCTCACTCATATACATTTAGATTCATGTTCATTGATCATTGAGCAATATTCTGTTAAAATATGTATACAAAATGAATGTCTGGTTCTATGTGCTTTTTCTTCTGAGGAGTTTTTTTTTCTCTGCATGGATTGAATGATTTTCTGGAAGGAAGCTTCACTTTGGACACTGTCAAAGTGAGCCTAACACCCGTATCATTTTGTCATATTTTGCAGGTTACTTAACCTTATGAAGTGAATTGGCGTAGGTAGGTACCTTATCTTATGATGAAAATTAGTCCAGCTTCTTATTGAATTGCTCACATAGTGGATTGAGTCTTAAAGTGTTGTATTTTGCAGGTTCCTTAAACTTCTGAAGAAAATTGTTGAATGTGCCTTTATCTTTTAAAGAAAATTGGTCCATCTATTGCATTGGATTGCATACATCTTGGTTTGTTGTCAAATTAATTGCCTTATTATAGAGTATGTATGCTTGTGTACACTGGACCATTGGAGTGAATGGCCCTGCTTTTCACGATACTTGCAGCTGCATTCCCATCTTTAGTTACAGCATTTCTGCTACTATGACTATGAAGTCTGCTTTAACACGTGAAGGGAAATGCAAGGTCTGTCCTAGGTATATTACCTCGTTTTAGATTTAAGCTCTCTATATTGGACGGGTTTTACACTCTTCAAAATTTGTCGGGTTTCCGAGAGAAACAGATTTTCAATAAACCTTTGTAGTTTCAGAAGTATCTTATGGCACGGCATTTTTTTCTGTTTCTTGCTTTTGTAACATGGCACGAGCAATAATTCTGTATTTCCTGCAGGTAATTCTAAAGCATGAACTTTACGGATGGCTTTGAAGAAAGTTCTGGATGACATCTAATGATGAATATTAGGTTAACGTTGTTTGCTGTTGTACAACATTAATTTAGTATTTTTTAAAGCTAACTATAATCTTTCATTCTGGGAGTCATTTTGTTGGTAGAGGACACCTAATGATGAATATTAGGTTAAAGTTGCTTGCTGTTGTATAACATTAGTTTAGTATTTTTTTAGCTAACTATTATCTTTCATTCTGGGAGTCATTTTTTTTTATATCTTTTGAAACAAACTTGTTTTTTCATTCAATTTTATTAACTATTTGTTTTCTCTGTTAGCTGCTGGAGTTTAGATAATAAAATATGGGAAGAATGGTTTCTACAAAATGCCTGAATTGCAGATTATGATATTCTTGAATTTTTTAGGATATGCACTTTGTTATTATTCAAGCAAATTTTCATATTGGCATAACAAAATCCAAATTTATTAAATTAACGATTTTAAAAAGAATGAAAACAATACCACGTGGAAATTGGAATATACCAATATAGGGATTAGATGTGAATTCTTGTCTATGTTTTTGTAGAATGCATGCAATTCT
Source organism: Cunninghamia lanceolata (assembly GCA_027924645.1). Classification (NCBI taxonomy): domain Eukaryota; kingdom Viridiplantae; phylum Streptophyta; class Pinopsida; order Cupressales; family Cupressaceae; genus Cunninghamia; species Cunninghamia lanceolata. The sequence goes on along the minus strand of BSBN01000908.1, from coordinate 2,692,126 downwards.
GTGACGTTACAATTAAACCTCCAAATTTTGTCAAAGGTTATCATCTAGGCATCTTGGATACAAATTCTGTTATGACAAACCCCCAAATTTTGTCAAGTTATCATCTAGGCATCTTGGATACAAATTCTTTTATGACAAACCCTCTTTGAAGACCATTGAGTCACTTAGTTCTATAGTTCTATACACATATCAATTCCCCCTATATATTATGCAACTACACACTCCTGTATATAAATATAATGCTTACTACCAGACTACCAGATATGAAATGCCTTCATCATTTTTAGGTCATTTATAAAGCTTGGGCAACACATTTTATTGTTCACTTATGATCTTACCTATCATTGGCAAATGCTTCCTATTAAATTTAGGACCGAGTCTTGGTCAGATTTGAGATTCGATGAGCAACGTTTAATTTTAAATTAAAGAATGTAAATTAGATGAGGGGCAAGCATATCATTGAGGATTTCCACCTGTCAAGATGACACGATGACGAATGGATTATCAAGTACAGTAGTAGTATACATAGGTATGTGGAAATCTTACTAGGTTTGCTATTTTATTGTGCTTTTGGGGTGAAAAGTGTTAAAAGTGGGCTGAATGTTAGGATATAATGGGGTGGAGTGCTATTGCCTAGGGACATGGTTTTGTGACGTATATGAGGTAATGGAGTAGTTTACTTGGAGTGCATGGAACTTTGGTCTAGTTGGTGCGGGTCGAATGAATAGCTTTAGTAATGGGTCAAGTTGTTACATTCTCGTGTTTCATGGGTGAAAAATATTAAAGTGGGTTGAATGTTAGGATACAATGGGGGTGATATCCTATGTGCCTAGAACCATGGTATTTTTTTTTTTCGAGATTATGGAGTAGCTAACTTGTGGCTCATAAAACTTAGGCCTAGTTGGTATGGGACAATTGGTGAAGTGGTGAAATAAATTATATGCAGTCATCGATCAATCCACCCAATGTGTGTATATTAAGCAGAGTAGAAGTTTTACCTTAACTCTAAGATTATTAGAATAGAGGTTGACTCTAGGATTAATAAATAACGGGCAACATATGGAGGCATCTATTATTGTAAATCATCATGAATTATACTTATTTCTCTCAAGTAGTAAATTTCATGAAAGATAACATCTTTGGATATCTTTGTGGGATATTTCTCGGAGTCATTCCTCATTTAGGGGATGTTATATGTGGTGCAACACTACCCTTTAGGGGTATTTTTATTTTGATTTTGAGAAGATTGAAGATTAGGGCACATTTTCCTACTACATATCATGTGTTTGTATTTTGCATATTGGATATTTAGGTCTTAGGGATAATTGTCCCAGCATTTATGGATCTCTTTGTGGGATGTTTCTTGGAGCCATTCCTCATATAGGGAATGTTATATGTGGTGCAATACGACATGGAAGGGTATTTTAATTTTTATTTTGAGAGGATTGATGATTTGGGCACATTTTCCCACTACATATCTTGAATATATGTGTTCGTGTTTATATTCTATGGTATTTTTTGAATATTGGATATTTAGCTTTTAAGGGATAATTGTCCTCCTAGCAAGCAGTTGATAATCCTTTATTTACCAAGCATTTGTTCAATATTATTATTTTAGTAACTAAGAAACTATTTAGCATTATAAATATGTTTTTAGCTACCAACCTTTTTTCTCTTCACAAGCATATTATAGATGTCTGGAAATTGAAAACTAGTGAGAATAGTCTCAAAATTGAAAACTAGTGAGAGGATAGTCTCAAAATCTTTTAATTTGATATTTTTTTTGGTTCTTCCAGATTTAGCATGTAACCATATTTTGGGTCATTTAAGGAAAAAACAATGGCGACTTTTAAAATAAAAAGGACTTTGCATATGTTGTGATGGATGCATACTCACAAGCATATATATCGTAATGGTGAAAATTACATACCTTGAAATTTTTGCTTGAAATTGAAATTATTTCATCCATTATCCCTATTCTCACACGTCTCTTATAATTTAAATTATTTTTCACACTTGCTCTATCCTTAAACCACTTGACACTTTCATTAAATGAGTGATCTAAAATTAAACCACCTTTGCATCCTAGCAATCCACATCACAATATACATCTTTCAATCCTATTCATCTATACCTATCCTTCACCTCTTATAAATCAAGTCTCAACCTAGCCATTTCATATATCGCATTTGCATACAACATCATGATGTCGAAATCACTCTAGATCTTCATATCCATCATCTTCATACTAGTTGTTATGTTGCAAAAATTATGAGCAACCAACACATCATATCATTCTATCCATTTTGCATATCATAAAGAACATAGCTAGTAGGGTTTTGGGTGCACTCTACTCCGTTATATCAAAGTGTGAGGATTTGGTTTGAAGGTGAAGGTATTGAGTTATTGCATTTATCTTCTATTGCTCATATGATTAAATTTTTACATACATTATTGGCACGCTCCATTGGTCTAACTCCGCTTGTTGAATGTTTATCTGTTTGAATTTGTAGATCTAACCTATTTTGTGACAAGATTTGGAAATAAATTTTTGCAAGTCGCCTCCTATGCCAAATCTGATATCACCATTGAGTTTGGAAGGCTTTGTAGGGGAATTTTGACATAAAACACTCAATATTTTCGAAATTGGAAAAAAATTGATTTTTTTGGCCTCTGTTACAAATTTGTACGACCTACACATGGGTGATTTGTTCTATCATAGGTTTAAAACAATCTTCGTCGCTAAAATTTGCTTCATATTATATAGTTTGATTTTCAAATATTTTCACTATCCAGGTTGTATTTTTTTATTTCGGTGTTTAAATCCTTCATCAAATGTGAAATCTCCCCCGTTGACCACTTTCAAACCTTCGAAATCTCCCCTGTTGACAGCGGCTCCCATCTCTCGTTGCCACCTTAAAACCCTGCTCACCCCATCCCCCGCTCCCGTCGCCATCTTCACTCCCCTGGTCACCACTGCTTCAGACCTCACAACTTCGTCGCCACCCCTATTGTAACACTATTGAACATTGATTAATTCCTCTCTGCTTAGTCGATATCTCCTGCAATACACTCCACCATCTCAAAATCTTCATCGCCACGCTCAAAATCTTAGTTGCCACCTTCAAATCATCCGTTGCCACTCGCCCTCCACTCCTGACTAGCTCTATACAACCCCCGTCACGGTCTAGCCCTCGTGATCATGTGGGTGATTGGTTTATTATTTTTTTCTTGGCCCCCAGCGCTGGTCACTTGGGTGACTAGGCGCTAGCTGCCTAACCCTAATTGTCGAAGCCTTAAGCCGCTAATGTGACCAACACCCATCTAAACTATTAGCGACCAGTGTAACTGCTAAGGTCTACCTTCATCCCTCCAAAGCCCTAAATAGGGTCATTTTTTTGCATAATTGGTCAGATTTTCATGAAACTGGAAGCGTTGGAAAGCTGGCTTGCCTAACTTTGCATAAGTACAAGTAACACCAGTCCATTTGATCATATTTATCAGGTATATTCAGTCAAGCATCATATTTACTTGCAAATCTTCAAATCGCTATAACTTTTGCAAAACTTAACGAATTTTGACGATTTTTTAAAACTTGTATAGAATTTTGCACAAAATCTGATTATCATATCCAATCTTCTGTATTTGTTCATCATTTTCAGAAATTTTTAGATTTCTCTTTTTCACTATAACAAGTGGATTTGCAAGTTCTTTGTTCTTTTTTTTTTGTATGGTGGAATAGAGGAAGACTTAAGGAGCTACATCAACATCATATCTGAAGACAATTTCTAGACGCACACAATCCAACTTTTGTTTTTTTTAATTAAGTAAAGAACTTGTTTGCAACATCATATTTGGTTTTGGGCTTAAAATGAACATGTATTTGCATCATCACATTTGGACTTGGACATAAAATGAACTTGTGCTTGTTTTTCTTGGTGAGTGACTTAGAGTGTGTATGCTCTTCTATTGCACTTAGTGTGATCTTGGGAATCAAAAACATCTTTTACTCACATTCATCTTCACACATTTTCATTTCTAAGGGTAAATTAAAATTTGCGAGTGCGAGTCAAGTGTGTGTGTATGCTCTCTCCTTGTTCCGCAAGGTGATCTTATGTAATGTCCCCTTTTTGGCGCATAGATCTTTTGTGCGCATTACAATTGTTCGTAGTCTTCAGGGGGCTATTCAACGTGTTAGGAAGAACTCCAACATTCTTTGAGTGGGCATATCTTTAAGTCTAACTAGTCATTTGGAGTTCATAGATGCTTTCTAAATTCAGTTTCGACCTCCAATTTTCATCGCAAGTCTTCAGTATCTTGTTGGTATGGTCAGAATTGCAAGAGTATATCATTTGGATGCTTTCTGCAACTTGGGTATATTATTGGGTTATTTAATTATTTATTCACTTAAGTTGTTTAAGGATGAGAAATATTAAAAGATAACTTAAGTATAATAGTTCTTTAGAAAGGTGTTGAAAAGTATTATTTGATGTTCACATAAAATGAATGTTAGAAAAGGGAGACATGAAGTGAGCAATTAAAAAAGTTATTTTATATGTGAGGAGGAAATTAAAAAAAAAGTGAAATTATTATTATCATTTCTTCTTGTTGCCTTAAAAGTGTCTTTATAAATGATGAAGGGGGTAAATCATAAAACACACAACAAAAAAAATTACATACAGAAAATAGAATAATCTTTTATTGATATGGGCAAAACATTACATTATAGAAGCTCAAATACAATCAAAGGATGAATCCTCTACAGGTTGCATCACATTACAACTTCTTATCTCCAGACTCTGGAGTCATATGCCTTTTGTAAACCCCAAATCAGTTAGGGTTTCTTTTTTTCTGCCTATTCTTGACTCTACACTTTTCCCCCTTAACTCTACTACCGCTTAGGGTTCTCAAAATAGTTATAAATAACACTTTTTGGCAGCTTCTCGCTAAATTTTGAAATTTGCAACTCTCTCCAAAAGTAGGTTAACTTTCGGGAAGCATAACTTTTGATTCGAGTATCCAATTGATGAACTGTTTTAAGCGCCGAAAAGCTTGCGATGTGAACTATCATGCCGAAAATATGTAAACGGATTTTTGTCAACTTTTCAGGACGTTATGGGATGTTTTAGTGCCTCATATCTCGTTTCAAAAATTTTTAGGGGCTTTTTGGAAAACAAAAACTTTAATATCCTTCAGCTCACAAATGATCTTTCCCTGATTCCTTTGCCAAATGTTTTATATTTCTGTTATTAACTTTCTGTAAGTTTTTGTTTCAATCCGTGCCCAAATGCAAACTTTCCTAAAATGGTAGGTAAACTTTCCAAAACTAGCAGTTCTGGAAAAACTGAAAGTCCCACATCATTATTCAAGAGATTATGGAACCAGAAATGCTAATTATGGAAAGAAATAAAAACCACTGTAATGATTTTGAAACATCTTTTTCGGTGATGCAAGATTGCCCTTACACCACTGGATACTCCTACATCAAACACTTAGGATAATTTGAGAAGTGACCCTGTCACGTCTTAGGGGTTTGTTTGAGGAAAACCCAACAGTCAACCTTTGCCTTAGACAACCAAGAAGAATCTTCAACAGGCCTTCCTTTTCATTTTCCCAGATATTCTTCATATTGCTTGTTCCGAGTACTTCTCCCCACACGACTATCCAAGATCTCTTCTATCTCCTCTGTTGAAGTAGCTGCCAAAATACTCCACTGTTTTTTTGTTGGTCCATCCTCTGTTCCACCTTCATGATATTCTGATAAATCAGTGATGTTGAAAAGAGGGGAAATGTTGATCCCACTCAGCATATCCACCTCATATGCATTTCCTGAATCATGTTTCTTCAAAATACTGCATGGTCCAAATTTCTTTATTTTCAACTTATTGTATGTTCCAATTGGGAACCTTTCTTTTCTCAAGTGAACCATGACTTCATCTCCTACCTAGAACTTCTTATATCTCCTCTTTTGATCGGCCTTAGCCTTGTATTGAATATTCATCTTATTAATGCGCTTCCTCACATCTTCATGTAAATTCTTCATGTGTTTTGCAAAGTCTTTGGCCTCAACACTTGTCTTTTCTCCTTTATCTAGCTTCCTTAACTCTGAAGCATTTTTTAGACTATTGCCATATACAATCTGGAATGACGATTTACCAGTACTCCTATTGACATAATTGTTGTAAGCAAATTCTGCCTGTGGTAAAATCAAATCCCATCCCTTGGGCTTATCTCCTACTAAGCATCGTAGCAGGTTAACCAAACTCCTATTTACTACTTTTGTCTATCCATCAGTCTGTGGATGGTGTGCAGAACTAAACTTCAAATCTGTCTTCAACTTCTTCCACAATGTCCTCTAGAAATAACCAACAAACTTGGTATCTCGATCTGAAACTGTGCTTTTTGGTAGACCATGTAATCTCACCACCTCTCTGAAAAATAATTCACTAATATGAACAGCATCATTAGTCTTCTTGCAAGGAATGAAATGTGCCATATTCGAGAATCTATCCACCACCACAAAAATGGAATCATGTCCTCTCTGTGTCCTTGGTAAACCAAGAACAAAATCCATACTAATATCATCCCATGACTTTTTGGGTATAGGTAGTGGCTGATACAACCCCATATTCTGACTTGTTCCTTTTGCCATCTGACACACTCGACAACTCTGCACAAATTTCTTCACATCCTGTTGCAACTGTGGCTAATAATAATTTTCACAGACAATAGCAATGGTCTTATCTTGACCAAAGTGTCCAGCCAATCCTCCACTATGCTTCTCCTTAATCAAGTTCTCTCTCATAGAACTCCTCGGAATGCACAACTGGCTTCTTTTAAACAACATGCCATCTTGGATTATGAAATCCAACCATTTTGTCCTGTCCAAAGTAACAGGTTCCAAACAAACTTTCCAAGCCTTTGCAAAATCTGGATCTTCAGGGTACAAACTTTTGAGCTTATCAAACCCAATGACCTCTATCTTCATTTCTGTCAACAAATTTTGCCTTCTGCTTAAGGCATTTGTAACTCTGTTGGACTTCCCACTCCTGTGCTTCAAAACAAAAGTATAACTCTGCAAAAACGCAACCCATTTTAAGTGTCTCTGGTTCAACTTTTCTTGACTATTAAGATACTGCAAATCCTGATGATCAGTATATAAAACAAACTCTTTTGACAACAAATAATATTTCCATTTCTTCAAAGCCTGAACTATTGCATAAAATTCTTGATCATAAACATAAGACTTTTTCTTGGCATCATTAAGCTTTTCACTAAAATAGGCAATGGGCTTACCTTCTTGACTCAAAACAGCTCCTATAGCACTGCCACTAGCATCACAATCTACTTGAAATACCTTATTGAAATCTGGAAGTGCTAAAACAGGTTGCTCTGTGACTTTCTGCTTCAATGTATCAAAGCTTTTATCTACTTCTTTAGTCCATCTAAACTCTTTTCTATCCCCTTTTATTGTCTCAGTTAAGGGTGCACAAATGCTACTAAAATTCCCGATAAACTTTTTGTAAAAACTTGCCAAACCATGAAAAGATTTTACCTTGAAAACACTCTTTGGTGTAGGCCATTCAATGATAGCCCCCACCTTCTCTGGGTCCATCTTAAGACCTTCCTCTGAGACAACAAATCTTAGGTATACCAACTCTTTCTTTGCAAAACTGCATTTCTTCAGATTAATCATCTTCTCCTCTTCTCTTATCTTCTCTAAAACTCTTCTGATATGCATCAAATACTCATCCCAAGTCTTACTGAAAATCAAAATATCATCCAAATAAACAATAACAAAACTTTTCAAAAATTCTTTCAATACCTCGTTCATGAGCCACATGAATGTGCTCGGTGCATTGGTTAGCCCAAATGGCATGACTAACCACTCATACAAACCTTCTTTGGTTTTGAACGTTGTCTTCCACTCGTCTCCTTCTCTGATACGGATCTGGTGATACCCACTCTTCAGGTCAATCTTCGTGAAGTACTTGGCTCCAATCAAACAATCCATTATGTCATCCATTCTGGGTAATGGAAATCTGTACTTGATCATGATCTTATTTGTGGCTCGAGAATCTGTACACATTCTCCACTCTCCATCTTTCTTTGGTGCTAGTACTGCAAGTATCGAACATGGACTTAGGCTCTCTTTTATCAATCCCTTCCTCAACAACTCCTGAACTTGTCTGTTCAACTCTTCACTCTCTGCAAGAGTCATTTTATGGGCTGCCTTATTCAGTAAACTAGCTCCTGGTATCAAATCCATTTGGTGACTTATCTTCATCACCGATGGTAAACCTTCTGGTATGTTATTAGAGATAATGTCCTGAAATTCTCCCAACATATTTGAAACTTTTGCTGGTACATTTTCACATTTCTCTTGACTAATCTTAGGAATCAATGCAAAGCATTGATGCTCATGCTTCATACCCTCTAAAAATTTCCTACTATCTACCAAGCGAATTCTGGTAGTACTACATACATTTTCTACCACCTCCTTCAAGGGCTTCAACTTATGACGAATTCCATCCTTTGTTAGGGAATAGGTGTTTGCACGACCATCATGGACAATGCTCCTATCATACTGCCATGGCCTCCCCAACAGTATATGACATACATCTATTGGTATGATATCACATAGCACCTCATCATGATAGTCCCCAATCTTGAACTTCACTAAACATTGCTCATTGACCAAAGCTCTATGGTCCTTCTGCAACCATGCGATCCGATATGGATGTGGATGCTTTCTTCTTGTCAACTTCAACTTGTCAACCATGTCCTCTGAAACAAGGTTGTTAGTGCGTCCACTGTCAATAATAATATCACAACACTTACCTTCACATTTGCACCTTGTGTGGAATAAACTCTTCCTCTAATTTGGTTCTTTCTCCTCATTCAACAAAGTTCTTCTGACAACTAGGGTTTCTCCCCTTTTAGCATATTTAGAACACTTAGAATGCGCATCTTCATCTACATGTGCAACTTGCGCATTACCTTCAGGTCTTTTATTTGCCCTTCCTTGATGTTGCGGAGTATGCTCGATGCCCTTCTTCTCCACATTGAAAACAGATTCCTCTAAAAGCTCCTCTTCTAGGTCCTTGCCCAGGTCAGCCTCTTCCTCTTCCTCTTTGCTCACCATTATATTGGTCACGAGGGCAGTAGACATTACCCCCCTTCTGATTTCGACTGGTGCCAGCTTCTTCACTTTTCTTTGAATCTTCATTTCGGCCTCCATAGGGTCTTCCACGAGTCCTTCCACTTTGACCTCTTCCCCTTTGCTTGCTGTCAAATCTTTTATTCAGCTTCTCTTCCACCTTTAGAGAAAACTGGTACACATCTTCTATGGTGGTCATTCTGACCAAGCTCAACTCCTCTTGAATACTTGGCTTCAACCCATTAATGTAATGGGCTACCTTCTCCTTGTTGGGCTCTGCATGGCCTGTCCTGATAGTAATCTTATAAAACTCTTCTGTATACTCCTTGACAGACTTGTTAATTTGCTTCAGTCCTTGTAGCTTCTTCAGCAACTCCATCTCATAATCTACAGGAATGAACTGCTTCTTTAGTTTCTCCACCATCTGATCCCATCTGGTAATGTTTTCTTTTCCTCTTCTGTTCCTCTCTAATTTGACCTCCTTCCACCAAATACTGGCATGGCTCTTCAACTTTGTTTTTGCAAACTTAACCCGATCTGGGTCCTCCACATCTTCATACTCGAAATACTCCATGTCATTGATTCAATCAATAAGCTGTTCCGTATTCAAATATCCAGAATATGTAGAAACTTCGATTCTGGACCTCTTTCTGATCTTCAAAATGGCCTTCAACAACCTAACTTCTACAGGATCTCTTGCAGCTTCTTGTTCTTCCTCGGATAGCTTTTCTTCAACTTCATCCTCGCTTTCTTCTCTTGTTTTCGGCTCAAAGCCTCTTCGTAGCTCCTCTTGCAATGCATCAATTTGCCTTTGCAGGGCTCTAAAACCCTCTTCCATCAAAGCATTCCTCCCAACACGATTTCTTCGTGGAGGCATCTTGGTCTCTGTAGCAAACCCACAACTTCAAGTCCTAGTGCAAATTGCCTCACGGTCGGCGATCTATTTACTCACTTAGGAACCCTTGCTCTGATACCACTTGAAGAAGGGGGTAAATCACAAAACATACAACAACAGAAATTGCACACAGAAAATAGAATAATCTTTTATTGATATGGGCAAAACATTACATTATAGAAGCTCAAATACAATCAGAGGATGAATCCTCTACAGGCTGCATCACATTACAACTTCCTATCTCCAGACTCTGGAATTATCTACTTTCTCTAAACCCCAAATTAACTAGGGTTTCCGTTTTCCTGCCTATTCTTGACTCTACACTTTTCCCCCTTAACTCTACTACCGCTCAGGGTTCCCAAAATAGTCATAAATAGCACTTTTGGCGGCTTCCAGCTAAATTTTGAAATTTGCAACTCCCTCCAAAAGTAGGTCAACTTCTGGGAAGCATAACTTTTGATCCGAGTGTCCAATTGATGAACTGTTTTAAGCGCCGAAAAGCTCGTGATGTGAACTATCACACCGAAAATCCATAAATAGATTTCCATCAACTTTTTGGGATGTTATGGGATGTTTTAGTGCCTCATATCTTGTTTCAGAAATTTTCAGGGGCTTTTTGAAAAACAAAAACTTTAATATCTTTCAGCTCACAAATGATCTTTGCCTGATTCCTTTGCCAAAGGTCTTATATTTCTATTATGTAACTTTCTGTAAGTTTTTGCTTCAATCCATGCCCAAATGCAAACTTTCCTAAAATGACAGGTAAACTTTCTAAAACTAGCAGTTCTAGAAAAACTGAAAGTCCTACATCATTATTCAAGAGATTATGGAATCAAAAATACTAATTATGGAAAGAAATGAAAACAACTGTAATAATTTTGACGCAACATCTTTTTGGGTGATGCAAGATTGCCCTTACACCACTAGATGCTCCTGCATCAATAAAGGAGTTTTGGGCTCATTTGGGGGGGGTTGGTTAATGTTGTGGATATATTTTTCATTTCCTCTGAAAACTTGTGCTGTTGAGCAGGGTTTCTTCTTGGGGCTATTTAGCCTCAATTTCTCATCTAGTTTTGGTTGTGGAAGATCAACCCTAGTTGGATATCTAGTGACTTCATTCAGAAATTACACCGAGCTTCATGGATTTTGATGTATTCTAATTAGTTTTGGTTTGACTGGAGTTTGGATTTATGTGTGAGTGTATTAGTGATATTTTGGATTTGAAAGTTTGGATTCCTTTGAAGTTTGTGTTAGGGCCTTATGTTGGGACCGTACCAACTATGGAGTGCCTCATATGATTTGTGATTGGACTGCTGATTTGCAAGTTTAGAAACAAAAATCTCCTTTGTAGCCTAGACACCAAATATCATATCAATTTGGAGAAGTTTTTTCTATTGCTATTGGCATTTTGTACTTGGCTGTACTTGACGAGGGCCGTACCTATCCTTGCTGGTACGTTTGGATAGCTGGTACCATCCACTGCTAGTTGTGACTGGTTAATGCTTCCTTGGGGGCGTCAATCACAATGGAGGATGTTGTAGCTTTGAGGAGAGGTTGAGCATAGTTGGGGCTGCTGTGTGCAAGTTATTTGGCTATCATATATGCTGTTACAATCCTGTAGCAGTCACCTGTAGCATTTCAAACCTGTGACCAACACTCTTTCCAACCTTCTATCATGGGTATACCTTTGGTTATTACTTGATATATTTGTATGTTTGCAAATCTTCATTATATAGATTGTTTCTATGCTCATTGCTATAGCAAAAGCATGATATATCAGAGATAGGGTTTGACATTTTAGGTGTTTTCATTGTAATAATTTGATATAACTTGTAAAGACTTCCCACTAAATAAGTGGATGTGCCTTTCTTTTCATTACCATATAGTTTAGGTCCCTGCTGAATAAGTGGATGCACCTAGTTTACATTTCCTTGTACTTCCCATTGAATAAGTGGATGCCCACTGAATAAGTGGATGATTGTTACTTCAGTTTGATTTGGTTTTGAATGCTAACTCTGAAGCACTAGTATGCTCTCATCTTGCCCACATCGGGATCTGGGTGATCAGAAAGGTGTGGAAGAACATTGCCCTAACAATTCAGTGTCTTACTCTTGTGTTTTAAAAAAAAACTAGGGCGCTCATTACAGTGGTACTAGAGCTGATTTCCTACCAGTCTGTTGGATTTGCTAATTCTTGTGTAGAAGTTCATATCAAAATTTTTAGTTGCATGTTAGTGCCTAGTACTTACATGTTAGTTTTGAGACTACCTAAATGTTTGCATGGCATCTCTGAAGAGCAAGCAGTTGTTGCATGTTAGTACCCAGTACTTGCATGTCAGTTTCGAGGGCTGACTAGTAGTTGCATGTGAGTGGTTTGCACTTGCATGTTAGAGTTGAGACTGAAGATATAGTTGCATGTCAGTAATCAACATTGGTATGAATTACATCACTTGGCTTGATTTGTCCTTAGAAGTTTTTTAGAACTGAGAATATGGATGGACGATGGTTACCCAAATTTTACCTCCAAGAGAAGTTGCAGCAATACAAAACCCAAGAAACAAGAAGATGTCTACAATGGATAGGTCTTTAAGTGACATGCTTAAAGAACTGGTCAATGAGTGGAAGGACCCTGAACTTAAGAAAGATTTACTAAGGTATCTAGGGAAGAGATATGACAACAAGAATAAAGAAGAAGAACAATTAGAGGTCACAAAGGTAGAGTTAGAAAAGAAGATGTTAGAAGCATAAACAAATGATGGGGAAGCTGATTTTTCAAAGGCAATTGTAGAGGAAAAGTACCTAAGTTTACCTAAAGAAGTCAAAGAAGAATTGGAAGCTGAGAGAATGGACTTTGCAAGTCCTAAATTTAATGAGGAATTTAATGATTATGAAGATGCCATGCTGCTAGAAACAGAAGAAAAAATGATTGATAGGATGCTAGAAGATGATTTATTAGGTGAGTCTGAAATTATTGCAGAAAAATGTCTTGTTGAAGACATGGAGGAAAGTGTAGTTGAAGAAGTTGAAGAGTTTGAAGCTGCTAAAACTTTGGGGACAACACCTAATGAGGAGCATCTTTACCATTCTATTAATGACAATTCAAGACAACAATTTGACTTCTTAGAGAGTTCAGAAGAAGAGCACATTGAAGTGGAGTCTGTTGAAAGATTTAAATCAGCCCATAGTGTTGACTCATTGCTTGAGTTTGGAGCTACTATATCATTTGATCAAAGTGACTGCGAAGAGGAGACAAATTTCGAGGAACTTATTGGTCTTAGAGAAGAGGAAATTTTAGAATATTTGCTTGTGAAGAATCGAGACACTTGAGTGAGCAGAGTCCTAGAGATGTATACGAGTTGAAGAATCAACTCTTGGTCTCTTATGAGAGAGAAATTCATGTCCTCACTAGTTTGGACAACACTCATAACGTCCTTGAAGACCTCATGCAAAAACATTTTGTTGATGGAGCTACTTTTTCAAACTTGCAAAAAATAAAAAGCTCCATGGAGATGGTGAAGTTTGAGTACTTGCACTTAATTAGGGATCGAGATCATGTCATTGAATTTGCAAAGGAGAAGGAAAGGAAGGTTGATGTGCTTTCTCTTGAGCTCAATCTAACAAAGGTCATATTAGAAAGTACCCAAATGGAGCTAATGGAGGTAGAAGATCAGGGAGCTAGAGAATGAAGAAAGAGATAAAGAAATCAAGCACAGTCTTCAGGAGGAATTTGATTTAGAGGCTTGTCCGAGGAAGACAATAGTTGCACATGCTAATTGGGAATAACTAGATGGGTTTGAGCAAAAGTAAAGTAATGACTCACAATTTTGATATCCATCTCTTTGAGATTGATGATGAAACATCTCCTACATGTAGCAACACAGTTAGTGACAACATCAAGATATGGGATCTAGGAGAAGTTGTAAAACATGAGTTGGAGTGTGGTTTTCAACTTGCTCAAGATTTGCAAACATATCATGAGGCTGTACCAAGCCTTGTGGTTGGCAATCCTTCAGGGAGACCACCAGATGAAGAAGGTGTAAGTAAAGTTGAAGATGAAGTTTCTACTTGGGACATGTTGAATCATAATTACTTCTAAATTTCAGACTTTGAAAAGTTTCCTAAACATGATTTTGAGCTTGCTAGAATGTTTAGAACAACAAAAAAAAGTAGGATTTTCAAGCTTGTTTATCATGGTGTGTGGGAAACAAAAGGATCTAAACATGTTTTCCACTTAATTGTTAACCCACTTTACAGATTGGGTGTAATTTTGATTGTTCCTAGGCTCTTAGATGTTGGCACTTTCATGGATGAGTTTCAAGGAAATGACAAGGAAATTACAAACCACTATGAAGTGCATAAAGATGAATTCAAATGAACACAATATTCTTGTTTGATTCTGGTACTTTGGAGAAATAGTTTGAGGATGACACTTGGACTTGTTCCTTGAGAGGCATTCTTTTGGGGAGAAATGCCTATGGGTACTTTAGAAGGTCTTCTGATGAGGCACATATGAGGAGTAGAGTTGCGCAATACAAGCATGGTGGAGCTGCTTGAGTAGTTCAAATTCAACATAGAGGTCACCAACTAAGCATGTTGGAGAGATTTGGTGACCAAAGAGAGGTTCCTTGGCTTGGAATTGATCAGGTTATCAGCTATAACCCTGTTTTTTGGTTGTAGATCAACCATCTTAGTTGCCGGGCTTCTCACATTCATGAGAGTTGGTAGGACATTGGTGTCAAGGAAAGTGATTATCCGCAGTTGGTAGTTGCTTGGAAGTTTTCTCCAACCTTTTATGAGGTGATGTTGAACAATACAATATTTTTTTTTCATGATCATTCTTGGAGTTTCATTTGGTGCATCTATTGTTCCTTGTGCAGGCTGTTAAAATTAGATTTTTCATCATTGATTTCAGTCATGAACAACAAGTTGGTGTTTTTTCAGACCTTCCTAACCTTGAGAATTTATCTTACGAAGGTTTGTGATGTAAACTATGACAGTTTACCCTTGGAGTTCATTCAGGACAACAAACTTCCGCATGCTTTGGTTCATCATTCAGAGACTTTTGAAATAAGAACAATGAGATTTCTCACGAGTCTTCACACTTATATTAGTATGGTTCAGTGGAGGCATGCTAAATCTAAGGGGTGTTATGATGAAGAATTTTTCTGAATTCTTGCAAAGGATTCTTTTTTTTTTCAAGAAGTGTGGAGAAGGTTACAATTATTGTTGTGACACAGCAAAGCACATGGTATCCAGGGGTTGACAAACCTCCTAGACTAATATGGGATCTTGGCATCACATTATTCAGGATGGCTCTACTAGTTATGGTTCGCAATTGCTTGAGGGCAAGCAATTCCAGGAAGGGAGGATTATAATGTCCCCTTTTTGGTGCATAGATCTTTTGTGCGCATTACAATTGTTCGTAGTCTTTGGGAGGCTATTCAACATGTTAGGAAGAACTCCAACATTCTTGGAGTGGTCGTGGCTTAGTCTTTCAGAGCGGTTGTTTGTGTCTTTAAGTCCGGCTAGTCATTTGGAGTTCATAGATGCTTTCGGAATTTAGTTTCAACCTCTCGGGTGCTCTCCAAATTTCTTGGAGAAACATGCTAGTTTTAGAAAGTCACCTGACGGCCTCCGATTTTCATCCCAAGTCTTCAGTATCCTGTTGGTATGGTCAGAATTGCAAAAGTATATCATTTGGATGCTTTTCGCAACTTGGGTATATTCTTGGGCTATTTAATTATTTATTCACTTAAGTTGTCTAAGGATGAGAAATATTAAAAGATAACTTAAGTATAATAGCTCTTTGGAAAGGTGTTGAAATGTATTATTTGATGTTGACATAAAAGGAATGTTAGGAAAGGGAGACATAAAGTGAGAAATTAAAAGGTTATTTTATATGTGAGGAGGAAATTAAAAGAAAAGTGAAATTATTATTATTATTTCCTCTTGTTGCCCTAAAAGTGTTTTTATAAAGGAGTTTTGGGCTCATTTGGGGGGGTTAATGGTGTGGATATATTTTTCATTTCCTCTGAAAACTTGTGTTATTGAGCAGGGTTTCTTCTTGGGGCTGTTTAGCCTCAATTTCTCATCTAGTTTTGGTTGTGGAAGATCAACCCTAGTTGGATATCCAGTGATTTCATTCAGAAATCACATTGAGCTTCATGGATTTTGATGTATTCTAACTAGTTTTGGTTTGAGTGGAGTTTGGATTTCTGCGTAATTGTATTAGTGATATTTTAGAGTTGAAAGTTTGGGTTCCTTTGAAGTTTGTGTTAGGGCCTTACGCTGGCCATTCTACTAGAACTGTACCAGCTATGGAGTGCCTCATATGATTTGTGATTGGACTGCTAATTTGTAATTTTAGCAACAAAAATCTCCTTTATAGCCTAGACGCAAATATCATATCAATTTGGAGAAGTTTCTGCTATTGCTATTGGTATTTTATACTTGGTTATACTTGACGAGGGTCACACCTATCCTTGTTGGGATGTTTGGACAGCTGGTACCATCTCCTGCTGGTTGTGATTGGTTAATGCTTCCTTTGGGGTGTCAATCATAATGGAGGATGTTGTAGCTTTAAGGAGAGGTTGACCATAGTTGGGGCTGCTGTGTGTGAGTTATCTGCTGTCATATATGCTGTTACAGTCCTGTAGCATTTTGGACCTGTGGTCGACACTCTTTCCAGCCTTTTATCATGGGTATACCTTTGGTTATTACTTGATATATTTGTATGTTTGAAAATCTTCATTATATAGATTATTTCTATGCTCATTGCTACAACAAAAGCATGATATATTAGAGATAGGGTTTGACATTTCAGGTGTTTTCATTGTAATAATCTAATATAACTTGTAATGGCTTCCCATTGAATAAGTGGATGTGCCTTTCTTTTCAATACTATATAGATCAGGTTCCTGTTGAATAAGTGGATGCACTTGGTTTACATTTCCTTGTACTTCCCACTAAATAAGTGGAAGATTGTTACTTCAGTTTGATTTGGTTTTGAATGCTAAGTTTGAAGCACAACTATGCTCTCACATTGCCCACATTGGGATCTGGGTGATCATAAAAGTGTGGAAGAACATTTCCTAACAATTCAGTGTCTTCCTCTTGTGTTTTCAAAAAAAAAACTAGGTTTCTCATTACATCTTGGAGATCAAAAACACCATTTGATTTGCTTTTGTCACCCTTTTAGGAGGCCTACTTGAAGACACACCACTCTAAGGGATGACCTCAACTTTAGTGTTCTGACAGAGTATAAAAAGTAGGGAGTGAATCGAAAGACACGCCTCTTGAAAGTTGAAACCTTATCATTCGGGCTAAGTCCCCAAGAACTTTATACCTTGGGGAAGTGAAGGTGAAGCATGGGTTACCCTCTTCTCCCATTTGTTTGGCATTATTTCACTTTCATTTCACAGATTTGGGCTCCTTGTACCTTGTGTATATTAGGGACATCCTTAGCAAACTTGTGCATCCTAGCTTAAGACCTTTTGACCACAACTGATTGATTAATATTAGGCTTGTAGATGTGTCTTCAAGTGTGTTAATAAATACAACAATCAATTTTGAATATCAAACTTGCTATTGTGTCTTGTGTGTGTGTTTTGCAAATCTATGCATGTACATGTGAAATCTTTTATTTGCAAATTGTCTAAGTCAAGCAGTCAATAAATCCAATCCACATCATACTAATTATCCTTGTCATCACTTTCATCATAATCCAAAACACCTTCATCATAATCCAAACCCTAATCATCCTAATTATCTTAATCATCCCTATTATCCATCTCATTATCCTAATCATCCTCCTTTCCATATCCATGTCATCATAATACTCATCCAATCCAATCCCCATTATGCTAGTTACTTATCCAATCATTTTAATCCTCTTCATCCATATATCATAGTAGTCATCCCTAATTATCTTAGTCATCCACCTAATCATCCAATCCCATCATTCCTAACCATCCAAGTCATCCTCCTTATCCATCCTCATCATTTTAAGCATCCAATCACTCAATCCTAATCATTTTAATCACCCCTCTTATCCACATCATCCCTAATCATTATAAGCCTTCATCATAATCTAATCAACCCAAATCTATCTATAATCCAATAAATTTCATCCATCGCATCACCCTACTCATAATTCCATATCATCCTACATCATTTTCTTAATCCAACTTCATTCACATAGTCTTCATCACACCTCCATTCTTCATCACCCTAATCATAATCCCATTCTCGAGCCCCATCTAATCCATCATTTGTCAAAATGGTTGTGATCATTAACAAGCATAGGTCAAATCCAAAACCCAAAATCACAATCCCAGGAGGTCCCCAATATCCTCCCAATGATGATGAGAACCTTGTAAATCATGATGCATATTTTGAGGAACAAGCTGAGCTACAAAGACTTAAATATATGTATAAATCCACCCCAACACTAGATAACAAGAACCTAGAGCAAGACCGTTATGGTGTCCAAAGAATTTTTGATGAACTTAAGAGATTATATAGAAAAGAAAAAGTCACCACCCCACAACAACAATAACAAAAAAAACACAAACCATACAACAACAACAATCCCAAATACAACAATAATTCCTAGCCCAACAACAAGCCCTTTTCTAGCAATTCCTAACTGCCCAACAAACACAAACACAACCACAACATCAACAACTTCCACCTCAATCCCATGTGCCACCTCCATCATCATACCAACCTAATCCATCCACATATCAAGTTACTCTTACATTGACCTACACCACTTTTTCCAATATCAACCAATATCCATATCAATCCATACCCCAAGATCATCTAACTACTTATCCCAACATTTCACCTCAACCCCAACTCTACTTACAAGACTATCAAGTTCCTTCACAACAAGAACATACAATTCCTAGTTATCCTTTGCACCAAGATCAAGTGTCATTAATTCCTTATGCAACCTTTGACGAGGGAAATACTAATCTAGCTTATGCATCCTATGGGTATCCTCCATCATCATCCAATCAAATGCCTATCCAAGAGCCCATTAGTCCTATACCAACACCACCATGTAATCCTAATACTAAGCCATTAACACACATAGCTTCCACTCCATCAATCCATTCAACCCCTCTAACACCATGTTCCACTTACCCTCCACTAAAGGATTCATTGGAGATACTTGTACAACAATTGGTCCAAGTAAATTTGATTGAGCTACCACTGATAAAACCATTTGGAGAAAACCGAGTTAAACCCATCGGTATAATGAAAATGATTATTGTGCATACCATAGGGTTAAGGGCCATATGACATTCAATTGTTACACAATTATGCGAGTGATCCAAAACCTCATACATTGTCGTAAGATTGTGCTAAATAATCCCAATCCATCCAATCCCATTATCCCTCCATCTAATCCAAATCCTAATTCATCCAATCATATTACCCCTCCATTTAATCTAAAGCCTAATCAATCCAATCCAATTATCCCTTCATCCAATCCAAATCTAATCCATCCAATCCCATTATCTCTCCACCTAAGCCTAATCCTAATCTTAAGCATACACCTTCCACCATTATTATTCATCGATTATGTTTCCCATCCACCCATACACTTATGAAGCTTAAACGATAAACACAACCTTTATAAACAACCTGATTGTGGTGAAGATTAAAGGATAACGTAAGAAGCTTACTACATTATTTACACTTTAACATTCAAAAGTTAGCTTGGATCTGAACTTTACAGTGACCTTCGTCAAGTGAAAACTAGGGTGATTATATTCCTTAGAATAGGGGATTCATGTTCATCTTAGTATTAGACAAGGCTTCATCAGAAGATGATAAATTTTCAAATCACTTTTCATAAAGAAGAGAGAAGAAGGCATTTTACTACATCACAATAGAGCTTACACATCTGACAGTCAAAAGGAAAGCCAATATTCATGATCAATTATGGCTTAATCAACAAAAGGATTATTTCCTACATGATATAGCATATTTTTAGGTACTCGAAGGTGACCCAAAGGTAGCTATTAAAACATCAGATGATAGGTGTTAATCAAGATTGTTGTCCAACAAGACCAAGAGATAACATCTCTGTCAAAATTCATACCTATGCTAGGACATTCAATCTTTGATAATTCTCAAAATGGATAAACAAATATCCACCCTCGTGCTCCACAATTTTGCATGTCTAAGGTGACATCAAGAGGAAACTGTCCAGAAGTCTTTTTAGCAGTCAAGGGTAACATCATTCAGGTTTATAGAGATTAGAAACAGCTAAAAGACCCATGAACAAGCATTGGCTAAGGTAACCATATCTGTCTAGGTTTATTCGATTGAGGTTTTCAATTGTTCTTACCATCACTCCATCCACCTTACCATCTGGCCTTTCCAATCCTCACAAGGCATTCCTAGTACTTAATTCGATCAACCCTGTTGCTCAAATCTATTGACTATTCCAAATTCAAAATTCCATCCTATGCTAAGATAGTCTAAGAACATATAATGATTCCATGCCATCTCAGATATCGTTCTAAACATTAAAATGAGAATGTCATTTAGAATAGGAAATTGCTAATACATTCTTGGTTCTTATGAATACTTCGAATCAACAATCAACCGCAATAAGGATAGTCCCTAAAGAGGTAGTCCAAGTACCCTATTCATCTGCATCCAATCATTTATTCATCCCATTCCATCTTTCCCCATTATTCTAGGTAGTCATACTGCTCACCCTCCATTCACCTCATACTGTTCATCAGGCCTACTCCCTAAGCTAATTTTCCCTAAGGACATTGAATATCCTCATGAAAATGAATCCTTTTGGAGATGTCCAACTTAGCTAGTGAGACAGTACAAAGCTGAATAGGCTAACAACATCGGTTGTAGTACTATGCTCATGCATACCTACTTAAATTGAATATTGTAGAAATACTCCCCGAGGAGTGAAGTGTTCAAGTAGCCCAATTTGGAGGCAATTTTCCATTAGGTTTGAATGAAAATGAAATAGCTCTCAGTTAGGGATATTTCAACTCTTTTAGGTCAACACAAAAAGAGAAAAGAAAGAAAAGGAAAAGGAAAAATAGTAAAGAAAAAAATCATCCTCTAGTGAAAACCATAATATATGGTGCCTTGGGAAGTTCCATGATGAAAACCCATTTATGGGCATCATGTGTAGAATATGATCATCAAGAAATAGCTTGAAAAAGTGAGTTGCAAGGTTTAGGATTTAGACGAAGCTTGTTGAAAGAAATGAATCACGCGCACCCAATTGTAAGTTTTAAGCGTTGTCTTGCTATCATTACTGTAATTGTTTGTTTATAGGGTTTGTTGTCTCGGTGTTCATCCTTGATGGATTCAAACTTAGGAATTTTGAGAAATTGAGGGTTCTATCCTCCAAAATGCGTATAACATTTTCCTAGTTGAGTTGCCATTTGTTATGCCCTGCATAACCACTCCCATCCTTGTAACAAGTTGGGAACCCCTTTCTTCCCTTTTGCCAATTTTTTCGGCTTGTGGGTCATTCCTCTGATGATCTTGAGTCATCCTCTCTCTTAAATTTCTAAGAGACTTATTTATTTTGCCTCAAATACTTAGGTTTTTGAGGTTCTTTGTTGAGGTTCGAGAGTTCTTTCACTCCCGGGCTTGTGGGTTCCCAGGACCAAGTGCTATGGACCGATTGGGACCTCAGGCCCTGATTAGCTCTTTGACCCTGAGGCCCCCTTTGCCTCAGGCCCTCAGTGGTCCTTTTCCTCCTTTAGCCCCCACTCCTGACGAGTCTCGTCGAGATCGAGGGGCCCAGTTGACCTTTTGGCCCTCGGTCCGCAGAGCTGTTTCGGTCCCATGTCCCTGCCCCAACTACTACATTAATGGCGGTCTGGGGCTCATACAACCAGGGTATTAAAGGGCTTTTGTAGGCTTTTTCCTCCTCATTTGTGCTCCGTTTTCTCTCTCAAACCCTATTGCGACCTTAGAGACCACATAAGTTGTTTGTCCCTCTTAAATTTGTGACTAGAAGGCATTGATTGATTATTTGTACGTTTATGAGGAAGCTTCTGGCCAAACGCTTTAAATTCTTGGAGTTCCTGCTTCAAGTTTTCTAGATTTTGTGCCAAAGGTAGGGTTTCTGTTGCCTCTCTCATTGTTTGTTTTATTGTTGCTCTTGTTCCTCTCCTCCTATGATTGTTTCACTTGTCATTGTTGTTGTAGTTAGAGGGTTGAATTAGGTTTTCTTGTCTCCTGGTTATTAGTTTAATTTCTACTTTTTTTCCTGCTTTCTAGGGTTAGGGTTAGTGTAGTTTAGGATTTCAAATTCAATAAGTGGATTGAATCTAGTAATCAAATAGTCAAATTCACATAGCAATTAACCTTGTTTGTAATTGCGAAGTGACCCTTTTGGTCCTCGAGCCCCATTTTGAAATTAATTAGATTGACATTCAAAAGGTAGGGTCCAATCGAGACCTCGGGCCCCGATTGGCCCATCGACCTTAAAGTTTTAGTGTAGGACCAAAAACCCAACTTCGACTCGCTCCCCGCAAGTTTGGGCAAAACATAAGTCCGAAGGACCTTTCAGATCTTTGGGCCCTGAAAGGTCAGCCGGACCTGATCCGAGAGGAAGCCCAAGGGGACAAATTCACTTTTCACCCCTGCCCCTGACAAAAACACTTAGATAAAAATCTTGTCCAAAGGTCCTTTCAGGACCTCAAGCCTCGAAAGGCTTGTCAACCCGCAAGCTCAAAGAGTGCCAAAAGTTAGTTTTCACCCCGCGACCCGCAGTCTTGTCCTTAGGTCCTTTCGGGACCTCGGTCCCTGATGGACCTTCTGTTCCTTAGTCTTTAAAAGGGTTCTTAGACTAGTTTTTGCCATGCGGTCCACCATCTAGCCATTGGTCCATTTCGGGACTACAGACTTTCGGCGACCTTTTGACCCTTATATGCTTAACACCTTAGAAGCCTTAGAACCAATTTCCACCCATTTCCCCAGGACCTGATTGGGATGGTGGGCCTGCAGACCAAATTTGACCCAGGATCCAAAGTTTCGACTTGGTCCCAAATGTTAGTGCAGGTTTTAATTTCCTAATTGGGTTATTTATTTTCCCTTTATTCCTAAGTTTTTCCTACACCTTTTATTAATCTTGCTTAGGTTAATAAAGCATGTCTTATTAGGTGAGTGGATTATGAGGTGTCACCTTCCTACATGTGAGCAACCATTAGCTATCTTGGGAAGATACTTTGCTATCTTTAGTTCGATAGATGGTTGCTCCTCATTGGTCGGTGTTGCCACCTCCTCCCTCTCCCTGGTCTATATAAGCATGCTATTTAGCTTGTATTTTGCATTGTTAGAGGAAAATGTGAACAATAGCATTAACAACTAAACAATCCAATAACTCAATGGAAATAAGACAAATGCAAGCAAACAAAAGATAATACATTTGCAACCAAATTTACTGTGTGCTTTTCATTGTTGCCTATCTTTCTTTGATCTTGTATGATTTGGAGCTCTTATAAGTTGTACTTCCTTGCTGTTAAGATGACAAAGATTGAATGGGCGTGATAGGAATGTGCAATGGAGATTAAACTACAATGCAACTATAATGAAGATGGGTGATTGATAATGGAGACATGGTGATGATAATGGGTTGATAATGAAAATGCAATGAAGGTGATTTTGCCAAAGGCACGCTGGTATGATTCCTGCAGAGTAAGATTACAAATGCTTGAGATGGATATGAAATGAGGGAATGAGGGTTACTTTTATAGGCTCAAGAGAGGCCAAATCCAAGTGTCAATAGATCCATGACTAGAGGAATTACCTATGATGTGTACGATCGAGGAAGCTTGAGCAAATGTGTGTGAATCAGAAGAGGACAAGTGTCCAAGCCTTCTTCATGAGTTATGGGAGTTAACATAATAGATTGAGGAGTTAACTGAGATGATTGATCAGTTAACTAGGTTGATTGGGGAGTAAACAGAATAGATTGACCAGTGAACTCAATTGACTAATTAGTTAATAGATTTGATTGATGAGTTAACTAATCTGACTGGAAGATAAATAGGACATGTGGGTGAGGGAGTATTAGCTAATTAAATATTTTAATTATGTGTGCAACATGGTGAGGTGGAAAGGTGAGGTGGAAAAGGTGACATGGATGAGATGATGGGGATTTATGAAATTAGGACTTTGGGATAGAAGAATTTAGGATTAATTAAATAATTTAGAATTATTTAATTAGATGAGACATTAGAAGACTTAAGGAATTTAATTAAATAAATTGATTTTTATTTAATTTTGGGATAATGAATGAATCAAATAAATTAGAATATTTATTTAATTGATAGAAGAATAAGAATTAAGATAAATATTAAAAATATTTATTTAGTTCTACATGAGCTAATTTTAGGTGTATACATACATATTTTGCTTTTGCATCCTCTTAATGCTATTTTGCTTCTAGCATTTGCATTACTCTCTTGGAGACTAACTTTGTGTTGCTATTTTGATTTTGTATCATTTGCATTCATAGTTTAGATATCTATTCTTTTGCACTAGTTTTCCCGGTTAATCATCTTTTCAGATTCTAACATGGTATCAAAGTTTTTCTAGTGCAGAATAGATTGTAGTTTCCTTATTTGAGAGACTCGGGGGGCGGGGGGGGCTAATAAAGATTTGTTACAGGTTTTCCCAAAAACCCAATATGCTCTTCTCTTGCATCTTTAGATGATCTGGAGAATAAAAAAATTGAAGGAAATATTTTAACCTCTAAGGTTTGCATATGTGTTTATGAGATCTGGGTGATTGCAACATTTTTGGTTATATTGGTGGCATTTATGGTTGTTCCAACGCGTCTAGAAGGATCAAGAAAGTTAATATTGCCTTTTGTTTCACCGAAATCGGAGATCGTTTGACATAGTTGCGGAATAGGGGTTTCTTTCTTAGATTTGAAACTCAGTTTTCATTTGGAGAATTTTCAAGCCAAAAGAACCCTGCCATTACGTCCGGAAGGCCTCGCAAGTGAATTTTGATATATAATTTACCTAGTTTCAGTGCTAGGAGTCCGAAAGGCAAAAACTTTTTTGTCAGAAGGCTATTTTGGCCCTCCACACGCTTTTCAAATTGAATTTCTCTGTAAAAATTTCCTGCAAATGTTTTGTTTTCCCTATATAAAATTTAAATTTTTTTTTTATTAGAGAGGCAGGGTTTTGTTTTAAAAAAAATAAAAAACAATGTTTTCTTTGTTTTGTAAATCAAATTGAAAAATTTCAAAAATATATATATATATATATAAAGCAAAAAATAAAACAAAAAAAAATTATATAGTGCTTTGAAGTGCTGTGTATAGCACTTAAAGCGCTGCCCATATAAGGGCCACGACCCCCCTTTGAACAGGTTGAGCCTGTTTAGTAGGCTGTGCCTCCTTTGGGGCCAGCTGCGGGTGAGGCCTCAGCCCCCCGCAAGCCTTTACAAAGGCCTTTGGCCTATACAAAAGATCCTCCCCTCTCTTTGTCTCCGCCTGGTCATGGGGTGAGGCACCCCCCTTGACCACTCTAAAATTTGGCCATTCAAAAAAAAAATGCCTTCAATTAAAATTAGACCCTACTCTTCTGTCTTGGCATGCGTGCCACCTAACAGACAGGGCTTTTTTAGCTGTGTTTTTACACTTGGAAAGGAATCTTTATATCTAATAGGCACTAAATTTGGCGGACCGCTAACTCCAACAGCATTTTTGGCGGAGCTCTTTTTTTTTCTTACAAACCCCTCTCTGTTGAAGTTTTTACTTTTGATGCTAAACTTCAGAGGCTCTGTTTAGGCTCATTCTGACTCCTTTTCTTGAGCTTCCTTTTTTGAATTTAGCAATTTTTCCATGGGCTTTTTGGTGGTGCAGATGATTCTTGATTTTGGCACATGATTTTCCCATAGATTGTAGATTCTCATAGGTGACGCTGCTTAGTTCCCATTTTTTGGAACTTCAGAGGATCATAACTTTCACATACGACCTTGTATCGAGGTAGTTCTTTTTTTGAAAGGGCATGATTTTTTGAGTAGATCGTAGTGGTGTTGTTAGTTTTTCTTGGTAGAGTTCCAGTATTGTACTTTCAACATACATCCAATTTGTGAGGGTTTTGTAATGCATTAAGATCAAGACCACTAAGTATTTTTTGCTAGTGGCAGTTGTAAACACACTAATTATAAAGTGCCAAATCATTTTTGCTTGGGAGGTTCCTTGATTGAGTGAAAAGGGGGGCTTCTCCTATGTGTGTTCTCTTCTTTTCAACATTTCTTTTCTACATTTCTTCATCATGGATCAAACTACAGTACCCATCTTAACTCCTTACAACTACTTTGAGTGGAAATCACTCATGACAATCTACTTAAGGAAAGCTGGATTACATATGATAACAATGGGACTTGAAACTGAACATACTAAAGATGAAGATAGGCCTAAGTGGTTTAACAAATGTGATGAGGCTTATGGAACATTGTGTTTGTCTGTTTCTCCTAATTTTCTCTTTCACATTGAGTCTTTGAATACACCAAATGACATCTGAACAAAGCTAGAAACACTATGTGGCACACAAGATTCAATGAGAGGTCATATGTTAGAAAATGAACTAATTAGTTTAAGTCCAGGCAATTTCAACACAATTCAATATTTTTTCACAAAATTGAAATCACTAAGATTACAGTTAAAACAATGTGGAGTTGAAAAGAAAGATGAACAACTGATTCTTAATATTCTCTCTAAGCTAAGTTCAGAATATTTTGTATTTATTTCTACCTTTTATACTACTAAGGGAGCACTTGGTAGTCAATTCACCATGCCATCTTTAGATGATTTTGCTATCTCTCTCACTCGGGAATAGGATAAGCTAATCTAGATGGGCACTCTTAAGTCCTCTAAGTCACATGCCCTGGCTACCAACCAAGGCACAAAAGAATAGAAGGGACAGAGTAGTAATAACAAGAATAAGGATAAGAAACAAAAGAATAGCAAGGAGAAGAAGGATTAGATACCAGTTGCTTCAAAAGCAACTAATGAGACCTAATCTTCCAAGGGCGACAAGCCTAAGAAAGAGAAGGTCTAATGTGCCTATTGTAAAAGACATGGTCATGATGAACATGAGTGTTTGAACAAACAAATTGATCACTTGACACACATTCTTGAGAAGAATAATATTAGTGGACATGAGTCTATCAAACAGAGTTCTAATGAGGGGTTTAACAAGGAAAAAGAAAACAACAAAGGGAAAGGAAAGGGCAAGGCCCTTGTAGCAGTTGCTTCTCCACAATAGTCCACTTGGGTTCTTGATTAGGGTGCTTCACACCACATGGCTTCATCTAAGGATGAACTTGCATCTTTGGAGCTATGTACTATGCCTTCTATTTTGATGGGTGATGACACTCCTGTTGAGGTGTGTGGGAGAGGGTCTCTTGATGTGGGGGATGGTACATTCCATGATGTTCTTTGTGTGCCCTCATTATCAACTAATCTCCTATCAGTATATTAGATCACTCACATAGGTTCAGGCAAGTGGGTTGAGTTCACTCCTAATTCAGTGGAGATTCATGAGTTGCACAGTGGTTCTACAGTTGTAGTCGGGAGAGAAGATCATCAGTCATGGCTCTATATGTTTTCACTTTGTTCCTGATCTTCCTTTGACTATTTTTTCTTACTCATTTTGATAATGTGAGTAGATTATGCCATGAGCAGTTTGGCCATCTTAACTACTGCTACTTGTAGCAACTTAACCAGTAGAGCATGGTCATAGGGTTGCCTTCAGTTTAGTTTTCAGGTGGTGTTTACCAAGACTGCATTCTTGGTAAGCATCCTAAGGAAAAATTTGACAAAGGAAAGGCATAGAGAGCTTCACAGATACTGGAGTTAGTTCACAGTGATTTGGTTGGACCATTTCCTCATCCATTCTTCAGCAAAGCCAAATATGTTCTAACCTTCATTGATGACTTTTCTCTCTATACTTGGGTGTACTTTATCAAACATAAGTTTGAGGTATTTGATCACTTTCAAGACTTTTGTAGAGAAGCAATCTAAGAAAGGTATCAAAGTTTTGCGCATTGGTAATGGTGCTGAGTATGTCAACCATCATTTTGAGTGGTTTTGCACTTCAGAGGGGATTGATTTGCAATGTTCTATTCCATAGAATCCTTAGCAAAATGGTGTTGCAGAATGAAAGAATAGGTCCTTGAAGGAAATGGTGAACTACATGATTCACTCTAGATCTTTTGCACCACAATATTGGGCAGAGGCCATTAACTATGCTTGTTATATCCAGAACCGTGTTCCTCATCGAGCCTTGAAGGGAGTCACTCCTTTTGAAGCTTGGAGTGGCCGTAAACCATCAGTTAAGCACTTTCAATTTTTTGGTTCTCCTGCATGGGCCCACATTCCTGTAGAGAAATGCAAGGCCTTGGATCCACAGAGTAGGCCTTGCATATTTGTAGGCTATCATGATGGTGGGAAGATACTTTGCTATCTTTAGTCCAATAGATGGTTGCTCCTCATTAGTTGATGTTGCCACTTCCTCCCTCTCCCTAATCTATATAAGCATGCTACCTAGCTTGTATTTTATATATTTTGATTTTGTATCCTCTTAATGCTATTTTGCTTCTAGCATTTGCATTACTCTCTTGGAGACTAACTCTGTGCTGCTATTTTGATTTCGTATCATTTGCATTCATAGTTTAGATATCTATTCTTTTGCACTAGTTTTCTAAGTTAATCATCTTTTTAGATTCTAACACCGAAAACCCTCAGAAAGCTTAGAATTTAGTGGTTCCTATAGATTTTCTTGAGTTTTTATATATCCTTCTTCTCATGTAGGCCAAATAAATGTCTGAGGAAGATACTTCTGCGCATCAAAGTGAAGAGACCTTTTCTGATTCCAAATTTGTAGAAGAAATTGATCTAGAGGAATGAGAAATAGAAGAGGCACAATCTTCCAAGAAATCAACTAAGAAAAAGAAGAAGAAGAAACTATCTGTCATGATGAAGTACCAATTCCAAGGGGTACCCAAGGAATCTAAGTTCAAGAATGAACTTATGAACATAACAGATACTGAACTAGGTCACATTGATCTAGAAGTTTTTAATCATGATACATTTGGAGACAATGTTACTCCAAGAGCAAGGAAGATCACTCAATCTAGCTTAGGACACATTGCAATTTTTCCACCTACAGTCTAATGCCATGATATGATTCTTACCTTTGCTCATCATTATAGCCCTGATGAGAGGAAATGTTATGACTCCAGTGGAAACCTTCTCTTAGATATCACTCCTGAAACAATCAGAACAATCTTTGATCTACCAGTATGTCCACAAGCTAGTTTGTTGACAATGGCTGAAGCAACAAGGTATTATAACCAGGATGTTATTGGAAACAAGGGATATCTAAATAAACACTAGTTGGCCAAAAAGAAGAAATCTACTTCTAAGGTACCTGCCAAGTTGACAAGATCAAATTTTCAAGGAGAGGTTTCTGATGTGATTAGTTTGTTGAGTAGAGGTTTTGGGAGAGAGGAAGCTAGAACATATGAAACATGGATGTTCCAATTCATTTTCTATACTATCAAAGGAGAAATTAAGTTGGATTGGGCTCAAATTGTTTCAGACAATATACATGCCCAACTTATGTCAGTAGTGCAAGTCAAAAAGTTTTACATGACTTCATATATTGTTTGTTTAGTTGCAAGAGTAGGGAATTTTCCTGGCTTGACAACCATGGGAGTCAAAGGAAAGGCCCTTGGACAAAGCAAAATCTAGGAATTCTACCCCCAGTTAGAAATCAAAGAAGCAGAAAAGCATTTCATGAGAGTCAATGACACATTTTTGTATGCTATTATTTTACAATTGACTGGTGACCTCAGGTGGAGGAATTATCAAAAGTAATGGACCTCATAAAGCCATGGGGCCAATGGTTCATTTAGTTCCCTAAGACCACGTACATCAAAATAGCAGGCTTCAAGAGAGCTCCATTTTTGCTCCCAAGGCATTGTAGTGACAAAATTATTCTTATGGAGTTTTTGTGCCAAGTCAGTGAGGTGCATTTGAAATTGTCAGGTAAACATAAATCTAGGGTAAAATAACCTTTTGTGTTGGGTTTCTATGAGTGTTTGTCTATTGTAGTTGCAAAAACAATAGTTGAAGAGCCAAATGCTCTCAATCTGAAAGTTTATTAGCCTAGGGAAGATTTTGACCCTATTGGTAAATTGAATGAACTATTTCAAACTATGGACTTCAATCACAAACATTATTTAGAGGACTTTTGGGCAAATTGCCAAGATGATTTTGAAGTTAGGAAGAAGCAATACACCAGGGGAAGAAGCAATACACCGGGCTCATGGCTTTTCAGTTGAGGGAGTTTGGGTTGAGAAGTGATATATTAGAGGAGTTTTTCGATGATGGTATAGTTTTGGATCCTATATATTACTTAGAATCAATTGATAAGAAGAGGTTGGACCCCATTAATTGGTTAGATGGTGCAGGAGCACCTATCACAAGGTGGCCTCCATGAGGCAATTAAATTCATGTTTTGTTAGAAAATCGTGTTTTGGGTTGTAATAAGGTCTATTTGACCAATGCATGTCATTTCTATTTGTATCTGGGTTCTTCCAGACCTAGAACATATGTTTGTAAGTCCCAAGTAATTAGGTTGCATTTGTCAAGTTGTTAGACGGTTGGTCTCCCAGCCGCTTGGAGTCATTCTCCCAGCTGCTTGGAATAGGGTTGGTGTTCCTCCGGTGAGTTTATAAAACCAGGGAAATGAACAGAATCAAGCATCAAGGATATTGTAATCAGATCGAAGAGGAGATTGAATGTAATTATGTGAATGTAATTATGCATTGTGTTAAGGAGAAACTGAACTATTCTGTGTCGTCAATTTGTTTTCCATTCTCTGTAATTACAAATTGCATAGCTGTAGATTTCTTTTCCTTTTTGTACTTCTGTTGTTGCAAAATGTCGATGTGAAGCATTCCACTGGTGAGATTTCTGTCAAAATCAGTGGAATGGCTTCATTGTACAATATTGATTTGTTTCCTGTTTTGTTTCATCATTTTGCGGCGCAGAGGATCTGAACAGTGCGAGGTGCACAGTAGATCGCCTAGCATCTCCATGTGCTAGGGTTTGATTGGAGAAGTTGGAACTGTTATCGGTGAGATAGAGGCCATCGACAAAACATTCCTTGCTCAGAGTGATAAGGATAGTCTAGCTGAAAAGAGGTTCAAGGTGTTGAACGTAGGTCACACATTGGGGAGAGTTGAGAGATTGGAGTGATAATGTCGAAGGTGACTGATGGTATTGTTCACGCCGATGGTCAGAGTCATTGGGCCTCATGTTGGCGTGACTATAATGGTCGGTGTGATAGGTTGCAAGGTGGCTGACAGTGGAAGTCTTACCGACTGAGGCTCCTCATCATATTGGTATCAGAGCTAGCGAAAGGTCTAGGTAGTTGTGTATTTGTTTTCTGTCACTGAGAAGGCAGATGAAGAGTTGAAGCAAAAGGTTTGGTTGGTGACCATTTTGAAAATAGAGATCATAGAAGGTATTTAAAGGTTGACAGTAGTTGCTAGACTGTTGCAGATGCTCATGCCATCTAGTCACAAGAAGGAATAGGACTCCTGTAGTGTGTGGGCAGGCGATGATGAGGTTTGTCGTGACCATTCACCAATAGAGGTTTGGCTGGAAGAGGGTGCAGAGTGAGGCCACTGCGAGAGAGAGTGGTAGTGCATCTCCAGGATCTGCTATTAGACGAACGGGTCTGTAGTAGTGTGTAGGATGGACATCTGATTGAGCATTGTCTTGTAGTCAAATTGAGGATTCACAGAAGTGTTGGCATTGTCTGTGAATGTTTATGTCAGATAGAGAAAGCGAAGGAGAGGCTAGAAATATGCCTCCAAAGGGTATGACCACCGAAGTAGTCAAGAAATTCAAGGAGATGGAGGAGATGATCAAGACTAGAGTTAAGGAAGTACTCCAGGCTGAATTGAAGGCAATGAAGATAGGAAAAAGGATAGAGGAAGGTTCAGAGGAAGAAGAAGAGAGAGAGGAAGAAGTAGAAGAACAAGAAGAGGCAAAGATACCGGCTGAACAAAAGCAATTCTTAGAAGCCATTGAGGCTATTGGCAATGACTCTTTAGAGGCTTGGATAGATATTCCCATGTTCAGTGGAAAGATGAATGCTGATGAAGTTATGGAGTGGATTGAGGCTCTAAACAACTATTTTGAGTAAAAAGAAGTTCCTGACAGTAAGAAAGTTAAGTTTGCAAAAACTAAACTCAAAGGTGCTGCCCTTACATGGTGGAATTACACCCAAGGAGAAAGGGTAAAGAATGGGAAGAGTATGATATCTTCATGGAGCAAAATGCTGGAGAAGATCAAGTCCCAGTTCCTTCCATTTGACTACAAGGTGCAGGTTTATAGGAAAATGCAGAACCTTAAGCAAAAAGATATGGATGTGGCTACTTACACTGAGGAGTTTCACAAATACACTCTTCATTGTGGGTACATGGAGGATGAAAAAGCCAAGGTAACAAGGTATTTAAATGGTCTGAGGTTCAATATTCAAGATGAGATCAATTTATTTACTCCTGAAATGGTGGAAAAATGCTTTCAAGTAGCATTAAGAGCTGAAGAGAAGTTGAAGAGGAAAGGTGAGCAGCAAAGTAGAGGAAGAGGTGACATAAATTTTAGAGGTATTTTTGGAGGAAGAAGTCCTAACCAGAGGCCTAGTGGTGAGTCTAGCCAAGAAGAGCAAGTTGGAGACTCAAGTAGCAGAGGAAGCTACCGCGGAAGAAGGCCAAATGAAAGAGGTGGGACAAATGGATCAGGTAGAGAATCCAAGTTCTCCAACATGAGATGCTATAATTGTAATTAGATAGGGCATTCAACTTATAAGTGTCCAGAGAAGGCCTCAACTTCTCATGGCAATGAGAGAAGAACCACATTGACTCAAGAAGATGCAGGGAGTGTGGAATCTCCTAAAGTAAATTTGACATCAGAAGTGGGAGAAAATCTGAAGTAAAGAATAATGGTGAGCAAAGTATGGGTTTGGTTGCACACACTCACTCATGGCAAGGTGTGAGTAGGGCCTACAATGCTAGACATGAGTTTTTGATTCCATGGAAGCCAGTTGCAGTCTAAAGATTGTGAGGAAGGCATGATGCAGCAAAGGATAATGGTGGTGCAAGACACAGACTCAACTCATGGGACATGAGTTCTTTTCTAGGTGGGGTGTATGGTGCAGGAGCACCTATCACAAGGTGGCCTCCATGAGGCATTTAAATTTGTGTTTTGTTAGAAAATCATGTTTTGGTTGTAATAAGGTCTATTTGACCAATGCATGTCATTTCTATTTGTATATGGGTTCTTCAAGACCTAGAACCTATGTTTGTAAGTCCCAAGTAATTAGGTTGCATTTGTCAAGTTGTTAGATGGTTGGTCTCCCAGCCGCTTAGAGATAGTTAGTTTTCTCCCAGCCGCTTGGAGTCATTCTCCCAATCGCTTGGAATAGGGTTGGTGTTCCTCTGGCAAGTTTATAAAACCAGGGAAATGAACAGAATCAAGCATCAAGGATATTGTAATCAGATCGAAGAGGAGATTGAATGTAATTGTACGAATGTAATTGTACATTGTGTTAAGGAGAAACTGAACTATTCTATGTCGTCAATTTGTTTTCCATTCTCTGTAATTACAAATTGCATAGCTGTAGATTTCTTTTCCTTTTTGTACTTCTGTTGTTGCAAAATGTCGATGTGAAGCATTCCATTGGTGAGATTTCTGTCAAAATCAATGGAATGGCTTCGTTGTACAATATTCATTTGTTTCCTATTTTGTTTCATCATTTTGCAGCGTAGAGGATCCAGACAATGCGAGGTGCACAGTAGATCACCTAGCATCTCCATGTGCTAGGGTTTGATTGGAGAAGTTGGAACTGTTATTGATGAGACAGAGGCCATCGACAAAACATTCCTCACTCAGAGTGATAAGGATAGTCTGGCCAAAAAGAGGTTCAAGGCATTGAATGTAGGTCACACATCGGGGAGAATTGAGAGAACGGAGTGATAAGGTCAAAGGCGACTGATGGTATTGTTCATGCCAATGGTCAG
The DNA here is from genome assembly GCA_027924645.1 of Cunninghamia lanceolata. Taxonomy (NCBI): domain Eukaryota; kingdom Viridiplantae; phylum Streptophyta; class Pinopsida; order Cupressales; family Cupressaceae; genus Cunninghamia; species Cunninghamia lanceolata. The sequence goes on along the minus strand of BSBN01000908.1, from coordinate 2,657,946 downwards.
AGTCATTGGGCCTCATGTCAGCGTGACTATAACAGTTGGTGTGACAGGTTGCAAGGTGGCCGATGGTGGAAGTCTTATCGACTAAGGCTCCCCATCATTAGAGAAAGAAGAATATTCTATTAGGGAGTTCAGTTCTTATGTTATAGAAAAAAGTATGTCTTGGTTGAATCCAAGATTACACAATTTTGTACCACCAATCCTGCAATCAAGGAAAAAAAACAAAGATCAAGCTTCATCTTTAGGGTCCCCAGCTGGTAACAGATAGAAGACACAAGGTAAACCCCCAAAGATTACAAAGTCTGGGGTGTCTTTAGATGATGCTTCTCTTGAGGATGTACTCAAGGTACTTACAAGAGAAGTTGGTTGAATCTTCAACAATGTATAAAGAGGGTGCATCAGGCATCACATCTGGTATCAGAGCAAGACCAATGGCTCAAGTTATACCTCCTAGGGATGCTCTTGGACAAACACCAAGGGAAGGACAACAAATTGTTGAGGTAGAAATGCCACAAGAAACCTTTGGAACAATTGTATTTCCACCTCCCTCTTCAGAACAATGAATGGAACATGAGAAACTGGAGGAGGATAAGGCTGTAGCTAAACAACAAGAGGTCTCCAGTGAAGAAGTGTCAAAACAAGAACAAGAACAACAATTTGAGGAGCAACAAAGTTTTCATGAAGAAGAAGAAGAAAAGTTAGATGAAGAGGTTGATAAAACTCAAGAAAATATTCCTTCAGAAGAAAGAGAAGAGGATGTTGGCAAAGAACATGTGCTCACAGAGAAAGAATAACAAGAACTTATTAATACTGCAGAGAAGTATAAAAAGGATAGCTCTTCTAAGAATATTGAGTCTTCAAAAACCACTGAGGAGCCACCACATCAAGAACAACAACAACAAGTAGTCTAAGATAAGCTAGATCAGATTCTACAGGCTCTAGTTGCACCTTCTTGCTTAATCTCAATTTGGGTAAGAGGCAACAGGTGGTCATCCAGCCTTTGAATTTTCAAGAAATGATTGCAAAAATTGAGAAGGAGAAGCCTAAGAAGAAGGCTATGGCTTTGTCAGTTATTCACACTAATAACCAAGGGGAAATAATTGTAGAAATCACAACCCCAGTAGCTGATAAAGATGACAAGGACCTACTGGCTGAGGATTACCAAATTACAAGGGTAACTTTGGGTAAATAGAGCCTACTGAGGAAATAACTTCTTTTGATTCTGCATATACAACTGTTAAATCTAGAATGTAGAAAGACAAACAAGCCAAGGACAACTTGAAGTTACAATTGCATCAAATGAAGGAGTTTGTTAAAGGTCTTGTTACTCTAGTGTCACAGCAGCCAATGTCCACTGATGTACTAGTTTTGATGACTAAGCAGAAAGTTGACACTCTATAGGCAATGAAAGAAAAATCTTCTATGCTTGATAGGTGGGTTTCCAAGTTCTTAGTGAAGCCTTCAGTATTTTTGACAAATATTTTCCATTTTATGAAGAGTCATGTCAGCTTGAAAGAAATTGAAGATTTTATGGAAAGTCATAAAATAGAGGACAAAGAATTGGAATAGGTTCTAAAAAATGTGAAGGTGATTAGGAAAATAAATCAAGAAGAATTGACAGAATCTGGTATACTATAGGATGAGGAACCTAGTTTTGTAGATGATAATATCAAAATCACTAAATATAAGATTGAGTAGATTGCGAAATACCGACTTGCATTATTAACTTTGCAAAAGGATGTTTTTGAATATATTTGTATTTTTGAGACTTTTGTTAAGGCATTTGTTGGTGAAAATGTATATTCAGATGATAAAAATAGATTGGAACATGTGGATAAAGTGAAGGAAGTCTATAAAAAGAAGATGGATGACTTGTATCAGGCTCTATGTTTGAATGAAAACAAGTTGGATAAGTTTGTAGAATCCAAGGCTCATTTCAAGCTAGCATTAGTAGATGTCAGCAAAATGGAAAGAAAGTGTGAACAAGCTACCCAATGTTTGAAAACCTTCAAGTTCAGGTATGAATGGTTAGATGGGCCCGATGTGGACAAAGTGAAACAACTTCTGTCAGATTATGCCGAGTGCAAGAAGGCCAAATTTGCAGCAAAGGCGTCCAGTTCTCACTGAGTTCACTTTGTGGACTTAGTCAATTTTGATATTTAAAGGAAATTGTAATAAAACACTTTTTGTAAAAAGGGACTCACTATTTTTATAAAGTGGGCCCTATAGAAAACTTTCTTTTTATATTTTATTTTTTTAGTTGAAAAGTCAACTTGGAAATTGACATGCAAAAACAATTCTATTTTTGAAAATGCTTTTTGAGTTGCATGAGGTTGGTGATAAAAACAATGACAAAAGGTATTGCATGTAGTTTTGAATTGCTGTAATTATTCTTTTGAAGTGTCTATAAAAGGGAGGGACTCAATTTTGATCAAGGGTCTAAAAGTTGAAGAATTAGGCTGTCGAACATTTTAGTTTTAAAAGTTTCTTAGCAGTTAGCAATTTTAATAGTTTTTTTAGCATAGAGAAGGTTGTTCCTTCTGAAAACAAATCCATATTTCTAGTCTTTGTGCTGGTTCTACTTTCTTGTATTGAAGTTCAAAGAAGTTAATGCAAGATGACTGTCAATTCCATGGGATCTTTCTTCGTATTTCTGGTGGTGCATTGAACTCATTCTTTACTTCCATGTCTATTTAAGAAATTCTGAAATTCGTGCTTTAAAATTATGAATTTATTTCTGATTTGCGTATGAAATATAGTAATCAGAAAATACAATTCTAATCATATCAATTTGTGAATCCTTTGATTGTGGCACCGTAATATGAATGATTGGGTTTTAATAAACTAATTTTAATATTGTGGTTCTTGAATTTCTTAGATAAATGTGTTGATACAAAGTTTGAAATTTGTTGTACTATATCATTTATTTCTCATTCTCGTACAATCTTTTGATCTTTCTTTCAAAACATCACTAGATAATTTAAATTTATTCTCAGTTTGAACAAATAAAATGTACAACCAAGTCCCCTTGTTGAACTATCCATATCAACCTTGTGTTTGCGCAAAATAGTTGTGACCCAACTCCTGAGACCTTGGGGATCGTTGATTCCCTCTTGGATTGGCAGTCCTTTAGGAGAGGCAAGTTGAATCTCACCTTACCTGTGTTACATGCATGTGTTAAACAGACCATTAACAGGTCATATCATACCTTTTGTGCATTTGGACATTAATGCTCTAAGTTTCCTTCCTCATACGATTATACAAGGTTGTATTACACTGGGTGCACATGACACACCATCACCTTGGTCTTTATACCTTGGTACATAATGTCTAGTGCTATATCAAACTATATGGTTGTTCCCCTCATTGCAACATAACGTATCATTCATCTTTTTCATCCATCCCTTATTTTTTTCCTTCTCCCATCCCATTAGTTTTCATTCATTTCGAGAGCCTACTTGTGTTCTTCCAACCTGCCTATCCTCTCGAGGGGGCATCATCTTATCTTTACATCATCATCCTATCCTTACATTGTCATCCTATCTTTACATCCATTCCTCCTTGTCACTCTTTCAAGTGGCTGGGACATCCTTTTTCCTCCATCCATACCTTATCTTCTTTGAAATGATGATACTTCTCTTAGTCACAACATCATCTCAAAGAGGGGCAAAATGTAGACACCTAAAATTGACCATGTCTTGTGACATCACCTTTTGACACCTCTTGAGACACCTTGTGACACATTTTGTCTTAGGACCCTTTCATAACCCCTCCATCATCATATTAATTAAATAAATTATATTTATTTAACTAATCCCTCTTTATCTCATTTATCCTCTCTAGCCAAATTAATTAAATAAATTGTATTTATTTAGTTAATTTACACCTTTTCTCCATCATCCAATTTAAATAAATTAAATATTTATTTAAATTGGCCCTCACCACATAATTTAAATAATTTTATTATTTTAATTATTTCATCCATTATCCCTATCCTCACACGTCTCTTATAATTTAAATAATTTTATTATTTAAATTATTTGTCACACTATCTCTATCCTTAACCACTTAACACTTTCATTAAATGAGTAATCCAAAATTTAATCACCTTTGCATCCTAGCCATCCACATCATAATATACATCTTTCAATCCTATCTATCCATCCCTATCCCTCACCTCCTATAAATCAAACCTCAACCTAGCTATTTCATAGATCACATCTTCATACATCATGCTGTCGAAATCACTCTAGATCCTCATATCCATCATCTTCATACTAGTTGCTATGCTGTAGAAATTATGATCCACCAACACATCATATCATTCTATCCATCTTGCATATCATAGAGAATATAGCTAGTAGAGTTTTGGGTACACTCTACTCCTTTATGTCAAAGTGTGAGGATTTGGTTTGAAGGTGAAGGTATTGGGTTATTGCATTTATCTTCTATTGTTCCTTTGATCAATCTTCTGCATATAATATCTACTCTTTCAATTTGTTCTTGGTGATCAATAGTATTGAGGTAGATGTAATTTCTATTACCAAGCTGGATTTTCCACTTTAAGGGGTTTTCTAGAACAAAAAATTGAGTGTTGTTGTGAATTTTCTTTTCATTTTGATCCAATAAAGTTGACACACATGTACATACCGATAATATCAACAACAATAAACTTAATCTATCTTTTGTGTCCCAAAATTAGGACACACTATTTTACATTTTTCCCTTTTCTATTATCTTTTTCCCTTTTCTATCATCTAGGATAAACTTAATCTATCATGTGAAACACAATCCTATTGCATTTTTTCCTTTCCAGTAGGGTACATGATTTTCATGTATTCTAATCACAATTTGAGTAGGAAAAATTGTCATTCCAGTCATGCATTTGAAATAAGTGAAAACAAATTGGGGAGTAGGAAATCATGAAGTATCATCAATACCAACCATAAAGTTTTGTCATGTTTTAAGGGTTCTTTGTAGGCGTAGGTAGAAAGTTATATTTTGTATATAAGAGGAAATACCAGTTGAGCATTATAATGAAAATCAGGGTATGTGATAGCCACACAATTTAAGGCATTTGTAGTCGCATTTAGACACGAAGGAGAAAAATACAATTGGTAGTTCCTGTTAGGGTAAAATGTGGATTAATCAATTTAACAATAATAAACCAAAACATCAATAGAATAATGAAACTTAAGAAAGATTGAATGGAATGGAGCAATGAATAACATAGTGCAAACCTTCCTTGTTTCAAAGTTTCTATTGTTCGCCTATTAAAACCGTCCTTGCTGATATGAAGTAGGCCCTCAGTGAGTGCACTCCTTTTGTTGTGTTGTAGGATGTCGGTAGTAAACGGCTATGTTGATGGATATGCTAGGAAGAGGAGCTTCAAAGAAAATGGTGATCTCAAGTAGATTGTATTGGGGGTGCCAAAGGCGCGCTGGTGAATTTCTGCAGAGTAAGAATACAAATAACCTAGATGATTAGAATGGAGGGATGAGGCTTCTTTTATAGACCCAGAAGGATGAGGATCAATGGTTGAGGAGAAGTATGATGATCAATGGCTGAGAACAGTTGAGGAATGTGTAACCAGTAGAAATATGACAAGTGTCTCACCTCCATCATGAAAGAGGGGATTTGACAACATTGATTGGAGAGTTAACTCCTTTAACTGATCAGTTAACAAACTTGATTAGTTAGTTGGAAGAATGGATTGAGGGATTGACTGAATTGATTGATCATATACCCGAATAGATTAAGGAGCTGACAGAATTGATTGGTTAGTTAACAATTTTGATTGAGAAGTTAACTAATTTTGATTTAGAGAAGAAATAGGACATGTGGGTGAGGGAATATTAAGTAATTAAATATTTAATATATTTAATTACATGTGAAACATGGTGAGGTGGACAAAGTGAGGTGGAAAGATGAGATGGATGGCAAGGTGGATTTTTGAAATTAGAACTTAGAATAGAGGAATTTATGGATAATTAAATAATGTAGGATTATTTAATTATGTGAGATATTAGAAGAATTTAGGGAATTTAATTAAATAAATTGATTTTATTTAATTATGAAATGGTGAACCAATTAAATAAATTTAGAATATTTATTTAATTGATAGTAGAAGGGAATAAATATTTAGAATATTTATTTAATTGAATCGTGTCATTTTTAGGCATATACAGTTCCTAGTAACCATTTACAGTAAAATAAATACCCAAAAAAGCTACTAATTGCGATTTGTTGAGAGAATTTTCTAGTTGTTTTTGTAGTCACATTTTTAGGGCTTGTGCAATCACATGAATTTGAGCACAAGTTGTAGGAAATTTGTAAAACAATATCCAATCATGGGAAGGAAGGAGACATTTCCAGTCACGGATATTTGTTTAACTTTGTCTCGTAAATTTCTTTCATGGTTTGCATCTATGAAACATATCTTTTATAGTTTGTGATGCCTATGTAAAGAACAATTGTTAGGTCTATGAGTGTGAAAAATATCTACATATATGTATCTTTAAAAGAGTACAAAATCCTAAGTTTGTACAAATTTAAGTTTGTGAAAACATGAAATTGAGTCTAAAAAATCATAACTTTGTGTAAGTTGGTGTTAATGAAAACTAAAAACTTTGTCTTGGGGTTAAAGCTAGAAGAATTTTGGGGTTTTCTAGGTCTTGCAATGGAAAATATATAAACTCTAGTCTTTCTTGATGTACACAAATTGACTAGGCAGAATTCTAGTGTGTCGAGTCATAAAATTCTTTCAATTGCAACTTATAGATTTTGTGACTAGATTAATTTAGGCATTGAAACCAAACCTGTAACCAACTTAGAAGATTATGAGAAGCATCATAAGGAAGTCATGTTGTTAAAACTATTTGTGCATGATGATCTTATCTACGAGATCTGTAACACTATATCTACAAGTACATTGTGGAGTAATTTGAAACATAAATACCAAGCCTTATTAATGAAAAGTTGGGTTTTGTATTTAAACTTTCTATTGTTTTCTACTAAAATCAATGAGTGGAGGTCTTTGTAAAAACACCTACTAGAAATGAAAGATATATGGAATCAACTCTCCATTGTAAACAAATAGGTGGATGAGGATGATATGGTGGCTTTGATCATCAATAGTCTACCACTCTTGCTTGAGAAATTTGTAGAGTTTTTGAGCATTTTTGCCAAAAGTTAGAGTTTTAACTTTTGACAAGATTAGTAGATACTTATTGTAGAAGGAATGTAGAAAAACACAACTAAGTGAGTTCATATCAAGGAGTTCAGAAAGTGCCCTTGTTGCATGGTTTAAGGACAAAAATAGAACTTTTTCTTCATCTACTTCTTTGCAGACTTCATAAACATGAAGAGTGAAGTATAATAATTAAGTGGGTATTAAAAAATAATGTAATTTTATATAACATTAGTTTATGTAAATATACACACACAAATAATTTAGATTATTTAGTGGGGGTTCTATTAGGGTCCCCACCCTTAATAAGCATAAAAACATACAACTAGAAACCTCCTTACAATATTTGAGACAAACCTAGCAAGCAAAATGACATTTTAACCCATTACTAGACATAGGCAAGATACCTATAAGCACTATACTAGCAACCTAAAAAATAACCAACTAACTACAACACAACCAAGATTAACATAACAATATAATATAAGAACTTACATACCACCCAAGCATAACCCTCAATAGAGACAACTTTAAACTATCCCCTAATGCTCACAATTAGCTACTTCTACATTTACTTATTCTACCACCTCCTTGATCCAATTCACTACCCTAGGTGCCATTCATGATTTCTTGATGGTGTTGAGCCATGTGTATAGTTTAACTTCAAAAACTTGGAATTTTAAAATCATTGCCCACTTTTAAATGGCCATAGAGCAAGACACATACAACCATGTTAGAGCCTTGCCCATATCATGATAGTAGGCATGAAGCACTCCTATTTTACTATGAAGCTCTTCTATCTCATCTTTGGTATTAGGTTTCAATACCAACGAAGAAATAGAGGTCACACCTTCTACAAAGACCATAGCCTAATATTTCTCCCACTCCTAAACTTCATCTACCTTAGCCATTACCATATTCCCAAATTGATTTAAGAGAAATAATCTTAGAAGCCAGAGCCTTAGTTTATCTATATCCTTTTGTGTTTCCCCTTTCCCATGTGTTCCTCAACCCTTAAGTAAGCCTTGTTCCTATTTCATAGGTGATAGTTATCCCTTTCCATAAATATTTAATTTTCTTCTTACCTCTTTCATGTGTAGCCTACCCTTCCTTTTATTTTCCTCATATCTTGTAATTTGTATCTCCAATTCACATCAAACCACCACTAATCATCTTTAGTTCACCCCCTCTTCCTTCCTATGATATTTGGGTCTCCTTGGGGTAGAGTCTAATGCATACGATAGGTTTGACCCTTGCTTTTTGAGATTCCAAAATTAAATGTGAGGATAATAGTGATGTCTAGAATACATACCAATCTCTACCCAAAAGCATGGCATGGTGAACATAGATGTCTAGAACCTGCACATCACCTAGTGATGTGATTCTTTAATCTTGAGCCAATTTAAATATTATGTTATGAAATATTCTGCAACTCTTGGCTTGTGTCAAGTCAAAATTGATCAAGATTTTGTTGTCCCTCTCATAGGGAATGTCTATTTAATCTACAATTGATTTAGGCATTATGTTTCTCGATGCTCCATTATTAATTATATAATTATGATTTTTTTCCAACATTGTAACTGAAACATTAAAAAAGGAGGAATATAACTTGGTGAGTTATGAACATGTGTTATTTCACAAGTTTCTTCTTCTTGTAAGGCTACAACTACCCTAGAGTTAATTACATTTTTAAGGCAACTTCTACCTTTTCAAATTGACTAGGTAATTTCAAAGTATCCTAAACAAATAAATTGCTTCTCTAGGTTAGCATATCAAACATGACATTGTAAACCAAAAAAGAAGTTTTAGATCTTGTGTAATTTCTTAGTCTATAGGGTTGATACTCTTCTTGATTATCCTGAACATTCTATTGATTTTGATTTAAATCTTGATTTGCAACAATATTAGTTTGATTGCTAGAAGTTTGAGCAAGCTTATCCCTATTGTTGATTTGTTGTGGCTATCTAGAGGTTGTTTGATTGTTGGTTGGAACTTGTTTTGACCCATTTATGGCATTGTTGAGTTAGTTTGAGGGGAAAAATAATTTTTTGCTCTAGTTTTCATAACAAAAATTTGATCTTTATCAAATGTTTCTCATAATTACACATATTAATGAAATCTACATCAACAATATTCATTCCCTTCAAGAACACTCTAAACTTAAGGATAGTAACACAAGTATCATGTTTGTGATCAAGCTCACACATATTATAATACAAACCTTTATGTTTTTTTTTTAGTGTAGGTTTTTTATTCCTTTTACTAAAGGTTTTTTCTACACATTATTAAGCTTGCTTAGGTTAATAAAATGAATTTAATTAGGCGAGTGGTTTGAGGTGTCACCATCCTATAAGGGAGGTTCATTTTCTATCTTGGGAAGATGCTTTTGCTATCTTTTGCATGCTTGGTGGTCACTCCCTATTGGCTAGTTTTGCCACCTCCACTCTCTTCCTGAGTCTATATAAACTCACTACCTAGCTTGTATTTGGTATACATTCTGATATTATTTAGTAATTGATCTCTTTTTTCATCCTTCATTTTGATCTTTTGCATGTGCTTGCTTTTAGCTTTCTAGCTTTTGGGTTGTCATTTCCATAAATCTAACATGGTATCAGAGTAGGTAAATGCCCTAGAGGGTTAGTCATTCATAAGATTTAAGATTTGAGATCATGGTTGCTCTTGAAAGCTGAGTATGCTCTTCTCTTGCATCCGATGATGACCTAGAGAATCAAAAAAACTTGATAGAAATACCAGTTTCCAAGGAAGGGTTTGTTAGTAGATTTGTGTTGCAGGTAGCTTTAGATAATTCTTGGAGCAAGTCTGAGCTCACCATTGAATTCAGAGCTATTAGAAAAGTTAGAGTAGCCCTTTATTTCATCCAGATCAGACACCAGAGGCTAGATCTATGAGGGTTTGAAGTTGGGAGGTGCATGCCAAATGTTAGGATTAAGGTGCCTTTAACCTGGTAAATCCTATGTAATTTATTATTCCTATTATTGTTTATAAATCACCCATAAGGGACGAGAGGTTTCACCATCAACAATCCTGTTTCAGCCACATGTTTATATCAGGTACCCGACGCTAATTCATCTGCGACAGGGGGGTCGTAGGGGGTTTCCCCCTTGCAAGGGGTCTGGGGGGATCATCCCCTCAATGGGGGGTCTGGGGGCTACGCGTCTCGGTGGGGGTTTTGGGGCAGCACCCCCGAAACCACATTTTATTTATATTTTATCATTGTAAATCTAGACCATCTGTCATTAGGTCACAGATCTGACAATTTATATTATGTTAGTTTTCTTTCCCTAGAAGGCAACCGCCTTTTATAAGGATATTTGTACAACATTTTTAGCAGAGTTGAAAGTAACAAACATCGTTGGATTGAAGATTGAAGAAGAAGAGTAAGGGCATGTATTGTAATCTCATATTTGAAGATAATACAACTTGGAGCCTCTTTTCTTGGTGGAGTTTTTTACCTGAAAGGGTTTTCTCCACATTACATACTATGTTATGTGTTCAATTCTTAATGCATGTTATTTTTGTGTAGTGGGTTTTTATTTCTGTTGTAATCTCCATTGATTCTATATTATTTAGAGGATATTAATAAGGTTTGAATCAAATTTCTGTTGTGTGGTTTGCACCTTTATTTGTAACACTAGATCTGGTGAGTACTTAATTTTTCAAAGCATTTTGGGTCAAATCTAACCTTGCCATCGCACTTAGAAGACCCAAAAACCCTAAGATCAACTATAAATCATCAAAATCAAAGTAATTGTTTGAAAAGGCAATTTTTTTGGCTAGGAAGGCCATACGACCTCCCCAACATGCATACCGAGGTGAAGATTTCCAAGAATTTAAAAAAAAATGTTTTCATGTTTAAAAAATGGATCAAATTTTTTTTAAAAGGAGGTTTTGTTTTTTGTAAAAATTGTTGAAAAAATAAAAAATAAATAAAAAATTGGTACCTACGTAGGGTACTTGCATAGGCCCCTATGTAGGGTATTGCAGGGTACCTGAAGGTACTTGTGGGCTTCCCTTTGGGACCTACGCCCATAGAGGTCGCAGACCCCTTAATAGGGGGTTTGGGGTGTGGTCATGGCCCCCCAATCCCCTTTGATTTAGGCCTTTGGCCTTTCAAAAAAATTAACAAAAAACAAACTTTTTTTAGTTTGCTGCACCTGTCCTCCTCAGCCTTCGGACTAGATTTGGTCCTTGCAAAATTTAGTGGTGGTTTCTTCATTTTTAGTGACTCCTCTAATTTGGAGAAAGGTTTAGCAAGGCTTTTAGTTTGGCAGGTGGTCCTCTACATCTGACAGAGTGCTAGATTTACCTATGACAACTACATTTGGCAGAATTTCTAAATTTAGTGGTAGTTTGGCCAAATTTGGTGAAAGGAAGATTTTTCACACCTGACCCTTCACCATTGTAGTGTTGTATTTTTCCCTTGATCTTCAAAAGGCTCATTCTTGGCCACATGGAGGCCTTTTTTCAGTGCATTTTTTTTAAAAGGGGTATAATTTCACACTCTTCACAGTGGTGTGATCCATTTTTCCTCAAGTGGTCTCGTTTTTCCAAAAAAAATAGTTTTCTCATCAGATCTGATAGGTAGTTTTAGTTTTTGGAACTTCAAACGACTATAACTTTCACATATGATCTTGGATTGAGGGCATTCTTTTTTTAAGTGGATATTTTTCTGAGCACTACACATTGGTGCTAGTTTGAGGTTCTCATTTGGAGATAATTTTTATACTTTTAGTATTTGGGTCAATTTTGGACACTTGTAAAACTCTGGAAAACAACTTCAACATTGCAAACACATTGATCTATAAAGTGTTAAATCATATTTTATTGGGGTATTCTTGATTGAGTGAAAAATGGGGGGTCTCTTGGTGTTGTTTTTGATCTGTTTACTTGTGCTCTTATTTTCTTTCACATATGGATCATTCAAAGGTTCCATTGTTAACACCTTACAATAATGCAACATGGCATCAACATGCAACCTAGAATGCCTCAATGCAACTTGCGTACACTCCATATGTTGAAAAAAAGGTAACTGAAGCCACATATGGTAATGAAAAGATAAAATGGATGTTTGAACACACAAAAGCTCTTGGATGTTTTTGTAGCCTTGTTTCCCTTGATCTTTTATTTCAAATTGAAGCATGCACAAATTCACATAATGCTTGGGAAAATTGAAAAAATTGTATAGTACAATAGATGAAGTTAGAGGCTATCAAATTGACAATGATTTGATGAGCCTTGATCCTAAGAACTTTGACAACATCCAGGATTATATAACTAGGATTAATGATCTAATAGCATAATGTAAATCATGTGGTATTGAGAAAAAAAGACATTCAGTTAATCTATAATGTACTAAATAAATTTGGTCCTAAATTTACAGCTTTTGTTTCTAGCTTTCACACTCATAGGATAACTATGGGAGCCACATACACTATGCCTTCATTTACATCTTTCTCATATGTTAATGCATGAACAATAGAAGATTCTTTCTATGGGTCTCATTAATCTATCATAGTCTCAGGCTTTGTTGGTTGGTCAACATAAGGATAGAAAGAGTTAGGGTAATCTAACAAGAAATAGAAGAAATCAAAGAAAAATCCATAGACAGATCAAGCACAAAACAAATCCTCTTCAAAAGAGGACTCATCTAAGGAGAAGCCTAATTGTGCATATTACAATAAGACTGGACATGAAGAACAATCTTGTTACAAGAAGGATATTGATGAACTAAAAAATCTTTTTAAGAAGAACAATATCAGTCTACCTTCTAGAATGTTTGAGTCGCATTCTTCTTCTTCACATTCTAAATAGTCAGGATTTGATAAGGAAAAAGGCCATGTAGGTTTTTCTTCTGAGTCACAGAAAAATAAAGGAAAAGCTCTTTGTGCTTTTACATGTCTTGTATCAGGGAGATGGCTTCTTGATTCTGGAGCTTCTCACCATATGATTTCTTCACAGTCCATGTTCTCTTCTTTTGAGACGTGCTATGCCACCTATTCTAATGGGCAACAATACTTACATGAATGTAATTGGGAGGGGATCTATTGATATTGGGGATGACACTTTCAATGATGTGTTGTGTGTACCTTATTTGTCAAACAATCTTCTTTCCATTTATCAGATCACCCATCTTGGAGCAGGGAAGAATGTGGAATTTACACCTAATTTAGTCATCATTCAAGACCTAGAGAGTAGAGAGATTGTTGCTACTAGGATGGTTGATCATGCATCTTGGTTATACTCCTTTTTAGACTTTGTACCTAATGATGGCTCTGATCCTCTGGCTGTTGATCACAATCCTTGTGTGACATTTGATTTTGAGGAGAATTTTGATTATTTGAACTTGGGCATTCTCACATCTGATCTAGTTCTTGAGCCTTGCATTTCTTCTTCTCCTCCTCCTGCTTGTTTAGAGCTTTGCATTGCAGTGATGTAAGAGATTCATATTGGTCTTCTAGATTCAGTTGCTTGGGACATATTCCTACTAGACATCTCATCCTTGTTTGTAGAGTCCCACATTGCAAATTTGGGAGACATTATTGGTTGTATTCATCTTCTCTTTGATGGAGTAGATTCTTCTTCAATTGTTATGAGGGAACATTCAGACCCTCATGTTCCTTCTTTGCCTAGATCTGCTTCTATAGTGACAATTTTTGTAGATATTCATGAGTCCACATATCCAACTAAGTCATCATTCATATTGATATCCTATACAAAAGTACCAGATTCTCATTGGTCTAGTTGTCTTGCCTATGGTGAGCACCATACATCCATGGTTACTGCACTTGAATCTTGCATGGTACCTGATTCATCATATCAACATTTGTCACAGATTGACATTGGCTTAGAGCTCCTTGAGCAACATTTGGAGGAGGCATCTTTGTCTTCAGAGGATATATCTTCATCTTTGGATCTTGTTCTATTTCAATTTCCACTTTGTTCTGTAATGTCACTTTCATTAGTTAGGCCTAGGACTCTTGATTTGGTTGTGGCATCTTTCAGCATCAACATGGAGACACATGAGCAGTTTTTAGAGATTTCATACATCTAAGCTTTCTTCCCTCATATTTATTTCAGGAATGGAAATATATTCAGCATTCACCTTTGGTTTTGTTTCTTCCCAAGGGCAGGAATGTTGTTCAGCGATCATGGACCATCTTCTCCATCTAGTTTCAAGCACTAACCATTGGTACAATTTCTTACTTTTAGGGGGGCTTCTTAGTCCTTCTCTTTACTCTCTCTATTCTAGGAGTGTTCTCTCTTTGTTCTAGAGGGTGTTCTCTCATTGTGTTTTTTTTTTGGGGGGGGCTTCTTCTCTTTTGAGGGGGAAATCTTTGTACATGGGTACCTCATCAGGCTTCATTTGTCTGGACCCATCTTTTCACCTACCTAAGCTATGCTTAAGGGGGGTGTTAGTGTAGGTTTTTTATTCATTTTCATAAAGGTTTTTCCTACACATATTATTAAGCTTGCTTAGGTTAATAAATTGAGTTTAATTAGGTGAGGTGTCGACATCCTACAAGGGAGGTGCATTTGCTGTCTTTAAAAGGTGCTTTTTCTATCATTGGCTCGTTTGGTGGTCACTTGCTACCCAAGTCTATATAGACTCACTACCTAGTTTGAATTTGGTTTGCATTATGATATTATTCAGTAATTGATCTCTTTTTGCATCCTTCATTTTGATCTTTTGCATGTGCTTGCTTTTAGCTTTCTAGATTTTGGGTTGTCATTTCCATAACAAAATCTAATAATTTTAACTCAATTTTGAAGATCATTAGGAATTTTGGAAGTGAAAGAAGAGGGTCAATCATTTAATTTCTATTTCATAATGATCAAGTCATTATCAAGGTTCAAAATTCCCTTAAAAATATTTGCACTTTTTGGAGAAGTACCTGAGGCTCTGTCTTTAGAAGTAACCTGATTAAGCTTCTTCTCATAATTTAGACAAAATGTATGGTTTCATCAAAATTAGTCAAATTGTTTTCCTCTAGAGTAATTCTATATTTAAGAGGCAATGTATTCCAAAAATATGAATAGGAAGGATTTTTGGAAAGTCTAATCTTGCTTGGAATTTTTGTCTAAGCCTCATAAATCTCATCATGAAGTGCTAAATGGTTGCCCTAGGATCTAATGAGATTTTTTTTAGTTAATTTACTTGCTAAAATGCATCCTTATCTTTCCTAAAACATTCTTCTAACCAAGTGTTTATGTTAGACCATTCAAAAATAGACTTGGGTAAAATCACAAAGGCTTTATATGCCTTTCCTTCAAGATTTTGTGAGAACAAACTCAAATAGGCTCTCATTCATCACACCAATTATGGTGCATCTCAATTTATCCAAAATAATTTAGAACTTGAATACCTTTTGTTGATGTATAAAATTACATAGGTTCCAACACCAACATGGGAAGTTTCAGGAATGTGAGACTTGCTACTTGAAACAACCTCCAGATTTTAAAGAAGCTGGCTCTTCCTATTTCAGTCAGGTTTTGAGTAAAGGGAAAGAGATAAATAGGATTACAGATACAATAAGCAAATCTAACTTATGGAGATGTGCCTAAGTAAAAAGTACTCCTTCAATTCAAGCACAGTGAAGCTATTCTCAAGATACAGTTATATTAAAGAGCAGATACTGCATGATCAACATAAATAGATATAATGAATATTATCAAAGGATTATGACCAAACAACTTTGCAAAGACACAGATGATATCAACCAAGACACATAACAAAGCTCTTATTAATCTTCCAACAACATAAAAGGCATAAAAACATGCACAAATATATTGACTTTCTTATCAAGAACAACAAAATAAAGGCAAAATGACATAAACTGGTCACAACAAAGTCTCTAGATCCTCTATTAGATCTTTTACAAATTTCTAATTGAAAACTTGTTCCCAAAAAGTAAAAGTCCTTTTTTCTATTACAAATTCTATATATTTATAATCATAGACTTAACCCAAGATTGCCTGCAACAACTCGAATCTTCAACGGCCAAACAAAACTAAAGATTACTGAAAGTCCATGGCAGTTATGATCTTCTAAATCTGCAACAGCCATCCTTCTTGCGCACTCATTGGCTGGGGCATAATATTATGTGGCACACTAATTGTATCGAGACTATGACACATGGCAACACCCGCACACTTAATGCTCAAAAGAAATTATGACAAATGGCAGCGTCTGCATATACGTAGAAACTCTTTTTCCTTCAAAGAAATTCATAGGAAATAACCAATTGTCGCACTCCGCAGCCTTCAAAATGATACATGTCCTACCTTGCCAAGAACTTAAAAACTATGTCTTTATACTTGGATGCTTCTATTGTGACCTGTCACAACCCACTTCACTTAGAAACTGAGACACAAATCAATGGGACCCACTGCATTCATAACTCATTAACCACACTGGAAATAAACTGGGATAGATGGCGGCACTTGCAGCAAACAAGCTAGAAACATGGCAACCTCCGATGACAGTTGAAACTAATGAAAATTTTGAAGGACCCTTCGGAAGCCAACACTTGTCGTGTTCCGCTGCAGCTGTGAATCAAAATATTTATGGTATAATAAGATTATGAATAAAGTAACCCTTTCTCCACTATCGCCATGTGGCACCCTCCGCAAGCTTGAAACTATCTTTGAATTGTGGCCCACCATATATATACCGATATCAATATAAATTCTGAAAAGGGACACATGGCATCATCTGCATAAAACTCAAAAGGACACACGGCGGCACCTGCAAACATCTAGCAAGAAAAGAAACTTTTTGAGACTGCTTCCGCTAGCAACAAGTGGTGCCTTCTACAAGATTGAAACAAAATGTAACAAAAGATGTTACCCAATACGTGGTGCACTCCACATAAAAGAAGGTAACACGCGGAAACCTCAGCATAAAACTTGGTGCTTGTTCCATTATTGTAGCTTTGACACTTGGGGCGACCCACACACAAAAACATAGAGACACAAATATAATAAGCCACTGTGACTTTTATCACAACACTGCTGAAACTGAAACAAAATGTAGAGTTACTCTATAGTTCTTGGCAACCATCAAGACTTTTGAGCCTGCTTTGAAAGAACCCAAAATTGACAAAAAGATATTGTATTGAAATAAAACTTGAATTATAGATTTTGCAACACTGTCTGATATACAGACCATTTTGAATCTAAGAGCCCCTGTCTACTCTGCAAATCGTGAAAAGCAAAATCAAGATTAATTTTATCTTTATGGGAAAATGTTTGCAAAATTTGTACCACAGCCGTTAATTGAAATTCTAGCTGGGCCATAGGTATCAACATAGTTTCAACCTCCTTCATTGTTGATGAATCACTCAAACCTTGGAAGATTGTCTGATCATTTTGTTTGGTCAAAAGAAGGGCCTTGATGTCATCTATCATCAACACTGTGTTACTATCTGGGAAAGGTGAAGGAAGTACCAGTTGCACCAAATCTTCTATGTGTTTCTTCATATTCTTTACTTCTTCCTTCACTATATCTAGGAGCTCTTGACAATTTGTGGCTGTAGAATTGCAACTCAAAACTTCATTGACCTTCTTAGTAGCAATCATTCTATCATCAATGCCTGCTATTGATAATGTCTCATCTGTTGTGTCATACAATGTTTTCAACAAAAGCTGAGAGTCAGAAATCCTTAATGAAATAGTAGATAAAGTGGCTTGTACAAAAGTCTCTACCTTCTCACACAGCTGCTAAGCATTTAACAAAAAAGTCAAAGATGGCTTTAGCTAAATAATCTCCTCAGAGATTCTCTTCCATACTGAAACATATAGCTCTTTTACCAAATTCAGAACTTCTGCATTCCATGGTCTATTAGCCAACTCAATTGTCAGCTTTTTGTTCTTTGTTGTTCAGCCATGAATTGTGCCTGAGCTGCACTATTGGTGTTTTGCTCACTCAATAATTTTTGGTGCAACTGTGTTGCCTCTTGTAATTTATCCTAATACTTCTTTTCTATAGTGGCTTTTTCCTATCTTAAAACAGTCACTGCAGCCTTCTCCTATGCCAACTTAGTCTTAAGAGAAGCAATCTGGGCCTATACAACCTGATGTATCTATAAGGAAATAATGTTCTACAATTGTTTGTTCAAATTATCAATCTCATTCAATTTTAGATTGAATCTCCCAAGTGAGATTACTGCTATTCACTTTTGCTTGAGCCAAATCACTCTCTGTCTTTTGTAACTTCTTAGACACTTTCAAATAGTTTGTAGCCACAATAGTTGCAGTCTCATTCATCAGCTCAACCCTATCCTATGGCCTAAAGAGAGACATATCCATGGCCACAACATTCCTAGCATAATCTTGGGGTTGCATTTACTCATGTGGTTTTACCACATTTGGGGACAAATGTGTCACTGTCAATGATTGTTGAATAGGGACAAAGAGTGACCTCATGTGAGCCACAATAGGGCTTTTGTTTTCCTTCTTTCTCTTCTTTTCCATCCTGGCCTCTCTGGGCCTTTTTTCTATGTCTGCTTGAGCTTGGAAAGTGGGAGGAGATGCAATATAACCTCCAGCAAAGGGGTGGCCTTGAGGCAGGCCATAAGGAATAGCAGATAATTATTGGCTAGGGAAAACTTGGGGTGGGGTTTGTTTGGGCACAGTTGGAGAAAATAATGGCAAGGTTATGGCCTGTGAGGACATGGCTAATGCACTGGCAGTTAGGGCAGAGGTTTGTGTAAGCACAACAGAAGTGGCAGGAGACATGGAAACCTAAGTATTTGGGATTGCCGCTCCTAAATGAGAAGAAAGAGATATAGGAGAGAAGAAAGAAGAAATACTTACTTGAGCCATGGAAGAGATAACTGGCACTTGTTGTTGCTATGGTACTGTTACTTCTTCTTCTTCTTCCTCTGGCAGGATCAATCTCTTTATTTTCAAAGGCCTCTCTATTGCTTCTGCTAAATCTTCTTCTTCTAAATTTACAACCACTGGTTGTTGCAAAGGGACCATTTTGGAACCCCCAAATACTAAAGCTGTATGAGTTCCAAGAAATGGTGATGACACAACTCCTTTTTATTTCTCTAAGGTGCTAAGGGATTGAGGCCATGAAGATCTAGGATCAACAGATGATGCTTGTCCTATTTCTTGCATTCTTGGGGCCTCCTGTGTTTCTTCCTCTGATTCCTCACCCTTCTTCTAAATTTTGCTTGTTTCTAGACTTGAGATTAGGGATGGATGCCACTCATCCTAGATTGACTCCCATGTCTCATCATTTTCAATATTCCCAAATGAATGTGTAATCTCAGAGAGCTCTTGCCTATATTTCCAATAGGCTTCAATCTTTTCTGTTCTCCATTCTTTTTCTTTTAATGATTTCCTTAGACCCACGGTCATTTTTAGCTTAGGGTCATATTCTTTCTCTTTGACATAGAAGGTTTCCCATGGCCTAGGCCTCTCATAGGGAAAATCAGTTGATTCTACATAGAGATCTAGGCTATCTTCTTTTGGATACCTCTTATCCTCCCAGAATGGGTGTCCTTCATGTACCATCTTGGCATGAACCTTATTATTTATTATCCAAGAAGCTAGGAAACTATTTGGGTCATATTTCCATTTATCTTTTATAATAAGAAAACCAAGGGCAGCTAACTTCCTTAATAAGAGGCTCTCTGTTCCTCTAACTTCAATTGTCATGTTTCCTCTGGCCCATGGAATATCATACATCTTTTTCTTTCTTTTCTTATGGCTGAAATCATTATCTACAACAGATACTTGATGGGTAACCTCTAAGAATATGACCCTAGGGGTCAAGACTTTAGGCAATAGCATAGGTTCTCCATTAAAACCATGGACTCTGATTATGGTAGTGTGGGCTCCAAAGAAGTAGTCACAGGGAATTGGACAGTTGGCTAGGAAACCCCTTATGCTCTGTGTCATCCTATGTTCCACAAGATTGGGACTTAACTGGCCAAAAGCAGGGGTGACAAAAGACTCGTAATATTCATAAGGGTCTAATGTATCAGAAAACACATGCGTCCATGCAGACACATGAATGGTGTTGATAACTGAGAGGGGGGGGGTGAATCAGTTATCCTAATTATTTCCCTTATTGAACTTTCCTTTTAATTAAAGCAGCATAAAATCAATCACAAAACATTAGCCATGAAGTAAGAAACACATGACACAGTATTTTTGACGTGGAAACCCTGTTAAGGGAGAAAACCACGGGGTGATTAACCCAAGAATTATTCTCTGTTAGAAGAATAGGAAATTACAAAAATGGCACTTGCCAATTAGGGCTCACTGCCCGAGCACACTGCTCACAAGAGGCCCACTGCCTACAAGAAGACACACTGTCTACAAAGTGATGATAATCAAAGTCTTGAACTGATTGGAAGCATCTGCATATGCTGGAGTTCAGTTCCGGTTAGGCTCAGTACACTGATCTGCTGCACTTCATCTTTCCTCTGTTCTTTGTTCTGCTATCTTTCACATACCGGATCCTTTTTGCTACCTCTGCTCTTTCTCTGGACTTATTCGCATATCTCTCCACATCCACACACCTTTCACAACTAAATCCATCCTCTATATATATCCGCACTAGTAATTTCATCACCTTTCTAGTCGGCATCCGGAATAGTCTAGTTTCTTACAAACTCTCATTCTGTCGGCTGAATCCTTCCTCACCAAGCAATGCGGATCAAGCATATACTTGTAGATATCATTAATCATGTCGGCCAAACATGATTCATGCCTTCACAACCTCTGTCATCAACAGTAACCCATCCGGAAAGTAGTCTGATACTCTGCCAGTCAGTTCTTCCTCTGTTTTCACCGTCTCTCAGGAATCCGGTACTCAACCATTCATATCTTTTTCCTTGTCCATCACCGGAGGCTAAATCCTTGGAATATACCACTCAAGGTAGTCCTCTTGACTTCCCCAAATCCGCACTGCACCAAGACACTTCCTCTGAGAGGTCCGGACCAATCTGTCGGACCTTGCCACATGCTCTGTTCTTCTTCACCGGACCACAACATTCTTTATTCTGACTTCCGGTAGAGACATATCATGTCTTGCGGATATGTGGGATGACCTTTGTTGCCATCAATGACAACAACCATGAATCCATATAGTGTCTCTTGCCAACAATCTCCCCCTTTGGCATTGATGGCAACACTTAGTGAAAAATGACTAAGTGTTTTCACTATGCTCCCCCTTTGCTGATGCTCTGTCTTTATATACAATTTCCGGAACTCCCCCTTAGTTGGATTCCTCATTTTTCACTGCTCCTCACTCCCCCTTTGACATCAATGGCAAAGGGTAGGGTCCGCATATCAAAATTTTCAAAAATTTCTTATACTTAGCCGCATATTTACATACTCACATATATTGAAGAATGTCTGCAAAGGATGTCTGTAATTGAATCATTTCGGTAGCCCAACTTTGCTTCATTCTGTCCAAAATTGAAATGTGACCACTTAACAAAAATGTAAACGCTTCTGCCCGCTTGAGATCTGTCGGATCTTTTGTTTGGGCGGTGGTCCTAGCATCACTGATGGCCTCATGCATGGTTTCCAACTTAGGGATTATAATCCTTCTAAGTTCTCCCATCCGGTTGGTGATGTTCTTCCTTTCCTTCTCAAGATTCTTTATTTTGTTCAAGACTGCAATAGTTTGACATTCTTGATTTATTATAGAGGAAGAGAGAGGATCAAAACTTTGAGATAAGCTTTGTAGCTTATCCTGTTCCTCTTTTATTTTCTTGTCAAATGCAGCTGTTGCCTTTGACCAGGATATACAAAATTTATAGATATCACCGCCATCCTTAAGAGCATTCTCTAAGCTCCTTATTCCAATGCTTACAATCTTCCTATCCTTAGAGATTAATTCTAATATCTCTGAAAATCTCTTATCCAAAAATTCCTTCCGGACCTTTTCTTCAGCTGATTTTTCTAAAGAATCAAAATGTGTATCAACACTGCTGACTAAGGTTTTTAGATTACCGGAAGTGGAGGCTGTCGGATCTATCTGGATTGATGGCATGATCTTTACAAGTATTCCGGAAGCAGCCTCTATCAACTCACAGTCTTCCATATGAGATTTCAGGAGCTTTTCATTTGCCTTGGCATTTGCAAATGAAGCTATCTTCATTGTTTGTACCGGAGAGAGAGAGTCAAAATCAAATGGACCTTTGAGAAGCTCCGGTTCATCAATCTCTAGAGTTTCTTTACTCAAAAATTGTTGAACAGTTTGTGCAGTGTCTCTTGCCGGAGACAGATGTTTCTTTTCTTCTGCAGTCTTAGAACTGTCAACCTCTTTGTCTTTCACCACTGCTTCCTTCTCCTGTAGTTGCTCTTCTTCTTTGGATCCGGAGACTGTAGGGGAAACCGGAGGAGAGATGCTAACTTGTTCATGGGCCACTTCTTCTTGAGCAGAGGGTCCCAAGTCCTCACTTGTCTGTTCAGGGCTCACTTCTTCCGGAACAGAAGATTCCAAATCAGCAGCTGTTTCTGCACCTAAGTCCTCTACAACAGGAAGATTGAACCTTTTGAAGGCCTTCCGGAGGATCTCTTCTGTTTCTTGGGCCACTTTGTCAGTCTCACCAAGCATGAGTTGATTCATCCTGGCTTTGCTTCTGAACTCATCTTTACAGTCCTTGAAGATAATGTTCATTGTCTTGGGATCAATTTGAGGATATAGCTGAATAGCTATCTGCTCCCGGATCTCAAGATATTTGGCATGAGCATTATTCTTTCTTACTTCCATTTCCTTCTCTAGGCTTTTAGGAATGAGAGATATGATCTCAATGAAAGCCTTATTGTATATGTTCAAATATTTAACTGTGGCTTCCTGCAGAGTCTTTTGGTCTGCCTCACTGAAGTCATCATAGGATTCTGTCATTGGTTGAAGGTTTCCATCCACCGTGACCGACTTGAT
Source organism: Cunninghamia lanceolata (assembly GCA_027924645.1). NCBI lineage: Eukaryota > Viridiplantae > Streptophyta > Pinopsida > Cupressales > Cupressaceae > Cunninghamia > Cunninghamia lanceolata. The sequence goes on along the minus strand of BSBN01000908.1, from coordinate 2,634,829 downwards.
TATGCTCTCTAATGACAGAGTGGGCTTTTCAACAGTTACCTCTGCCATTTCCTCCTTTTCTTGGCCTGTGGAGGGCTTACCGGATCCTTTCTTTTTCTGTTTCTTTACTTCTCTTACTCCTTCATCTGATTCTGTCTCCTCTTCATCCTTTTGGCTTCCATAAGCCCTTGTGGCTTTTGCCTTTGATCTCTTACCGGATGCCTGGACTTCCGGTTTTGAACTTTTGGTTGAAGGAGGTGCAGATCTCTTTGTTGATCTGGTCCGGGTGGGAGCTCCAACCGGAGCACTTTCTTTGCTTTTCTCTTCTTCCTCGGCCTTCCTCCTCTTTTCCCGGCTGGCATCAAGTGCCTCCTTTGAGATTCCAAGACCTTGAGCAATGTGCTCTACTTCTTTTCTCACTTTTCTTTTGATCTCAGGTTCCCTGAGTTCTACATGTAACTTTATACTCAGCTCCTCAAAGGTTCCAAACCTTTCTGCCTTAGGATCTTTGGGCTGACTTAGCATGTGTTGAACATGCAGCTCCACTATCTGTTCATCAACTTCATACCCCATGGGCATGATCCAGACAGTCCTTGGCTCCACTGCCTCCATCAGGCACTGATCAGTGTCAACCATAAAGCACACTGAGTCCTTGTATTTCTCAATGAGAGACTGGGGAATTCTCTCTCTTGCTTGCATCATGCTCTGAAAGTTTTTGAAGTATCCCCATAGAGCTGAATTTCTTGCTTTTGCATCCCCAAGTCCATGCAAGTAGTCTCTTATCTGGACTGCAACAGGTTTGTCATTCTGCCATACCCATCCACTTGTTCCGGGTAGCTCATTCATGAAGTAGAAGAATAGACATACAATCAGAGTACCATACTTAAAGGAATTCTTCTTATCCTTCTTGATTTTCTGTATGTTTTCCATTAATTGGCTTAGTAGTAGTTCACAGAGATCATATTCTGCATTCTTTCTTAACATTTCATAAGCAGTGTATATTGCAGTTCCGGATACAGAATTCTCCCTGCTGGAGTGATAGATCTTGTATCCTATTATCATTGATGCATATTTGATATCCGGATCCGAAATATCTTCAATGGTCATTGCCCTCTTGTCAAATTTTGATCCGGTGGCCTCAGTTACAATGTTGTTCTTGACAGATTTGAGGATAGGTACTCCTCCGGAAGAGTATAGGCCAGTTACTGCTCTAATTGCCTCTTTTGTGATCTTGCAGGGTCTATCTAGCCATAAAAAGTTGTCATGCATCCTGCTCAGTACATACCGGACCCATTCATCCTCTTCAAAACAGGGGAAATGAATAAATTGCTCAAATTGTTTCTTCTGAATACCCTTATACTCTGGTTTAAGCTCAAAGGCATTGTCAATCAGCTGCTTGTGATAGAGGTCTCTTAATTTGAAATCCCCAAATTCCTCAATGTTTGCATGTATGTAAACCCTAATGTCTTCGGTGTGTAAAACTCCGTGAGGAACACTAGAGAAGGCTCCTAGTGGGTCAACCTCCAATGATTTGTAGGGATGTTTCTTGAATGAGGGGCGAGGTCTATCGGAGATCTTAACTATGTTTGGAGTAGCCATTTTTCAAAGATTTGCAGTGAGGTAATGAAAAACGGAGAATACCTTATGCGCCTTCGGTTTGCACGGAGTGGTTGGATTGATTTCTTTATCCAATAGCTTCGGCAGGAGATCCTTGGTGTGCTTGAAGAACCTTGTTGCAGAGCTCCACTTTTTGCTTCTTCTCGAGTGCAGAATGAGCAAATGACCTTTGAGAAATCCCTTAAATTGCTCCGCGAACCCTAATACCTGTCTGCAATAAATGCTTCACCTACATCATTCCGGTTTGCCTTGTCTGGATAGCTTGGAGTATCCCGGATTAGTCCTGATCTATGGATATCATCCGGATCTATCAATCATGAATAAATCGAGGTGGCATATTACAAGATCATCTCAAACACTCTGTCCAATCCGCAGAACAAGATAGTGCATTTCCGGATCTTTCCGGACCTTTTTGTAATCCTTTATCATACCGGAGCATTTCCCTGAACAGGTCTTATTTGATCGATCATGGCTTCTTCATAACTCCATGCGGACCTCTGAAAACTTGACTGAAGTATCTCAAGATTCATATTTACAAACCCTTTGATCCGCATCTTGTGCAACATCCGGCACCACTTGTTTGGCTGGGGGAACAAGATTTTCTTTGAGTCTCCCCCTGAGCCAGAGCTCACTTTTAATTTCCGGAAGAAATATCAGCACCAGAGTCTGGTGCGGATCCAACCTCTACATTCTCTGAACTTTTCTTCACCCAAATCTTGCTCATCTGATTCCTAACCTCATCCGCATTCATCTTTTGTTTACCCTTGTCTTGATTCTGATTATACACCGGACCTCTTTTGTCCTGATTCTTGTTTCTGCAGACTTTAGCATTATGACCGGACCTATTGCAGATTTGGCAAATAACATTCCTTTGCATATTTGACTGATATCCTCTTGATCTGCATTGATTAGCCCTATGACCTATTCTACTGCATGTGAAGCATCTACCTTTGAATGATTTGTTTACTTGCATAATTCTACATTCATGGGATTTGTGTCCATACCTTTTGCAGTTGAAGCACTGTCCGGAGAAGGATGAATTATTCTGATTCATTCTCATTCTGCACTGATTAGCTTTGTGACCAAAGTGGTTGCAGCTGTGGCAGTATCCATTGAAGGATGGATATCTTTGAGCATTTGGCTGTCTTACCGGAGGTCTTCTAGGCCTGCTCCTTGGATTTTCTGATCCAAGATTCTTCTGACCGGATCCGGAGCTTTCTCCTTTCTCATATCCCAAGCCATACTTGTCATCTGTCCTCTTTTGACTTCCAAGAAGAACTTCAAGTTGAGCAGAACTTATCTTGAATTTCTCTTTATATTCATTTGCTGTTTGAAGGTCTCTTTTGAGAGAGGCAATTTGATCCTCAAGTTTTCCTTCATTATCTTTGGCATCTTCAAGATCAGATTCAAGGTGTCTGATAATCCTGTCCATCTGGTGGCATTCTTCTGATTTTTCTTTAAGAGATTGTCTTAGATTGTCTTCAGCCTTTCTTTTTTCTTCAATCTCTTGAGTAAACTTTATAGTTCCTGATTCCATTTCATGTCTTAACATAATGACTTCTTTTGATAACTTTTCACATAACTTGGTTTGCTCAGTCAATTCCTCATTTGTATTGCTTTCTTCACTTTGTCTTGCCAACTGTTGAAGCAGCTCCTTTCTCTTTTTCATAGAGAGACTTAATTTGTCTTTTAATTCTCTCATGAATTCATCAGCCTGTTTGAGTCTTTCCTTTAATTCACTGACTTCAGAATTTGACTGTTCAAGATCCTCAAGGGCAGTCTTGAGTTGCTCCCTTAAACCATATGCATCCATTTGAAATCCCAGATCTTCCTCAAGCTGTTAGGCTCTATTAGGAGGAACTTAGCTCTGATACCAATTGTTGATAACTGAGAGGGGGGGGGTGAATCAGTTATCCTAATTATTTCCCTTATTGAACTTTCCTTTTAATTAAAGCAGCATAAAATCAATCACAAAACATTAGCCATGAAGTAAGAAACACATGACACAGTATTTTTGACGTGGAAACCCTGTTAAGGGAGAAAACCACGGGGTGATTAACCCAAGAATTATTCTCTGTTAGAAGAATAGGAAATTACAAAAATGGCACTTGCCAATTAGGGCTCACTGCCCGAGCACACTGCTCACAAGAGGCCCACTGCCTACAAGAAGACACACTGTCTACAAAGTGATGATAATCAAAGTCTTGAACTGATTGGAAGCATCTGCATATGCTGGAGTTCAGTTCCGGTTAGGCTCAGTACACTGATCTGCTGCACTTCATCTTTCCTCTGTTCTTTGTTCTGCTATCTTTCACATACCGGATCCTTTTTGCTACCTCTGCTCTTTCTCTGGACTTATTCGCATATCTCTCCACATCCACACACCTTTCACAACTAAATCCATCCTCTATATATATCCGCACTAGTAATTTCATCACCTTTCTAGTCGGCATCCGGAATAGTCTAGTTTCTTACAAACTCTCATTCTGTCGGCTGAATCCTTCCTCACCAAGCAATGCGGATCAAGCATATACTTGTAGATATCATTAATCATGTCGGCCAAACATGATTCATGCCTTCACAACCTCTGTCATCAACAGTAACCCATCCGGAAAGTAGTCTGATACTCTGCCAGTCAGTTCTTCCTCTGTTTTCACCGTCTCTCAGGAATCCGGTACTCAACCATTCATATCTTTTTCCTTGTCCATCACCGGAGGCTAAATCCTTGGAATATACCACTCAAGGTAGTCCTCTTGACTTCCCCAAATCCGCACTGCACCAAGACACTTCCTCTGAGAGGTCCGGACCAATCTGTCGGACCTTGCCACATGCTCTGTTCTTCTTCACCGGACCACAACATTCTTTATTCTGACTTCCGGTAGAGACATATCATGTCTTGCGGATATGTGGGATGACCTTTGTTGCCATCAATGACAACAACCATGAATCCATATAGTGTCTCTTGCCAACAAATGGTTCTACTATGATTTGAATCTGAGTCATACATATTTAAGGATATATGTTGCATGAAAAGACCAAAATTTTGATACAACATAAGATGAAACAGGAATCCAGAATACCTGAATACTCATTTTGTTTTGAAATTGACAAGCTGATCGGTCATGGCTGTAGTGATTTGCTCTAAAAAATCCAGCCGATACTCCTGAGATTTATCTATAATTTTCATTCTAAAAATGATTGCCAATTGCCAGTCATAAACTATGTTGTCCTCCTTCATTCCAAAGATGAAATCTATCATTGAAAGAGCATCCTGAACATCAAGGTTAAATTGTACATGACTAGTGGGTAGTGTAGGCATCTGAGTATTATCTTCACCCAGAAGCATCTCTGAATTAAGGAATTTTAGTGTGCTATGTAAGTTCGTCCATGTGCCTTGCATCTTGGCAATAGTTGGAAATGTTGCCGTTCTATCATATTGCAGGGCCAGCATGTCCCTTATGGTCTTAGGCATAATATGAACTATGAAAGGGCCCTACTGAATAGAATTTGATGGTGCATGAAACCACTCTGCACACAATTCAATCAGTTTGGGACAAGGGTGTACATTTGGAACCAAGAATTGTGCCAATTGAGAAGTCCATATTCTCATACCAAAAGTTTCATACTGCCCCTTATTCACTCGGATGAGGCACCTCTAATGTGCTCCCTCTCAGAGATTCTTGTTGTTCTTTTGAAGAGGTGTATCATATATATTATCTGCATAGTCTTTTACTTGATCTGGGTCAATAGATAATCCTACTTCAGGAACCCTTGTTCTTGGATAGGACTTCCTTGGTTGTACAAGTGCTGAAGCATATGACTTGTTGTTCATCAATTTGTTAGTTGACTAAAAAATTCTAAGTCCCTCTCGTGGTGACTATGTCTCAGACATATCTGTATCTTTGTGAGAAGATTTAAGAAAGTTTTGACACATAAAATAGAGAAAACCTATTAGCAGAGTTGTACTTAGCTGAAAAGCGCTTGTGAGGATCAGAACTTAGATGCAATAGTGATTTAGGGCAGGAAGATAGAAGCAAATGACACTTTCAAGGACTTAATACCTAGCTTATTGGGCCTTATGGAATCAATAAATGACACATCCCATTGTATTAATGGCATTAATGCCAAGAGACAGTTAATGTATCTTTTCAAAATTTGCATCAGATGGAGTGTCAGCTATGCTATGGGAGTGGTTATCTTTTTGAAAAAGTGTGTACCTCCCTGAAATTTTGGGGATTGTTGAACAACCTTAATAAATGCAAGGGCTAAAAGAGAAGGGGCTTTGCACTGCTAACATGTGTTCACTGAACACTTATTTGAAAGGGAAAGTAGGAAAAGAAAGCATGAAAAGGAAACAAAAATATCTAACTAGCAATGATACATGATGAGCCCTTGCTTAGATGAAATATTTCAGAAAGATCCCATTTACCGAAATCTCTTCAGGTTATCCATTCGTGGTTTCTAGCTCAAATGAATTTTGTTTCTTGCAAGAACAAACCTTATAAGGGTCTGTCCATAATGATTGAAATTTGTTGTGTCGACCCGGCTTGGTAGCTCTTTCATCCCACTTCAATACCAAAGAGCCAACTTCAAAAATGGGATTAGAAGTCTTTTTGTCAAACCAATTCTTAACCATTTTCTGATGTTTCATTACTGATTCATGTGCCTTTTCTCTCTTTTCTTGGACTTCCAACAACTCAGTAAGTCTGACTTGCATTGGGCTATTTTCCTCAATTTCTATATGCTTCAACAACTGTAAAGCAGGAATCTCTAAACTTAGAGGCATTACTATAGGTTTACCATAAACCAACTTATAGGGAGACATTTTAGTTACTTTCTTTGGTGTGATCTTGTTAGCCCATAGTGCTGTATTAAGTAACTTATGCCACTCTCTCTGATAATTAGTTCCTATCCTTTTTATGAGTTTGATAAGGTTCTTGTTAGTGGACTCTGCCAAACCATTACCTTGTGGGTAATAATTTGAAGAAGTCTTCAAATATATCCCATTTCTTAAAGAAAACTCAAATAATTTAGTTCCCAAAAATGCTTTAGCATTATCTGATATGATGGTACAAGGAGGACCAAACTGAGAAGTTATGCCTTCTAAAAATTCTAGTATGACCTTTTTTGTTGCCTCTTTGAGTGGTACTACTTCACTCTACCTGGTAAAGTAATCTGTTGCTGTAAGAATCCATTTGTGTGCCATATTTGATACTAGATTGATCATGCCAATAAACTCCAAACCCCATTAAGCAAAGGGTTCATCCACAACTATGGGACTTAGAGGCTTTGCTGCATTTCTCCTCTTGCCAGTATAAAACTGGCAAGCTTGGCATTCTTTAACCATCTGATGGCAATCTATAAATAGAGTGGGCCAGAAATATCTAGCTTGTGTCACTTTGATTACAGTAATCCTTGCTGAAAAATGTCCACCTGAGGCTTCATGATGCAATTCATGTAATATTCTTTGAGCTTCATCTTTCTCTATACATCTTAAGAGTATACCATCAGTATTCCTTCTAAATAAGATCTGATCAATTAATACAAAATGGATTCCTTGTTGCCTATAGTACCTTTTCTTATCATGGGAGAGTTCATTTGGGAACACCCCATGCTTCATAAATTGTATCCTGTCTTTGACCCAAGAATCTTGTTCAACCTCTTGGAGTTTCAACACATTTTCATTTTCTGTTTCTTTAGACACTGATCTTTCTATGTCTTGGGTCATGTATTGGCATAGTCCTTTGCCTCTGACCAACTTGGTGGGTCTTACTTCTACATCATATTCTAAAATCTTTGTTATCCAATTGGCTCTTTTCTCAGTGATCTCATCCTCCATAATATATTCTCTTACACTGGGGTGAGCCACTAATATCATAATTTTATTTCCTGTTACCAAATGTCTAAATTTTTTAAGGTCTTTTACCATGGCATATGCTTTTTTCTCCCCAAAATTATATCTTGACTCATACTCCCTGATAGTTCTGGAGATGAAAGCTATTGGATGCTCTCATTCCTCTTGATCATCTTTCTGAGTTAGAATAGCAGCAACACTGAATTCTCCCCCATACACATACATTATAAAAGGTTTAGAGAAATCTGGGTTTCTAAGTACTGGGCTATTGAAATGGCTCTCTTAACCTCTTCAAAAGCCTGTCTTCCTTTTGTAGTCCATTTGAATACCAGATCTTTTTTAAGCAACAATGTCATTGGTCTAATTAGACCTGCAAAATCAGATACAAATCGGATGACAAAGTTAATTTTCCCTTAAAAGGATGGAACTACTTTCTTGTTAATTGGCAAAGATAGATTCATTATAGCTGTGACCCTCTTTGGATCAATGGAAACCCCATCCTTTGACACTATGTGTCCTAGAGGTTTACCTTGAGGCACAACAAAGATATATTTCTTATGATTTAGAGAGATCTTGAACTCTTGACATTTCTTGAAAACAACCTCTAAATGGTCAAAATCATCTCTGGCATTCTTAGAAAAAATAGTCAGGTCATCTAGATAGATCATAATGATCTTATTTATAAGCTCCCCAAATGCTACACCCATTGCACGCTGAAAAGTAGCTCTAGCATTCGAAAGGCCAAAGGGCATCTTAGCATATGCAAATGTTCCCCACTTTGTAGTGAACACTGTCTTATGCTAATCTTAATCTGCTAACCAAATCTAATTATATACTAAGAAACCATCAAGCAAGGAAAACCTTTCTGACCCAGCCACAGTCTGTAAAATTTGTTCCATAGAAGGCAGGGGATAATGATCTTTCAAATATGCTTTATCAGATCCTTGAAATCTACACAGAGTCTTATGTCACCATTCTTCTTTCTTACAGGCACTAGGTTTGACACTCAGTTGAATGCTTAATTGGGAAAATAATCTTTGATTCCAGGAGCTTTTGCAGCTCATCCACCATTAGGGGTTCAATTCTAGGATTCACTGGCCTTTGCTTCTGTCGGACTGGTTTGGATCCTTCAGTAAGCTCTATGGTGTGCTGGATGATATCTCTATTATAGCCATGGAGGTCCTCATAGGTCCAAGCAATCACCCTATCATATTTGTCACATAAAGCAACCAACCTCTGTTTTTCCTCTTGGGTTGTAGCATTGCCTATTTTTAACTTTCTTCCTTCACTAACTTGAATTTTAGAATAATCCTCCTAATTTGCCTTAAACCTCCTCTTCTCTAGGCTTGCATCTTCTGGGTCAAACAAATTTTCTAGAGTAATCAGTCCTTTAGGGAGTTTATTTGACCTTAGCTAGATAATTTGATCACCATATGCTTCCTCAATTTTTGAGTGTAACTGGTCAGCAAACTCCCCTGATTGCTGTAAAAATGAAAGTACTTGAAGATCACTATCAAAAACTTGCCAATTTTGGTCATTGTCTAGAATTGTTGGTCTTACTATAACCTTAACTAACTCATTGTTAACTAATAGATCACTTGCTGGGTCAAATTGTGAACCAATTTGTGCCATTCTATCTGCTTCTAAATTTTAGGCTCTAGGCACTACCTCAATATTGAAAGCATCAAAGCTATCTACCATATCACAAATCTTGTGTCGATAGGACCTCATTCTTACATTTTTGGCTATTTCTTTCTCTCTGATTTGTTTCACCACTAGTTCTAAGTCTCCTCTCACTATTAGATTCTTAATTCCATTTTCTTGGCCAACATGAGTCCATGCACCAAAGATTCATATTCAGCATCATTATTGGTATAGGCGAACTGAAAGCGAATAGCTCTTAGAATTTTCTCACCATTTGGGGTAGTAAGGCAAATGCCTACTCCAACACCATTCTTGCTCCTAGCCCCATCAAAATTTAAGGTCCAGATTTATTAGTTTCCTTCAGATTCTCCACTCTTTGATACTTCTTTCCTTATAATATTTGGGATTTCTTGGTCTTCTTAAAAAATAACATAAGTGCCTAGACCAGTAGAGTCATAGTTTCCATAAGGATCACTTTGCATCATGGTCAACAACTGATTGTTCTCTTCTTCTTGTTGGTCATGTTCAGTCCAGTCACCTTATTCTTCAACAAAGACTCTCTCCTCCTTATTCATCATGGCATGTGATGCTTCTATTTTTGGGGTTGGTTCATTAGTACTATGGTCTTTAGATAATGGCTCAGACAATACTTTCATCTTTGTCCTATACTTGGATCTTAAGATTAGGTGTGGCCAATCTAGTGACATTTAACCTCCTATTTTGGCTGTGAAATCTCTAGACAGGTGTAAACCAAATACAGGAGGAATATCTATGACTACCACATCCTAATTGACAATTATATTGGGACAAGTATATAGTTGTAACAAAAGTTGTTTGATTTTTCCTATAGTTTGAATAGACTTCCCGTCCAACTACATGACCCCTCTGGTAAGTGGTTCACACTTTATCTTTAAAGCATCTGCTACTTGCTTTGGCATTACTATAGTACTAGCTCCAGAATCTATCATTGCATTATGCAGCAATTTTTTCCCAACTATTAAAGTCAGATAAAATGGATCTGGTTTAGATTTACCTACCTTAGATGCGTTATTCAACAAAGCTGTTGTTTGTAGAGGTATAGTATCTTTATGTTGGATTTTCCCTTTATCAGTAGCTCCTTCTTTAGCACTGGTGTATTTAGAAGCCTCTTGACCTTGTAGAGCTTCTTGTAACAATGTCTTCTGCTTGGGAATAACCAATATATCCCAAATTGATATGCATGCTGGTGTTCTTTTTAGCTAGTCCACCACATTCACAGGTCCTAATGCTTGTGTCTTTGGATAATAAGGGTACCTTGTCCTTTCTAGCATCTGACCCGAGGCTACTTGTTTCTACACCATCTGGGGCACTTCTTGCCTAGAGACTAGATTGTGATGATTTTGAATTGGAGGAGTTCTGATAATCTCATTATTTGTGACTTTAGGCTACTCTATCATTCTCCTCTTTGATTTGGTATAATAGTCCAACTGCATCAATGGTTTCTTTGAAGTGGATACCTCATTCAACAACACTAAATCTTCCTCTTCAATCCATGAAAATAAGGCATGTTTAGGAGCTATTTCCTCTTCTTATTGTATAGACATCCCTTGCATCTGGGCAACCATTACTATGTTCTAGACACCAGGGGACTGATATGGTGGAGCATTAGATGTCAGGAATTGTCCTTCTAACCTTCTCTGTTCTGCTATCTTTTGCTACAAATTGCCTCTGGGACATTCTCTAGGCATATGGGCATTGTTGCATGGAAAGCACCAGGCATTTGTGTCTTCTGCTAAGTTATTTTGTCCTAGAACTATTTCTTTGTTAGGATTATGAGGAACAATTTGTAGAGGTGTAGGGACTGAAACCAACTGGTTTGAAGGCTGAGGATTATTTTGCCTTTGAGGGCCTTGATATTGATTTGGCTGAAAAGGGGGTCTATTTCCGTGGAAACCTTGATAAGGAGGCTTTGAATAGGGATTTTGTTGTCTTTTTAAGTTAATTATCTCATTTGAAAAGGTCCTTAGAATATTCTTGACATCATCCATTTCAGATGGTTGAGTAGAGGTAGTTGCCATAGTAGGTTGTTGAGGTACTGGGAGTGAATACATGGACATGGGTAGAACTGCAAGATTCAGAGCTTCTTGTGGTAAAGGTAGGGAGATTTCTGGGAACATGGGCATAGGAGGCCTTGGGGGCAATTTTCTAGCATCTATCAAGTTGTTTTTAGCCTTGACAGCCAACTCATATGCTTCTAGCAGTGTTTGAGCTCCTAGGGACTGAATCATTACTGATATATCAGAATTAAAAGCTTTGAGGTAGAACACAATAGCCATACCTGATAATGGTCTTACTGTAGCAGGAATTCTATCCCAAGTCTTTTGAAATCTTGAGTTAAAATCAGTCATGGCTTCTTGTGGTGCCCTTTTGATAGTGATTAATTGTTGCAGCAGGGAAGATTTATTACCTTTCTTTTCAAATCTTGCAAAGGAAGCATCACCAAGATGATCCCATGTAGATATTGTATTTGGAGTGAGAGATCTATACCAATCCAGAGCCTTTCCTTTGAAAGAAGTTGCTAGCAGTCTTATTGCCACATTCTGTTCAGTAATAACATGCACTGTACACACATTAGATACATCTTGTAGATGTTCCCCAAGTGTCTTGAAATCTTCTCCACTGAACTTAGGTAGAGCCTTCAAAGCATTGGCTAGAATAGGATCCCAAGTGGCTGGCGGTACTGGGAGAATGAGAGGACTGTTGGTGTTTTAATTTGCATAGTTCCTTGGAGGTATAGGTGCTCTCATATTTGTTCCTTGTGTTACTACAACCTGATTCACTCTTCTCCTTGGAGTAGTTACTAATGGTGGTAAAAGAATGTCCAGATTAGCAGTAGACTGAGCTCTTGTCGTAGGTCCATAGCTCTGGCTCCTTGTCACTCTCTGGCTCATACGATCTTGATAGGAACTTCAAGAAAGGTCCCACTGGGCATACCAAAAACTGTTGATGTATAAAACTGCGCAGGTTCCAACACCAACATGGGAAGTTTCAAGAATGTGAGACTTGCTACTTGAAACAACCTCCAAACTTTACAGAAGCTGAATCTTCCTATTTTAGTTGGGTTTTGAGTAAAGGGAAAGAGATAAACAGGATTACAGATACAATAAGCAAATCTAATTTATGGCGATGCACCTAAGTAAAAAGTACCCCTTCAATTCAAGCACAGTGAAGCTATTCTCAAGATACAGTTATATTAAAGAGCAGATACTTCATGATCAACATAAACAGATATAATGAATATTATCAAAGGATTATAACCAGACAACTTTGCAAAGACATAGATGATATCAACTAAGGCACAGATCAAAGTTCTTATTAATCTTCCAGCAACATAAAAGACATAGAAACATGCACATATATATCGATTTTCTTATCAAGAACAACAAAATAAAGGCAAAATGACATAAACTGGTCACAACAAAGTCTCCGGATCCTCTATTAGATCTTTTACAAATTTCTAATTGAAAACTTGTTCTGAAAAAGTAAAAGTCCTTTTTTTATTACAAATTCTACATATTTATAATCATAGGCTTAACCCAAGATTGCTTGCAACAACCTGAATCTTCAACGACCAAATAGAACTAAAGATTACTGAAAGCCCATGGCAGTTACGATCTTCTAAATCTGCAACAGCCATCCTTCCTGTGAACTCATTGGCTGGGGCATAATATTATGTGGCACACTAACTATATCAGGCCTAAGCCACATGGCGACACCCATGCACTTAATGGTCAAAAGAAATTATGACAGATGGCAGCATCCACATATACTTAGAAACTCTTTTGCCTTCAAAGAAATTCACAGGAAATAAGCACTTGTCACACTCTGTAGCCTTCAAAATGATACGTGTCTTGCCCCACCAAGCACTTAGAAACTGTGTCTTTATACCTGAGCACCTTCTGTTGTGACATCTGTCACAACCTGCTTCACTTAGAAACTGAGACACAATATCAATGGGACCCACTGCATTCATAACTCATTACCCACACAGGAAATAAACTGGGACAGATGGCGGCACCTGTAGCAAATAAGCTAGACACGTAGAAACCTCCGACAACATAGTTGAAACTAATGAAACTTTTGAAGGATCCTTTGGAAGCTGACACTTGTCGCGTTCTGCTACAACTGTGAATCAAAATATTTCTGCTACAAGAAGATTATAAATAAAGTAACCCTTTCTCCACTATCACCATGTGGCACCCTCCACAAGCTTGAAACTATCTTTAAATTGTGGCCCACCATATATATACCAATATCAATATAAATTATGAAAAGGGACATGCAACATTATCTGCATAAAACTCAAAAAGACACACGGTGGCACCCGCAAACATATAGCAAGAAAATAAACTTTTTGAGACTACTTCCACTAGCAACACATGGCGCCTTCCGCAAGATTGAAACAAAATGTAACAAAAAATGTTACCCAATACGTGGCGCACTCCGCATAAAAGAAGGTAACATTCGGCAACCTCCGCATAAAACTTGGTGCTTGTTCCATTGTTGTAGCTTTGACACTTGGTGCAACCCATGCACAGAAACACAGAGACATAAATATAATAAGCCACTGTAACTTTTATCGCAACACTGCTGAAACTAAAACAAAATGTAGAGTTACTCTACACCTTTCAAGGAGGGAATTTTTACAAACTTGTCATAAATGTCCATTAGATTTCCTCTAAGCAAGGTTTGTTTTTATTTTCTTCTTGATTAGATAATTTTGATTAGTAAATTATCCCTCATATATGGTTTTGACAAAAGAGAGGAAATTGATTTCTTCTTCTATTCTCATTTCCTATCTTTTTTATTTCACTCATTATTGACATCTTTCATATTGGTTAATGATACACAAAGAAAAATTAAAAAAATAGATTTAAAACATTTCTAGATTTAGATTTTGGTGTTGAAGTTCCATTTTCAGGTTTAGAATTGACGCTTTGAATATGCTCTCTTTCTTCTCTCAAGACTCTTTCTATGTCAAATTTAATGTCTTAGTTTCATTGAAGGATTTGAACTTGAGTTTGAAGATTTCCTCTATTTTCAAGAGTCAAGAAAAAATATTGCTTAATTATTTCATCAAGGACAGTTAAAGCATCCAAGAACTTATTATGAGTAGTTCTAGTTTTCTAAAAAAAAGGTTCAATATTAGTCAAAATATCATCTTGTTGACTCAAAAAGTCAAGGCCAAGTTGAATTTGAGGCACAGGACCATTTGTGGTAATTTACAAGGAGTGAGAGATCACTCACAACATATGTTTGATCTAAAAAGCTCCATAGTAGAGTTGCCAAATTTATTGATGTTGAAAAATATATCGAGCCAACGAATCAACCCTTTCACTTATTACAAAGGTCAAATCAAATCTTACCAATTTAATTATAAAGGGGGCCTTCTCTGGCTAAATGAATAGTTTAGGTGCAAAGGATAGTTTATTGCTAGTGTAAAATAACTTGTGTTCATTTTAATCTACAGATTCTAGGGATTTTTTAATCAATTAACCTACTGTGCAATTTTATTGATTAGAAGAAAATTATTGAATGCAACTGATTTATTCAAGAATGAAAAGAGAACAAAAGAACTTTAAAGTACATTGTAATATTTATTAACCATGAAAGTTATTACATTAACGATCATGATATAAATAACAAAAATGTAACAACAAAATAGGAATAATGTGATATATATAATTATTGTTTCAAATGATCTAAACTAATGGTATGGTAAAAAACTATTACAACACATGATAACATATCATAATTGATGTTAGTTAAACAAAATACATCATAACAATAAAGTACAATTACATATAAGGACACAAATAATCATTGAGACTAGTGATTTCAATCAAATTTTTTATTGAGATAAGTTGTAAATCAAACCAAAAAATGAAAAATAGAGCAAAATGAAAGAAGTACAATAGTTTGTCATGTTATTGTAACATGAAGTATTCATTAATGGACAATAAAACATAGATTTGATGATATGTATGATTGCAATTATCTTGTGATCATCAAAGAGGTTAGGCTAGAACCTCATTAAATAATTAGATTGATTAATAAATAAATATTAGATATACCAGACTACTCAAGCAATATATTCTACCATGATAAAATATTTTGTCATGCCTTCTCGTAGATGTGTGTTCAAATAAAAAATGTTCACTCATAGAAGAAGTACAATAGAATGAAATATCAAGGCTCAAGTATACATGTATTGTCCTCTTCAAAATATGTATCTTTAATGTATTTTTAAAAGGTTGTGTTTGGTTGAGTTGGTTACATGTTTAGTTTAAGAAAGGGGGTTAGGATTTAACTTATTATTTTATAATAAAAAGGCAAAAGACTCACTTTATAACTCAAGTTAAGAGTTATAAATAAAAGCGATTTTATAACATATATAAGTGACTCAACTTAAGCTACATTATAAAGAAATAAAGTAACCTTCACTTAAGTGACTTTATAAAGATCAAATGACTAATAAATAAATTGTTTTCAACACATTGTTGACCAAGTCACCCTAGAAATAAAATCAAAGGACATAATAATATTCATCAATTAGTACATATTTTCTGGGAAGGCAATATTGTTGCTGACAAAATTGCTAATTATGGACTACAGTTTGAAGATTGGTGGTATTGCTCGAATGTTGATAATCTCCCTAGGGGTGTCCACAATATAATTTCTAATGAGGTAAGAAAAAGGTAAGCAACATTGTTTAAATATGATTACTTTGATTATATTTAATATCTATAAAAATTTAAACCTTTGGGACATTCCCAGTAAGGACAATGGGTTAAATAAGGTAAGGAGTCATGATCACTTTCCTTACACTGCTTGTATGAGCTGGCTATTTCAAAGGTGTAATAGTAATAATAATAATACCATTGGAGATGGTAAGGAGGAATGTATCATTATTTCTCACAGTAAGATTTTTATTGGGAAACATTTGAGATTGAAGTATTGTGATCAAAATTTCCTATGTAATTTGTCTAGATTTTTTGCTTCTCTGAGAATGGGGGGTCAACTGCTTAGGGTTGAGCCAGTGTCTTATGTTTCACTTAAGAGGAATGCTCAGCTTTGGAGCATTTTTTAGGAAGGGGGAATTGCTACTTATATCCAGTCTATGAGAGGTCATGACATGATAGTCATTGAGAAATTTGTCAATTCATGGAGGAATAGAGAAGTAACTGTTGAGGGTCTTAAATTTATAGTGAATGAGGACTTGATTACATAGGCTACTGGTTTAATAAAGAATTGAAGGAAGGTTCACACAGCTAGTTTTCTTATATTTTTATGCAAGTCCATAGACATTCTCAAACATTTATCTTATACATATTCCTACACTATGCTATCTTTTATGCTCATTATGCAACCCTAAACCTGATTTAAAGTATATGGAAATATGGTTATGATATGATGGCTATTGCATGATTATGTGTAGATATGTATGAATTGTAAAGGATATCTATGCTTAGCTATGGTTGTTAGTATTGTGTGCATGTTGTGTGAACTAACTCTTTGTAGCTAGAGGAGATAGACTGTAGCCCACAACAATTGCAAGGTGTAACCTGCAACCAAAGGAGTTCCCAGACAACAGAGTAGGGGAGGTTCCAGAATAAACTGAGTGTAGTAACTATAGTGTAGAGGCACTTAATGAAGATGATTGTGCATCATGATGATAATAAATAAAGGTGATTGAAGGAGAAGAATTATGTTGCGGTCATGAATCTAATATGACTGATTCAACCAGTCCACGTTTCAGTTCTATTACAACAAGAGTCTCAATTTCATTTGGGCTCTTGTTTCTTTTTCAGTTATTAATTGTTTGGTATTTATCACACTCTGATATATAGAGAGTGGTGATTTATGATTTTAGTTGAGAGACCTTGTTCTAATAAACTTCCCCCGTGCCTATATGTATGGCTCGGTGGTTGAGGTAGAGTTAGTTTTTTAGTTGAAAAGTTGTAAGTTGTTTAATTAGCAAATACAATTACCAGATCTCTTTCAAGTTAGTTATTTTTACACAGACTATGTTTATTGTCCAATGATGAATTCATGAACAAGATATTTCAACATAATCTTATGTGATATTGTGGAGATTGTGCAATGAATGATTTTGAATTATTATGATTGTGTCAATCTAAGAAGCTAGATTTGAGTTAGATTAGTGGAGACAGTTACTTGAGAAAGGGCCACTCAACGTACTATCCCTCACTTCATTTCCTATATGATGAATTAGATTCTTTGAGTTATTCTAGTTTGCTCCACTTATACTTCGGAGTGTAGGTATAGATTATCAGTATCAAGTTAAACCTTGGCATTCATTTCTTGGTAGTAATTAGTTACAGTCTTATATTGTATGTACCCATTGCAATAGTGCCAACATTACTTTCTTTTACTGTTATCAAGTTTTGAGATTTTCTAGCAAGGATAACACTATACTAGGATGAGTTAGGTAGTCTTAATCTTTGAAAGCACATACAGCGCCGGTGCCATCACAAGCTTACTAGCCCTGGTCGATAATTCAATGAAGGTCTTTCCAAAGGTTCAAGTGGACTATTCAGTTTGGTTTTTCCTCTAAATTGTGTGACTGTCACTAAGTTTATTAGACATAGTAAGGACTCTACAATTATAATAATTTCATTGAGAGTTTCTTTGAAGGGAAGGAAACTCTTCGACATTAGAATGGATATAACAAAATGGAGTTGCCTTCTCCTTGGGCTTGTCAGCTTTCATTTGATGAAGTATTTCATGCTTGAAGGTAGGTATGAGACTATTCACAGGTATCATTTCCCACTTCTTGATTGTCTCTGGCATGGGAATTATATAAGTTTTCCTTTTTCTAATGCAGGAGCATCCGGGTCCACAAGCGATCTTGCATCAACCAAAAATATTTTATTTTAATTTTTTGTTTTGGTGTGTTTTTTGGTTTATTTTTGTGGTCTCAAGCATATCTCCATATCAAGAATCCAAATATTTAATCAGACTTGTAAATTTCAAGTTTTCGCTCTGTTGCAGTTTTAAGGCTTCGTCAGCTAGTTTTCACAAAAAATAATTGTTTTTGAAAATTTTTGAAGGATGGAAAAAAATTCTTTAAAGAGAATATTCTTGAAGACATTTCACTAAATATGCAAAAAGAATTGAAGTCATATCTTTCAATGTTTAAAAGATTTTAATGCCAGAAGTTTGTGTTGACGGTTTTACAGGAAAATTAATTTCTGGAGTTTTATGAATGCTGGAGAAAAATAGCTTAGTGGGAAGCTTAGGAATGCTATTTTACACATCTAGACAAGTTTTCATGCAAAAAGGAGTTTCCAATAAAAAGTTATGGAAAAAGTCAATTTTCAGACATCTCGGTGCATAGTGTTGAAGTCATGAAGGGAAAATTTCTTCTCCAAATTTATTTGAGAAGATTATAAAGATATTATTTAAGGTATTTAATTAATTTTCAAATATCAATGTCGGTGGAGGTAGAGAATCTTCAATTTTGATATTTAATTTTTCAGATGAGGCAAGAATATGGAAAAAATCAAATATAAAATAGTAATTACCTTACATTAAGAGAAATATTTAGAATGAAAGATGTGGATTCTAATTATAACAAAAGTCATTAAAGAAAATCCTCACTTTCTAAATGAAATGTCTATGTTGGAAGAAAGAAAGTTTCCAAAGTTGAAAGTCTTGTCCAATTTTGGAATGTTATTGCAAGTTTTAAAAGGTAGATTTTAGAGGTTTTAAAGGCAGATTTTAGAGGGTTTAAATGGGAGTTTTCAGCTGGAGGAAAAGAAAGAGTTTTGAGAGGAAGAAATATGTGGATGAGAGAAAATGGAAAAATAAATGAAAAGCTGAGAGCATAAGGAAAGACATAGATTCTTGTATGAGAAGCCATGGAAGGCCAAATGTAATAAGTTTTTTTTTTGTAATGTTGCAGATTTATGTAATCTTTTTACAAGTTTGAATTCAATAAAATGAGTATTTATGTTTGTTTCATATTTGGCATTTGAGGGTTTGAGTTGTGCTGCATCATTTTCTTACTTTCTTCCCTTGGAAATTATATAAAAAAGGGGGCCAACCCTCCACTGCTTGATGCTTGCATGCTTTATCAGTTTAATGTTATCCTCAACCCCACTACTAGTCGTAATGCTAACTCTAAACCTATTACTATGAATACTGGTGATGACTGTAACCTTAGTTCATCCGGGATGGGTAAGGGTAGGGTTGGTAATAAAAAGATTGTTGCTGGTTATCCTCATGAAAAAGGAACTTTCCTGAAATCCACAACTAAACCTATGGAGTCCTGTTGTGTGGTTACACAACACGCCCCATTTTGACTTGACAAAATAGGGACCCAACTTTTTGTGGCTTTGGCTTGTGTTGTTTTTCTGCTCTTCGGCGGTCTGGTAAAAGTAAGTCATGCAGGTGACCCTGCATAAGGGAAGTGGGTAAGTCATCATGATGAGGTCAGTTTGTCAAAGTTAATATTTCATATCAATAACCTCATGGTTGAAAAGAGTATGAAATTTCATGTAGGTTTACCTTTTACATCACCTTGAAATTTGGCCAAATGAGAAAGTTATGGCCAGTCAAAGTTCTAGTCAAACCTGATGTTCGAGAGGGGGGGTCATATTCCAAACATCAGTCACCTTGTATAATATCACCCTGATATTATAAGATCACCCAATCTTACTAAGATCACCCTGATGCCAGTTTATCACCCGATAATCATTTGGTCCGAAATTCTGGACGTTAATCTTACATGATAGTGGTATTTACCCGTCAGACAGCTTCATATATTTTGCGGGGGGTCATATTTTGAATATCACCTGATCTTTCGAATATCACCCGATCTTTCAAATATCACCCTGCAGTAGAATATCACCCCAGTGCCAATATGTCAATGATGTCATCCAACCTCGATGAACAAAGAAATCAGGAAATCACCCTGACGATGACGTCATCATCCTTTTTACCTCGTAGAGGTACGTATCCAATGATCACCCTTTTAAATAACATGATGGTGACGTCATCCTGATCTATCATATGAAGGGTCACATTCGTTAATATGACTCATCTTCATTAACATGATGATGATGTCAGCTTATCCCATTCCACAGAGGACCTAATATGATGATGACATCATCAGTCGGCTTGACATCCGAGGGTCATCTAATTTCTAACATCTGTCATCTTTTCTAATATGACTGATCTTTCCTAACATGATGATGATGTCATTATAACCTGATATAAAAATCTCGACATGACCGTGACGTAATCTTATTTGGAGGGTGATATTCCTCAATATCAGGGTCATATTTCTTAACATCCCGATTTCCTTTAGTATGACCATGATGTCAGCCTTTAAACTTTTTAACGAAGCTCCTCTATGATGATATCATCATCATATCCTGATCTATGAAGAGAGTCATATTAGCTAATATCCCTCATATTAACTAATGTGCATACTCGGACCTGATAGTTTTATTCAATGGAATTTAGTGAACATAAACGTATGCATATTTGTATGCATTCGAGATACAAAGTGATATGCAGAAAGTGCACAAGATACAAAAGTGAGCCTAACAATGAAAGGGGTCATCAGGTTGAAATATGATGATGACATCATAATTTCTCATCCGCATAATAGTGAACAAAACAGCATGTATTGCATGTGCATGATCTTATGCATGTGATATACATAGAGAGATACAAAACTGAAAATGCTTACATATCGTATGAAGGGTCACATTACCCTTAGAATACAAAAAGAGCTACCGAAAGGTGAAACTGTTTGCAAAAATTCAGAGAAACTCAAAAAATTAGGAAATTTTTGACCTTCACCTTGGCAGGGTCATAACTCCTAGCTATGTTATCAAAATTTAAACTTTTTGGACTCAGTGGAAAGATACACTAGTTATCTAGTTTGAGTTGCTTGGTTACTTAGGCTTAACACCAAGTAACCGACGAAGGCTCCGAGCCCTAATTCCGCTCCTAAGGCCTTCGAAAATGCAATTTACTAAGATGTAGAAAATACCAAAAATCATATTTTTGATATTTTTATCAAAAATCACTCAAATGACCTTGGACCCAATCAGATATTGAAACTATTTTAGGGCCGGGTAGCATGTTTTCTAGTCAACGATAGTCACCCGGACCCTCTTGACCACCTATGGACATTTAATTACGCGAATTTTCATAGATGCTCAATATCCATAACCCGGTATATATAGGTTTGCACATTCACAGCCTGATAAAATGTAAATGTTTATTTTCCTGCTAGTTATTAAATGATGATGCTTAATTCTTGTCTATTTGTTGCAGGATGTTGGAGCTATATGAAGTGGCTGAAAGTTGCCAACTGGCAGGCAACATGAACCGGAGCTGGGGAGGATATTATCAAATATGCTGTGTGCCGGCTGGAAGGTGGACTGAGTCAAAGATACTGGAATATTCTATGCCAGCTATACTGGCAGGCACGTGTTGTTCATATGGATTGTTGGATGTTATGAGGGGATCCAAATCATTAGATCAATGTAACTATTTTTCTGGCCTTTGTTCTATAAAAGGGCTAGAACTTGTCCAAATAAAAATAGGGTCATATAGAGAGAATATATGGCAAAAGAAGGCCAATTACTGTAGATTTGATAGGAGATCAGATTACTGAGACTAATGGGGATTGAATTGTTGAAACATCAAGGTTCTTTCTTCAGATCACTGTAAATGTACTTGTTCTTAAGCATACTGAATGGAGATGAAGCTTCAGATTACATCCTGATTGTAAACTTTATGTAATTTTCAAGTTGATCTCTGGATATGTACTGGTGAATGCTGTGTTCAATAGAAGCACTTTCATTTCATTGCATATTGTTATCAACTTTTCCTTTGAAGATTTGCATTGGATCATGTTGATTTGTGGAATGTCCTAGTGAAGTATGATTCTGGTTTCCTTCTCTTCATTGCTGTATGGGAATATGTATGTGGATCAGTGATCTCAATCAAGTAATTTTAGGAATCTCATTCTCTAACCCTTTTTCTCATTTTAATTTTAGTGAATCACTTCCATAACTGCAAATCATGATAAATAATAAGCAGAATAGAGAAATATGCTGATATCCTGTAAATAACTGAAAATCCTTAGCATATTTGAGCTAAATGCATGTAGTGTAAAGAATTGCAAATAATGGTAGAAATCATGCAAATATTAACCTGTAGGCACATTATTTGACTAAATTCATAAGTGTAGAGGTAGAATTGTTGGAGATTTATGCAGAGCAGATATAAAGAACATGATATCTGGAGAAATACTGATGAACTTTGCAGAAATTACTGAAGAGCGTAAGGCCCCTGAATGGAAACAACAACACACATCAACCACTGAGTAACATCAGTAGATTAAGAACTAATCAACGGAGACTTGGGATCACGAATTCTCTGAATTCATCATATCTTTCAAGATGAGTAAAGGTTGTTGTGTAACTTTTATTCTATGTTTGTTTATGACTAACAATCATCATTAACAAGTTCCCTGCTTCTACAAGGAAAAACAAGATGCCTTTTGTGCAAGATGATAGTAACTTGAATGTTGATAAGAGTAACCCCAAGAAAGTTTCCCATAAATATAAAGGAAAAGATGTCAAAATTAGTGTTGAAAATGAGACACTGCTTGTATTGAAGAACCCTTTACCCCCACTCCTAATGTTAAGGTTGTGAAACTTATTTCCAGTAGAGAGGTTATGGATTCCTTGGAGAATATCCTTTTGTCTCTTAAAGGTAAAATTGTTTTTGGTGGTCCTTCTGGTTATGTATCTATGAAGAAGGGTAAAACTGTGAAAATTAAATCAACATCTGCCAGGGTTAACCTTGATGTTGCTTTTGAAGAAATCAATCCTAAGGAAACTATGGATGATATATTCACATATTGTTAAAATTGGAAGAAGGTCAGCACGTTTGGCTAAGGTTAGCTGTCAAAAAGCAAAATAGAGAAAGAACATTGATAAAGGGAATAAGAAAAAAAGAGGTTATCATAGAGGAAATTACCTTTGGCTCTATTTCTGAAGATATTGACATTGTTGTTGTGGTAGAAGAACAAGAAGAAGATGTAGAGCTTATGGAGGAGATTGAGGATGAGGTTGTGTTTGAGGAGACTGAGGAGGATAAGAGTATGAATAATTTGTAGGACTTGGAGGAGCAACAAGATGTGTGGTTTGAAGAGAATGAGGAAGTGGAAGAGGGTGATAATCCAACTCAGAATGAGGAAGTTGAGGTTGGTTTCACTTCTCATGGTGAGGATGACTTTGAGGATGTGGGGGCTAATGTGGGTATTTTTGAACATGATCTCAAAAGAGTTAAAGGTAAGGAGGGGAAAATGGGTCCTAATCAGTCTATCAATGATCTCGTTAAGAGGATGGAAGACTTAGAGAAGATCTACTATAAAAGAATGGATTGTACTACTTGCCAAGAAAGTTGGGTAAACATGTATGACATGATGCAAATGTACAAACATAGGGTGATCAAACTTGAGTATGAAATGAATGAATTAGCCCAGTCTACAAATGAAGTCATGAAGAAAATTGTTTCAGGTATTATGACTATTCAGGTTGAGCTAAATAAATGTAAGATCTAGTAGGAAAATTTGCAAGGCTCTTCCAAGAAGTAGAAGCAGCAACAACAGATGGGAGCTTCTACCTGTTGGGATAAGTTGCCATTAACTTTGCAATCCTAACCAATTCATGTGTCTCCAAAGTTCTTGGAATGTGTTCCCTAAAACATAAGGACTTTGAGAGATAAATTAATATTTAATTATAACACTCGGCTTATTGTAATTAACTCCTAAATGGTAGGGTCAAACTTGGGCATCCACTTTTGGAGTGGGGTCCATGAAGACTTGTTGACAACTCATTGAAGTCTATTTTGAGTTTTTGACAACTCCTAGTGAGTGGGAGTTAACTTGGGTGCCCACTTTGGAGGTGTCTTATATTTAGACTGAGAGTTTGCTTTTTTATGTACATGAGTGGATACTGTTGATACACTTTGCATGAATTTAATATTAGATTTAATAGAAGTGTTAGAGATGCATGATATTGGAATATTGCTTGCATGAGTTCATAAAATCTTGCATGGACTTGCATATTTTTGCATGTGGTTGCATGAGTTCATAAAAGATTGCATGGAGTTGCATATTTTTTCATGTGGTTGCATGAGCTCATAAAAGCTTGCATGTGCTTGCTTGTTGGTGCATGTCACTTGCATGTGCTTGCATGTTTTTGCATGTTGCTTATATGAACTTGCATGTCAGTTATATGGACTTGCATGTTGTTGCATGTCACTTATATAAACTTGCATGTTCTTGCATGTTAGTTATTTTGACTTGCATGTTGTTGCATGTCAGTTATATGGAGTTGCATGTCATTGTTATGAGGTTGCTTGCAGAACACTCCAACTCAGAAAACTTGCAAAACACTCCATCTATCAGATTCAGTTAATGGATATCTCTTGCATTGTGCTACAGGTGTTTGCATGTCACTTGCATGTACAAAACATGTTAATTTAGAATAGTATTGGGAACATCAATCATGCAGGTTATTTGCATGAGATTGATGTGTGGTGATACACTTCAGTTGACTAAAATAGATTGGGACAACTTGGGTGCCCAATCTTGAGACTTTTAGTTGTTGCTTTTATTTGGAAATGTAATTTATGTTGACTAAGTTTGAGTGGGAAAAAATGGGTACCCACAATTAGGACTGATAGTTAACAGGGTGCTTGGTACAATTTGACTTTAGTCTTCTCTATTTGGAGTGCTTGGGATTTGCATGAGGACTTGTCTCATGTTATCAATTACAATTTATTGTAGTTTGAGTTTCAAGCTTTTGAAGTTGTAATTAAAAAACAATGTATTTTCTAGAGAGCCAAGTTTTGAAACTTTCTATATAGAATATTTGAAGTTGTAGGAAAGAGCATGACAGGAATTACAAAAATTACAACATAATAGGCTTTATAAGATTGAAGAAGCTTTGAGGTGTGCATAAGGATTCAGAGAAGTTTCAGTATTGAATGTAATCTTTCTTGAAGATATTTAATACAAACATAAACATCTTTGGGTGTGAAATTTTTTCCCGCAAGGGTTTCTCCACGTAAATATTGTGTCTTCTTCTATCATGCTTTCTTCTTCTACTACACTGATTAAATTGGAGAAATACTATAACATCTAAATTGAAAGTAATTTTCAGATTTATACATGCTATTAATTTCATATTTGAAAATATTTTAAAGATACATAGCTGCAACTTTACCTTGTTCTCTCTCCCTTTTTCTAACATGTGGTATCAGAGCTATTCATTTTAGTGAGAGAGGGATGCATTTTTTTAAAGTGTTGAAGGTATTTTGGTTGCAGGGGAAATTCTATGTGTTAACATTATTTTGCATATTTGTGAGTTTGGAAGCCATGGTATATAACTCTCAGATGGATATTGTCAAAAGAATCTTTGTTGGGTAGTAGAGGCTCAAGGTTATGGATCTTTATGGAGTTGATCTTGTGATTGTGATTTGGAGCTCCATTTTGACAATATGTGTATTCTCTTGTTTGGTGGTTTTATTCATTTTCCTTGTGGTCATGTGCAGTGAAAGGGTGTTCATGTTGGATGATTACTTCTGGTACCTTGATCACATGGAAAAACACTCACTTTTGGACTATAGTTTGGAGTGCTTATGTTGGGTTCATGGTTTTAGTCCATGGTTACATGGAAGCACTGGATAATTAATCATTGGTTGTATGTAGGTTGTGGAGTTGGTATTTTTATGATATGGACACTCTTGAACAACCTAGTTTTTTTTTTCTCATATTCATGTTATTTTCAATATGTAGGTTTCATAGTTTTCCTATTTCAAAAGAATGTGGGTTTGTAGATATGTGATATTCCATTATTTCAGATGACATATTTGATGGTGTTCATTGGTGTGAATGTTTGGATGTTTAAGTGGTTTCAAGATCTACAGAGATATGGTTTTGTAGGTTTTACATGTTAACCAAAATCTGTGGTTTGTAGATCTGTGGAAAATTATGTTCAGACACTTTTTGGATGGAAACAATTTTAGATTTGCAAGGCTACTTGTTGGGTTCTTATGATCCATGGTTTCTTCTATGTGGATTTATTTGGCAAATCAAACCTAGAGTTGATTTTGGTGTTTGAGTCTTGGAAATCTACATGTTATACCTGGTTACATTTGTTCTACATGTTATTGATGTGGGGTTGAATATATTTTTCAATTATTAGAGGTTGAAGCACTGATCATGTTTTTTCTCCTATGAGATGTTGCATGTGTGTAGATCTTGTGAATAACTTGATGTGGGTTCTATTTAGTAGGCCTCTTCTTGGTCACCTTGATCACATTGATATTTTTTGTATTGAGACAAAAGGGTAGTATGGAGTACCTGATTTAGTTATTTATTGGAATCTATAGCAATAAAGTTATGTTGCATGAGAGGCTTTTTTCACTTTTAGTGGAGTTTTGGTAATGATTTTGATCATGATACCATGCATAACTTGATATCAATTTTAGTGGGAGTTTTGTACAGTTACATAATGTATTCTATCTTCTTTGTTTCAAGATATTGGTTCTAAACTGTTATTGTTACAGTGTTGTGAGCCACGCAAAATCTTTTGATTAGAAGATGGATGTTCTTTTGCAATGGTTGTTGGTGTCATGAGAAGCTCTTGGATTATGCCTTTAGTTTGTAGTAAGGGTTCATTGACATTTTTGGTTCTATTGACAGAGGATGCTAGATCTTCATGTTATTTGAAGAGGTGTTGACATCTTAGTTTCCCATGGAGGACTCTTGTAGTTTTTGGTGAGGTGTTGAGTTTATAACTTATCAGTTTTTGATGTATGATCCTTGGTTTAGAGGATGTATAGTATTATGTCATGATGCACTCTTGATCATGAGTTAGATTTTTTGGCATGATACAGGTGCTCTTGGGAGTAGGATATGTTCATTAGAGCATATGATCTTCTTTTAAGAAGATGTTAGATCATAATGTCATGATATGTTCTTGATTCTATAGTTGGAACTTTGACAATGGTTTGGTTAGTTCTCTTTGGTTTTGAAGTATTAATAATTTTCTTGGAGCTTCATGATTATGCAGATTGCATTTGAAGTTGGCATTGATTGATTGTTAAAAAATCATGGATACTAGAGAGAATTGGGTGAGGCTTGATATCTCTTAAACTTAGAGATGTGTTGGAAAAATTTCTCATTATGAGATGTGAACAAAAGGACCGAGAAGCCTACACTTGGAAATGGATGTGAGTCCATTTTAGACCTTATGATAAGGTTGTCTCTATTATAAGCTTTTATTGTTTGGTGTTATATGCAAAGACAATCTTGTATCCCACTCTTGGTCTACTCAGTAGGTAAATGATCTAATAGGTGTTTCCCACCTGATTATTAGATGCATTCTTTATATGTATCTTGTCTTCTCTTTTACACTAATCTTAAAAAGGATTATTGAGAAGTAGATGCATGGGTTTATGGATTTCTGTTGTGCTCATTATTATTTGATCTTGAGCTATGGAACTAGTTTTGAGGATTTTTTTTGGAGAGGTTTAGAAATGGTTTGTGGTTTTTGGGCTTATTCCCTTTGTTGTGGGAATGTTTGGCTAGTTTGATTTACTTTCAGTGAGAGGTTGAGATCTATTGCTATCATGTTTTCATCATAAATTAGATGTTAGATGACGAGGGTCGTTGCAGTCCTCATCATTTAATTTTAATAATATCAATCCAAGGCGGTGTCCATGGCTGTATGCAAAAGCGAGAAGGAATAACTTGCATGGCAATCTTTTCTATAAAAGGGAATTGACAACTATTACATGAAACAGACTAGGGAATTGACAACAATGTTAGGGTTAGCCGATAGAAGATATCAATTAAATGCAAATAAAGATTAAACAGAGGAATGGAAATACACAGAAATAATAACAACAAGAGACAAGTTTTAACATGGTTCACCCAAACTCGGGCTACATCCACCAAATAGAGAGTCCAATATTATTATCCAGTAAATCAAACTAATTACAATCAGCAATCCCTGCAACTCAATACCGCTGCAAAATGCTACAATACAATATCAAAACCCTAACCCTTGGCCACTTTTTATCAAGCTTTTTGTCGGTTACAAAAATAGGGTTTTCTTATGTCGGTCAATGAAAAAATAACTCCTGGTGCTTTATAAAATGATAAAAAACTATGTGAGGTTTCGGGGGCATTGCCCCTGAGCCCCCACGGGGGTGCTGCCCCTCGACCCCGCCCTGTATCGTGATAGGGAATGCGCCAGGGGTGCTGCCCTTGGACCCCGCAAGGGGCGCTACCCCTTGACCCTGTCTTGGGGGTGCTACCCCCAAACCCCACAAGGGGTGCTGTCCCTTGACCCCGTAGGAATTTGTGGGGAAACCGCGCTGATAAAAGTGGGGTAAATATAACCTTCGAGTCTGATTAGGCTCCATATAACAACAAACAATTACAATAACTTGCATGGCAATCTTTTCTACAAAAGGGAATCTAAGGAAAGCAATAACTTGAGCAGCTAATCTAATTTTGGAACAAAGAAAGAATAACAAAAGTAATTATGAATAAAGAAACTGTAGAACAACAAAACAACTAATGAAACTAAGTAATGTAGTCTCTGCCCTTCGGTTGGAGTGGGCCCTTGCTCCTTCCTCCAGAGAGACTAATCAATTCCAACAATCAACAAATTTGTAGAACAACTTCTTTTATTCAAAACCTTCAAGATCCAAAGTACATGCTGCTGAAAAAAAATAGAGTTCTTCTTTTTCTTCAAAACAATTCTTTTATAACTTCCCTTCCTCTATTCTACGCCATAGTTCTCTATATATAACTATGGTTATTAAATTCTAATTGAGAGTCTCTCTAGAGTAGAGAACTTATTCATGCAGCTAACTAAACTTATTTATCTAATTAACTAAACTTATTCATTTAGTTAATTGATTATACAATTGCTGATTACAAGGCAAAACATGCAGTCTTTTAGAAAGACATGCAATGACACTAAGTGTGTATTCTTTGCATGGAATAATTACTCATAATTAGATCCATTAAATTAGGAGTAATTATAGTCAATCTATCCTTCAGAAAATCTCAGAGTGTGTGTTGGTAGATTGGAAGAATCCGTAGCAACTTCATAAATTATTTCTGGAACATCTCCAGAGCTTGCAGAACAGTCAACTTCTATCATAAATTGCTCATTTGTTTACTAGATCTCCTCAAATGATTTCTGGGTTTTGTTCCTCTAACTTCCAACTTTCTAGATCATTTTAAATTTCTAAATTTAATTAAGAAATAAGAGATATATCATAGTTTTACTAAAACTAGTTTTTTTGACTTTTCTGTTCTGCATCTTCGCGCTCTATAACAATCAACTTATATCATTAACCATTTATTCATTTTAATGAATCTCTTCAAAACACCTTCATAGATTTGTTATCTCTATTTAAGATTTCTAGCTCATTTTAAAATTCTAATTTTTATTAAGAAATGAGTGAGATATTGAAGTTTTACTGAAACTACCTTTTTGACTTCTGCATCTCCGGTGCTCTGTGCATCTCTAGCGCTCTGTAATAGTCAACTTCTGTCATAAACCACTAATTTATTCTACTGGATCTCCTCAAATGATTTCTGGGTTTTGTTTCTCTAACTTTCATCTTTCTAGATCATTTTGAATTTTTAAATTTCATTAAGAAATGAGAGAGATATCACAATTTTACTAAAATTGCCTTTTTGACCTCTACATCTCCAGCACTCTGTGCATCTCCGGTGCTCTATGCATCTCTGAAGCTCTGTGCATCTCTGGTGCTCTATGAATCTTTAGAGCTTTATCTATCTCTGGCACTCTATGCATCTCTGGAGCTCTATGCATCTCCGGAGCTCTGTGCATCTCCGGAGCTCTGTTCATCTCTGATGCTCTGTGCATCTCCAGAGCTCTGTGCATCTTCGGAGCTCTACAACTCTGAAACTCTGCAACATAACATAAAATAGACTTTCTCTTCACTTTATTGATAAAATAATTGATGATCTTGAGGTGAACATGTAATATCAAGATAAACTCATGCATGGCATTGATTGTTACATTTAGACAAGTTTATTTGATATTTATCTATAAATCTTCAAATCCATACTCAAGTCCACTTCAAAAATTGATTTAATGAAGAGAAAATATATGCTTTTATTTGACTAAAGATGAGACACTTTATGGTCTCATCATCTCCCCCACACTTAAGAGGTTGTAGGTCCTCCTACACTTCATAATCATCTTTTTGAGCTAACCTCTTTGCTTTTATTGTAGTTGCTCCGGAGATGCCTTATAGTTGTTGTTCTAGTATTTTTCGGAGTAGTTCTAATGATCTTTGGATTTGCCATTTTGATAATCTCTGGAGCTTATACTTTGTTGATCCTTGGAGTTGGTGTGCTACTAATCTTTGGAACTAATACTCTACTGATCTCTGGAGCTGATACTTGATGTTCATCTCCAGAGCTAATACTCTGCTGATCTTCGGAGCTATTGTTCTGCTGATCTCCATAGATGATACCTTGCTGTCCATCTTACTCTTCCATGTGACCATTATGCACTAGTTGGTTCTCCATCTTTTTAGCCGATGTTTTGCATGATGCATGCAAAGAGGTCTTCAACTTCTGAAAGCCAAAATATTTGCAAGAGTTCTTGGAAGTAGCAAATTGTATAGAAAAAGCATGTGCAAAGCACTTATTTGCAGAATATAAACCTACCCTAACCTACTCTACTTAGTGATGTAGAGTTAGGTTACATAAAATCATTGACTGGTTGGGGAAAACAACTTCTTTTTTTCAAAATATGGATCCATGCATTTAACTTTCTAAAAGAAAAGGAAAACCATGAGAAGAAGATGACTAAAAATTTGAACTTTGATGCTTCACCTTCCTTTGAAATAACAACCTCCTCCATAATTTTTGACTCTAGCACATGCATGGGCTGATTGGAGAGATCTTGCAACCCTTCCTTACATTCTGGTGCATGCATGATTAGAGGCAGCTCCTTGTTGTTCATGGGCTGATTGGAGAGATCTTGAAACCCTTCCTCATATTTTGGTACATGCATGATTAGAGGTAACTCCTTGTTGTTCTTCAAATATCTGATCGGGCAGCCCTCCTTGGACATTGAAGGCATCTAAATAATACTCTGCCATACAAGCTCCTCCAGTGGAGACAAGATTTCTTTATTATACTCATTTTCTATTGCAAGCAATAGGGCATCAATGTCTCCTTCTAAAATACATTTTTCTTTGCTGGACATTGGAGTCATGGTCATCCAGTTGAAGAGGTTGCACAAGAGCTGAAATTACAAAACAACAAGATTTTTCACCTTCTTTGCATGCAAGAACCTTACTATTTGGATCTCCTATTTGGGTGGTTTTTGGCATACAGATCTCTCTTGAGGAACTTATTTTATCTACCTAGACTTTAAAATAATAAACCTAAAAAGACTATCAAACCAATTTCCCCCTCTTTTTGACCTGTTGTCACCAGATCAACAACTCCCTAATGACACCTATCCCCGACAACAGCGCCAAAAATGACGAGGGTCATTGCAGTCCTCATCATTTAATTTTAATAATATCAATCTAAGGCAGTGTCCATGGCTGTATGCAAAAGGGAGAAGGAATAACTTGCATGGCAATCTTTTCTACAAAAGGGAATTGACAACAATTACATGAAACGAACTAGGGTTTAACTCTGCTGAAAAAGATAATTTAATCTAAGGAAAGAAATAACTTAAGTAGCTGATCTAATTCTGGAATAAAGCAAGAACAACAAAAGTAATTATGAATAAAGAAACTGCAGAATAACAAAACAACTAATGAAACTAAGCAATGTAGTCTCTGCCCTTCGGTTGGAGTGGGCCCTTGCTCCTTCCTCCAGAGAGACTAATCAATTCTAGCAATCAACAAATTTGTAGAACAACTTCTTTTATTCAAAACCTTCAAAATCCAAAGTACATGCTGCTGAAAAAAAAATAGAGTTCTTCTTTTTCTTCAAAAAATTCTTTTACAACTTCCCTTCCTCTATTCTACGCCATAGTTCTCTATAAATAACTATGGTTATTAAATTCTAATTGAGAGTCTCTCTAGAGTAGAGAACTTATTCATGTAGCTAACTAAACTTATTTATCTAGTTAACTACACTTATTCATTTAGTTAACTGATTATACAATTGCTGATTACAAGGCAAAACATGTAGTCTTTTAGAATGACATGCAATGACACTAAGTGTGTATTCTTTACATGGAATAATTACTCATAATTAGATCCATTAATTTAGGATTAATTATAGTCAATCTATCCTTTAGAAAATCTCAAAGTGTGTGTTGGTAGATTGGAAGAATTTGCAACAACTTCATAAATTATTTCTGGAACATCTCCAGAGCTTGCAGAACAGTCAACTTCTATCATAAACTGCTCATTTGTTTTACTAGATGTCCTCAAATGATTTATGGGTTTTGTTCCTCTAACTTCCAACTTTCTAGATAATTTTGAATTTCTAAATTTAATTAAGAAATGAGAGAGATATCACAGTTTTACTAAAACTAGTTTTCTTGACTTTTCTGTTCTGCATCTTCGCGCTCTATAACAGTCAACTTATATCATTAATCATTTATTCATTTTAATGAATCTCTTCAAAATGCCTTCATAGATTTGTTCCTCTCTCTTTAAGATTTTTGGATCATTTTGAAATTCTAATTTTCACTAAGAAATGAGTGAGATATTAAAGTTTTATTGAAACTGCCTTTTTGACTTTTGCATCTCTGGTGCTCTGTAATAGTCAACTTCTATCATAAACTGCTCATTTGTTTTATCGGATCTCCTCAAATGATTTCTGGGTTTTGTTCCTCTAACTTCCAGCTTTCCAGATCATTTTGAATTTCTTTTGTGCTGATTCTCCACTGTAGCCTTCAGGCCCAAGGGTGTGGAGTAAGGGCCCACTCTCACCACCAAGGCAGAAGGCTAGTACCATTGCTTTATTACTTCAGATTTTGCTGTGAAAAGTATTTATTGATTTTGATAGGTAGATGCATGTTACTGTTTTTAAGATTGCTTTAAGTAACTTCCTGTTTAATTCTGTTTCAGCATTCCTTAAATTCATTTAGTAAGTAGACAGATTAATCTTTTCAAATTAGTAGAAGTTGTTAATATTAATCTTTTTATGTTAAATGATGAGTGCCAAGTTGCACCCATGAAATATATTTTTTTACCTATCTTTTTCTCCTTCCTAATCCCATCTTTCTTTATCTCTGCACCCAAATAAGCTAGCAAGATCATTCTAGTTAATGATTAATTGAGATAGATTACTTAAGATCATAATTTATGATTAAGAGACTAATGTGCATGGAATTGATGGAAAAATGCAGAAACTTCTCTCTTTTTGAATCAACAGGTGTAGATGCCAGGAACAACAATTTTGTGCTCTTTGGAGATAGTCTTCAATGATTTTCAGAGACAATACTAGAGTACCATGACACCAGAAGTTTTGAAGTATTGAGAGAAGCCTCTCTGGAGCTGGGTAGGAGTCTAGAGCATCTCCAGAGCTGAACAAAGAAGCTACAGATATCTCCGGAGCTACAAAGATATCTCCGGAGCTACAGACATATCTCCAGAGCTGCAGATAGGGACATATATCTCTGGTGCCTCCTGAGAGTAGGGCATATTTCTAGCATAAGCTGCCGATCAGGCACTCTCAATAGAGCTCATAATACCCTTTATTTCACTCAAATCATCACTTGAGTGGTGAAGGGTCATCTTTAGTTAAACTACTGGAGTTTTTATCTTTCTAAAGTTTTTCCATGAGTTATGGATATAATTGATTCAATACCCATATTTTTTGGGCCTCACTACCCAAATGTATTAAGACTCAAACTTATAATTCTGAGTGGACTTCTGTTCCACTCAGTCTACTTTTATTGCATGATTATCTTTCATAGTTAAACAACTAGTGTAATAAAGAGATGGATGTCATCTCATAGAAGAACTGGTAGATAAGATAAGTGACATGTCATCACTCTTTTGATATATACTGATAGAAACAACAGAAGAAATATACAATGATTTGATTATTCCGATTCTTGGTAATTTCAGTTCTGTGATATCAATATTTTTCATGAATGCGAAGTGAATAGAATTGGATTGAGTTTAGTTGAGATCTTCTTCTTTTGTGCTGATTCTCCACTATAGCCTTCAACCCCAAGGGTGTGGAGCAAGGGCCAACTCTCACCACCAAGGCAAAAGGCTAGTACCATTGCTTTATTACTTCAGATTTTGCTATGAAAAGTATTTACTATTTTGCTAGGTAGATGCATGTTACTATTTTTAAGATTGCTTTAAGTAACTTCCTGTTTAATTCTGTTTCAACATTCCTTAAATTCATTTAGTAAGTAGATAGATTAATCTTTTCAAATTAGTAGAAGCTGTTAAGATTAGTTAGGAAGTTGCCTCTTGTGAGGACTTCTTTCCTTATCATTAACGACGCCCTGTAATAGTCAACTTCTGTCATAAATTGCTCATTTGTTTTACCAGGACTCCTTAAATGATTTTTGGGTTTTGTTCCTCTAACTTCCAAATTTCCAAATCATTTTAAATTTCTAAATTTCATTAAGAAATGAGAGAGATATCATATTTTTACTGAAACTAGCTTTTTGACTTCTACATCTTCGGAGCTCTGTGCATCTCCAGAGCTTTGTACATCTCCAGCGCTCTGTGCATCTCCGGTGCTCTGTCCATCTCTGGCACTCTATGCATCCCTAGAGCTCTATGCATCTCCGGAGCTCTATCCATCTCCGGCGCTCTGTGCATCTCTGGAGCTCTGTCCATCTTTGGCGCTCTGTGCATCTCTGGAGCTCTGTCTATCTTTGAAGCTCTGTGTATCTCCGGAGCTCTGCAACTCTGAAACTCTGCAACATAACATAAAATAGACTTTCTCTTCACTTTATTGATAAAATAATTGTTGATCTCGAGGTGAACATGTAATATCAAGATAAACTCGTGCATGACATTGATTGTTGCATTTAGACAAGTTTATTTGATATTTAGCTAATTTTTTTTAAACCCATACTCAAGTGCACTTCAAAACTAATTTAATGAAGAGAAAATATATGCTTTTATTTGACTAAATATGAGACACTTTATGGTCTCATCATTAGATGTTGATATCCTTTCAATTTGGGAGTGTTGAAAGAGATCTTACTTTACACAATTTGGCACAGGTTAGTGTGGTATAAAGACATGGTATGATTTTGCAGGTTCTCTCTTTCCTGGTATATTGTCTTCTTCTTAAAGATTCTCATGATTACGGAGTAGAGGTTTTGTATTGGAGTCAAGTGTTATTGTTGTTAACAATAATTTGATAGCTCATTAATCTCTTTCTTCATTGGTTTAGAGGACTTGGGAGAGTTATTCAAAGATTGGTAATGAAAGATGTTTTTCATTATATGTTTTGACATTATATGGTAGAGGAGTTAGCCACGTCCTCTAAGAGAAGTGCTAAATGAGGATTTGTTAATGCCTTTATCTTATTTTCAGATTTGACATTGCCCTTGTCATGGGAGTTCGTAGATATGTATGCTCTTTATTGTCATGATATCTTTTTGGTTGTCTCAGTTTGTAGAATATTGATGTGAAGATGATTTTGCATGTTTTACTATTGGGATCTATGAGTTGTGCAGTTTAATGGGTTGTCTTTACCTATTGGTTGCATTGAATACTTGGATGTGGATTATCAATATCCACAGATCCATTCAATATTATTGCAGATTTTTTGTTTGTTGGCCTTGTCTTTGGTCATTTGTACATTGGTATGTTACATTGAGATGGGAGGATGGATGATTAGCAGGATTGTCTTACAAGGACTTGATTGCATTTTTGAGTTGGTATGTTGATGGCATGGAGTTTTACCTATGATGGTTTGTTTACCCTGGTTTTGAGGTATAGATATTTTGGATGAGATAGCAACTTGTTGCGGTTGCTTTTCCATTTGATATGAGTGTGGCAGACACTCAGAGTCTTATGTTATCATGTGATTTGATGCTTGTGTTCATGTTGAGAAATTGGTATAGGTTTTAGTGACAGTTGATATGTTTCACTTTGGCATGTTCCTTAGCTTATCATGGTTATGATGTGATGGGTTCTTGTTTGAGATGATGGTTATCATGGTTTCTTTTGCAAGTATCTTGTTGGAGCACAAAATCATGTTGGAGAATCAATGGTACATTGATGGCTAGGGATGGTTTTCCCTGTGATTAAATAATTTGATTACCTTATAGGAGTAATTGCAATGTATAATGTCAAGTGGGAGAATGTTGTGATAAGTTGTCATTAACTTTGCAATCCTAACCAATTCATGTGTCTCCCAACACATAAGGACTTTGAGAGATAAATTAATATTTAATTATAACAGTTGGCTTATTGTAATTAACTCCTAAATGGTAGGGTCAAACTTGGGTATCCACTTTTGGAGTGGGGTCCATGGAGACTTGTTGACAACTCCTTGAAGTCTATTTTGGGTTTGACAACTCCTAGTGAGTGGGAGTTAACTTGGGTGCCCACTTTGGAGGTGTCTTATATTTAGACCGGGAGTTTGCTTGTTTATGTACATGAGTGGATATTGTTGATACACTTTGCATGGATTTAATGTTGGAGTTAACACTAGCATATTTATATTAAATATAATATATCTAAAGTACGCCGAGAGATATCCTTCTTAAGGCGCCTAATGTTAGGATTAGTGATTAAAAAAATAGGCGCCTCGAGAAGGATATCTCTTGGCGTACTTTAGATATATTATATTTAATATAAATATGCTAGTAGCAACCGGAGCCGCAAGCCTAATTCTAACACTAATTATAATATATAAAAAAATATTATATTAGATATATCTTTTATAATATATCTAATATATTATTATAATATATTATATAATAATTATATAATAATATATTATGTTTATAATAATAATTATTATAATATATAATAATTAGAATTTTATATTATATTATATATTATATTTAGGATTAGAGTTAGGGGTTAAAATTAGGGTTAGAGTTAGTGTTTAGGTTAGAATTAGGGTTAGGGTTAGAAATATAATTAGGGTTAGATTTAGAATTAGGGTTTGGGTTACACTCAGAACCAAGGTTATATTAGAATTA
Source organism: Cunninghamia lanceolata (assembly GCA_027924645.1). Lineage (NCBI taxonomy): Eukaryota > Viridiplantae > Streptophyta > Pinopsida > Cupressales > Cupressaceae > Cunninghamia > Cunninghamia lanceolata. Next base: position 2,597,464 of record BSBN01000908.1, on the reverse strand, counting down.
CCTAGGCTAGATTTGCAAAAAGGGTACCTATTTTTAACGAATATTTTAATATAAATGTTGAACCCTAACCCTGCTTCTAATAGCAACCTTAACCCTAATACTAACCCTAACTCTAATTCTTACAATAACCCTAACCGTAATACTAACCCTAACCTTAATTATAACAATAACCCTAACCCTAATTATAACCATAATTGTATCTCTAATTCTAAACCTAACACTGACCCTAACACTGATCCTAATTCTAACCCTAACCATAAAATTGATTGTAACTATAATTTTAATTCTAACACTGATTCAAACCCTAACTCTAACCCCAAACCTAAACATTAAACCCTAAACCTAATCCTAATTTTAAATCTAACCCTAACTATAACCCTTATTTTAACCCTAAACATACCTCTAATTTTAACCCTAACCCTAATCCTAACTCTAACATTAAGCTTGGTTATAATTCAAAACCTAACCCTAACCTTAATACTAACCTTAACCCTAATTGAACTCTAACCCTAACTCTAATTTGAACCCTAATCCTAATTGTAACCCACCATAATCACTAATGCTTACCGTAATTGTAATTCTAATAGTAACCCACCTTAATTCTAACCCTAATCTTAACTCTGACCCTAACCCTAATTCTAATTTGAATCATAACCCTGATTCTACCCTAACTATAACCCTAATTTTAAATCTAACAATAACCCTAATTCTAACCCTAACCTTAACTCTAACCCTATGCCTGACTATAATTCAAATCCTAACCCTAACCTTAATACTAACCTTAACCCTAATTAAACTCTAACCCTAACTCTAATTTGAACCCTAACCCTAATTGTAACTCTAATCCTTACCCTAATTCTAATAGTAACCCACCTAATTCTAACCCTAATTCTAATAGGAACCCTAATCCTAAACCTAACCCTAATTCTAATAATAACATTGATTCTAACCCTAATCACTATTAGAATTAGTTGAAATGCAATTTGAACCCTAACCCTAATTGTAACTCTATTTCTTACCGTAATTCTAATTGTAACCCACCTTAATTCTAACCCTAATTATAATAGAAACCCTAATCCTAACTCTAACCCTAACCCTAATTCTAATCATAACGTTGATTCTAACCCGAACCCTAACCCTAATTCTAATCATAACCCTAACCCTAATTCTAACCTTAATTAGAATTATGGTTAGGGTTAGGGTTGGGTCATTTCAAATTCTTACTTATCTTTATTCCATTATTATATCTCTTATTTTAGAGTTTTGTGCTTTGTTGAGATCTACTATATGTAATATACCACTAATTCTAATCCTAACACTATTCTAATAAGCTTGAAGTTTAAATATTTTCATAATTAGTAATGTATTTTATATTGTGTTGTGTGAATTTTTCACAATACAATTGAATTGCATACCAAAACTCCATTTTTAACACTTATATTAATAAGAGTTGTTTTCTCATTTATTAATATTTTCTAACTAAAATTGTGTTCACTTTAAAAATATTGACCCTAATATATTTTTAATATTAAGTTAATATTAAAAATTGAAGTTTAATATATTTTTAATACAATAATCAATCCTTTACTAAATAATAGAAATATTAATAAGAGTTGTTTTCTCATTTATTAATCTTTTCTAACTAAAATTGTGTTCACTTTAAAAATATTAACCCTAAGTTAATATTAAAACTTAAACCTTAATATGTTTTTAATGGAATAATTATTTTAATTGAATAATCAACCCTATCTAATTTTTAATGTTAAGTTAATATTAAAATCTACATTTGGCATGTCTAAAGACCCTTTTAAATTTAATTATCATCATTTAAATAAATCTAAATATATCATTTAGAACTCTAATTATAAATTTGAATATGGCCTTTAAACAATTAAGTAATAGACATTTTTAAATTTAATTATAAATATCTCAACTAATTAAAATTTCAAAAAGGTTTAAAGGAAATATTTGAAAAAAACCTCACACATTATGTTAACTCACAAAAATAAAATAGAATTTAAACTTACTATTTAAATAAAATTAAATCAATAAAATAAAATAAAAACACCTCACATAATCAATAATTTTTAATAGAGTTATATACTAATTTAATTATTACACTTCATAAATTTAATAAGCATGACTATAATTTTAAAACAAATAATAAAGTTGGCTACAAATAAGGAAATATCATGTAGTGACTTAAGCAATAATTATTTTTTTCTATTTTTGAAACTTCTAGTTATTTAAGTCATATAAAACATTTCATTCACAACAAAACATTCATTTGCTTCATTCATTTATTTTTTGTGTAAATCTGAGAGGGATTATTTTTATTTGATTCAATTTGATTTGCAATCTTATTTTATTTTGCTCAGCATTCTTTTCAAACCCTAACTAATTTTTTTTTGCTCTGCATTCTTTTCAAACCCTAACTAATTTTTTTTTGCCTAAGAGTTGCAGGTTGCAGAAGTAAGCTCTCAAATTATTCTATGAGAAAATAAAAAAACATGCAAATGCATCCAAAGAAATGAAGAGTGAAATCTCTTCAAGTTTGTTATGATTGAATGTAGGTTTTTTTGAAATCTTAGTAACTTTCATTAATTTTAATATTTCCATGTGTTAAAAGAAATTATAGTTAATATTCCATAAAAAATATAGATTATGTGAGAGTGCATTACAATAAATAAACATATATATATATATATATTAAAAAAATAAATATAAATGAATAAATCAACAAATAAATATATATATTCACATGAATTATTTTAATAAATTCAAAAAACTTTTGTATGGCATTAAACAAATTTTAGAAACCTTTATATTCTATGAATTCATTTTAGAAACAGTAAATTGTAGAAGCTTGAGTAATTTTGGTAACTTTAGAAATCTTAGTAACTTTTAGTAATTTTAAAAAATCTTGTTTTGTTTGGTATTTACTTCATTATATATATTACGATTAAAAATAAATATTTAAGTATTCTTTAAAGTATAGCATAAATTATAGTTAATATTCCATAAAAAAATATAAATTTTGTGAGTGTATTAAAATAAATAAATATATAATTTTAATTATAAAAATAAATGATTTATTTTTTTATAAAGTGTTTTAGACATATATTTTTGAAAATTTATATTAAAAAAATAATTATAAAAAAATAAATTTATATTTATATGAATTATGTTAATAAAAGAACTTTTGGATAAGGTAAACAAACTTTAGAAACTTTTATATTTGAATTCATTTTAGAAACTTAATAATTTATTCATTTTAGAAATTTTAGTAATTTATTCAAATTTTAGAAACCTTTAAATTCTATGAATTCATTTTAGAAACTTTTGCAATTTATTCTGGGTATTTATTTGGTTGCATATTAAGACTAAAAATTAAAAAAAATATGAAATTGTATATAGTTGATTTAAGAAATAATTTTTAATTCTTGGATTGAATATACCTTCTTTAAACATTTCAAAAATATTTACATAAAAATCTAAACTGCATGAATCCTAAGACATTTAAATAGTATTTTTTGTATTGTAAAAAAATGAGTTTAAAGATAAAGTAAAAGAGAGCTGAAAAAATAGAATACTTCATATCATAGCAATACAGTGCATATAAACAAAAACAAATGAGTGCAAATGAGTGCTTGTTTTTTTAAATGATCCATAGGGCTCTCTTGAATCACAAGATGATGAGTGCTGAGTCAAGGATTCTATGTTTGATGCAGTTGGGGTCTATGGAAAGGTCACATTCGGGTCTATGGAAAGGTCACATTCTCCAGCAGTCATTGATGGGGTTCCTTGTTCTGCACAACACATAAACTCTGCCTCCTCAAATGAATAATTTTTCAAAAGCTTAAATTTTGTATGGTTCAAAGCAATTTAAATTTTGTTTACCTCTACCAGACCCTTGCCTGGGTACTCTCCTCTTCTTCTCTCTTATCCCAAGTTTTCAGAGTATTTATTTATAGGGTCTTCCTTGTCCCTTATATGTTCATTTCTCAACATTTCTCAATATTTTAATCCCCATTCAGCAAAGGCTTTACACAACCTTATAGCATTAAACACCAACCACCTCTCCCATTTTCTATGCCATTTTCTAATATTAGCACAACCTTAAATAAATGTTATATTTATTAAAATAGCCTCAAATAAATGAAACGCCAACTACCTTTGCCATTTTCTAATATTAGCATATTAGCTATGGCAGTTGAAAAATTATATTAATGCAGGAAGATTAATAGAAAATCTTCAATTTATAGATATTTATTTAATTCTTAAAATGCAATTTAGATTTTTTTTAAATTTTTTTAGTATATATTTACGACCAAAAATGAGTGCTCTCATCTCCACCCCCGCTACAACTGTAGTTCACCTCTCGGCGAAATAAGTGTTAGAGATGCATGATATTGGAATATTACTTGCATGAGTTCATAAAAGCTTGCATGGACTTGTATATTTTTTCATGTGGTTGCATGAGTTTATAAAAGCTTGCATGGACTTGCATATTTTTGCATGTGGTTGCATGAGCTCATAAAAACTTGTGTGTGCTTGCATGTTGGTGCATGTCACTTGCATGTGCTTGCATGTTGTTGCATGTCACTTGAACATGTGCTTGCATGTTGTTACATGTTGCTTATATGAACTTGCATGTGCTTGCATGTTGTTGCATGTTAGTTATATGGACTTGCATGTTATTGCATGTTGCTTATATGAACTTGTATGTGCTTGCATGTTGTTGCATGTAAATTATTTTAACTTGCATGTTGTTACATGTCAGTTATATGGAGTTGCATGTTGTTGCATGTCATTTTTATGAGTTTTTTGTAGAACACGCCAACTCAAAAAACTTGCAGAACACTCCATCTACCAGATTCAATTAATGGGTATCTTTTGCATTGTGCTACAAGTGTTTGCATGTCACTTGCATGTACATAACATGTTAATTTAGAATAAAATTGGGGATATCAATCATGCAGGTTGTTTGCATGAGATTGATGTGTGGTGATGCACTTCAGTTGACTAAAATAGATTGGGACAACTTGGGTGCCCAATCTTGAGACTTTCAATTGTTGCTTTTATTTAGAAATGTAATAATTTATGTTGACTAAGTTTGAGTGGGAAAACTTGGGTGCCCACAGTTAGGATTGGCAGTTAATAGGGTGCTTGGTATAGTTTGACTTAAGTCTTCTCTATTTGGAGCGCTTGGGTTTTGCATGAGGATTTGTCTCATGTTATCAATTACAATTTATTGTAGTTTGAGTTTCAAGCTTTTGAATTAAGAATCCGTTGAAGTTGTAATTTAAAAAGTACAATGCATTTACCAGAGAGCAGAGTTTTGAAGCTTTTTATATAGAAGCTTTGAAGTTGTAGGAAAATGCATGACAGGAATTACAACATAACAGGTTTTAGAAAATTGAAGAAGCTTTGAGGTGTGCATTAGGATTCAGAGAAGTTTAAGTATTGAATGTAATCTTTCTTGAAGATATTTAATACAAGCATAAACTTCTTTGGGTGTGGAGTTTTTTCCCGCAAGGGTTTCTCCATGTAAATATTGTGTCTTCTTCTATCATGCTTTTTTCTTCTACTACATTGATTAAATTGGAGAAATACTATAACATCTAAATTGAAAGTAATTTTTAGATTTACACATGTTATTAATTTTAGATTTGAAAATATTTTAAAGCTACATAGCTGTAACTTTACCTTGTTCTCTCTCCCTTTTTCAAACACTACCTAGGAGGAGATTTTGATCAATATGAGAAAGGACTGGGACAATCAGGTTAACAAAACCAGAAATTGATCTTTTTGTTAGTCTACTTTTTGGTGGTGTCTTTTGCTCTATGTTTTTGCTATTCTCTTGTTGGTTTTAAGTTTTTTTGTTCCCTCGCTTGGTTGGGTTATTCTTAGGGGTTTTTATATGTGTGTATGCTGGTATTTTGATGGACTTTGTTTAAACTGTCTACTATAAGGGACTAGGACCCTCTTTCTGGTGCAGTCATGGATGGACAGTCCAGAAACAAGATTGTCCTACCATGCAACCTTAGAGTAAACACAACAAAAAACACAAAGAATGAAACAACAAATGGATTTATATTGACTCAATATCATAAACAGTTACAACCTTCATATGCCGGCAATATGCGGACTAAATGGGATCACAGACTTATCCTTCAGCTTGCTACAAATTACATGAAAGATATAGCTTCAAAGTGCTACTTTGCAATCCACTATCCTAGCTTCTTAACTCATAAAAATTCACTGATGCCCCTAACTACATCTAGTGAATGATTATATAGCAATTTTTAGTTTCAAATAATGATCCACATGTTGGTAGGTGGTGACTGATCAGGAAAGTACTGTACACTAGCCATGTATCCTCGCCGACATAAAAAACCCTATTTTTGTAACCGACATAAGAAACCCTATTTTTTGTAACTGACATAAGGCTTGTTAAAAGCGGCTAAGGGTTAGGGTTTTGGTAGATATTGTATTTTAGCATTTTGCAGTGGTATTGAGTTGCAAGGATTATTGATTGTAATTGGTTTGATTTACTAGATAATAATATTGGACTCTGTTTGGTGGATGTAGCCCAAGTTTGGGTGAACCATGTTAAAACTTGTCTCTTGCTGTTATTATTTCTATGTGTTTCCATTCCTCTATTTAATCTTTATTTGCATTTAATTGATATCTTCTGTTGGCTAACCCTAACAAGTGGTATCAGAACAAAGTTGTGTTTGATTATTGTCTACAAGAAGGTCTCATGGTTGAGTGGGAGCAATGACAGACAAGGGTAAATTGAAGGTCGATAAATTCAATGGGCAAAACTATCAGTTATGGTAGATGTAGATGGAGGATTACCTCTATCAAAAGGATTTATGGATGCTGTTGGAAGGAGTAGCCAAGAAACCAGCAACAATATCTGATGAGGATTAGAATATTCTTGACAGAAAGGCACTGGGAACCATTTGGTTATGCCTGGCACCATCAGTGGCATTCAATATAACAGAAGCGAAGACAACAGATGGTCTGATGAAAGCTTTGGCTAAATTATATGAAAAACCCTCAGCCTCAAATAAGGCATTTCTCATGAAGTGCTTGTTTAATCTGAAAATGGCTGAAGGTGGATCTGTGACAGATCATTTAAATGAATTTAATATGATTGCCAATCAATTGACTTCTGTAAATGTAAAATTTGATGAAGAAGTTAGAGCTCTCTTGATATTATGTTCATTGCCTGAAAGATGGGATAGTTTGGTAATGACGGGTAGTAACTCTATTTCGGATTCAAATACCCTGAAATTTGATGATGTTGTTGGTGTTATTCTGCGTGAGGAAATTCATAGGAAAAGTTCAGGTGGATCCACATCAGGCAGTGTTTTGAATGTAGAAAGTAGGGGCAGATCAAAAGAGAGAGGAAAAGGTTCTGGAAGTCATGGGAAGTCACAAGAAAAATCAAAGAACAAAAGATCCCAATCCATAGGACAAAAGGATTGCTGGTACTATGGAAAACCAGGTCATCTGAAGAAAGATTGCTAGTCTCAGAAAAATAAAGTAGACAAACAAGAAGGAAATAAGGAGGCAAATGTGGTAAGCAATAAATCTGAAGATGATACTTTGATTCTTTCGCTAGATAATGCTGATGATTCATGGGTTTTAGATTCAGGGGCGTCATTTCATGCTACACCCCATAGAAGTTATTTTCTTGATTATGTCCAAGGGGATTTTGGGCTGGTTTATTTGGGAGATAACGAACCCTGTCAGATTTTTGGAAAGGGAAGAATCAAGATTAAGTTGCAGAATGGGAATCATTGGCTACTATAAGAGGTACTCAGTAGGAATTTAATTTCAGCAGGGCAGCTAGCTGAACAAGGTTGCATTGTTACATTTACTGATAAAAATTGGAAGGTTTCAAAAGGTGCCTTAGTAGTAGCAAAAGGTTGAAATTAGGCACCTTATATCTTTGTACAGGTCATACTGTTCCTTCTACTTTAGCTGTTACAGAGAAAAAACAAACAGGTTTAGGAATAGTTGCTACAGGTTTGTAGGAAGAGATTGAAAAAATTGCTGCAGGTTCTGAGACAACACTGTGGCATAATAGACTTGGGCATATGAGTGAAAAAGGTATGAAGGTACTTCATTCTAAGAAAGTTTTACCAGGTCTGAAATGTATTAATATGAATTTCTGTGAAAGTTGTGTGTATGGTAAACAAAAGAGAGTTAGTTTTCTCAAGGATGGGAAGCAAAAGAAAAATGAAAAGTTGGAGCTTGTGCATATAGATGTATGGGGATCAGCTCAGGTATCTTCTCTCGGTGGCTCTCAATATTATGTTACATTCATAGATGATGCAACGAGGAAGGTAGGATTTATTTCCTTAGGCAGAAATCTGATGTATTTGAAACATTTAAGATATGGAGAAGCTTGGTTGAGAATGAGATAGGTAAAAGATTAAAATGTTTCAGATCTGATAATGGCAGTGAGTATTGCAGCAAAGAATTTGAGGATTATTGTTCCTTTAATGGAATTCGTAGGTAGAAAACGGTTCCAAAGACTCCATAGGAAAATGGAGTGGTTGAACGCATGAATAGGACAATAATGAAGCATGCAAGGACCATGAGATTGTATGCTAGGCTACCTTTAAACATGTGGGTAGAGGTTGTCAACACTACTGTATATTTAATTAACAGAAGTCCTTCAGTTCCTTTGGGCTGTGGTATTCCAGAGGAAGCATGGACAAGTAAGAAGGTGAGTTATTCTTTTCTCAAAACCTTCAGATGTGAAGCATTTGCACATGTAGATTCTGAAAATAGAACCAAGCTGGATGCAAAATTAAAAAAGTGTACCTTTATTGGATATGGCATTGATGAATTTGGTTATAGGCTTTGGGATTTTAAAAATCAGAAAATTGTAAGAAGTAGGGATGTTATATTCAACGACAGGGTGTTTTACAAAGATCGGTTGCAGCTGCATGAGAAGAAAGAAAAGGATTATGTGGTGCTGGATGATACTCCAAATAGTGATGTTCCAGTGGTTCCTCATGCTCCGCAACAACAACAAGAAATACCACAAACTCCAGTGAATGTTAGACAGTCAACAAGGATAAGTAGACCTCCTGAAAGGTTTTCTCCCTCTTTGTATTATATTTTGTTAATAGATGCTGGTGAACTAGAAGGGTATGATGAAGCTATGCAGGTGGATACATAGGTTCAGTGGGAGCTTGCAATGAAAGAAGAAATGGACTCCTTGTTGAAAAATCAGACTTGGGAATTATGTAAGTTGCCTGTAGGTAAAAAAGCTTTACCAAACAAATGGGTTTACAGGATGAAAGAGGAAGATGGAGGTAAGAAAAGGTTTAAGGCCAGGTTAGTTGTCAAAGGATTTGCATAGAAAAAGGGCATTGATTTTGATGAGATATTTTCTGCGGTTGTCAAGATGACTTCTATTCGTACTATTTTAAGTATTGTGGCTGCTAAAGATTTGCATTTGGAACAACTAGATGTGAAAACTGCCTTTCTCCATGGTGATTTGGAGGAGGAGATATATATGGACCAGCCCCAAGGATTTGAGGTCAAAGGTAAGGAGAAACTGGTGTGCAGATTGAAGAAGAGTTTGTATGGCCTGAAACAAGCACCTCGGCAATGGTATTTGAAATTTGATAGTTTTATGGCTGAGCAAGGCTACAGCCGATGTAATTCTGACCATTGTGTTTATTTTAAGAGGTTGGATAATGACAGCTACATTATTTTATGTTTATATGTTGATGACATGCTTGTAGCTGGGTCTAACATGGATCACATAAGAGAGTTAAAACAACAGTTAGCACAGTCATTTGATATGAAGGATTTGGGGGCAGCAAAACAAATCCTTGGTATGAAAATTTGCAGAGATAGGATGAACAAAAAATTGACTTTATCTCAGGCTGCTTATGTTGAAAAGGTGTTGCAGAGATTCCATATGGAGAATGCAAAAGCTGTCAGCACACCTTTGCCTAGTCATTTAAAATTGACCAAGGACATGTGTCCTAAGACACAAGAGGAGGAAGAGAAAATGTCCAAGGTACCATATGCTTCAGCTGTAGGTAGTTTAATGTATGCCATGGTATGCACGAGACCAGATATTGCACATGCTATAGGAGTCGTTAGCAGGTATATGAGTCATCCTGGATTAGAGCATTGGAATGCGGTAAAATGGATTCTCAGATATTTGAGAGGTACATCCAATAAACACTTATGTTTTGGGGGCTCTAATACTGATTTAACTGGTTATGTAGACTCAGATTTGGCAGGGGATATTGATACCAGGTGGAGTACTATAGGTTATGTCTTTACTGTAGGTGGGACAACGGTGAGTTGGATTTCTAGGTTGTAAAAGGTATTTGCTTTATCCACCACAGATGTAGAATATGTAGCTGCAATAGAGGCAAGCAAGGAGATGATATGGATGCAATCTTTCATGGAAGGATTGGGCAAACAATAGGCTAATAGTTCTTTGTATACAGGCAGTCAGAGTACCATACATCTTGCAAAGAATTCTGCCTTGCATTCAAAGACCAAACACATACAGTTGAGGTATCACTTTATTCGGTTGGTGTTGGATAATGGAGAGTTAAGACTGGAAAAGATACAGATGAAAATCTAGCAGATATGTTTACAAAGGCAGTGACAAGGGAGAAGCTGAGCTCCTCTTTAGCTTCAGTTGGTCTTCAAGACTGAAAACAACAAAAATAGAACAACAGAGTCCAGGGTGCTTATTTCCAGTGGGAGCTATAGGGGTAGCAGTGTCATCCAAGATCAATCTCCAAGTGGGAGATTGTTTGGTGTGGAGCCTGATCAGTCTCTAAGTGGGAGATTGTTGGTAGGTGGTGACTGATCAGGAAATTATTATACACTAGCCATGTATCCTCACCGAGGTTCGGGGCCAGGCTGGGCCTCGAGCAGGGGTTCCGGGGCGGCATAAAAAACCCTATTTTTGTAACTGACATAAGAAACCCTATTTTTTATAATCGACATAAGGCTTGTTAAAAGTGGCTAAGGGTTAGGGTTTTGGTAGATATTATATTGTAGCATTTTGCAGCGGTATTGAGTTGTAGGGATTGCTGATTGTAATTGATTTAATTTATTGGATTATAATATTGGACTCTCTGTTTGGTGGATGTAGCCCGAGTTTGGGTGAACCACATTAAAACTTGTCTCTTGCTGTTATTATTTCTATGTATTTCCATTCCTCTATTTAATCTTTATTTGCATTTAATTGATATCTTCTGCTGGCTAACCCTAACACCGCATTGGCCTTAGAAGATCTCAAATTTCAATGATTAATGAAATGTGTAGGTCGACCTAATTCAAATGGTGAAGCTTCCAATGTTGATTGTTCACATTGTGGTTTAGGTGGAAGGTTCCTCTAGTCCTATAATTCCTTGTGATATGTTCTAATGAGTGCCATGTAGTACCCATAATAATACACCTTTTTACCTCTCTTTTCTACCCTTCTTATTCCATTGCCCTGATAATTGCACCAAAGTAGACTAATAAGATTTGTTCTAATTATATTAATGAGAGATGAATTACCAAAAGTCATGATTTTTGATTGAAGGACTAGTGTGCAGCAATTTAATGGAATATATAGAAATTCTCTCTTTTTGAATCTACAGGTGCAGATGTTCAGGCAAAGGCAATTTTGAGCATCTCCAAAGATGGTCCTAACAATCTTTGGAGCTGACATAAATGATACCACACCAATCTCTGATTTTTTCCAATATGATTGGATAGATTTTGAAATAAGAGGACCAAGGGTGAATCATCTTTGGAGTCAGACGGAAGTCATAAGCACATCTTTGGAGTTGTAGACATAAGTACACACCTTCGGAGCCTTCTTAATACAATGCAGAGTTCTAGCGCCGCTATCAATCAACACTTTCGATGGCAATTCGAGTGCTCCCGGGATTACTCAGCCAATGTCTGAGTAATCAAATGAAGACTCTAGTTAATTGCTAGAAGTTTAATTCCTCTTTCATTGATTTTGTATGAGTTCTCGACAAATTGATTAAGTACCTATATTTCAGGGCCTTGCTACCTAGTTGTTATTTGAAACTAAGACTCCATATTTAGTGGGACTCTTGTTCCACTAAAATCTATTTCAATTGCATGATTTTACTCTATAGTTAAATGGTTGATAAAATAAGAGATTGATGCTATCTCATAGATAAACTGATAGTTAGAGTAAGTGATATCTCATTGCTAGATTTGATATAAATATATAAGGTAGAAGTAGAAGAAAGATATAGATTATTATTATTGTAATCTCATTTGATATAGATAATTTTTGAATACAAAAGGATACTGATGGGATTAGACTAAAGAAGGACTGTGATATTATATTCCTGTACTGATTCATTGCCTTAGTCTTCAGTCCTGAGGGTGAGGAGCAAGGGCCCACTCTCGCCATTAAGACATGAGGCTAGTATTTGTTTGTTCATTATCTTGTTTCAGATTTTGCTTAGGAAGATATTTATTGTTTTCTCATAGATAAATGTATGCTTCAGTTGTATGGATTAGAATATGTTAATATTAGCAATTTACTATTTTAGCTTTGTTTCCAGTATTCTCAGAATTTTCTTTCATAGCAGATAAATTAGCAACATTAATTTCCATAGCAAATAAGATTAGCAAAATTAGTTAAATGGACTGGCAACTATAGGATTCCCAATTGCAGATAGCCAAGGACACAACCCTAGATTTGACACATGAAAACATGATTAAATGCTGAGGACCAATGACCCTTGTCATGTTCCATTAGGTTCTGCATGTCCCAGGAAGGTACCACAACTCCATGTGTTATGTTGAATGTTGAATGTCTTGAACAAAGAATCTTGATGAAGCTTTTGACAGTGATAACTTCTGGTAGATGATTGCAAACTTTTTGAATGCCAGATATGATGTAGACAAACTATTGTAGAGTCTTAATCCTATGTCACAAAATGTGAAGTGATCATACGGTGAAATGTAGTGCAATCTACTGAGACTGAACTGGCTGAAATGCAAGAAAAGAAAAAGAAGCAAAATATTTTGGTTGATGCAAGATTGCCTTTCAACCTGGGATGCTCCTGCATCAAACACCCAAGGTTGTTTGAAAAGTGAGTCCCTCACTTTCCTAGGGCTAGAGGAAAACCAATGCGGTCTACATCAGCCTAAGAAATCCATGATGAATCTTCCTCTGGTCTTCGTTTCCACTTAACCAGGCACTCCTTGTACTGCTTGCCTTTGATGTTATGCCTAACTCTACTATACAAAATCTGTTCTATATGCTCCTATTGTTGATGTGGTATCTGATCCTTCAAACCAAATTTAGTGGTGCTGTCACTTGATTCTCCCTCATGGTACTAATATAGATCTGCAATGTTGAATATGGATGATATTCCAAGTGCTTCCGGTAGTTCCACTTCATATGCATTTCCTGAGAATCCTACATGGTCCAAACTTCCTCATCTTTAGTTTATTGTGTGTCCCTACTGGAAATCTTTCCTTCCTAAGATATACCATAACTTCATCTCCAATGGAAAATTCTTTATGTCTCCTCTTCTCATCTACTTGTCCCTATACTTGGTGTTCATCTCTTCCAAATGCTTTCAGACCTGAGTGTGTACTATTTCCATGTATCCTATAAATTCTTCTACTTCCGCACTCCTTTTTTTCTTCATACTAATGTCTCTCAACTTCGTAACTCCTCTAGGTTGTACTCTTGTCACAACTTCAAATGGTGTGTTTTCTGTGCTTCTGCTTACTAAATTATTGTATGTAAACTCTGCTTGAATTATATCCCAATTTCATACCTTATCTCCTATCATAAATCTCAAAAGTTACCCAAACTCCTATTTACCACTTCTATTTGTCCATCTGTCTGTGGTTGAAATGCTGAGCTGAACTTTAGGTCTGTTTTCATCTTCTTCCACAATGTTCTCCAAAAATATCCTATGAACTTTGTATCCCTATCTGAAACTATACTCTATGGTAATCCATGCAATCTCACAATCTCCCTAAAAAATAGGTCAACAATATTCACATCATGTGTGTTCTTGCAAGGAATGAAATGCGCCATCTTTGAAAATATGTCCACTACTACAAATATTGAATCATGTCCCCTTTATGTTCTTGGTAACCCTAATATGAAATCCATGCTTATATTTTCCCAAGGTCTCTCAAGTACTATCAAAGGTTTATACAATCCAGTATTCTGACTACTCCCTTTTGCAACCTAACAAATTCTACAACCTTGAACAAACTTCCTTACATCCTTATATATCTGAGGGCAAAAATAAAGTTCACTCACCAAAGTTGTTGTCTTATCAATACCAAAATGTCCTGCTAATCCACCACTATGCTTTTCCATGATCAAATTCTCTCTCATGGAGCTCTGCAGAATACACAACTGATTCTCTTTGAACAACATATCCTCTTGAATGAAATAATCCAACCACTTGCTTCTATCTATCACAACAGGTTCTCTACATGATTTCCATGCTTCTACAAAATCAAGATCATCCTCATACATGTGCTTGAGTTCTTAAAAACCTAGTACTTCTACCCTCATTTCTATCAACAAGTTCCTTCTTCTTCTCAATGCATCTACAACTTTGTTTGACTTTCCACTCCGACATTTCAATACAAATGTATAACTCTGCATGAACTCTACCCATCTCATCTGTCTTTGATTCAGCTTACCCTGACAATTTAAATATTGCAAAGCTTGATGGTTAGTTTACAACACAAATTATTTTGCAACAAGTAATGTCTCCACTTATTCAAGGTTTGAATTATAGCATAGAACTCCTGATCATAAACTATTCACATCTTCTCCTTGCATCATTCAACTTCCCACTAAAATATTCTATTTGTCTCTCTTCTTGACTTAACACTACTCCTATTGCATTTCCACTGGCATCATAATCAACCTGAAATACTTTATCAAAATCCATTAATGCTAACACTGGTTTCTCTATAACCTTTTGCTTTAGTAACTCAAAAATCCTATGTGCTCCTGATGTCCACTTAAATCCTTCTGGTCTCCTCTCATGGTCTCTGTCATTGGTGTGCATATGGTACTAAAATTCTTGATGAACTTTTGATAGAAACTTGCCAATCCATGAAAAGATCTTACCTCTCCAATATTTACAGGTGTTGGCCATTCAAAAATTGCTCTTTCTCTGTGTCCATCTTCAATCCTTCCGTAGAAATCACAAATCCCAAATATACCAATTCTGTCTTCATGAAACTACATTTCTTGATGTTAATCAACAATTTCTCTTCTCTCAGCCTCTGAAATACTTGTCTAATATGCCGCAAGTGTTCTTCCTTAGTTCTACTGAAAATCAAAATATCATCCAAGTAGACAATACAAAACTTACCCAATAATTTCTTCAATACTTCATTCATAAATGTCATGAAAGTACTTTGTGTATTAGTTAATTGAAAAGGCATGACTAACCACTCATACAATCCTTCATTTGTCTTGAATGCAGTCTTCCATTCATTTCTTTCTCTAATTCTGATATGGTGGTATCCACTCTTACACATCTTTGTGAAATATTTTGCTCCACTCAAACAATCCATGTTATCATCCATCCTTGGCAATATAAATCTATATTTGACTGTGATCTTATTGAATGCTCTTGAATTTGTACACATCCTCCATTCTTCATCCTTCTTTGGTGCTAACATTGTTGGTACCACACATGGGCTTAAAATTTCTCTAATCAATCCCTTCCTCAATAGCTCCTATATCTATTTATTTGGCTCCATATTTTCTGTTGGTGTCATCCTCTGTGCCACTTTGTTTGGAAAACTAGCTCCAAGTATAATATCCATATGATGAATAATACTCCAGATTGGTGGCAATCCTTCTGGGACATTCTTCGATACAATATCTTGGTATTCTGTCAATAATTCTGCTACTTCCTTCTGTAGTGGTTCTTCTCGTTTTGCGGTAGTGGTTTTTGCACTTTGGGTACCACACTTCTTTGGAATCAATGCAAAACATATGTTGTCATGTCTCAATCCATCCAAAAATTTCCTTCTATCCACTAAACATATTCTGCATTGTCGTATACTTCACTTTTGTGCTCTTTGTTGAACACACACCAGAATACTGAGAGGGGGGTGAATCGGTATTCAAACAAATTTTAAATCCTCTTGAGCAAACTGAAACTTCATCTTTATAGCATAAATAAAAACATAACACATCAACACAAAGCACAACACATAGCACTAGATATACATGGAAAACCCAAGAAGGGAAAAACCACAGTGAGAGTTAACTCACAATATAGACTCATGGTTACAACTTTGTTTTAGGGATACAACCCAAGGAAGCTACTACTCCCCAAAGAAAGGTTTTAGGGTCACTCCTAAGGAAGCTACAATCCCTTTAGACTTTGTTTTATGGCTTCAACCCAAGGAAGCAACTACTCCCTAAACTGAGAACAAGATCAAAAAAGATTACAACATGACAGTCCTTCTACTACCTGAAACTGACAATGAAGCTTAGTCCTTTTGATGATTGCACTTATGCTTTGACAACCTTTGCAACTTCTTCAAATGTCTTCTCTTTAGCTTTTTGATTCACTGCTTTTAGCCTTCAAGAAGTTTTTCCTTCGGCTCACTGCCTCTAGCAAATAGTTAGGCACACTCTTCACTTCCCTTCTGTCTCAAAAATGTCTTCAAGATGAATCAAGACAGGGTCTATTTCTTATGCTCTTTCTCCTTCATTCACACATAAAAAAAAAGAAAAGATAGCAGGGAAATGTTTGACACAAAGAAAAGATGCTACACTGTACTTGTTGTTCCTATGGTAATTCATCAATTAGTTTACCCCATGGAGATTATCATGATGGATGTAAACTTTTGATGGATTAATCCAAATTTAAACAAATTAGAAACTAATTGAACACATGTTAAAAAATTAAACAAAACATTTGAAAGAAATCACAAATAGTCGTTTCTAGTAAACCAAATTGGCAAACTACTTCTTTTACCATGTGTGCACTGCTATAAGCTTCAATTCATATTCACTTGGACATTACAAAACCTTGTTATGTTGTAAATAGAGTAGATTGCCTTTTGCAACCATCAAAGTTCAAAGTTTCAAACCTTTGTAGTAAATTTTTCTTTTTTGAATAAGATCAACAAATTAGAAGAATCTTCTAACCATCACAACATTATAAACAACTCCAACAAGTCCTAATTTCAACATCTTAATCAAAAGCATCAAAAGATTTCATAAACAATATCCTGCATAATTAGGGATGTGGAAAACATAAAGATCATAGTGTAGTTTCTTGCTTTCAAATTGGAACATAAGAATACTTACAGTAAGAGGGAATGATATCTCCTCTGGCATAGCTCCAACAATTTGATATTTGATTTAGACAATTTCTAGATCCCATCATCTTGGTAGCCTAGATTCCAAATACTATAGTCTCCTTTTTTCCCGATGATTCCACGTTACCTCCCCACTTCAGGGCAATTTTCTAGTTGAAATAATCTTCCCTCCTCCTTCCAGATTCTTCCTGATCACCACTATATGAAATAATTAATTAGCCTTTACTTCCACCTTCTTCTTTCTTGTAACGTCCCAGAAGGAAACATACGAATCTTCCAAGGAAAATAACTCTTCCACTTCAAATCCCAACACCCATTTCCTCATAAACTAAAAATAGATTAAAATAATTCTAAAACATATTTTCCTTAAAGGCAAGAAACGACCACTTCTTTGCCCAAAAATAGAATTTAAGGAAACTTTATAAAATATGTAAATAAGAAAACACATAAAAGAGTGCATGATTTTCTTTTCTATACGATATTAAATTATCCAAATAATTATTTCTAAAAGAAACATCACAATTAATAAATAGGGTTAGATGCCCTTATAGTAGGAACATACTTCAATCTGACTTCCTGTTCTGCAGCCTTCTCTCTCAAAAAGTGATACCTAATTGATATATGATTGGTTCTAGAATACATCACTAGATTCTTGAAAATATTGATAGCACTTGTATTATCACACAAAATAGGAATAAGCTCATCATACTGTATCTTGATATTGTTCAATGTTTGCTTCATCCACAACACTTGAGTACATCAAGATGTTGCAGCAATATACTCTGCCTCTGCAGTTGATAAAGATACTGGATCTTGTTTCTTACTATGCCATGAAACCAATTTTCTTCCTAAAAAGAAAGCACCACCACTTGTACTTCTTCTATCATCAACACAACCAGCCCAATCAGCATCAGTGTAAGCACTTCGATCAAAGTCATTACCTCTTAGATACCATAAGCCATAGTTCAGAGTTCCCTTCAAGTATATGAATATTATTTTTACTGCATTCTCATGAGTTTTCTTAGGATTAGCTTGATATCTAGCAACCAAACAGACTGCATGCATACTATCAGGTCTAGAAGCAATCAAGTACAATAATCCTCCAATCATAGACCTCTTGTCCTATTTTTCTCCTCAACCAAATAGCCAAAATCCATGAGATCTCTAAGTGTTTTCCCTTTTGGAAATGCAAGGAAAAACCCCCCAAAATCAACTAAGTCCCAAAAATCTTGTGTTTTCCTTGTGTTTTTAACTTTTTCAGAGTTTGAGTTCAGAGTTCTCCCCTTCGTCGTGCCATCCTAATCAACTCCAAACTTCGCTTTGTTCTTTGAAAAAATCCTCTAAGTGCTCAAAGTTTTTCGGGTGTCTGGGGTTGAACCTCCTTTCTTCTTCCTTCCTTTTCTTTTGGAAGGAGAAAGGTGGTGGGTCCGAAGCCCGAGTTCTAACTCTTTGCTTTGAAAATATGGCTAAGTGTTTTAGGGGGTCAGACTTTAGACTTTTCTTCTTTTTCATTTGGAAGGTAGAAGGCAGAAGGCTTGAAGCTTGACTTCCACTGAAACTTTCTTAAAATGACTAAGTCTTTAGACTTGCGAGGCTCAGACTTTCTTTCTTCTTCCTTCTCTAGGAAGGCATAAGGCAGAAGGACCAAGGCCTGAAGCCTGAAGTTCGTCGATTATTTATTTCTAGGTAAAGTGAGACTTAGAGGGTGGGGTTTTCTCCTTTCTTCTTCCTTCTCTCTTGGAAGATGGAAGGTTGAGGGCCCGTGGTGTAGGGGCACCAATTGAACAAGTTTGGTCTTATATGGTTTAATGTTTAGTTTAGAGAGTTTTGTCATGTTTTGAGTCATTTTGGTCTTCAATAAGGTCTAAATAGACCATTCATAATGTAATAAGGTCAATATGGGGCAATTCTTGGGTTTTTGAGTCTTGTTTTGTCAAATAATGTTAAACAATGTAAGAGTTGCATTGCAACTTAACAAGTAATGTATTTGGAAAGGGATCAAATGGTCATATAGTTTGAATGGTAGTTGTAGACCATTGAGAATAGTGGGAAACATGTTGAAATATCCTCCCATACCTCGAGGAGGGGTTGTTGAAGAAGTTTTTAAGAACAAAGTTGAATAAAGAGCTCTATTTTCTGTTATTTTCCTGCAAACTCGCTATTCTTGCATCTTGTACAGGCCTGCATGACATCTTTGTACTATGAAATCAATCTAAGAAGGTAGAGCACAGAGTTATCTTTCATTTTCATTAGGTTTTGTGAAATTTCATCAAGATTTGCAGATTTTAGAGGTATTTTTCTGAGACAACTTGTATAAGGGTAGAGTAAGGGTTTAATTGGGGTAAAATGATGTTCTAATTCATTCCACCTACTGTCAAGGCTTGTAACTCAGTGGAATGACCCTTTCCATGGTAGTCTAGGTGTTCTCATGGTCTAGAAGGAAGAGGAGGTAAGTGGTTAGGTGTTGGGGTGATGCCTAGGGCAGATTTGTGTGTTTTTCAAGTGAAAATGGTGGTTTTGTGCAAGGGTTTGGTGAAATAGGGATGGAAAAGGTTGGATGATGGTGTTTTGAGCATGTTCATGTGTATTTGAATGTGTTTGAAGCATTGGTCAAGGTGGTGGAGGTCTAGAACATGGATTTTTAATAAACCCTTGGGTATTTAGCCTAAAAGTGAGGGTTTCTTAGTTTACTATCTAAATGGTCATGACACTTGAGTATGAACATGGATTTGGAAGTTTTGTAACCTATCTAAGGACTTTTTATTGAGTTTTAGTGTTGATTAGGGGTTTTGAGGGCACTTCCTTTGTGAAAGAGACCTAATAGGGCCTAGTTGAAAGGGGTCTATCATAGATTTTGAGGCATTTGTTCTTAACCAACCCATGTCCATTTTGAAATATGTTTACAATCAGCCAAAAGGGTAATCCAAACTATTTTGTTTCCTTGAGATCATGTCACATGTGAAAGATATGCTATAACAAGTCATTTTGGAGGGCTATAAGGCTAGAAGCCTAATTTTGAAGGAGGTACTAAGAATCCTTGGTTTGGGTGATAGGTCAGTGTTTGTTTTAGTTGAGATTGGGTCTCCAATTGGTTAAGTTAGGAGAGTGGAAACTCTTGTTGGTACCTTGTGAAGATAGTTTGTGAAATTAGAGGAAGTTGCTTGTGTGAAGCCCATTGTTGTGAAATATGGTATCAATAGTTTGATTGCCTCCTAGCACTGCATTAAAGTGGTATCAGAGCTTAGGTTATGATTTGTTTGAGAAAAAGTTGAAATTTGTTGTAGGTTGAAGGTGATTAGTTGAAGTTTGTTGTAATTTGAGAGGACAAGATGCCTTCCAAGAGCAATGCCACTGCTAGGGAGTTACAAGAAGTGAAAGAGAGACATGCTAGATTGTAGGAGTCTTATAATGTTGTGTTTGCTAGACTTTAAGCCCTTGAAACCAATCAGAAAAGAGGAATGGTGGTAGAAGATACAAGTGATGAGGAGGAAGTGGAAGAGTTCCTAGAAGCAGGGGGTGAGGAAGAACTAGACCCTGATGAATAGAGGATAACTAGGCTGATAAGAGCAGTCAAGGATGAAAAAAATAAGGTGAAGATTGAGTTACCCATGTATGGAGGGAGTTTGGATGATGAGGAGCTTCTAGATTGGATTGCAGCTTTGGATAACTACTTTGAATGTGAAAACGTTCTAGAAGATCAGAGGGAGAAGCTAACAAGGACCAAGCTTAAAGGACATGCACTTTTATGGTGGGACTATGAATAATCAGAGAGGAGGAAGAAAGGCAAGGCAAGAATAGTTTCATGGGACATGATGGTAGCAAGGATAAAAGGTAAATTTCTTCCTAAGGATTATGTTGTTCAATTGTATAAAAAACTTCAAGGGTTGAAGGAAAAAGAGTTAGATGTTAAGACATATACTGATGAATTCTATAAGCTAAGCATAAGAGCAGGTGGAATGGAAGATGAGGTTGAAAAGGTTGCTAGATACCTTGGTGGTTTAAGATTCAATATTCAAGATGAATTGGTTGTGGGAAACCCAAAGTCAGTTGAAGAATGTTTTCAAATGGCCATTAGAGTGGAAAATAAGTTGAAAAGGAAACAAGATAAGTCTATGAGAGGCAGAGACAACAATACAAGAGGGAGAGGAGCATTCCCTACTTCAAGGCAGTCCTTTGAAGGACAAGAAGACACAAACAAGGACAAAGATCAAGTTGTTGATTCTAGAGGTGGATTTAGAGGTTCAAGAGGCAGATTGGGTGGAGGTAGAATTTCAAATACATTTTTAGGAAGGTGCTACAATTGCAATGAGTTTGGGCATCCATCATTCAAGTGTCCTGAGAAAAAAAGATCTACATCAAGTGGTGGAGAGAGGAGAAGTGAAAGGAGGGCTCAAATAGTCCAAGAAGAAGAATGTGAAAGTTCAAATTCCACTAGCTATGTTGTTGCTCCAGAGGTAGGAGAAACATTGATGTTGAGAAGACAAATCTTGAAGGTATCTAAAGAGAAGGAAACAATACAAAGGAGCAGCCTATTCAAGACCACATGTAAATGCAAAGGTAAAGAACGCAAAGTAGTCATAGATTTAGGTTCTACTAATAATATGGTGTCTCAAGAAATGGTAGAAAAATTGAAACTAGATAGAATACCTCATGAAGCACCATATAGGACATCTTGGTTGAATGATAGCCAATCCATCTTAGTTTGTGAGCAAGAAGTGATTGAGTTTAGTATTGGTGGTTACAAGGACAAAGAGGTTTGTGATCTTGTACCTATGAATTATTGTCATGTCTTGGTTGGAAGACCATGGCAATATGATAAGCAAGCAATGTACGATTGTAGAAGCAATTGGTATCACATTAGGCATGAAGGGCATAGTTTTACACTAGTTCCATTGCAAGGTAATGAGGATAATCAGTCAAAGACATCGAGAGTGATCATGTTTGATAGGAAAGAATATGTTGAGGTTGATGAAGTCAAATGCAAAGTGAATGCAACCAATACAAAGGCAAAAAGTATTGGGACAGAAAGTTTAGAGAATGGTTCAAGATTGAGGACCAAAGTAGGTGATCCAGTGCCAAAAACTAAGACAACAAAGACAAGGATGAATTCCTTGAAAAGGTTCATAATTAGTTGAAAATGCATGATGGAATAGTGATAGGGACAGTCCTATGTCCCTTAGCTACAATGGGGGATAAAAGGCAATCAACTAATGTTGATATAGAGGCTGGTAAGACTGAGAGTACAGTGGTATTTAAGGCAGAAAATTCAAGAGCAATGATGACGACAAGAGGTTAAAAGAGTGAAGATGTTTGGCAAGGACAAGCAAGCAAGTTCAAGGCAAGAGTATATAATTTGATTCAAGGCAAGAGGGTACCAGCCAAAGGAACTTATGAAGACCATAAAGATGAAGATAGACCAGTTGTAATGCAATTTCCAAGAGACTTGGAAAAGTTTCAAGGTGGGTGTATGGTGCAGGGGCACCAATTGAACAAGTTTGGTCTTATGTAGTTTAATGTTTAGTTTAGAGAGTTTTGTCATGTTTTGAGTCATTTTTGTCTTCAATAAGGTCTAAATAGACCATTCACAATGTAATAAGGTCAATATGGGCCAATTCTTGGGTTTTTGAGTCTTGTTTTGTCAAATAATGTTAAACAATGTAAGAGTTGCATTGCAACTTAAAAAGTAATGTATTTGGAAAGGGATCAAACGGTCATGCAATTTGAATGGTAGTTGTAGAATATTGAGAATAGCAAGAAACATGTTGAAATAGCCTCCCATACCTTGAGGAGGGGTTGTTGAAGAAGTTTTCAAGAACAAAGTTGAATAAAAAGCTCTATTTTTTGTTATTTTCCTGCAAACTCATTGTTCCTGCATCTTGTACGGGCCTGTACGACATTAAAGTACTATGAAATCAATCTAAGAAGGTAGAGCATAGAGTTAGCTTTCATTTTCATTAGGTTTTGTGAAATTTCATCAAGATTTGCGGATTTTAGAGGTATTTTTTTGAGACAGCCTGTATAAGGGCCGAATAAGGGTTTGATTGGGGTAGAATGATGTTCTAAGTCATTCCACCTACTGTCAAGGCCTATAAATCAGTGGAATGACCCTTTCCATGGTAGTCTAGGTGTTCTAATGGTCTAGAAGGTAGAGGAGGTAATTGGTTAGGTGTTGGAGTGATGCCTAGGGCAAATTTGTGTGTTTTTCAAGTGAAAATGGTGGTTTTGTGCAAGGGTTTGGTGAAATAGGGATGCAAAAGGTTGGATGATGGTGTTTTGAGAATTTGTAGGTGTATTTGAATGTGTTTGAAGCATTGGTCAAGGTGGTGGAGGCTTGGAACATGGATTTTCAATAAACCCTTGGGTATTTAGCCTAAAAGTGAGGGTTTCTTAGTTTACTATCTAAATGGTCATGGCACTTGAGTATGAATGTGGATTTGGAAGTTTTGTAACCTATCTAAGGACTATTTATTGAGTTTTAGTGTTGATTAGGGGTTTTGAGGGCACTTCCTTTGTAAAAGAGACCTAATAAGGCCTAGTTGAAAGGGGTCTGTCATAGATTTTGAGGCATTTGTTCTTAACCAACCCATGTCCATTTTGAAATATGTTTACAATCAGCCAAAAGGGTACTCCAAACTATTTTTTTTTCCTTGAGATCATATCACATGTGAAAGATATGCTATAATAGGTCATTTTGGAGGGCTACAAGGCTAGAAGCCTAGTTGTGAAGGAGGTACTAAGAATCCTTGGTTTGGGTGATAGGTGAGTGTTTTTTCTGGTTTATATTGGGTCTCCAAGGAGTAATAAGGTCCTAGACAACCTTGGTTAAGTTAGGAGAGTGGAAACTCTTGTTGGTACCTTGTGAAGATAGTTTGTGAAATTAGAGGAAGTTGCTTGTGTGAAGCCCATTGTTGTGAACTATGGTATCAATAGTCTAACTACCTCCTAGCACTACATCAGTTTGAGGTTCAATCTTTGATAGCTTCTACAATCTTCAAAAGTGAAGGAAAAAGAGGCAGAACCAAGGGTTTTCCATGGTTTATCAAGATGGAATTTTTCTGATAAAGTAGAATACATGCTAAATCAAAGGTTAGGTGTTCAGCTCCAGCTAGAGGTGATTGTTGAGTATTTATTGTTGTAGGTGGAGTCAGATGCAAAATTTTTAATGTAGATGTTTGTTTCAGCTACTTCAAAGAAGATGTTTTTCTACATTTATGTCAAAGCAAAATAGATGTATCTAGACATTCCCTTTGCAGAAATATCTTTTGACAGGCCCATAGGGTAAATTTATTGCAGTAGGTGATGGTACCTCAATGTGAAATGTTATATAAGTATGAAATTAAATGTATAATTATTAGTTGTTGGTCTAAAAAAACCACATCTTGTATCAGTTGTAATCGTGCCTCTTTGATAAAAACAATAAGATTTTACCTTTTCATGCACTTCTTATGCACTGTGTAATATTTCTATTTGATCTCCATCTATGAATATTGCTTTTCTTTTGGATTTCATTTATTTTCCTTTACCTCTGCAGATAGTTTGTGATTTGTGTATGCTCATTTGTTGTTTGTTATTATTCTGTGAGTATATGGTTGATCTGAGGGTCAAACATTCAAACCTGGTGTATCACCTTTTCCCTTTCAGTTTCTCCTTCATCCCCCTTTCCCCAGTAGTGAATATATTAGGTTTAGTCTTAGCACACTCTAGATCTTATATTCAAAAAAGGAACTAGCCTTCTCTAGAGGTTTGATTTCCTTTGCAGAGTCCCACACCTAGAAATCACTCCAATGTTTTACTGGATTGTTGCAACATAGGTGCTTGAACATCACAGGGTGCAAATCCAAGTGACAACAAGACCTATAAAGGGTCTGATCAACCTCAGGTGACTCATCTACCTTGTTCAAGTGACAACCAATAACCATAGGAGTACTTACTGGTTTGGAATCCTCCATTCCAAATTTCTTCAACATCTCTTTAACATACTTAGCCCGAGAAATAAAGATACCATCTAGTTGAACAATTTGAATCCCAAGGAAGAAAGACAACTCACCAATCATAGACATCACAAACTCTTTTTGCATCTCTTCTACAAACCTCTTACACATCTTATCATCTCCACCAAAGATTCTATCATAAACATACACAACAACTATTAAAATCTTGTCTTCCTCCATCTTAATGTAAATATTACTATCTGTAGTACCTTTCTTGAAACCTTGATAAAGTAAGTACTTATCCAATTGAGCATACCAAGCTCTAGGAGCTTGCTTGAGTTCATACAAAGATTTCTTGAGTCTACAAACCATGTCTAGATCTTTTGATAGTTGGAAACCATTCGGTTGCTTAATGTAGAACTCTTCCTCTAAATCACCATTCAAGAATGCTGACTTGGCATCCATCTAATAGACCTTAAAGTTCTTGTGAGTAGAAAACGCAAGAAACATCCTGATTGACTCCATTTTGGCTACCAGAGCAAAGGTATCATGAAAAACAATACCTTCAACTTGTGAATAACCCTTACACACCAATCTTGCTTTGTTCCTCACAACTTCACCATCTTCATTCATCTTGTTCCAGAACACCCACTTTGTTCCTATAACATTCTTATCAGCTGATCTGGGAACCAATTCCCATGTCTGATTCTTTTCTATCTGATTCAATTCTTCTTCCATTGCCTTCAGCCATCCTTCATCTTTGCTAGCATCAGTAAACATTTTAGGCTCTACTTTTGACAATAAACACAAATTCACTTGCTCACTTGCTTTTGAAAGCCTTCTCCTGGTCTACACACCTTCATTCCTATCCCTAATGATCTAATCTATTGAATGATTCCAATAAACATATTCTTGTTCCTTCTCTTCTTTCTCCTCTTCTCCTTCTTCAAAGCAGGGAGATATATCAAGTCTGCAAATCTCTGGTTCTTGTGAGATCTGACAAAAATCTTCATCCACATTCACATTTGTGCTTTCAATCATCTTTCCCAATCTCTTGTTGTAGCATCTATAGGCCTTACTTGTGGTTGAGTAACCAAGAAAGATCCCTTCTTCACACCTTGAATCAAACTTTCCAAGGTCTTCTTCATCTCTCCTAATGTAGCATTTGTTGCCAAAGATCTTGAAATATCTGATAGTGGGAGTGTTGGGAATTAAGGTGTCTCAACCTTGGTAATTCCTTGCATTTATTTATTGTAATATATTTAATTTTGCCTATTGTGTAATTAGGATGCAAATTCTATTTTGTCATCTTGTGGGAGTTGGCACGGTGATGTGTCATCCTACGTGGAAGGTGACCACATGTAATTTTGTCCTCACATGAGGAGATAGGTGTCCCACTTAGTGGTAGAGGTATTTTTCCATGTGTCAGCATTTTGAATAGTGTGTAAGTGAATCTTGACCAAAACAGTTATGATAGATTCTTATGATAGAATTAATACATCATTTCCCAACTTGTCATTTCATATCTGTTATTGAGCTCCATTACACTTGTCATTTAAGAGGTAATTAATACATCATTGATTTTGTACTTCGCAAAATGAGTCTTAAGATTGAGTTCGTATTTCATAACTCCTGAAAAGACATTCCCATGACATGTCGTACGGATAATCAAATGAGATAGCGATGCTTAGAAAACTAGGAATCCATTGGAGGATCACACAGTCACAAAAAAGTAGAACCATTGAACCACATATTGGGAGTTCTGGAGTTTTAAAAACCTCTGACAATGAAAGAAGTCAGGTTATCAGAGCTCTTGCGAACTTCTGAACTATTAGAGTGATGTTAAAAAACTTTCAACTTCCTTGACAATAAGAGGAGTTGGAAGGTTGACTATTTCACAAACTTTTGAACTTTCAAATAGAAAGGAGTCAGAACTTTATGAGGTTCATGAACTGGTGAGATTCCTGACAATAAAGAGTTGGAATTTTATCAAAGTTATTAAAGTTTTGGGCCATGGGTCTTCAAAAGATAATGTTTTGGCTTAAAAACTAGGCATTGTGTAGAATGAAGTCAAGATCGGGCCAGTAAAAGGAATTTTTACCAGCTTTGCAAAGATTAAATCATTTTTGTGATTCGGCAGGCTCGGGACATATAAGTGAATGCATTAAATTTTGAAAAATTTTGAGTTCAAGATTTGGTGCAACATGCGTAAGAGTCATAAATAGAAGATACTATAACATGTGAAGACATGTGTCACAAGGCATCTTGGAAGAAGGCATCTTTGGGCACCCCAAGGAGGGTTATGACATGTTGTAAGAGAATATGCTATTTTTAGTCAGTGTATGATAGGTTATCTTACAGCTGTAAGATATGCAAGTTATGACGGATTCTATGATAGTCATAAGAGTCGTAAGAGCATCTGTCATTACCCAACTTGGGAATAGATGACCATATTGGGATGGGGTGATATGACAAGTGTCATGACCATGCTTTAGTGTTAAACAAGTGTCCCTAGGCATGGGTTTTGGGCCATGAGGCCAAGTTGGATGCCCATCTCAAGGAAAGCTCATTTTTGCCTTGTAAACTTCTATTTAAGCAGGTGCTTTGAGAGGAGATGTATTATGTGATCATTGATAGGTACTGTTATGCTGAATTGTCTCTAGATACGAGTGTCGAAGACTCCTATAAAGACTTGCATTGCAAGTGTGTTGTAAACTTTGTTGTTTAGATAATACATTGTGTAGGTTTTGGAGTGTGGGGTTTTTCACCCAAAAGGGTTTTCCCCACGTTATATCTTGTCTCTCTCTTCTTCTGTATTACATTCTTGTGTTGTGTATTTATACAATATCTCTGTTGTTGGGTTAATAACACTGTAATTGTAAAGGTTAAAAAGAATTTGCACTCATCTCTCATTAGATGAGTGTAGGAAGCAATTTCTGCACACCTAGCTTCCTTTCAGTTGGTATCAGAGCTTGATCGCCTTTGGTCCTAGTTGTTGGGTAGGGGTTTTTTGAGCTGATCTTAGATTGAGTGGGAGTCTATGCAGAGTATTGTGTAATCTTATTGCAGGAAAAGAGATGGCAGGCACATTCAGAAGATTAGAGGTGGAGAAATTCAATGGCACAAATTTTGAGCTATGGAAACTTAAGAATGAAGACATGCTTGTTGATCGAGACCTATGGGAAACTATATCCAGAGTAAAACAACCTACAATGGCACAAGTTGATTGGGACCTCAAAGATCAGAAGGCTAAGGGTCTCATAAGACTTAGTCTAGCTGATTCTGTCCTATTAAATGTCCATGAGGAGAAGACCACGAAAGACCTTTGGAAGAAGCTAGGAGATGTTTATCAGGCCAAATCCCTGGTGAACAAGCTTTTTTTGAGAAAGAAGTTATATTCTCTGAGGATGGAGGATGGAGGATCTGTTGCAGATCACCTAAATGCTTTCAACATGTTA
The DNA here is from genome assembly GCA_027924645.1 of Cunninghamia lanceolata. Classification (NCBI taxonomy): domain Eukaryota; kingdom Viridiplantae; phylum Streptophyta; class Pinopsida; order Cupressales; family Cupressaceae; genus Cunninghamia; species Cunninghamia lanceolata. The sequence goes on along the minus strand of BSBN01000908.1, from coordinate 2,568,699 downwards.
GTTGCACAGTTGACATCCATTAGTGTTGAAAGGAAGCTAGGTGTGCGAAAATTGCTTCCTACACTAATCTAATTAGGGGAGGAGAGTGCAAATTTAATTTTATCTTTACAGTTATAGCTATGTTAACCCACTAACAGAGATTACAGCAATACACATACATAGAGAAATGAGACACAAGAGAGAGACACAAGATATACGTGGGGAAAACCCTTATCAGGTGAAAAACCCCACACTCCACAACCTACACAATGTATTAACAAAACTGAAATGGTTTACAATACACTTGCAATGCAAGCTCTTAGGAGTCTTCGACACTCATATCTGGAGACAAACCGGCATCATAACAATACCTATCAATCTGTAGTCCTTCTCCTATCAAAAGCACTTGTTTATATAACAAATACAAGGCAAATATGGCTCCACATAGGGATGGGCATCCAACATGGCCTCATGGCCCAAAACCCACACCTATGGACACTTGTCCAAATTTGTAGGATGCTTCTGACACTTGTCAAGTCACCCCATCCCAAGGAGGCTGCCTATTTCCAAAATGGGCTATGATAGATGTTGGCAAGAGACACTATATGGATTCATGATTGTTGTCATTGATGGCAACAAAGTTCATCCCACACATCCGTAGGACATGGTGTGTCTCTACCGGAAGTCAGAATGAAGAATGTGGTGGTCCGGTAAACAAGAACAGAGCATGTGGCAAGGTCCAACAGACAGGTCCGGATCTCTCAGAGGAAGTATCTTGGTGAAGTGCAGATTTGGGGAAGTCAAGAGGACTACCTTGAGTGATAGATTCCAAGGTTTTAGCCTCCGGTGATAGATGAGGTAAAAGATATGAATACTTGAGTACCGGGTTCCTGAGTGACAATGTGAACAAAGGAAGAATTGACTGACAAAACATCAGACTATTTTTTGGTGTGTTTCTGATGGTGGTAAAGGTTATGAAGACATGAATTATGTTTGGTCGACATGATTAATGATTTCTACAAGTATATGCTTGATCCGCATTACTTGATGTGCAAGGATTCAGCCGACAGAATAGAGTTTGTGAAAAGATTGACTGTTTTGGGTGCCGACTAGAAAGAAAATGAAATCACCTGTGTGGATATATATGTAGGATGGATTTAGGTGTGAGTTGTGTTGTGTGGTTATGTGATGTGTGAATAAAAGCAGAGCAGAGCAGAAACAGTAAGGAAGGTCTGGTATGTGAAAGAAAAGTAGCATAAGAGAAGAGGAAAGATGAAGTGCAGCAGATTATTGTACTGAGCCTAACCGGAACTGAACTCCAGCATATGTGGATGCTACCAATCAGTTCAAGTATTGTATAACTCTCTTTTGTAGACAGTGTGTCTCTTGTAGGCAGTGTGCCTCCTTGTGAGTAGTGTGCTTAGGCAGTGAGCCCTAATTGGCAAGTGCCATTTTGTATTTCATTATTCTTCTAATAGAGAATAATCTTTGGGTTAATCACCCCGTGGTTTTTTCACTTAACAAGGTTTCCACGTCAAAAATATTGTGTCATGTGTATCTCCATTTCATGGTTATGTTTGCTTGTTTGAATTATTGCTACATTGATTAATAAGAAAGTTCAGAAAGAAGAAATTATTAGGATAACTGATTCACCCCCCCTCTCAGTTATCAACAATTGGTATCAGAGCTAAGTTCCTCCTAATAGAGTCTAACAGCTCGAGGAAGATCTGGGAGTCCAAATGGATGTATATGGTTTAAGGGAGCAACTTAATACTACCCTCGAGGATCTTGAACAGTCAAACTCTGAAGTCAATGAATTAAAGGAAAGACTCAAACAGGCTGATGATATCATGAGAGAACTAAAAGACAAATTAAGTCTCTCTATGAAAAAGAGAAAGGAGCTGCTTCAGCAATTGGCAAGACAAGGTGAAAAAAATAATGCAAATGAAGAGCTGACTGAAAAAACCAAGTTATGTGAAAAGTTATCAAAAGAAGTCATTATGGTAAGACATGAAATGGAATCAGGAGTTATAAAGTTTACTCAAGAGATTGAAGAGAAAAGAAAAAATGAAGATAATCTAAGACAATCTCTCAAGGAGAAATCAGAAGATTGCAACCAAATGGATAGAATTATCAAACATCTTGAATCTGATCTTGAAGATGCTAAAGAAAATGAAGAAAAACTTGAGGATCAAATTGTCTCTCTTAAAAGGGATCTTCAATCAGCAAATGAATATAAAGAGAAATTCAAAATAAGTTCTACTCAACTTGAAGTTCTTCTTGGAAGTCAAAAGAAGGCAGATGACAAGTGTGGTTTGGGATATGAGAAAGGAGAAAGCTCTGGATCTGGTCAGAAGAATTTTGGATCAGAAAATCCAAGGAACATGCCTAGAAGACCTCCGGTAAGACAGCCCAATGCTCAAAGATATCCATCCTTCAATGGTTACTGCCACAGCTGCAATCACTTTGGTCACAAAGCTAATTAGTGTAGAAAGAGAATGAGTCAGATTAATTCATCCTTCTTCGGACAGTGTTTCAATTGCAAAAGGTATGGTCACAAATCTCATGAATGCAGAAATAGACAAATGAACAAATCATTCAATGGTAGATGCTTTGCATGCAATAGAATAGGGCATATGGCTAATCAATGCAGATCAAGAGGATATCAATCAGATATGCAAAGAAATGTTGTTTTCCATATTTGCAATAGATCAGGTCATATTGCAAAATTCTGTAGAAATAAGAATCAGGACAAAAGAGGTCCGATATATCATAATCAAAATCAAGATAAGGGTAAACAAAAGGTTAATGCGGATGAAGTTAGAAGTGAGATGAACAATATTTGGGTGAAGAAAAATATAGAGAATGTAGAGGTTGGATCCGCACCAGACTCTGGTGCTGATATTCCTTCTAAAAATTAAAAAGTGAGCTCTGGCTCAGGGGGAGACACAAAGAAAACCTTGTTCCCCCAGCCAGTCAAATAGTGCCTGAAATTGGCACATGAGAAGCTGCAGATTAAAGGGGTTCTAGAGAAACATCTAAAGAAGGTCAGGTAAAGATTTGGGAGATCCGCAGGAAAATTTAAAAAGCTCAATTCCTTCAGAATTGGTCCGGTTAAGCAAGTCTTTTAGTAAAATAGGTTTCTCACAAGATTGGCCCGGTATGAATCCAAATTGATACAGCTTGATCTGCGGATACATAAGATGATCAGAAGGACAAGTGGATATGATGATTCATCACTAACATTGATCACAATGGAATCATAATGATTTGGATGAATTTCTTCCTCCTTGAACAAGGAAAACAAGGCAAACCAGAATGTATTAGGTTGCGCATTTATTGCAGGGAGAAAATTAGGGCTTCCTGGAATAAAAGAGTTCATTCGTTGTCATTTACACATTTGCACTCAGGAAGAGAAGGAAAAGGAGATCTACAACTACTTGCCCCAAAGATCAAGATGATTCTTCATACAGCTCAATCCGGATTTCATCGTGTGCCCTAAACTGCGGAAAAGGTATTTTTCATTCTTGATATACTCAGTAAGATTTCTTGATGATGGCTACTCCGAATATAGTAAAAAATATCTGATAGGCCCCGCCCTGAATTTAAGAAGCATCCATACAAATCATTGGAGGTAGATCCCCTAGGAGCATTCTCTAGTGTTCCGCATGGTGTTTTACACATAGAAGACATTAGGGTTTACATACATGCCAATATTGAAGAGTTTGGGGAATTCAAACTAAGAGACATCTATCACAAACAATTGATAGATGATGCTTTTGAGCTTAAACTAGAATATAAGGGCATCTAGGAGAAGCATTTTGATCAGTTCATTCATTTCCCCTGCTTTGAAGAAGATGAATGGGTTTGGTATGTTTTAAGTAGGGTGCATGATAACTTCCTATGGTTGAATAGACCTTGCAAGATCACCAAGGAAGCAATTAGGGCAGTAACTAGTTTACATTCCTCCGGAGGAATTCCTGTCCTCAAATCTGTCAAAAACAACATTGTCATAGAGGCCACCGAATCAAAATTTGATAAGAGGGAAATGACCATTGAAGATATTACTGATCCGGATATCAAGTATGCATCTATGATAATAGGATACAAGATATATCATTCCAGTAAGGAGAATTCAGTATCTGAAACTGTAGTATACACAGCCTATGAGATGCTGAGAAAGAATGTAGATTATGATCTCTATGAACTTCTCTTAACCCAATTAATGTAAAACATATAGAAAATCAAGAAGGACAAAAAGAACTCCTTCAAATATGGAGGACTGATACTATGTTTGTTCTTCTACTTCATGAATGTGCTTCCCGGATCAAATGGATGGGTATGGGAAAATGACAAACTGGTAGCTATCTAGATTAGAGATTACTTGCATGAACTTGGAGATGCTAAGGCAAGAAAAATAGCTCTATGGGGTTACTTCAAGCAATTCCAAAATACAATGCAAATCAGAGAAAGAATCCCCAAATCGGTAGTTGAAAAATATAAGAATACAGTGTGGTTCATGGTAGACACTGATCAATGTCTTATGGAGGCAGTAGAGCCAAGGATAGTCTGGATCATGCCCATGGGGTATGAAGTCGATGAGAAAATTGTTGAATTGCATATTGAACACATGCTGAAACAACCAAAAGATCCAAAGGCAGAAAGGTTTGGTACCTTTGAGGAGCTGAGTGTAAAGATTCATGTGGAACTTAGACAGCTAGAAATCAAGAGAAAGGTGAGAAAAGAAGTAGAAAGTATTGCCCAAGGCCTAGGCATCTCAATGGAGGCACTTGATGCCAACTGGGAAAAGAGACAAAAAGCTAAGGAAGAGAAGAAAGAGGCAGAAAAGGGAAGCAAGAAAAGTGCTCTGGTAGAAACTTCCTCCTGAACCAGATCTTCAAAGAAACCAACACCTGTCCCTGCTAAAAGCTCAAAACCGGAAGCCTAGACATCCGGAAAAGGAGAAAAGAGAACAAAGAAAAAGGCAACAAGGTCATATGGTAGCCTAAAGGATGATGAGGAGGTAAGGAAACTAAAGAAGAAGAAGAAATCATCCGAAGAAGAAGAGAAGGAAGAGGAATTTGTTGAAAAACCCACTCTCTCCTTAGATGATGTAGTGAAAGCAGTCACAGTGGATGGGAACCTGCAACCCTTGACAGAATTCTATGATGATTATAATAAAGAAGATAAAAAGATTTTGGAGGAAGCCACAATTAGGTTTTCGAACATCTACAATAAAGCTTTTATTGAAATTATCTCTCTAATTCCTAAGAGTCTAGAAAAGGAGTTGGAAATGAGAAAGACTAATGCCATGGCAAAAGACCTTGAGATCTGGGAACAGATAGCTATTTAGTTATATCCTTCAATTGATCCCAAGACAATGAACATGGTATTCAAAGACTGCAAGGATGAATTCAGGAGCAAGGCAAGGATGAATCAACTTATGCTTGGTGAGACCGACAAGGTAGCCAAGGACACTGAAGAGATTCTCCAGAAAACCTTCAAAAGATTTAATCTTCCTATTATAGAGAACTTGGGCACTGATCCCTCAACCACAAGTGTTGCAGAAGAAACTACTAAGAAAATGACAGAAGAGGTGGGCTCTAAACAGACCAACATTTCTCCTCCGGGTTCCCCTACAGTCTCCGGATCTAAAGGAGAAGAAAAATTACAGGAGAAAGAAGCAGGAGTGAAGGAAAAAGAAGCTGACAGTACCAAGGCTACAGAGAAAGAGAAGACCCCAACAAAGAAAACCACAACTGATAGTGGTAAGACTGTAGAAGGAGAGAAAGCTCCAAGGGACAGCCCCAAGACTGCAGAAGAAAAGAAACATCTATCTCCGGCAAGAGACACTACACAAACTGTCCAAGAATTCTTGAACAAAGAAACAATGGAGATTGATGAACCGGAGCTTCTACAAGGTCCATTCAATTTTGATTCTCTTTCTCCGGTACAGACAATGAAGATAGCTTCATTTGCAAATGCTAAAGCTAATGAAAAACTCCTAAAGTCTCATATGGAAGACTGTGAGTTGATAGAAGCTGCATTCGGAGTGCTGGAAAAGATCATGCCATCTTTTCAGAAGGATCCCACAGCCTCCTCTTCTGGTAATCTCAAAACCTTAGTTAGCAGTGTTAGTACACATTTTGATTCTCTAGAAAAATCAGCTAAAGAAAAGGTCCGAAAGGAGTTTTTGGATAAGAGATTCTCAGAGGTACAAGGATTAATCACTAATGATAGGAGAAATATAAGTATTGGGATAAAGAGCTTAGAAAATGCTCTTAAGGATGGCGGTGAAATATACAAATTTTGTATCTCCTGGTCCAAAGCAATAGTAGAGATTGAGAAGAAAATAAAAGAGCAAGAGGATAAACTACTAAGTTTGTCTCAAAGTTTTGATTTTCTCTCTTCCTCCATAGTAAATCAAGAGTGTTAAACTATTGCAATCACAAATGCAATAAAGAATTTTGAGAAGGAAAGGAAGAACATAATTAACTGGATGGGTGAACTTAGGAGGATCATTGTCCCTAAGTTAGAGGCCATGCATGAGGCCATAAGTGATGCTCAGACCACCGCCCAAACCAATAATCAGACAGATCTTAAGAGGGCAGAAGCTTTTGCATTTTTGTTGAGTGGTCACATTTCAATTTTGGATAGAATGAAGCAAAGTTGGGCTACAGAACTCACCCAATTGAAGACATCCTTTGCAGACATTCTTCAGTTTATGTATGTAATATGTGGCTAAGTATAGTAAAATTTTTAAAAATTTTGGTGTGCGGACCCTACCCTTTGCCATTGATGTCAAAGGGGGAGTGAGGAGCAGTGAAAAATGAGGAATCCAACTAAGGGGGAGCTCCGAAAAATGTATATAAAAATAGAGCATCAGCCAAGGGGGAGCATAGTGTAAACACTTAGTCATTTTTCACTAAGTGTTGCCATCAATGCCAAAGGGGGAGATTGTTGGCAAGAGACACTATATGGATTCATGATTGTTATCATTGATGGCAACAAAGTTCATCCCACACATTCGCAGGACATGGTGTGTCTCTACCGGAAGTCAGAATGAAGAATGTGGTGGTCCGGTAAACAAGAACAGAGCATGTGGCAAGGTCTGACAGACAGGTCCAGATCTCTCAAAGGAAGTATCTTGGTGAAGTGCAGATTTGGGGAAGTCAAGAGGACTACCTTGAGTGATAGATTCCAAGGTTTTAGCCTCCGGTGATAGATGAGGTAAAAGATATGAATACTTGAGTACCGGGTTCCTGAGTGACAGTGTGAATAGAGGAAGAACTGACTGACAGAACATCAGACTATTTTACGGATGTGTTTCTGATGGTGGTAAAGGTTATGAAGACATGAATTATGTTTGGCCGACATGATTAATGATTTCTACAAGTATATGCTTGATCCACATTACTTGATGTGCAAGGATTCAGCCGACAGAACAGAGTTTGTGAAAAGATTGACTGTTTCGGGTGCCGACTAGAAAGAAAATGAAATCACCTGTGCGGATATATGTGTAGGATGGATTTAGGTGTGAGTTGTGTTGTGTGGTTATGTGATGTGCAAATAAAAGCAGAACAGAGCAGAAACAGTAAGGAAGGTCCAGTATGTGAAAGAAAAGTAGCATAAGAGAAGAGGAAAGATGAAGTGCAGCAGATCAGTGTACTGAGCCTAACTGGAACTGAACTCTAGCATATGTGGATGCTACCAATCAGTTCAAGTATTGTATAACTCTCTTTTGTAGACAGTGTGTCTCTTGTAGGTAGTGTGCCTCCTTGTGAGCAGTGTGCTCAGGCAGTGAGCCCTAATTGGCAAGTGCCATTTTGTATTTCATTATTCTTCTAACAGAGAATAATCTTTGGGTTAATCACCCCATGGTTTTTTCCCTTAACAGGGTTTCCACGTCAAAAATATTGTGTCATGTGTATCTCCATTTCATGGTTATGTTTGCTTGTTTGAATTATTGTTGCATTGATTAATAAGAAAGTTTAGAAAGAAGAAATTATTAGGATAACTGATTCACCCCCCCTCTCAGTTATCAACAACAGATGCTCTTACAACTCTTACAACCATCATAGAATCTGTCATAGCTATCATAACTTACAGCTGTAAGAGAATCTATCATACACAGGCTATAAATAGCATATTCTCTTACAACATGTCATAGTCCACCTTGGGGCACCCAAAGATGCCTTTTTCAAAGATGCTCTTTGACACATTTCTTCACCTATCATAGAATCTCCTATTTTTGACTCTTAAATGTCATAACTTCATCATAGGAATCTATCATGACCGTTACAGTCAATATTTCCTTACACAACATCCAAGATGCCGACACATGGAAAAATATTCCTACCACTAAGTGGGATGCCTATCTGCTCATGTGAGGACAAAAATACATGTGGTCATATGCCATGTAGGATGACACATCACCGTACCAACTCCCACAATATGACAACATAGGATTTGCATCCAATTAATACAATAGGCAATAAATAAATACAATGTAAAATTACAAGGAATTACCAAGGTTGAGACACCTTAATTCCCAACAAGTGTGAAGATGGAGGAGGAGGATCATTGTATGACATTGCTTTGTTCTTTGCCGAACTCGTGGGATCATCTTGTTATGGATATTGGGACTACCACATCCACTTTTAAAATGGATGAAGTGGTATCTTCACTGTTATCTAAAGAGATGAGGAGAAAGTCTTCTGAAGCAGCCAAAGAGGCTCTTACAGTTTGTGGAAGACCCAAAAGGGACAAAGAAGGACAAGAAAACTGAGAAGGGTAGATCCAAATCCCATGGGAGATCCAAATCTCTTGGAAAGTCCAAGGCTCTCTGTTGGAACTATGGAAAAACTAGGCATTTCTGAAAGGAATGCGAAGAGGAAAATAAAAAGAAGAAGAAGAATGTTCTAGACTCAGATTCTGACAAGTCACAATATGATGGTGATGCCTTCATCATAGCCTTGGCCACCCATGCATCTAATGATGTGTGGTTGATTGATTCTGGTGCATCATTCCACATGACCTCACATTGAAGTTGGTTCACAAAGTATGAAGAGTTCGATGGTGGAAGAGTGTACCTAGGTGATGATTCTCATTTGAAGATTGTTGGTCATGGAAGAGTCTCAATCTGATTCCCTGATGGATGAGTGAAGGGGATCACTAGGGTTATGCACATCCCAAGCTTGGCACGGAACCTGCTCTCTGTAAGTATGTTGAATGATGCAGGTGTACAGGTTGTCTTTTTGAAGAATGGATATAAGATGACTATAGGATCTATGGTGCTTGCGAAGGGTACTCGAAGAGGTACTCTGTTTCAGCTAGAGGCATGCACTTCACAGTGCAATAGTTCTTCTAACTCAAAGAAAAGAGCTACAACCACTTCATCCCCACCATTTGAACCGGTAGTGAAGAATCTATTGTAACAAATTTTGATGGTAGTGCATCTTGGGTACCCAAGGGTGTTCGTGCTTTGGAAGTTAAGCTTCCTACTGAAAAGACAATGCTATGGCATATGAGATTTGGCCACATTGGTGAGAAGGGTCTTAGAACCTTGGAAAATAAAAACCTCATTGAGGGGTTGTTACCTTTTAATCCACCTTTATTCAATTTTTTGTCAACCTTTCCTAAGCAAAAGTTGACCCACCATCTTACCTTATTATTTATATGTTTGTTTCTGAAGTTGGCTCTTTGTCTTTATAAGTTCATTCGCCTGTCTTCTTATGTGTGAAATTACTGAAGAATTGAACCTTTGAACTTGAACCCTTTTCAAGTTTCAAGAGTTCAACGGTTCAAGAGTTCAATAATCAATGCTTCGTAAGGAGTCATGTACACTCAGTCCCCTTGTGTAATTTAATTTGTGTCTTTGAACCTTCTCGTTGAACCTCATAGCGGAGTTCAACGGTTCAAGAGTTCAAAGGTTCAACAATTCAACGGTTCAATGTTTCTTGAAAAGTCATGAACTGTTGGTCCCTTTGTGTTGCTCAATTTGTATCTTTGAACCTTTGAGTAGAGCCCCATATCAGAGTTCAAAGGTTCATAGGTTCAACGTTCTGTGACTTTAGTCCCATTTTTCCCGAAGCCTTCTTTAAGTCAAAATTTGCAGGAGATTTTTAAAGAATAAATCGTTTAGAGGGAAATATATCCAGAACGTGTTATGAAATGGAAAGTGCTAACTTTAGAGAAGCTATGAGTAATCATTACACATTAAGGTCATGTGAGAGAACTACTTGCAATTAATGCACCTGTCAGAATTTGCATCCTATCAAGCAAGTTCAGCACAAGTTAATTGATTCAGTAATTATTCAACCTAATTTCATGCCTTTTATCAAGAAAGGATAGGCCATTTTTAACAGTAAACACATAGGGTGATTCAAAAGGAGAGCAACGCTGGAGGTATAAGATTTTTATTGCCTAGTTTCACAGTAATTTCTGATCCATTGAAGGTGAGTTCAACTTTTCCTATAAGCTGATTCCATTACTTTGTTGGAAAGGAGAATCATTTGGAGTTTCTGGTATTATTAGAGAAATTCAAAGCATTTTTCATTATATCTGATGTAGGAGCATCCATTGGTGTAAGGGTAATCTTGCATCACCCAAAAAGAAGTTAATTCAAAATTATTGTAGTTGTTTTCATTTCTTTCCATAATTAGTGTTTCTGGTTCCATAATATCCAGAATAATGATGTAGGACTTTCAGTTTTTCTAAAACTGCTAAAAATAGCAACCTACCTGTTTTAGAAAGTCTACCTGCTATTTTTGGAAAGTTTGTAGTTGGGCATAGATTGAAGCAAAAACTTGTAGAAAGTTACATAATGGAAATATAAGACCTTTGGTGAAGGAATTGGGCAAAGATCATTTGTGAGCTGAAAGATATTAAAGTTTTTATTTTTTGAAAAGCCCCTAAAAATTTCTAAAATGAGATATGAGGCACTAAAACTTCCCTAAACATCCTAAAAAGTTGATGGAAATCCATTTATGGATTTCTGGCATGATAGTTCACATTGCGAGCTTTCCGACGCCTAAAATGATTCGTCAATCGGACACTTGGATCAAAAGTTATGCTTCTCGGAAGTTGACCTACTTTTGGAGGGAGTTGTAAATTTCAAAATTTAGTTGGAGGCCGCCAAAAAGTGTTATTTATGGCTATTTTCAGAACCCTGGGCAGTAGTAGAGTAAAGGGGGCAAGTGTAGAGTCAAGAATAGGTGGGAAAAATAGAAACCCTAGTGGATTTGGGGTTACAAAAGGCTGAAGATTCTAGAGTCTTGAGGTTGGGAAAGCTGTAATGTGTTGCAGCCAGTAGAGGATTCATCGTCTGATTGTAATTGGGATTCTATAATGTAATGAGTTGCCCAAATCAATAAAAGAAAGTTCTATTTTCTATGCTCCATTTCTTTTATTGTGTGTTTTGTGATTTACCCCCTTCATCAACTGGTATCAGAGCAAGGGTTCCTAAGTGTGTAGACAGATCGCCGACTGTGAGGCAGTTTGCACCAGGACCTGAGGTTGTGGGTTTGCTGCGAAGACCAAGATGCCTCCATGAAAAAATCATGTTGGGAGGAATGTTTTGACAGAAGAGGGTTTTAGAGCCCTGCAAAGGCAAATCAATGCATTGCAAGAGGAGCTATGAAGAGGGTTTGAGCCGAGGATAAGAGACGAGAGCGAAGATGAGGCTGAAGAAGAGCTATCTGAGGAAGAACAAGAAGCTATCGGAGATCCTATAGAAGTTAGGTTGTTGAGGGCCATTTCGAAGATTAGAAAGAAGTCCAGGATCAAGGTTTCTACATATTTTGGGGATTTGAATCCAGAACAGCTTATTGATTGGATCAATGACATGGAGGAGTATTTCGAGTATGAAGATGTGGAGGACCCAGATTGAGTCAAGTTTGCAAAAACAAAGTTGAAGGGCCACACCAATATTTGGTGGAAGGAGGTCCAACTAGAGAGGAATAGAAGAGGAAAAGGAAAGATCACTAGATCTGATCAGATGGTGGAGAAACTAAAGAAGCAGTTCATTCTTGTGGACTATGAGATGGAGTTACTGAAGAAGTTGCAAGGACTGAAGCATGGTAACAAGTCTATTAAGGAGTATACAGAAGATTTTTAAAGATTACTATCAGGACAGGCCATGCAGAGCCCAACAAGGAGAAGGTAGCCCATTACATTAATGGGTTGAGGTCGAGTATTCAATAGGAGCTGAGCCTAGTTAGAATGACCACCATAGAAGATGCATACCAGTTTTCCCTGAAGGTCGAAGAGAAGCTGAATAAAAGATTCGATAGCAAGCAAAGGGGAAGAGGTCAATGTGGAAGGACTGGTGGAAGACCCTATGGGGGCTGAAATGAAGATGTAAAGAAAAGTGAAGAAGCTGGCACCAGTCAAAATCAGAGAGGAGATAATACCTACCACCCTTGTGACCAGAACAATGGGAAGAAAAGAGGAAGAGGAAGAGGTAGACTTGGGCAAGGACCTGGAAGTGGAGGTTTTAGAGGAACCTGTTTCCAATGTGGAGAAGAAAGGCATCAAGCATACGAGTGTCCACAACATCAAGGAAGGACAAATAGAAGACCTGAAGGCAATGCACGAGTTGCACATGTAGATGAAGATGCACATTCTGAGCATTCTAAAGATGCTGAAAGGGGAGAAACCCTAGTTGTCAGAAGAACCTTGTTGAATGAGGAGAAAGAACCCAATCAGAGGAAAAGTTTATTCCGCACAAGGTGCAAATGTGAAGGTAAGTGTTGTGATATTATTATTGATAGTGGAAGCACCAATAATCTTGTTTCAGAGGAGATGGTTGACAAGTTGAAGTTGACTAGAAGAAAGCATCCACATCCATATCGGATTGCATGGTTACAGAAGGACCACCGAGCTTTGGTCAATGAGCAGTGTTTAGTGAAGTTTAAGATTGGGGACTACCATGATGAGGTGCTGTGTGATATCATACTGATGCATGCATGTCATATGTTGTTGGGGAGGCCATGGTAGTATGATAGGAGCGTTGTCCATGATGGTCATGCAAACACATATTCCCTAACAAAGGATGGTGTTCGTCATAAGTTGAAGCCCTTGAAGGAGGTGGAAGAAAAGGTATGTAGTACTACCATAATTTGCTTGGTAGATGGTAGGAAATTTTTGGAGGGTATGAATCATGAGTGTCATTGCTTTGCATTGATTCCTAAGATTAGTCATGAGAACTGTGAAGATGTACTAGTAGAAGTTTCAGATATGTTGGAAGAGTTCCAGGACATTATCTCTGATAATGTACCAAAAGGTTTACCACCAGTAAGGAAGATAAGTCATCAAATGGATTTGATACCAGGAGCCAGTTTGCTAAACAAGGCAGGCCACAGAATGACCCCTGCAGAGAATGAAGAGCTGAATAGACAAGTTCAAGAGTTGTTGAGGAAGGGACTGATAAGGGAGAGCCTAAGTCAATGTGTGGTACCTGCAATACTAGCACCAAAGAAGGATGGAGAATGGAGGATGTGTACAAACTCTCAAGCCATCAATAAGATAACAATCAAGTATAGATTTCCATTGCCAAGAATGGTTGACATCATGGATTGTTTGAGTGGAGCCAAGGACTTCACAAAAATTGACCTGAAGAGTGGGTATCACCAGATCCATATCAGAGAAGGAGATGAGTGGAAGACATCCTTAAAGATAAAGGAAGGTTTGTATGAGTGGTTAGTCATGCCATTTGGGCTAAACAATGCACTGAGCACATTCATGCGGCTCATGAACGAGGTATTGAAAGAATTTTTGAGAATATTTGTTATTGTTTATTTGGATGATATTTTGATTTTTAGTAAGACTTGAAATGAGCATCTAATGCATATCAGAAGAGTTTTGGAGAAGCTTAGGGAGGAGAAGTTGCTGATTAATCTAAAGAAATGTAGTTTTGCAAAGGAGTTGGTATACTTGGGATTTTTAGTCTTAGAGGAAGGTCTTAAGATGGACCCAGAAAAAGTAAGGGCTATCATTGAATGGCCTACACCAAGGAGTGCAATGGAGGTAAGATCCTTTCATGGTTTGGCAAGTTTTTACAGAAAGTTTATCAGGAATTTTAGTAGCATTTGTGCACCCCTAACTGAGACAATGAGAGGGGATAGAAAAGAGTTTAGATGGACTAAAGGAGCAGATAAGAGCTTTGATACATTGAAGTAGAAAGTTGTAGAACAACCTGTTTTGGCACTTCTAGATTTCAATAAGGTATTTCAGGTAGATTGTGATGCTAGTGGTAGTGGTATAGGAGCTGTTTTGAGCCAAGAAGGTAAGCCCATTGCCTATTTTAGTGAGAAGCTTAATGATGCCAAGAAAAAGTATTTTGTTTATGATCAGGAGTTTTATGCAATAGTTCAGGCTTTGAAGAAATGGAGACATTATTTGTTGCCAAAGGAGTTTGTTTTATATACTGATCATCAGGCTTTACAGTATCTTAATAGTCAAGGAAAGTTGAACCAAAGGCACTTAAAATGGGTTGAGTTTTTGTAGAGCTATACTTTTGTTTTGAAGCACAGGAGTGGGAAGTCCAACAGAATTGTAGATGCCTTGAGTAGAAGGTAAAATTTGTTGACAGAAATGAAGATAGAGGTTGTTGGGTTCTGTTGGCATTTCTTCTGAATCAGCATTAGGGTTTGCCACTTCTAATGCACAGGCAGATTCAGGCCAACTGAATACAGGAGGTTGCGTGAGCTCCTCCCCTTCACTTCTGGTTCTGCCGCACCAAGGGGGGTATCCCTATAACTCAAGATGTAACCTTGACTAGCTCAAAGATAGAAAGATCTAACTTGACAACAACAGGCAGAATACTCTCATGTATGGACCAAGATCTGTATGATAGATCACAAGGCTGGCAACATTCTTGGACATGATGTCTGGTTGGGTATGAGAGCATGCAGGGGGTTCCTAATCCTACTCCTACAACTAACAGGTGGAAGTATGAAATGGTTTGATACGAATTTGGATGCAAAGCTGGACATGGTGTATAACACAAGAACACAGCATGATTGGTGCCTATCCAGGGCTTGGAGTCGGTAGACATACACCTGTGAATGATCAGCATAAATAGCTAAAACTAGATTTCAGGGGGATACACATGATATCTGCCCTACAGATATCTCCCAATATAGAGTGTTGAGCTATCTCTACTTATGGCATCCCTACTGCAGTATACCCTTCCCAATGTTCAACCTAAAAATAGTTTAATCTGCCCCTTGAGCAGAGGTTAAAAGATCAGACATTCAACATAGGAATTCTATGCTCTAGAATCTAAACATAAGCAAACATCCAGATCCAGAAGAAGGATACATGCAATACTGGAGACAGAATTAACACAACACATGCTAAGACAGCATTACTCATATAAGATCAACCATGAAACCAGTGGATTCATGCCAAGTCCTACAACAGGAGATACATAAACTCACAAGAAAGACTGTACAGAGCAACCAGATCAGCTGGTTTTGGATTACAGAGCCAAAAATCTACAACTTTCAACAACCTTGAATGAATGACACCATCTGCATTATATAGCAGGAAGGTACTTTCAGCATTAACTACCAGGTTGACCAAAACTCCCGCCAGATATACAGTATCATAGAAATGGCGCTCAAACATTAATGCAGCAGGTAGGGGAGGAGACAGGAAGATTTCTCGAGCCTTGCGCCGCCACCTCGGGATTCAGATCTTCAATCAGGTACTACATCCGTCCACGCCATCGCCCATACCTCTGCAATAATCGCCATTGATGGCGCACCAACCCGCGGCCTTGGGAAGATCATCAGACAGTTAATCGCAACCACTTCCCGCCGAGATTCATCATCATGATATTTCGAATATGCAGGATAACATTATCCCACATGCACCCTGCGATGACCTCAATAACACTTTATATACTAAGTCATGAGCATATATCATGTCGGTGCTTTTGCTCCTGACGACACCAGTATAAGACTTCATCATCATCATCCTCCAGCAGCATGATATCCTGTTGCCCGAAATATCACCCTGACGTCATCATCATATCGCAATGCAAACTGCATGATATTCGCCTTCATCGGCACAACCGGATCCATCGGAGGAACATCCTCCTGCTGAGCTTATAACAAAAGTCTGGCCGATGAACATCCTGATGACGTCATCATCATATCCTGCTGACGTCATCATCATATCTGCCTACTGCGCACCTCCTCACATCCGGATGATGTCATCATCATGTTTGCAAATATCAGGAGGTCTCTTCAAGATGATCAGTGTTAGAAATATGACCCCCGCAGACCTTGATGACGTCATCATCATATTAACATCATCATGATATTCGGAAGACAACCGGATATTTGGAAATATCCTCCTGATGCTCAAATATCAGGTTGCACTGTAGCTCCACTATAAGATCGGGGCGATAACTGAATATGATGATGCTGCTTGAAAAGATCACCCCCAGTAGATAATGCGCGAAGCCGGCAGGCGGATATCTCCTTGATATCAGCATCATCATGATGCTCGAGCAAACATATATCTGGGTGATATGAAAATATCACCCCTTCCTTCGGAATATCATGATGCGGATAGGCAGATAAAAAGATATCACCCTGATATAAGGATGACGTCAGCATCATCAGGATGAGAAACAAAGAACAAGAGGTGATACAACATCATCAGGATGATATTGACTAAGATCATCCTGATGTTCAAAATATGATGACCCTAGTGAATATCGGGTCGCACTAAGAACTCTTCAATAACACCATCAGGATGATCATAACCAAGATCACCCGATGATAGAAATATCACCCCGGCGAAATATCATGAAGGTAACAAATATGATGACCTCCGCAAGCAGTAGGATGATAACTGGAAATATGATGATGATGACGACGACCCTTAGGAAAAAACAAGTTAGGTCGAGCAACTCAAAGAATAAGCAACATCATCATCATGCCTGCGCAAGGTGATAAATGGAAGATCACCGGAGACTTTGAAGAATCACCCTCGCAAGCAGATCAGGGCGCACTGTAGCTCGTCAGCAGGACCATGATAAAACCCAAACATCACCCGACAGCGAAATATGATGATGACGATGAGAAACCGGCCGACGGAGAACATGATGATGCTGATCCTCATCGAAACAAACATGATGATGATGACCTCCTCCTTAAGAAAATATGATGATGCAGCTGAAAACTACTGAGGAGGTCCAACACTTGGAGCATTTTTTGGATACTTAGGGAGAGTGCCTGAATGAAAATTTTTCAAAAAACTACCAGTCAATTCGGGCGCTAACAGGTTCGATGAGCTCAAAAGTTTGTATCCTGAAGATCCAGATTTTGTAGAGGCCTGGAAAGCTTGTATGGAACCTGTTACTTTGGACAGGACAAAATGGTTGGATTTCATAATCCAAGATGGCATGTTATTTAGAGGAAGCTAGTTGTGCATTCCAAGGAGTTCCATGAGAGAGAACATGATTAAAGAGAAGCATAGTGGAGGATTGGTTGGACACTTTGGTCGAGATAAGACCATTGCTATTGTTGGTAAAAATTATTATTGGCCACAGTTGCAACAGGATGTATAGAAATTTGTGCAGAGTTGTAGAGTATGTCAGATGGCAAAAGGAGGAAGTCAGAACACAGGTCTATATCAGCCATTACCTATACCAGAGAAGCCATGGGATGATATCAGTATGGATTTTGTTCTTGGTTTACCAAGGACACAGAGAGGACATGATTCCATTTTTGTGGTGGTGGACAGATTCTCGAAGATGGCACATTTTATTCCTTGCAAGAAGACTAATAATGCTATTCATATTGCTGAATTATTTTTCAGAGAGGTGGTGAGACTACATGGTCTACCAAAGAGCATAGTTTTAGATCAAGATACCAAGTTCATTGGTTATTTCTGGAGGACATTATGGAAGAAGTTGAAGACAGATTTGAAGTTCAATTCTGCACACCATCCACAAACTGATGGATAGACCGAAGTGGTGAATAGGAGTTTGGGTAACTTGCTACGGTGCTTAGTAGGAGATAAGCCCAAGGGAAGGGATTTGATTTTACCATAGGCAGAATTTGCTTGCAACAATTCTATTAATAGGAGTACTAGTAAATCACCATTCCAAGTTGTATATGGCAATAGCCTAAGAAATGCTTCTGAGTTAAGGAAGCTGGACAAAGGAGAAAAGACAAGTGCTGAAGCTGAAGACTTTGCAGAACATCTAAAGAATTTGCATGAAGAGGTGAGAAAACACATTAATAAGATGAATATTCAGTACAAGGCTAAGGTAGATCAGAAGAGGAGGTATAAGGAGTTTTAGGTAGGAGATGAAGTCATGGTTCACTTGAGAAAAGAAAGGTTCCCAATTGGAACATACAATAAGTTGAAAATGAAGAAATTTGGACCATGCAGAATCTTGAAGAAGCATGATTCAGGAAATGCATATGAGGTAGAGCTATCGAATGGGATTAATATTTCCCCTATTTTCAACATTGCTGATTTATCAGAATATCATGAAGGTGGAACAAAGGATGGACCAATAGAAGCACAGTGGAGTATTCTAGCATCTACTTCAATGGACGAGATAGAAGAGATCTTGGATAGCCGTGTGGGAAGAAGTACTCAGAACAAGCAATATGAAGAATATCTGGTAAAATGGAAAGGAAGGCCTATTGAAGATTCCTCTTGGTTATCTAAGGCAAAGGTTGCCTATTTGGGTTTCCCTCACACAAACATCTGAGATGTGACAGGGTCACCTCTCAAATTACCCTGGGTGTTTGATGCAAGAGCATCTAGTGGTGTAAGGGTAATCTTGCATCACCCAAAAAGAAGTTAATTCAAAATCATTGTAGTTGTTTTCATTTCTTTCCATAATTAGTGTTTCTGGTTCCATAATATCTAGAATAATGATGTAGGACTTTCATTTTTTCTAAAACTGCTAAAAATAGCAACTTGCCTGTTTTAGAAAGTCTACCTGCTATTTTTGGAAAGTTTGTAGTTGGGCACGGATTGAAGCAAAAACTTGCAGAACGTTACATAATGGAAATATAAGACCTTTGGTGAAGGAATTAGGCAAAGATCATTTGTGAGATGAAAGATATTAAAGTTTTTGTTTTTTGAAAAGCCCCTAAAAATTTTCAAAACGAGATATGAGGCACTAAAACTTCCCTAAACATCCTTAAAAATTTAACAGAAATTCATTTATGGATTTTTGGCGTGATAGTTCACATTGCGAGCTTTCTGACGCCTAAAACGATTCCTCAATCGGACACCCGGATCAAAAGTTATGCTTCTTGGAAGTTGACCTACTTTTGGAGGGAGTTGTAAATCTCAAAATTTAGCTGGAGGCCACCAAATAGTGTTATTTATGGCTATTTTCAGAACCCTGGGTAGTAGTAGAGTAAAGGGGGCAAGTGTAGAGTCAAGAACAAGTGGGAAAAATAGAAACCCTAGCAGATTTGGGGTTACAAAAGGCTGAACATTCTAGAGTTTTGAGGTTGGGAAAGCTATAATGTGTTGCAGCCAGTAGGGGATTCATCCTCTGATTGTAATTGGGATTCTGTAATGTAATGAGTTGCCCAGATCAATAAAAGAAAGTTCTATTTTCTGTGCTCCATTTCTATTATTGTGTGTTTTGTGATTTACCCCCTTCATCAATATCTATTCAATCTGTAGCCATGAAATCTGCTTATTATGGTTTTGAACACGGTCCTAGTCTTGTTTGTTCTCTTCCTAAGTTTAGGGATACCTCTTTAGCTCAATATGATTTAGAGGATTTTAAGGAGAGGGTTAAAAATCTTATGTCAACTCCTATGATGGAGAAAATAGTAGAAAGTGGTTTAGTCAAAGTTGCAGCCTTTCCCATGGCGGTACAATGCCTTGAATTAGTTCTAGAATGCATGAACAGATATGACCCCCAAAATAGGTGTATCAGAACTGTAGACGGCAATGTGTTACTACTAGTCAATAGACAAACCCTAATGGTTGTGATGAAAATTCTGCCTAAAGAGCCATATTTTGATCTTAACATTACTTCTTCTTACAACTATTTTTCATTGAAGAAATCAAACTACAGGAGTGTAATTGCAAGAAATTGGCTATTGAAATTTTAGAAAGCGGGATCAAGACTGCCCAGACAACTAACAAGAAAACACATGATATCGGAAGTAAAGGATATTATGGTATTGCTACATAGACTAAAGGGTAACTCCCATGCATTTTATTGGGAGGACTGGATGTATTTTTTCATTTAGGTGATCCTCCAAGGAGAATATATTTGGATTGGGCAGAAATCATAGCCGAGTGTTTGCATCTGGGTTTGAGTAATTATTTGGGGAATAAGGATTTTTATATGTCTTCATATCTCTTTTACTGCCTGGTGTCTACAAGAGAATGGAGAGGATTGCCTCATGCATCCTTGGTTGAAAACAGCAAAATTTATGATTATTATTCACATTTGCAGATGCAAACTTGTTATGAAAACTATGGAAGGGTTAATGATGTTTTTACTGGTAGGATGACTTATGAATTGATAGGCAATGTTAATAAGAGGATGTTTGATGAAGCTATGCAGCTAATCAGTATTTATGGTAGTTTCTTCATTCAATTTTCCAAATTTACTTATATTAGAGTTGGTGGTTTTGATGGCGAACCAGTGAAGCTGCCCATATATGTTTTTGACCGCCTTGTATTGATAGAAGTTTGCAGGAAGTTAGCCCATGTAGATAAGAAATTTCCCATGAAGAATTAATCTAGTATATCTTTTCCTATTGAACTTGCACACTATTCAGGTCAGTCAATTTCTGAAGCTTTAAATTTGGAGGTGGACCTGAAAAAGTTCAATTTTCAGTACTATAATGCTAGATCCTAATTTGACAACAAAGGTTTTGCTAGGGACAATCTTGATTTTGGAACGAGATTTTCACACATTCCTCAGATAGAAGACTATTGGGAGGATTGTCCAGATGAATTTGAAGTTAGAAGAAAGCTTTGGTGCAGGTTCTCCTTGGGGCAAACAGTTACACTCAATCTGAGTATGAATATCTCTGGAATAATTGATGATGAAGAATAGGCGATTGATCCTCATTTTGAACAAATAAAACAACTACCTATTCTAGAAGTTGATTGGAATAGAGATGAAGAGGATCGAATTGAAGTCAAAACTCTCCTAGTAATAAGGAGAATTGAGAAATAGTTAAGGGAATGTAGACTGAAGGAGGTTCAAAATGAAGATTCCTAGCAATGTGCACCAATTGGTGAATCACCATCTCCAATAAGTTCTAATCGGCCTATTACTAACTGTGATGCAGGTACTCCTGAGCCAAGAATTGGAAAGGGTTCTATTATCAAAAAGTCTAAGAAAACCCTTGCAACTATTCTACCTTCTCGTACCTCTAGATTAAGGACCAAAAGCAGGAAGATGAAGGAGATTTCAGAAAGAATAATCGTGGATTTAAACTCTGAAGAAGATTCAGGGGAAGCAATGGGTGACAAAGAACTTGATTCACCAATGGTGGAAGAGACCAGTGCAAACCAACATGGAGAGGTTACTTCAGATTCTGCCAACTTGATGATGATATCAAATGTACCTTCCGAACAACTAAATCTTGGTAAAGAAGTTCTGGCCCTTGTACCAAAATGGTTGGAAAGCTTAATTAGTGATAAAAGAAAAATAGTTCTGTTTTCATTGCCTTTGGAGGACATAGTCAGCAAGTGCCTAGGAAAGACTCCTAAATCCAAAAAGCTAAAAACTACACCTAGATTGGACATTGACCCTAATACAGGGAATTGGAGTGTAGAAATAGCCCATCCGACAGCTGATGAAGAGGTTCAAGATCCCACAGTTCAGGATTTCACGATAGAAAGAATAGATCTTGGGACTGCATCACGTGCCACGGATGTACACCATTTGGAAGCATCTACCAAGAGGATAGTCAGTCGTACCTGGAAAGATGAGAAAGATAAAAAAGAGTTGAAACAAATGTTGTGATCAATGGCAGAGTATATTGATGCCATTCATAATCCAAATCCACAACCTATTTCTCAACTACCTCTATCTTTTAACCCAAAATCCCCAGTCAACCAAAAAATGCTAGATCAGATACACAGAAACAAAATGGTGACTAGAGTGTTTGATGATTGGTTGGATGGTATCATTCAGAAAGGTACAGAATACATTGATGAATTGAAAAATATATATGATGAAACTATGACTACTATCGAGGATTTGAAAACACAAAATGCTTCCTAGGTAAAAGATGAAGGGAAATGGATGAATGTGCTGAATCAAATTGATGAAGTTCAGAAATATGGGGTAACAAAGTTATCATTAGAAAAGAATTTGACAAGTCTGAATGATGATACACTATATGTAAGCAAGAGAAACATTGAATGGAGAAACTCAGTATCTCGTCAAGGACGAATTGAATTTACAAAAATGATTAAATAAATAATTGAGTTTATCCAGTCTTTGCAGCATGATTTGGAATGCATCGATGTGAAATATATAAAAGATGATGGGGAGCCAGAGAAGGATATCGATACTGTGGTTCAATCCTTCAGAGAGAAAATTAGTTTTGTTAAAGAAAATGATAACCTATTAATTGAAGACTTATCTTGGATATCAAAGGTAGAATCACTTCTTCACCTTTGTGTCGATGCACTCCCAGAGCATGCGGAGAAAGTGAAGAAGATTTGAAGAGAGAAAGATGTTTGGAAAGCAAGGGTTAAACACATTGGCATTCCTAACTTATCAAAAATCTAGGAATTTGTTACCGCATTTCAGGAGTGGAAGGCTCAACGTGTCTCCTTAACTGAACAAAGTAAATCTGGAGATTCTAATCCACCGCCCCAGTCATGATCTTGCTTGCATAATCTCTTTATTTAGTTATTTAGTTGAAATTATTTTCAAAAACTTTGTCTTTCAATGAACTTGTAAGAAACTAAATCCCATGTGGGTCAGAGTTTGTTTTAACTCTGGGTTTAAGAGAACGGTTAATTAGGGTAACTATATATGTTATTAGTTGTTAAAACTGATATACATAAAGTTAAGGAGAAGATGCAAGGAATTTTAGAGCTGAACTTTTGTTGTTTTACAATATATGTGATGGTTGTCTGAAACAATTTTCATCTGTGAATGAAAAAGAGAAATGATTGTTGCAATCTTAAATTTGTGTGTTTAAGTTGTTTGAAACCAGGTTTCTTTGTGAACTCTTCTTTCATGTGGTAATTGTTCTTTCATTGGATAACTCATCATATATGTTTTATCATTTATTGGTTCAGCAATATACATATTTATATATCTGATTATTATTGAAGATGGAATTTGTGTATTCTATCATTGAATGATGTTATAAAGAAGAAAGATATCACATTCATACCATGATGATGTATGGATGTTAGTTTGCCTTTAATACTTTCTGGTTAAAAGTGTATCTGAATGATTAGAGTAATTTGAATTCATTGAAGATTTTAAAGGGATCTATACCTTAATTTAGAGGGGAATTATTCTTGATAATTCACCCATTTGTTGTTTAACTTATTTGTTCTTGAAATAAGGGGTATAGAGTCAGAACAAAACATTTTTAGACCAGGACAAATCTGTTAGCCAACAATTTTTGGCAACTCTGTTGGGGAATCAAAGTCGTTTGTTGGAAGATTAGTCGCCTTAATATGAAGCAACAATGGTGCTTCCACATGAAAATATAATTCCTGTTCTACAACCTAATCTTGGTTTTCAATACAAGCAGGAAGATATAATTGGTCAGTTAAATACTCTTGCATGGCGCACTTGCTGAAATATTGATGATTATAGAAGGGCAAGCTGAGTGTTAGAAAAAGAAGAAGAATTGGCTAATAATTTTAGATTGCTATTACTCAGACAAAGAAGGAGGCAAGCAGAAAATGCAGTAAGAAATCAAGCCCCTGAAGTCCAAAGAGGTCAAGAATAGCCTAGAAACCAATAACTACCTATCCAATTACAATACCATAAACTGGATTCCAGAAGATACACAAGGTCTTTGAGAAGAGAGGGAGTTGAAGACCCTACTTTTCAAACGTTGCAAAGCCTAAATTTTCCCTATATTCCTACTCCTATTAGAAGAGGTAGAAGTAGACCTCCCAGCCCTCTTAAACCCTCTACATCCTCTTTCTGTCAAGCCTTAACCCTTTTTGGTACTATCATTCCTTCTGCTATAAGCTTTCTACCAATGGATCAACCTTGGGGAGCAGCTATAGGACCTCTAAATTTAGGAGCTAACCTGAATCCTCTACCTAAAAATGCAAGGGAAAACTTACCTAAATTTAATAGAGATGGAAGACAATCACTAGATGAGCATTTGAGTGCCTTTGTTGCAGCGTGTGGTGTGTTAGGTGTGCAACATCAAGATGTAGCCATAAGGATTTTTGTCCAAACTCTAAATGATACTGCAGCACAATGGTTCTATCATTTGTCTGACTCTTCAATTACAAACTAGAATGATATGAAAACTGCATTTGAAAATAGATTCAAAGGTGCAGAAGATGAACATTACCTTCTTGCTCAATTGACTCAGCTCAAGAAAGAAATTCATGAGCCCATGAGGGAATTTATAGCCAAATTCAATAGAATTGTGCACAAAATCCTAAATGCTAAGAGGCCAACTCCTGAGAATTAGAAATGTTTCTTTATCAATTCTATGCCCCTTGATATTAGTTTCCATCTTAGAAGAGGTGCAATTGCCGACTTAGCGATCACACAAACCTTGGCAGTTGGGTTAGAAGATGATCTTCTTATGGCTGGAAAATGGAAGAGAGAAGTCCAAGTACCTAATGCTCATCCCTCATCCTCTATAGATCTTGTGATTCAAAGGCTAGTTAATGTTATGATCACTTTGAAAAGATAGATGCCTAAGGTTGGTACTTCATTTAAACAACTATATCAAGATATCGACAGGAGAAATTTTAATCAACAAACAAATAGTGGTAGGACATTGCCACATACATTAGCACAACCAAGGTTAACCATTAAAGCTCCTCTTGGGAGAGGGAATATGTGTGCCTTTCATTTGACTACTGATCATGATGGAAATTCTTGGCTGGAGATGCCTAGATATTCTCAAATGGCTGCTACTCAAGATGTATTGGGAGAGATTATCGAAGAAGAAAGGAACTTTGAGGAACCTAGCGACTCTGAAATACACTTCCTAGAGTATGAATCAGATTTAGAAAGAGGAGGTGAAATATTGGTTACTCTTGAAGATCCTTCATGTGCTATGCTTACCAGAAGTTAGAAGAATCTAAAATTTTCTAATACTCAAGAAGTGCCTATTAAAGGTAAGGAACCTCTTATTAGAACCTCTGATGCTAATCTGAAGACCCAAGAAATTAAGTTGTTACATAGAAATGATCGTGAAACTTCTTTTGATATTTTAGAATTTTGTAAGTCTGCAAAGATTCAAATATCCCCTGCTAAATACCTCAAGTTAAAACCAAAAGAACTTGATAAATTGCTTAAATATGTCAAAGGTGGTCCTACACAAATTGAACTTGAAAGTCAACTAAATGTTAATGTTGAGTCTCCCATTGCCCAATTATTTGCTTCTCCACCTGAATCACCCATGCATACTCATAAAATGGCCCTCAATTCATCTAATGATACCTCTTATATGGCCGATATGAAGCCCAACCCATTTTATGTTTCTTTATTCATAAATGGCCATAAACTCAGTAATTGTATCATAGACTCAGGTACTTCTAATAATATTATGCCTTCTTCTGTAGACAAAGCCCTAGGCCTATACCTTACAAAAACATTTGGTAGGTGTTACTCCATGGATGACAAACAAATTTCTTTGCTCGGACAAATTAAAGATGCATGGGTTGCTCTTGCAACCTATCCTAATAAAAGAGTGAAGTTGACTATTTTGGTAGCAGATATTCTTGCTAGTTATGGGATGTTGTTGAGCAGGACTTTTTGCAAAGATTTAGGTGGGCAAATTAAATTAGATTGGTCAGAAGCTACAATTCTAGTGGGAAAGGAGAAAGTTAAACTAGAACCTGAACCTAAATGCAAATTTACTGTATACCCTTCTAATGATCCTAAGTCTCAGATTCTATTTGAAGAATGTGAATTTGGTAACTATTTTCTCTCTTCTAAAGACATGAAGGAAGAATCTGTCCCAAAGCCTGTTCATTCAGATGATCTATGGACCATGGAATTTGATGGTAGTTGTGCTACTATAGGTTCAGGAGTAGGGGTTGTTTTGATCTCACCTGAAGGCAAAATTTTTCCTTACTCTTTCAAGTTAGAATTTAAAAACACTAATAACACTGTAGAGTATGAGGCTCTATTGCTTGGGTTAAATGAAGCCAAAGGAAAAGGTATAAAGACACTTAGAGCAAAAGGAGATGCTGAATTAATTGTTAAACAGGTGAGAAGCATTTTTTTGGTTAAAAATGAAAGATTGAGACATTACAGGAACAAAGTTTGGGATGAGATAGAATATTTTGATGCATTTTCTATTGAGGCAATTCCTAGAGATCTGAACACATGAGCAGATTCTCTAGCTGTGTCAGCTTCTCTTCTTCTCCCACACCCTGATTTCAAAAAGGATTCATATAGAATAGAATTGGTCTACCATCCTAATGTCCCAGATAATGCTAAAAATTGGCAAGTTTTTGAGAATGATGGGCAGATCAGAAAATTCTTGCAGAATGCTAAGATGTTCCTGGGGACTTATTTTGAAGATTTTGAAGCATAATGTAAAGAATCCAGTCTTGATGCATGGATCAATTCAAAGGATGATGTAATTCAGTTAAAGGGAAACAAAATCCCCAAAGGATTGGTCTCTCTAAAACATTTGTTCACTTGACAAGATGAATACACCAAAAGCAAACTTGTTCAGAATCTTGAGAAATTGGGGGATTATGAGAAAATAAATATTGGAAGTAAAAATGATCCTAAATAGATTTCTATTGGTAGGTGTTGTTTGCCAGAGGAGAAAAACAAATTGATTAATCTGTTGATTAAGTATAAGGATGCCTTTGCTTGGTGCTATGATGACTTAAAGGATTTTAGGAGTGGGCAATTTCAGCATCATATTCCTTTAAAAACAAACGCAACTCCATTCAGGCAAAAGTTGAGAAACTATAACCCAAAGGTTGCTGAGGCCATCATTAAGGAGATTGACAAAATGTTGAAGGCTAGGATTATTTATCTGATTCATCACTCCACTTGGGTGGCAAACATTGTCCCAGTATGCAAAAAAATGGAGAAATAAGGATCTGTGTTGATTTCAGGAATATGAACCAAGCCAGTTTGAAAGATAATTATCCCTTACCTGTGATGGATCACATTTTACAAATAGTTGCTGGATTAGAGATGATGTCCATGTTAGATGGATTCTTAGGTTATAATCAAATAAGTGTGGCTGCATCTGATCAACATAAAACTACTTTCACTACACCCCGGGGAACTTTTGCCTATAATCGTATGCCCTTTGGTTTGATTAATGCTGGTGCAACTTTTCAATAAGCGATGGATTCATCCTTTAGAGATCTGAAAGATAGAACTATTGTCATTTATCTTGATGATTTGACTATTTTCTCTAAAAGAAGAGAGGATCATCTGAAAGACCTAGAGACCATTTTGCAAAGGTGTCGGAGTCATGGGATATCTCTTAATCCTAAGAAGTTAGTTTTCTGTGTAATAGAGGGTAAGTTGTTAGGACATTTAGTTTCAAAGGATGTAATCAAGATTGATCCAGAGAGGGTTAGAGAAATACAACAGCTAAGTCTTCCTTCTAATAGGACTGGAGTTAAGTCTTTCTTTGGCCAGATTAACTTCCTCAGAAGGTTCATTCCTGATTTTGCTAAAATTACAAAACATATTGTAGGGATGATGAGTGAAAAACAAGCTTTCTGATGGAACGAGACTGCTAAGAAAGCATTTGAAGATATTAAAGAAGCAATTGCACAAACACCTACTTTGGTAAACCCTAATTTCCAAAAAGATTTTATTATTTATTGTTATGCTTCAGAACACACCATGTTTGGTATCTTACTACAAAAGAATGAATTGAATGTAGAAGCCCCAATAGCCTTTATGAGTGTTCCTCTCAAGAAGAATGAACTTAAATATTCTTTAACTAAGAAGCAAGCTTTCACTACGGTAAAGGTTGTCAAACAATTTAGATATTACATTCTACATTCTCATTCAGTTCTATTTGTGCCTAGTTCAGTTGTAATAAGGATTCTTACTCAACAGGATGTTGGGATGAACAATAGAGCAACATGGGTTGCTAAAATTCAAGAATATGACTTGGAGGTTAGGCAAACCAAATTAGTTAGAGGTCAAGGTCTGTGCAAATTGATTTCTGAAAGTAAGGAAGAAGAAGAAGAACTTCCCACTACCCTGTTGGTAAGTTTACAAGATCCATGGTTCCTAAATGTGGCACACTATCTTACTTATGGAGATTGTCCCAGTTACTTATCCCCAAAGGAGAAAATGAATCTAAGGTTAAAAGCAACAAAATATGTCATTTGGGGTGATGTCTTATACAAAAAGAGACTAGATGGAACCTTTCTGAGATGTGTAGATAAAGAACAACAGCACAAGCTTTTGGAAGTTTTTCATAATGAAGCCTGCCGTGGACACTTCTCTTCTTCAGTCACAACTTTCAAAATCCTTAGAAATTGTTATTATTGACTGGCTATGTTTAAAGATGCATACAGATGGGTAGCTAACTATGAAAAATGCAAAATGTTTTCAGGAAGGCCACAACTTGCAGCATTGCCTCTGAGGCCTATCGTTATTGAAGAACCTTTCAAACAATGGGAATTAGACTTTATTGGGCCTCTCTCACCTCCTTCAAGTGCTGGACATGCACACATTCTAACAGCAATAGACTATTTTACAAAATGGGTTGAAGCAGTCCCTGTGAAGAGAACCACTTTAGAAGTAGTATGCAATTTTCTCAAAGAGAATATACTGGTGAGTTTTGGGGTCCCTCAGAAAGTTGTAACAGATAACGCCACCAGATTTTCTTTAATTGAACTTACTTCTTTTTTCTATGAGCATAGTATATCTCTCTCTCACTCATCAGGCCACTACTCTCAAGGGAACAGACAGACTGAGTCCAGTAATAAAAATTTGATAGCCATCATGAGAAAATTGGTGAGTGATAATCCTAAAGATTGGCATAAATGATTGTATGAAGCACTCTGGGCTAATAGGATAACACCAAAAAGGGCAATAGGAATGGCACCTTTTGAGCTAGTTTATGGAATAGGAACTCAATTATCATTACCTCTAGAATTATCTGCAGCCAAATTACAAAATGTAATTGAAGATCAATATTTTCAAGATTCCTTAGAGAAAAGAGTTATGTACTTAACTCAGATTGAAGAGGAAAGGAATGAGTTGGTTGATTGGATTATTGCTCACCAAGCCAAGGTCAAGAAGATTTTTGATCGAAAAATAAGGCCCAAAAAATTCATGGAGGGAGACGAAGTGCTACTATGGGATAGGAGGAGAGAACCTAAAGGAGCACATGGCAAATTTGATTCACTCTGGAAAGGACCTTTCAAAATTCATTAGGTATTGGGTCCTAATTCTTTCAAATTGGAATATCTGGATGGAGCTGTTTTACCCCTGTCCCATAATGGACAGGATCTTAAATTGTATCGATTGTAAAACAAGTGTCCCCTGTTTTGTACATAGTCTTTCCTTTGTTGTCATGTGCTATTGTTTTCCTTTTCTAGTTTTGGTTTGCCTTGTTTCTTTTCCTTTGGCAACTATGTTTATGTTTGTGCGTAACTAGAGTTTCTAAGTTCTATGCACTTTGTCATAAAATGCAATCCCCAGTTAGAGCCAATGTTACTTTTTAATCCACCCTTATGCAATTTTTTGTCAACCTTTCCTAAGAAAAAGTTGACCCGCCATCTTACCTTATTGTTTATATGTTTGTTTCTGAAGTTGGCTCTTTGTCTTTAAAAGTTCATTTGCCTGTCGTCTTATGTGTGAAATTAATGAAGAATTGAACCTTTGAACTTGAACCCTTTTCAAGGTTCAAGAGTTCACCGGTTCAAGAGTTCAATACTCAATGCTTTGTAAGGAGTCATGTACACTCAGTCCCCTTGTGTAATTCAATTTGTGTCTTTGAACCTTCCACTTGAACCTCGTAGCAGATTTTAGCGGTTCAAGAGTTCAAAGGTTCAACAGTTCAACAATTCAACGGTTCAATGTTTTTCGAAAAGTCATAAACTGTTGGTCCCTTTGTGTCACTCAATTTGTATCTTTGAACCTTCGAGTAGAGCCCCATATCAGAGTTCAAAGGTTCAAAAGTTCAACGTTCCGTGACTTTAGTCCCATTTTTCCCAAAGCCTTCTTTAAGTCAAAATTTGTGGGAGATTTTAAAAGAAGTAAATCATTTAGTGGGAAATATATCCAGAATGTGTTATGAAATGGAAAGTTCTAACTTTGGAGAAGCTATGGGTAATCATTACACATTAAGGTCATTTGAGAGAACTACTTGCAATTAATGCACCTGTCAGAATTTGCGTCCTATCAAGCAAGTTCAGCACAAGTTAATTGATTCAGTAATTATTCGACCTGATTTCATGCCTTTTATCGAGAAAGGACAGGCCATTTTTAATAGTAAACACACAGGGTGATTCAAAAGGAGAGCAACGCTGGAGGTATAAGATTTTTATTGCCCAGTTTCATAGTAATTTCTAATCCATTGAAGGTGAGTTCAACTTTTCCTAGAAGCTGATTCCATTAATTTTTTGGAAAGGAGAATCATTTTGAGTTTCTGGTATTATTAGAGAAGTTCAAAGCATTTTTCATTATATCTATCCAATCCGTAGCCATGAAATTTGCTTGTTGTGGTTCCAAACATGGTCCTAGTCTTGTTTGTTCTCTTCCTGAGTTCAGGGATACCTCTCTAGCTCAATATGATTTAGAGGATTTTAAGGAGATGGTTAAAAATCCTATGTCAACTCCTATGATGGAGAAAATAGTAGAAAGTGGTTTAATCGAAGTTGCAGCCTTTCCCATGGCGATACCATGCCCTGAATTAGTTCTAGAATGCATGAACAGATATGACCCCCAAAATAGGTGTATCAGAACTGCAGACGGCAATGTGTTACTACCAGTCAACAGACAAACTCTAATGGCTGTGATGAAAATTCTGCCTAAAGAGCCATATTTTGATCTTAACATTACTTCTTCTTACAACTATTTTTCATTGAAGAAATCAAACTACAGGAGTGTAATTGAAAGAAATGGGCTATTGAAATTTCAAAAAGGAGGATCAAGACTGCCCAGACCACTAACAAGAGAACACATGATACTGAAAGTAAAAGATATTATGGTATTGCTACATAGGCTAAAGGGTAACTCCCAGGCATTTTATTGGGAGGACTGGATGTATTTTTTCATTCAGGTGATCCTCCAAGGAGAACAGTATTTGGATTGGGCGGAAATCATATCCAAGTGTTTGCATCTGGGTTTGAGTAATTATTTGGGGAATAAGGATTTTTATATGTCTTCATATCTCTTTTACTCCCTGGCATCTACAAGAGAATGGAGAGGATTGCCTCATGCATCCTTGGTTGAAAACAACAAAATATATGATTATTATTCACATTTGCAGATGCAAAATTGTTATGAAAACTATGGAAGGGTTAATGATATTTTTACTGGTAGGATGACTTATGAATTGGCAGGCAATGTTAATAAGAGGATGTCTGATGAAGCTATGCAACTAATTAGTATTTATGGTAGTTTCTTCATTCATTTTTCCAAATTTACTTATATCAGAGTTGGTGGTTTTGATGGCATACCAGTGAAGCTACCCAGATATGTTTTTGACCGCTTTGTATTGATAGATGTTTGCAGGCAGTTAGCCCATGTAGATAAGAAATTTCCCATGAAGAAAGAATCTGGTATATCTTTTCCTGTTGAACTTGGACACTATTCATGTCAGTCAATTTCTGACACTTTAAATTTGGAGGTGGACCTGAAAAAGTTCAATTTTCAGTACTATAATGCTAGATCCCAATTTGACAGCAAAGGTTTTGCTAGGGACAATCTTGATTTTGGAACGGGATTTTCACACATTCCTCAGATAGAAGACTATTGGGAGGATTGTCCAGATAAATTTGAAGTTAGAAGAAAGCTTTGGTGTAGGTTCTCCTTCGAGCAAATAGTTACACTCATTCTGAGTATGAATATCTCTAGAATAATTGATGATGAAGAATAGGTGATTGATCCTCATTTTGAACAAATAAAACAACTACCTATTCCAGAAGTTGATTGGAATAGAGATGAAGAAGATCAAATTAAAGTCAAAACTCTCCTAGTGATAAGGAGAACTAAGAAATGGTTAAGGGAATTTAGACTGAAGGAGGTTCAAAATGAAGATTCCCAGTAATGTGCACCAATTGGTGAATCACCATCTCCAATAAGTTCTTCTAATTGACCAATTACTATATGTGATGCAGGTACTCCTGAGCCAAGAATTGGAAAGGGTTATGTTATCAAAAAGTCCAAGAAAACCCTTGCAACTATTCTACCTTCTCGTACCACCAGATTAAGGACCAAAAGAAGGAAGAAGAAGGAGATTTCAGAAAGAATAATTGTGGATTTAAACTCTGAAGAAGATTCAGGGGAAGCAATGGGCGATAAAGAACTTGATTCACCAATGGTGGAAGAGACCAGTGCAAACCAACAAGTAGAGGTTACTTCAGATTCTGCCAACCTGATGATGATATCAAATGTGCCTTCCAAGCAACTGAATCCTGATAAAGAAGTTCTGACCCTTGCACCAAAATGGTTGGAAAGCTTAATTAGTGATAAAATAAAAATAGTTCTGTTTTCATTGCCTTTGGAGGACATGGTTAGCAAGTGCCTAGGAAAGACTCCTAAATCCAAAATGCTAAAAACTACATCTAGAGTGGAAATTGACCCTAATACAGGGAATTGGAGTGCAAAAATAGCCTAGTCGACAGCTGATGAAGAGGTCCAAGATCCCACAGTTCAAGATTTCATGATGGAAAGAATAGATCTTTGGACTACATCACGTGCCATGGACATGCACCATCTAGAAGCATCTACCAAGAGGATAGTCAACTATACTTGGAAAGATGAGAAAGATAAAAAGGAGTTGAAACAAACATTGCGATCAATGGCAGAGTATATTGATTTAATTCATAATCCAAATCCACAACCTATTTTTCAACTACCTCTATCTTTTGACCCAAAATCCTCAGTCAACCAGAAAATGCTAGATCAGATACACAGGAACAAAATGGCGACTAGAGTGTTTGATGATTGGTTGGATGGTATCATTTAGAAAGGTACATAATACATTAATGAATTGAAAAATATATATGATGAAACTATGACTACTATCGAGGATTTGAAAACACAGAATGCTTCCTAGGTAAAAGATGAAGGGAAATGGATGAATGTGATGAATCAAATTGATGAAGTTCAGAAATATGGGGTAACAAAGTTTCTATTAGAAAATAATTTGACAAGTATGAAAGATGATACACTGTATGTAAGCAAGAGAAACATCGAATGGAGAAACTCAGTATCTCGTCAAGGATGAATTGAATTTACAAAAATGATTAAAGAAGTAACTGAGTTTACCCAGTCTTTGCAGCATGATTTGGAATGAATCGATGTGAAATATATAAAAGATGATGGGGAGCCAGAGAAGGATATCGATACTGTGGTTCAATCCTTCAGAGAGAAAATTAGTTTTGTTAAAGAAAATGATAACCTATTAATTGAAGACTTCTCTCAGATATCAAAGGTAGAATCACTTCTTCACCTCTGTGTTGATGTACTCCCAGAGCATGCGGAGAAAGTGATGAAGATTTGAAGAGAGAAAGATGTTTGGAAAGTAAGGGTTAAACACATTGGCATTCCTAACTTCTAAAAAATCTAGGAATTTGTTACCGCATTTCAGGAGTGAAAGGCTCAACGTGTCTCCTTAGCTGAACAAAGTAAATCCGTAGATTCTAATCCACCACCCCAGTCATGATCTTGCTTGCATAATCTCTTTATTCAGTTATTTAGTTGAAATTATTTTCAAAAACTTTGACTTTCAATGAACTTGTAAGAAACTAAATCCTGTGTGGGTCAGAGTTTGTTTTAACTCTGGGTTTAAGAGAACGGTTAATTAGGGTAACTATATATATGTTTTTAGTTGTTAAAACTGATATACATAAAGTTAAGGAGAAGATACAAGGAATTTTGGAGCTGAACTTTTGTTGTTTTACAATATATATGATGTTTGTTTGAAACATTTTTCATCTATGAATGAAAAAGAGAAATGATTACTGCAATCTTAAATCTATGTGTTTAAGTTGTTTGAAACTGGGTTTCTGTGTGAACTCTTCTTTCATGTGGTAATTGTTCTTTCATTGGATAACTCATCATATATGTTTTATCATTTATTGGTTCAGCAATATACATATTTATATATCTGATTATTATTGAAGATGGAATTTGTGTATTCTATCACCGAATGATGTTATAAAGAAGAAAGATATCACATTCATACCATGATGATGTATGGATGTTAGTTTTCCTTTAATACTTTCTGGTTAAAAGTGTATTTGAATGATTAGAGTAATTTGAATTCATTAAAGATTTTAAAGGGAGCTGTACCTTAATTCAGAGGGGAATTATTCTTGATAATTTGCCCATTTGTTGTTTAACTTATTTGTTTTTGAAAGAAGGGGTATAGAGTCAGAACAAAACATTTTTAGACTAGGACAAATCTATTAGCCAACAGGGGTTAAATGATTGTAATCTCGAGTTCAACTTTTGTGAACATTGTATATATGGAAAGCAAAATCGTGTTCAATTTTACTCTAGTTCTCACAAGTCTTCTAGTGTGTTGGACCTTATTCATTCTAATGTGCTTGGTCCTGTTAGTGTTCCTTCGATTTCCAAATTTGTATATTTTGTATCTTTCATAGATGATTATGATAGAAGGACATGGATTTATTTTCTTAGAAGAAAGAGTGAAGTCTTTAGTCAGTTCAAAGAGTTTAAAGCTTTTGTTGAGAATCAGACTAGTAAAAAGATTAAGTGTTTGAGAACTGATAATGGTGGTGATTTTTGTTTGGTAGAGTTTGATGAGTTCTGTAAAGAGTAAGGGATTGAAAGACATAAGACAACTCCATACACCCCGTAGAAAAATAGAGTTGCAGAGAGGATGAACATGACACTGATGGAGAGGGCTAGGAGTATGCTTAGTGGAGCAATCCTCGAACAAAAGTTTTGGGTTGAAACTATAGCCACTGCTTGCTACCTGGTAAACAGGTCTCCTATATCAACTCTTGTTGGTAAAACACCTATGGAGGTGTGGTCTGGTAAGAAGCCTTCAATTAGACATCTTCATGTTTTTGGTTGTGAGGAATATGCGCATATGCCTAGGGAGAAACGGTATAACTTGGAGAACAAGGCTGTTAAGTGTATTTTCATTAGCTATGGTGTTGGTGTGAAAGGATACAAGCTTTGGGATCCTGTGGCTGAAAAAGTGTTGTATAGTAGAAGTGTTATTTTTATAGAGCTAACACCTTCTTCCATTGTTCTGCAGCCAGAAGCAACAAAGAAGAAAGAGGATGTGGTTCAGTTTCCTTCTACCCCTGAGAAGACTGAATCGATAGACCCTATGAGACCTAATGATGAGGAGAGCTCTAGCAGATCTGAAAGCTCAGAAGAAGAAGCAAAACCTCAACCTCAGCCATTGAGGAGGTCTACACAAACAAGAAAGCAACCTGATAGGTTTGGTTATTCATTGCTTGATTCTAGTTGTACTTTTGCCTTGATTACTAATATTGATGAGCCTAGAACTATGACAAAGGCTATGGGCATGAAAGATGCAGGTTCCTGGAAGGAGGCCATGGAAGATGAGATGGCTTCTTTGGAA
Organism: Cunninghamia lanceolata; assembly: GCA_027924645.1. NCBI lineage: Eukaryota > Viridiplantae > Streptophyta > Pinopsida > Cupressales > Cupressaceae > Cunninghamia > Cunninghamia lanceolata. The sequence goes on along the minus strand of BSBN01000908.1, from coordinate 2,532,781 downwards.
AAGAATAAAACATGGGACTTGGTGCCTTTGCCTAAAGGACGGAAACCCGTTGGTTGTAAATGGGTGTTCAAGAAGAAATTTAGTGCAGATGGTAGTGTTGAAAAGTACAAGGCCAGACTGGTTGCGAAGGTGTATTCACAAGTGGAGGGAATTGATTATGGTGAAATTTTTGCTCCCATTGCAAAGCTGACATTTATTTAGTTCCTGTTATCTCTTGTAGTAGCTTATGACTTAGAGGTGGAGTAGATGGATGTGAAGACAACATTCTTTCATGGTGATTTGGAGGAAGAGATTTACATGTCACATCCAGAGCATTACATAGAGAAAGGTAAAGAAAATTTGGTTTGCAAGTTGAAAAAGTCTTTGTATGGTTTGAAGCAATCTCCTAGGATATGGTACTTGAAGTTTGATGCCTTTGTGTTGTCAGTTGGATTTCTAAGATCAAAATTAGATCATTGTGTGTATTACAAACTTGACAATGATTACATTCTCATTATTGCATTGTATGTTGATGATATGCTGTTAATTGGGAATGGTAAGAATATGATTTTTGATTTGAAGTCTCAGTTGTCAGCACAATTTGAGATGAAAAATCTAAGGGCAGCCAGGTACATTCTAGGAATGGAAATTAGAAGAGACAGAACTAACAGAAAACTTTGGTTAAGCCAGAGTAAGTATGTGAAGACCATGTTGGATAGGTTCAGAATGGCAGATTGTAGACCATTGTGTGTTCCTATTTCTTTGGGGACAAAGTTGTCTGTTAATGATTGTCTAAAATCTCCTAGTGATGTGGAGGACATGAGAAGAGTACCTTATGCTAGTGATGTTGGTAGTTTGATGTATGCTATGGTTTGCACAAGACTAGACATTGCCCAAGCAGTGGGAGTCCTTAGTCGATTTATGGCTAATCCTAGACGGGTACATTGGGATGCAGTAAAGAGAGTGTTCAGATATTTGAGGGATACTTTCAAGTATTCCATATGCTATCATGGTATACCTATAGGACCTTCGCATTTAGTTTGTATTCATGGATTTATGGATTCTAATTGGGCAGGTGACATTGACAGCAAGAGATCCATCATTGCTTATGTGTTTACTATGTTCGGTGGTGCAATTAGTTGGATGAGTAAGTGACAACCTGTGGTTGCTTTGTCTATGATAGAAGCTAAGTATATGGTAGCAACTCATGCTTGTAAGGAAGCCATTTGGCTTAAGAGATTGTGTTCAGATATTGGTGTTGATGCAGGACAGATTACGATTTGTTGTGACAGTCAGAGTGTGATTTGCCTAGAAAAGAATCCAAGTGTTTAGATATTTGAGGGGTACTTTTGAGTATTCCACATGCTATCATGGTAATCCTATAGGACCTCTGCATTCAGTTTGTATTCATGGATTTGTGGATTCTGATTAGGCAGGTGACATTGAAAGCAGGAGATCCATCATTGCTTATGTGTTTACTATGTTCGGTGGTATAATTAGTTGGATGAGTAAGCGACAACCTGTGGTTGCTTTGTCCATGACAGAAGCTACATGGTAGCAACTCATGCTTGTAAGGAAGCCATTTGGCTTAAGAGATTGTGTTCAGATATTGGTGTTGATGTAGGATAGATTACGATTTGTTGTGACAGTCAAAGTGTGATTTGCCTAGAAAAGAATCCAACTTTCCATACCAGAACAAAGCATATTGATGTACAGTTTCACTTCATGTGAGACATGGTAGAGGATGGGAAGGAGAATTTGGAGAAGGTTGACACTTTGAAGAATGTTGTAGATGCATGGACTAAACCAATGGGCATAGAGAAGTTCAGATGGTGTTCGAAGTCTATGGGCCTCTCAGCCTATAGCAGTTAAATCCTATTATTTCTATTGGCTCTTACAAGGTGTTCAACAAGTGGGAGAATGTTGGTAATTAAGGTGTCTCAACCTTGGTAATTCCTTGCATTTATTTATTGTAATATATTTATTTATTGCCTATTGTGTAATTAAGATGCAAATTCTATTTTGTCATCTTGTGGGAGTTGGCACAGTGATGTGTCATCCTACGTGGAAGGTGACCACATGTAATTTTATCCTCACATGAGGAGATAGGTGTCCCACTTAGTGGTAGATGTATTTTGCCATGTGTCAGCATTTTGAATAGTGTGTAAGTGAATCTTGACCGAAACAGTTATGATAGATTCCTATGATAGAATCTATGACGCATAAGAGTCGTAAATAGAAGATACTATGATAGGTGGAGACATGTGTCACAAGGCATCTTTGGGCACCCCAAGGAGGGTTATGACATGTTGTAAAATAATATGCTATTTTTAGTTAGTGTATGATATATTCTCTCACAACTAGAAGATATGACAGTTATGACAGATTCTATGACAGTCGTAAGAGTCATAAGAGCATCTATCATTGTCCAACTTGGGAATAGGTGACCATATTGGGATGGGGTGATGTGACAAGTGTCACAACCATGCTATAGTGTTGGACAAGTTTCCCTAGGCATCTGTTTTGGGCCATGAGGCCAAGTTGGATGCCCATCTCAAGGAAAGCTCGCCTTATAAACTTCTATTTAACTAGGTGCTTTGAGAGGAGATATATTATGTGATTGAAAGGTACTGTTGTGCTATTAGATTGTCTCTAGATATGAGTGTCAAAGACTTCTATAAAGACTTGTATTGCAAGTGTGTTATAAACCTTGTTGGTTAGATAATACATTATGCAAGTTTTGGAGTGTGGGGTTTTTCAACCGAAAGGGTTTTCCCCACGTTATATCTTGTCTCTCTCTTCTTTTGTCTTACATTCTTGTGTTGTGTATTGCTGAAATATCTCTATTGTTGGGTTAATAACACTGTAATTGTAAAGGTTAAAAAGAATTTGCACTCATCTCTCCTCATTAGATTAGTGTAGGAAGTGATTTCTGCACACCTAGCTTCCTTTCAGAGAAGGTCTTCCATAACATAGCTCATAAGGAGTCTTAGTGCTATTGACCCTCAATTGTACTCTGTTATGTAGGTAGACAACAATGTGAACTACTTCCTTCTAATACATATCAGACATATCTGCATCTTTCAATATTATCCTAGCCATCTCTTGCATAGTCTTATTTTTCCTTTCCACTACCCCATTCTACTGAGGGGTCCTAGGAGCAGACATATATCTCCTAATACCATGATCTTCACAAAACTTTTCAAATTCATTTGAAGTAAATTCACCTCCTTTGTCAGGTCTTAAGCATTCAATCTTAGCATTCATTTCATTCTCAACTTTTTCTTTGAAAATCTTAAACTTATCAAAGCCTTCTGATTTTTCTTTTAGAAAGGTAACCCAAGTCATTCTAGACTAATCATCAATAAGCAACATGAAATACCTTTCACCTTGTTGACTTTTTGTCCTTGAAGGTTTGCATAGGTTAGTGTGAATCATCTCCAATGGCATTGTTGAACATTCCTTGCTCTTGAAATTCATCTTGGTCTTCTTTCCCATTTGACATTCCTTGCATAATGTGTTTGCAAGCTTGGTTATCTTGGGCATATCTCTCACTGCATGAGTAGATCTTATCTTCACCAAATTATCAAAGTTGATTTGTCCCATCCACTTGTACCACAACCAACACTCATTAGATTGAGCAAATAAAAAGGTTCTTCCATTTTCCTCCTTTATATGATAGACATTTCTATTCTGCAACTAATCTTCTAGATTCTTCCTTCCTGATCTCATAACCATTGGCATGAAATGTAAGATTGTATCCTTTACTTCACATCTAACTGACACTAAGGAGATTGTGCTTTAGCCCTCTGACATAGAGGACATCCTCAGTCTTGTTCTTTCCATCAATGGTTATAGCACCGTTTCCACAAATTTGTGCTGACTCGTCACCACCAAACTTGATATGTCCACCATTGCACTTCTTAAAACCAATGAACCTCCCCTTGTCACCAGTCATGTGATTAGAGCATCCACTGTCAATAACCCAAGCATTTGCTTCTTCTCTTGCATGAAAGGTAGTCCATACAACCATAGAATATTCATTATTTTGTTAGCCTTCAAGGTACTAGACTTCTTACATTTTCCAATATCACTCTTTTTGTCATCAATTTTCAAGGCCATGAAAAGTGTTTCATCATTTGAATCATCATGATCCTCATCTTCTAAAAAATAGTTGTTCTCCATGGAATAAAGACTTCTTTTGAACTTCTCTCTCTTTTTTCTACTCTATGATTGTTTAAAAGGACATTTAGAGGCAAAAAGACCAATTCTCCCACAATTGAAACATTTGAAAGGTAACTCAACTTTGTATTTGCCTATGCCCTTCTTCAATATTCTCCCAAAGTTCACTTCTAGCTCATCAAGGTCATCATCTTGATCAGTTGTTTCATCTTTTGTCTTCTTACTGACTTTAAATGTTGCTTCTTTCTTTGGAGCATCTTTGTCAAACTTTCTCATTTCAAAAGCTATGAGAGAACCAAACAATTGGTCTATTGAAAATTTATCCAAATCCTTATTCTCCTCAATAGAAGATATCTTATGACTATAAGATTTAGGGAGAGATCTCATAACCTTCTTCACAATCTCATCTTCTTTCACTTCACCACCAAGACCTATGATGCCATTAACTACTTCATCCATCTAGAGCATATACCCATCAATGTCTTCATCCTCTACCATTCTTAGGGTCTCAAATTTGCTCTTGAAGATTTGCATCTTGGCTTCCTTTACTTTATTATCTCCTTCATAAATGTTTTAAAGTTTATCACAAACATCCTAAGTAAAACTACAACTCATTACCTTTAGAAGTTTCAAATCAGCTAACCCACTCATGATACCATACTTTGCCTTGCCATTGTTATCATATAACTTAATCTCAGCTATATCTGTAGGAGTAGTAGCAAGAGTAGTGTAACCATCCTTGATAGATTGCCAAACACTAAACAATAGAGACTTTAGATAGCCTTCCATCCTTAGCTTCCAAAAGGCATAACTTGTTCCATCAAACCTAGGTGCCTTTCTAGATCCATCATGTGCCATCCCAGACTTTCCTCAAGTGGTTAAGATTCTTTAGAGGAGCTTAGCTCTCATACCAATTGTTGAACACATACCAGAATATTGAGAGGGGGGTGAATCAGTATTCAAACAAATCTTAAATCCTCCAGAGAAAACTAAAACTTAATCTTTATAGCATAAACAGAAACATAACACATCAACACAAAGCATAACAACACATAACACCAGATATACATGGAAAACCCAAGGGAAAAACCACAGTGAGAGTTAACTCACAATGTAGAATCACAGTTATAACTTTATTTTAGGGTTATAATCCAAGGAAGCTACTAATCCCTAAAGAAAGGTTTTAGGGTCACTCCCAATGAAGTTACAACTCCCTACAAACTTTGTTTTATGGCTTCAAGCCAAGGAAGCAACTACTCCCTGAACTGAGAATAAGCTCATAAAAGATTATAGCATGAAAGACGTTCTACTACTTGAAACTAACAATGAAGCTCAGTCCTTTTGATGATTGCACTTCTGCTTTGACAACCTTTGCAACTTCTTCAAATGTCTTCTCTTTAGCTTACTGACTCATTGCTTTCAGCCTTCAAGAAGTTTTACCTTTGGCTCACTAACTCCAACAAATAGTTAGGCACACTCTTCACTTCCCTTCTATCTCAAAAATGTCTTCAAGATGAATCATGATAGGGTCTATTGCTTCTGCTCTTTCTCCTTTAGTCGCACATCATAATGCATTACACATCCACATTTGTCTTCTTTACTCACACTTGTAATCACCGCAATCACACCCACAACCTAGAGCAACTAGGTTTATAATATATACATGATATTACATTGATTACATTTCCTATTAGCCAGAGACAACAAGAATATTACAATTACAAGTCGGCCAAATATCAATCACCATGAAACATGTAGAGGGCAAGCCCTAAAATTAACTACACGCAATCCTAGGAAGAGAACACACCTTACAGATCCCAACACATGCTTAACCAGGTCCTAAACATGCTTCACAACATCAAACTTCAAGGAATAACCTCCACATGCTTCGCACATTTGAAATAGGTTGGCCTTAAGCAAGAAAATATGAAGCTTGTAATAAATTGACCTCAACAACAATAACTCTGACTTAGAAACTGAACTTGTGGACCACTAAATCATTTGAAACTCTTATGAATGAACTCATGCACTACTCTGAACATATCCCCAAATCTGCATGACCATAACTATCATTTTGGAGGAATGCAGAGCGTTCTAATAAGCCTTCATCACCACTTTACTCTGCTAGAGCACAGACTGGAATTCTGTCACTTATAACTTTCACTAAAGAAGGTGTAATGACTTGAACCCTTGGATATAACACCTTCACATCATGTTGAATTCACTTTCTGATCTATAAGACTATATCTTCAGAAGTGGAGGAATGCGAGGCATTCTCCCAAGCAGTCTCAAAGCATCTTCTTGGAGCAGATTCCTTCACCAACATCTAGAGACCAGCACCTCCTTTTAGCAACACATACTTCCTTAGGAAGAATAGGAGAGAGCATACAACATACTATAGACCATCAGAAACATCTCCCCAACATCAGCATTACTTCTATTCCTTATCTTAATGCTTCTAATTCCCATCTAAATATACCATCTTGATGCTTCTAATTCTCATCTTAATATACCATCTTGACAAACACATGTAGGCTACCTAAGGTCGACAATCTATTCACTTCAAATCTCTCGAAATGCCTTCTCTCCCAAAGGACTCAAAAAATTTTCTCTGATACCATTTGGTGCAGTCGTGGATGGAGGGTCTAGAAACAAGACTGTCCTACTATGCAACCTTAGAGTAAACACAACAAAAAACAAAAAGAATGGAACAACAAATGGATTTATATTGACTCAATATCATAAATAGTTAAAACCTTCATATGTCAACAATATGCAGACTACAATGGGCTCACAAGCCTATCCTCCAGCTTGCTACATATTACATGAAAGATATAGTTTTGAAGTGCTACTTCACAATCCACTAGCCTAGCTTCTTAACTCATAAAACTTCACTAATGCCTCTAACTACATCTAGTGAATGATTATATAACAATTTTGGTTTCAAAGAATGATCTGCGTCAGCCTTAGAAGATTTCAAAGTTCAACACTTAATGAAACATGTAGGTTGAAGCCTAATTCCAATGGTGAAGCTTCCAATGTTGATGGATCACATTGTGGTTTAGGTGGAAGGTGCCTCCAGTCCTATAATTCCTTGTGATATGTTCCATTAGGTGTCATACATCACGGGAAGGTACCACAACTCCATGTGTTATGTTGAATGTTGAATGTCTTGAACAATGAATCTTGATCAAGCTTCTAATAGTGATAACTTCTGGTAGATGATTGTAAACTTCCTGAATGCTAGATATGATGTAGATGAAATGTTGTAGAGTCTTAATCCCATGCCGCAAACTGTGAAGTGATCATGCGGTGCAATCTACTAAGACTGAACTAATTGAAATGCAAGAAAAGAAAAATAAGCAAAATATTTTGGTTGATGCAAGATTGCCTTTCAACCTGGGATGCTCCTATATCACTTTCCCAGCTTATCTTAATAAAAAACATTCATCAATTAGTTTCATTTGGGGGCCCACTTTTAAACTATGTTATTAGCCTAAACAAAAGGGGTAGGCAAGAATACATTCTCTTGTCCTACAAGGCTTATTTTAGCAATTTATTATCTCACTTATATCTTCATATGTCAAGTAGATAAGCATTATGCCACATAAAATATATTAGAAAAAGGTGTCTCAACCTTGCATCCTGATGTTAAGAACATAAAAATATAATTTTTGGGATATAGAGGTTGATTTTAATTGGCCCTAACCAAATATTAAAATAGGCCTTAATTAGAGTAAGTTGGTTATGGTGACATGTAACTCTCTAAGACATTCAATTTAATAAGAAAATGGGCTCAATCGACTTCCTAGATCAACAGTTATCGCTTCTAAAATTTATCTCCCCAACATTAGAAATGTAAGAGCATCTATGATGCATAAGAGAGATGTAAGAGGGAGTTAAATTTGTTGACAAAATTATGGCACATTTTATGACATGTCATAAGGCATCTTTGAATGGAGATAATGGAACCAAAATGGAGCACCCAAGTTGGTGAGTGGATTATGATGACTTTATGACATGTGTAAGGAATGTTTTTTTTAAAATAAAAGGTGACTAGCACCTATAAAATATATATTAATATAAAAGAATTTTACAAAAAGGCAGGGATAAAGACACCTACACAGTATGACGACATTACAGACCTCCATGATCGGGCAAAAAACCACCTAAACCAAGACTAAAGACCAGAAGGGCCATAGAACATAATTCCAACAAGGATATGATTTGTAACCCCAACAAAATAAGTAGGAAACAAGAACTATCTAGACCAAAACATTAAAACATATATACAACATAAAACACTGAACATCGTATTAGGCATCCATTGCAGAATAGAGGTCTTGAAGCAAAAAATTAACACCACCATAGCCATCACCATTACCATCTTTGACTAGGGAACTGGGGGGGAGGCAAGACATGAGGATGATGCTGAATAAGAAGCATCACAACTTGAAAATTTGCATCAATTTGATTACCGAGCACTTCCCCAATATCCTTACTATGAGCATGAAGAGAGAAATGCATAATTTCCTCACACTCATGATTAATGGCCACCCGCAGAGTATTAAACACACAATTATGAGCAGAAGTATGCATGACTTGACATTTCATGAGTAACCCTCCAATCAAAGCTCCAAATTTAAACAAATCATAATTCTAGAAGGCCATTTCCAACAACTCCTCAAAAAAAGAAAGTGATGAACAAGCTTGTTGACCAGATGCCTTACCAGATTTGGATCTTGAGACATATCCATTACATTCAAAGCAAACACAGATAAAATGTAAAATGGGTACAGCGACCTCACTTGACCTTCCAAGGTTTCGTTTCCAACTACTTCTCAAATGGCCTCCTCAACATCAATATTATCGCTAATAAAAATAGAAGCCAAACCATCAGAATCCACAAAGCAAAAAAAAAGCCTTTTCCCACTTCTGGATTGAGAAAAACAACCTCTTATTCAACTGAAATTCCATTTTGAACAAAGCACAAGCGCATAAAAATTCTAAAAGATGAGGATATAAAAAGAAGAATCTCATCAAATAATTATTACAATCTTGCAGGGCCATATCCATAGATGACCACATTTGCAGAGATCCACAAAGAACTAAGGAGAAGGTAATTTTAGCTTGTAGACTTATTTTTGGATTTGGGTATTGGATCTTGAGTAGGGATTTGGGTGCCACATTTTGGGTGGTTTTAGCTCATGGTTTCCTAATTACCATTTGAAGGTTTCATATGTATTACTTCTCCCATTTATTGGGTGTTTGAGATGAAAGTTTCATAGTGAGCTTTGCAAGTATCATTATGCTACAATAATTGCTCTAGATCTCTTGTTGGCGATACTTCTATAAAGGCTTAGACATAGACATAGTCAATCTCTTACATTAGTATGATTATATCTCACCATTTAACAGGATACAATTTCAAAATATCTAACTCTAGCAATTGTTGTAAAATACAATATTCATGTTTAACTAAAATTTAAAATTATAACAAATTAAATTTAGAATCCACCAAACCATGACATAATCACGTGTGGTCTTTCCATAACATTAAATCACTAAATCACCTTATCCATAATTCACATATAGCCACTCATGACATCATACACGTCTATTTAGTTTATATTTTGAAAATCACTATTCATGTTTAAATTGATTTCAATATATAAATATTCTCAAATTAAGTTCAATAAATTTAACCAATTAATACAACAAGCACTAAGCATCACTTAATTAGTGATTAATAATGTCATTAGAATCATTCACATTTTAAGGGTTTGTCTACCAATTAGGGTCATCATTCACACATATGTGTAACATAATTAGCACAATTATCTCATACTCTGACACTATTGCACATCACATGGAATTCATAATTCAACTATAAAAATGTCCATCGAGGAAACAATTATGGAATTCTATAATAATGTCTAGGTATTTATATGATATCTAATGGGTTCATCTAGATTTGTAGAAGTGAATGGGTTTTGCACCATAAGGTGAATCAAGTAACACTTATTCAAGACCTTAATAGTGATAACAATTAAAAATATTCATTTCCAATCTAGAGAATTATCCATAGGGTTCATTTAGGAGGTTGATATTGTTGAAAGTACATTAGATCAAGGGTACCAAGGTTCACCAAAAGATTTGACTAGCTAGCAACATTAGGGTCAATTAGTAGGGAGGGGTGTTATAAGAGTCATAAGTAAGGTTGGGCCTTTCAAATAGTTTAGAAAGAACCTACTAGAGGTCAAATTTTGTTGAAGAACTCAATTTGCTAACTTCTTAAAAATAATGATATAAATAATTCTTGATTTTAAATTAGTGATGCAGGGGCATCATGCTTGATTTTTATTTTCTTGTGGATTTTTTTATTTTTGTCAGTGATGACACCTTGTTTCCAGTGGTGTCTCATTACTTCCTATCTCCAGTAACTAAAGTTAGTAAACGGAGTCCTATCACTAGCAAAGAACTCTCTTGTCACCGAGTGACAAAAATTGCCGAGAGTTTTATTTTCCAAAATCAAACAATCCTGATTTACACTATCAGTTATAGTTTTGAGGTAGAAGAAAGGTCAGAAGTAGAGAAGAATTACATGATAGCTGGAAGGTAATTTGAGGGACTCTTTGAAATGGCTGAGTCGTGGGCATTTGTGGGGAAGGTGGAAAGGCAGTCGATTGGAAAGAAAAAAAGGGCATCCTCTCTATGTAATGACAAAAGAGGAAAGGGGATCGTTAGAAAAGACGAGGGGATGTATGTTGCAAGTAGAGGGTTGCAAGAGAATAGAGAAAGACTGAAAGGTTGTGTAAAGGAGGCCACAGGCCAAGAGTCGAGGCTGTGAACAAATAAATGTGGCTAGAGAAATTAGAAGAATGACCGACCCAAGAATAGGAAAAGAAGTCGAACAGAGAAGAGTGAGAGTAGAGAAAGGCCAATCAAAAGAGGCTGATTCAAAGATAAGGCTGAGGAACATATGCCGAATAAAGAGGAGATGAAAATGGTATAAGAATAGGAGAACATCGGTTGATTGAGGAAGTAGAGAAGGAAGACTGAGACAATAGCAGAAAGGCTAGAAGGAATGCTGATTTAGAAGAGAGCACGATAGGCCGAAGACATAAGGCCGTAGGGCAAGAATAAGTAGAGCTGAGAGAATGAAAAAGATTGAGATTGGGAAAATAAGAGGAAAGAGTATGAATGCGAAGAAGATAGCCTGGTTGTATGATGTGATAACAAAAATATAAATAGAGTATAGAGTCTGCGAGGACTATGACAAGAGAGTCGATCATTTGAGTAAGGTCGCAGAGAGCAATAAGGTGGCAGAAGGTATGTTGTTGAGAGGAAGAAGAAATGAGATAAGATCAATGTTATAAGGTGTAGGCTCGATGGATGTGTAGTTGCATAGTCTGAAGCATTGTTGAGAAAAGAAGCCCTGCATTGTATCTTTGTAACCAAAGCTGTATTGACTAAAGATAAACAAAGAGTATTGTTTTGTATTTCAGATTCCTATCATTGAATTAGTTTCATTTAGGTTACTATCACTGTGTGACAAGGGGTCTGTAATAGTCTATTTATTACTAAGAGATCCACCATGTGTTGTTGGAGTATAATACTGAGCTTGTAATTTGGTATCAAACATATAAGTGTGAGGATGGTTCCATCAATTAGGGAGACTTAACAAGGAGATAGATGTTAATGATATAAGTAGTTTACATATAAATTCTTGATTTTGAATTGGAGACTTAACAAGGAGAGAGATGTCTTAAGAATCTTTTTAGAAAATTTTAACAAATGAGGTAGCTATATTTTAGCTAAAAAATAATTGGTTTAGAGTTTAACTATTTAGTAAATGTATTATATCTTTATCTATTTTTAAAAACACTTGTGTGATTTTTTAAAAAAGTATGTTGAAAACATACTTTTATAGATAATAATACACTAAAGTCAACACACATTTAATCTACAAACCTATTTAACATTTAAGTTGAATGCTTATTCTATAGCATATATGGTACTAGGTGTATAGTAAATAAAACATCCATTTTTATGATAAATTCATCTCAAATTAGTAAGAAAATAAAAAGATACAAGATATTGAAGAAAAATGAAATCATATTAGGTAGTGTCCCATAAATAAAATTGTAGGAGAATATTAAATGATGTGAATATTTGATATTTTTTTTATTAGAATAGGTTCGTAGTAGTTGGAAAATCTAATTTAATCAAATTTCTAGCATGCCTATTTTATATTTCTTTTGCTAGCTACCACAAGTTTGTCAATTCCATGAAATATATACTACTATAAAAGATAGATGATTCTACCTAACACAGGCACAAAAAACTCATATGGCTTTCATCTTCAAAGCTTTATCTCTTACTCTTCTTATTGTCACTTTCTATATTTTTGGTTGCAGCTATAATCATGAAGACTTTCTTGGATTTCAATCAATGGGCTTCGTTCAATTGTCATTAATATCTAAAGGGAGTACTAGTCATTATCCTCAAGATCCGACCAGACAAGGTGATCTAAATTAGAAAAGGGTTGTGCTAGCAGATAAATGACCAACTTATTGGTCATATTTCCATTGGAAATAATCATATTCCCTGACCTGTAGCCAATGAAAGCATCAACTTTTGCTAACCATGGTCATCCTAATATGAGTGCATATCCCCCAAGGTTAGCTTTTGGTTGTAGGACCATAAAATCTACAAGAGATTCCCAAGACTCAAGTGTAATAACCAAGTCTTCAATGATCCCTTCAGGTTTAACCATTGACTTATCTGCTAATTGCAACACTATAGGTGTAGGTCATAAGTCAATGAGTTGCAGATTTTTCATGGTTTCCTTGGTCATGATGTTTATGGAAGCACCTAAATCAATTAAAGTATTTCTTATAAGGGTGCCATTGATGTGCACATCCATAATTGGACTGAGCTAGGGTTTGTGTAGTTTGGGACAACTATGTTTCCTAACATGATATTAGCAAGTTGTCCAATCACTTGAATAGTTTGTGGATCCTTACCCTTCCTTCATAGTTTCTTTAAACATAGTTTCCTTATGGTTTTAATGGAAATGGGCACATCTTTGATAGCCTGAAATAGGGGAAGTTTAACATGGACATTTTTTAATTGCCCAAGGAAATCAAATTTAGGATTAGGTTCATGTTTTTGCATGTTTAGTTTCTCTGGGAATGGAAGTTCTCTACTCTTTATTTCTACTTGTGATGGAGCTCACTCAAGGTGCTCCTTCTGATTATTAAGATGTAAATTAGCATCATTGGAAGTTTCCTCATCTAGAAGTTCCATGATGAGTGGAGAGGTTGGTTTAGGGAGCATTTTACTTGAACGTAGCTAGATATCACTAACCTTGACTGCATAAGTTAGGTATTAGAGAGTTTCATTAGCATAAGCCTATTATAAAGGCTTGTTGTTAGGATTTGGTGTGGGTTGGGTAGGTAATTAGGTTGATCTTAGTGGTCTAGGAGTAGATGTAGTAGTATTTGGCATAATAGTTGCTACTGAGGTAAAGCCTAATGTGGTTGTAGGTAGTAGGTGTTTGAATTATGCCAAGGTTGATTTCCCCTCCATTGTTGTGGCCATAAATTTTGGGTTGGATGCCACTACTAGCTATGGTATTGAGATTGGTATGGCTATTGTGGCCATACCCCTTATTATGGGGTCCATCCAGGTGATGATAGGGTTGACTAGGGTTGAGGTGGTATATTATTCCATGGTACATTATACCAATTAGAAGTGTTTGTAGAGGAGCCTCGAAGTGAAGCATTACAAGATAAAGGATCCAAAGGAATACCTTGTCTTTGTTGTCATGGCTTGTGTTGTGCTAGGTAAAACACTTGGCCATCTTCATCTTCTAGATTTTTTAAATATGGCCTCTCATACCTATCTTCAATAATGTTGGCCACCCTCTTGCATCTACATTCCACTTTCTTATGACAACAGTGGGGGTAGAATTCAACCAACGTTGTTTTTGCTTCTTCTTATTTCTTCTTTGCATGCAATGTATCTAGTTGTGTTTCCATATGATTAATAATATTGTGCTTCATGTCCTTGATAAAATTACTGAGCTCCATCCTGGAGACACCCGCAGATGCTTTTGTAGTGGACATTGATCTTAGGCTGCGTGACTTCTTCATGGTTGAGCGTGAGTAGTTTCTACATATCTAGCAAACTTCATCAAATGGAACTTGAGAAATGTCACTACCCCTAATCAGGTCTAAGGCATCCATGCATTCCTCATTGACTCCTCGCAAGAATATAGTCTTGAGAGAATATGGAGATAGACTACTTTGATAAGATTTCTGTAAGCAAAACATGAATCTTTCCACATAGTCCTTTAGGGGTTCATCCTCCTTCTATGTCATTCTAAAGATATCATCTCCTCTCATGTCTCTACCTCTAAAGTACTCGTATTTCTTGAGGAATTTTTCTCTCATGGTTTTTGATTCAAGTATTGTGTCTCTTCCCAGTCCCATAAACCACCTCAAGGCAACATCCTTGAGTGTTGTTGGGAATAATTTTAGATGGTGTACATTAGTTGTATAATCATAACTTTGGCAAAGGACATCAAATTCAAATAGGAAAGTATTTGGGTCCTCTGTGATGAGACTGTAAAAATTAAGAAGGGTAGAAGGGGGAATATTCTTCATAGCTATGGGGCTAGCCTGATCAGTGATGGGAAATTGGAAAGTTGTGGTTTTTAGCTGTGATTCACCTCCTAAGTGGCCCATTGTGGCATTCTGGTTTGGGCTACATGTGGAAGAAAGAATGATTTGAGAAGGAATTTTTTGGATCCTTGGCTTGAAACAACTAATAGAGGGGCTTCGGGTAGCTGTGCTTCAAGAACTAGAGGTTCAATTGGTTGTCTTCTTTCTATGTCTTCACCTACCTTTGCTATCTCTTCTCAATTTCAATTGATTGGAAGAAATATCCCTAGTGGATCTCTCCTCTAGTGTCTGAAATGGTGTTTGAGCTAATAATATCCTTCCTACATAATGTTAGTGGATAATTCAATATTTGGTTTGATGCCTAATAATCCTAGATTTGAAAATGTAATTTGTATACTAGGAAAGTAGGAAAAATATTCAAAAACTTGTAAACTCTAAAACTTGGCACCATCCTCAGTAGCGATGCCAAAAATGTCTAGCCCCATCATTAACTAGTAATTCTAGTGTAGTAAAAGCATGCACTCTACTCAACAGGTCAGGATATCCCTTATCAAATGACTCACTAGTTCCAATGTGCTATATTTGTAATGTCAAACCAATGATGGATTTTCTTGGATGGTACCTATACTATATGTACATCTTAAGGATTTCAAAGAGTTGTCTTAAGAGGTTGCGTATAGAAACTAAGCTCTACATTAAGAATAAATCTATGTTATGAACTTTAATCAAATATAAATTCAATAATTGTTTCTACGGGCTATCATCAATGTTGCAGGTTCTATTAAGAACAATATATTACTATGCTACAAGCATCAGCCACTAATAACCAACTATTTATATGAAGTAAGCATGATTAAAACTAATGAACTTACCAACAACTAATACTAACAAGAGAGTTATAGTTGTACCTCAAGTGGGCCCTTGCTTGGGTGAATTGTATACTCTTTTACTCACAAGATATTAACCAAATCTCTTAACTATTTGTTGCACACTATTGACTAAACTAAAAAAGATCTTATTTAATTTTAGAAAACACAATACAGATTAGTGGTAGAAAAATTTCTATTATCTATTACACAAAGTCCCCTGAATATATAGACTCATTCTATCTATCCTTAACTAATCTAGACTCTTAACAACTCAAGCTACATGTGTCAACTCTTTCCTAGGACATAGGAAGAGGACTATTTTTATTCCAACAAAACACAAATAAGAAACTTAGTTGCAATTAAACTTTCAAAGAGTACTATCCTAATACAAATTCTCAACTAAAATGAAAGAAACAAAAGTAATGGAGACATGCAAAGAAGGGGCATAACTTATACAATCCTTGTTGAAGGATTGCTTCAATTCTTTGCACTATCTACCGATACTTTTAGTTTTCTCTTATTTTTTGTCGAAGACATTATTACTACTGGATAAGTCATTGGTGATTGAATTCATGAATATGGAAACTAACTCCTTCATATTCGGGCATTTGCTCCTTCAGCTATGGGTACCTGTTCCTTCAATTGCAGATAATTATTCCTGCAGTTGCAGGTTTACAACATCCTTTGCTATGGGCGTCTGTTGTCTTGCTCCATGAAAGGTTAGCTCTTTTCCATAATACTTCCATACTAAAATCACCATAATGAATATAATATACTATTACATTTTGAGAATAATTATCAAAACACAGTCATTTATCAAGATATTATATATTAGTTCTAGTGCTTTAAACTTCAAATATTAATATAAAGTTTTAGGTATTAGGTGAAATTGTTCAAGGAAATGTCTTGTGAAAAAAAAAACATATAAGAAATGGGAGCATTTGTAGGTCCCATCAGTGGTACTTGTTCATTTCTTTTGAGCAGGGCCTTTTATTGACAAATATTTATGCATTTGCGAATAGGGATTAAGTTTTATTGATCAATGCAATTTTTTCAAGTCTTTCTCACCTTCAAATGGGGGATAAGGTTCATTTTTAAAAAGTTAAATCTCATGAATTTAATGAAATGCTTATAAATCATTTTTTTTTTCTGAAATATTTTAGTGTATCTCTCCAAGATTATTTTTAGTTGGTGATAAATAAGTCGTCTTTGAGTAAAATGCAACCTATCTTGGCACTATAAGCTTTTTTTAGTGGGGTTTCAAGCCTAAACTATCCAGTCTAGAAAATGTTCTCTCATGCCATCGAATATTATTCAATTGTATAAGTTGCTTCATTTTATGAAAAAAAATATTTTCAATACAACAAAACATTTTTAATTAACACATATCCATATTCCTTAGTCGATAAACCATTAAATTGCTTTAAGAGTGTAGTGCTAATTAGTCGATATGATTATTATTGGGAGAATAGTTACCAAAATTGTTGAATAATCTAACCTTTAGTGTTTTGTTGACATGCTTTGATCAATTTTTTTGGTTGGAGTGACTCAAGATTGATTTTGATGGTTGAAAGATAAGTATAAGGTGCAAATTAAGTGAAACTTATTATTATTATAACTTTATTGCATAATATTAAATAGCAAAATATATTGGTAAAATTATGCGTAGACCAACATCAAATTAAAACTAGGTAAATATTATTGGTGATGCCCTAACTTGTTAGTAGCTCATATGGCAATAAATGAACAATGATGCCCTACACTATTGGCAACTGTGTGAAAAGGGTGAACATAAGTTCCTTCAAATAATGCATTCCTTGCATTTCTCCTAGACTTTACTATTTATGTTGACGTCCTTTGGATAAATTCCAATGGATAGTTTTTTCAACTAATGATGAATGCTATGCTATAATATATGTGTTTGTCTTGCTAACATAAAAAGCAGGAACATATCATGTTTTATTAAAGTAGACATGTTTTTGACATGGACCCAATTCAACACTATATTTCTATGTTTGCATTTGCATGCTTTATTATTGATTTCTCTTAATTTTCTAAGGTGATTTTATCTTAATTTATACAAAAATCTCTATTTCTTGTGTTATGGTCCATCCAAACTATTCTCATTAGTCTATTCTTGCATACAAAGCTTTTGATATCAATAAATTTCAATTTTATGATACATGCAATTTTTATTGTTTTTGACTTTTGCATTAAGAAATAAAGAGTGCAAATAGAATAGAATAGCTTAGTTTTGTAGATATTTTTCTAACTTTCAATATTATATTAACTTCAATAAAAAAAATGAAGTCAACTTAGACCACAATAAGTAATATGTGCAACTATTTTTTGAACTGTCAACATCATACTAATTTCACTAGAAACGATGCAGTCAACTTAGCCTATAGAACCATGCCAACTTAGCCTAATGAATTTGTTTTCTTGCAATTTTCTCTATTTTTGTGACTCTTTCCTAATACCTCAACTTTTTAAAGGACCGAGACAAAAGAAAATACACAAACTTCACTCCTTATTGTTAGCTACCAATGCACCAAAAGATCGACCTATTAATGCCTGATACAACCACTTGATTTAACAAACACGGGAGGCGGTTAAGCCCTTGTCACAAACCACCACAACACAGTGCTGAACAAGGAGACCAAGGGCCACACCTTGCAACAATCCCCCTCCTAGCACAAGCGCGGGGTTTGAACCCGTGACCTCGGCTCTGATACCAATTGTTAGCTGTCGTTGCACCAAAAGATCGACCTATTAATGCCCGATACAACCACTTGATTTAACAAGCACAGGAGGTGGTTAAGCCCTTGTCACAAACCATCATAGTGCAGTGCTGAACAAGGAGACCAAGGGCCACACCTTGCAACACTTATAATTTCCCTACAATTTTCCTTATATTTGTCATCTTATTTAAACTACTCTTCAACTTTGAACTGTGACCCTTTGTTAATTATATTGCATCCATAATATTTTGGTAATTGATAAATATATATTTAAAATTGGTATTCCTTATTTTGTTTGCTACTTTACCTTTCTAAGGGAGCAAATGTAATGTCCCCTTCTAGCAAGCCAAAATTTTTGCAACCTTGCAAACAATTCCAACTTGTAAAAGAGTACATTACAATCCAATTCTTCTATTTCAATCATAGTAAACCATAAGAAATCTTAAATTCAACTTTATATACATAAATCATAGGTATTATGCTTTCACTATATCACACATATCAATTGAGAGAGTTATACTTAGGTCTACATGTCCATCAATTCACTTTCCCACAAGAGAGGGCCTATAGGAGGTACAATCATGGGGTCCATATTTCATTCCTTTGACTTGGAGACCAACCCAAATCAAATGCCCATCCCTTGCCTCGTGGGGTCCTTTAGACCAACATTAGACAAGGGCCTATCCATTGTCCCGTGGGGTCCCTTTGACCAACATGAGACAATAGGAAACTTATCCCCGTGGGGTCCTATGGACCAACATTGAGATAAGGCCTATTGGGTCTTTAGCCTGAAAGGTTCTCTTCACCAACTCAGGCGTCAACCAAAATACCATGTTGCATTGCCTCCTTTCCCTTTGTCTCAATCCTTGGGATATTGATTGATGGGCCATGAGCCACTATTTCCAATCTCTTCTTCATTATTAACTTATCATATTTCTTTTCCTAAACTCATATAATATAATCATTTAACCTTCTATTCTAGATTACTACATACAATTATATTATAAACTATATATGCTTCCTCATATTCTTTCATTTATCTAGTTTGTAATTAACTCTATCCATTCTTTGCAATTTGATGATCACACATCTAATATCTATCTATTATTTTGCCTATTAGGAATGCAATCATTGTTTCTTAATGCATATACGAATTTGCAATGTTATCATCAAGACTTATCTATCATTATCTATACCCAAAAATGTTATTCAAAGCATAATATAAATATCTGATTTGATGATATATAGAATAAGATCATTAATGCATACCTTTTTGCTGTTCAAATTCTGTTATATGCGTTATTTATTGTGTAAGTAATCTCACGCGATGGCTCTTATGATTTGCTTCTATACTCAGATCTGCTGAGCAAATGAGAGGAATAAATATATATTTGGATTGTATATTGGATCTGGCTGTGATAGAACTATTGGCTATTCCTTTGTTCTTATTCGCTGATGTCTTAGCAATACCAAACCTGATCGATTCATTTATGGTTGTATCTATCCTTGCTGCCCACAAGTCTTTGTTCCATCAATGCCTCCTATACTCTTAGCACTACCCTCTTATAGCAATCTTGTTTACTTCTTCTATCTTCGTCACCTTCTTAAAGGAATTAGCATCTTTATTGTGTGTCTTAACATTTTATTGTCTTTTTCTATCTTTCACTATCTGATTATCTAAGATAATTCTCTGTTCAGATTCCCTCCATTCCCTCCATTTCTCTATTTATCTCCACTTAATATTTATGCCTTTGAAGGAGCGAAGGGATGCATCCAAATATGATATCCCAAAAGAACTACTTCTTTGTTGTTCGTGGTTTCTTATTAATCATTACAAGACTCTTTCTTAATCGCACTTATTTAATGAATCATGATATAGGTATGGAGTATTGTCATTAAGAAGGTGATCGATGGTTTAGCATAACTAGGTGACTCCTATCATTATTTAGGGAATTGGTCCCTTTTAGGATATAAAGATATTTCAATATATAAAATATATTATTTACTTATCACATATCAAATACATATAATATATATTATATTTGTATTAATAATATATTTATTATGATATAATAATATGTACTATTTAACTATTAATATTTATAATATGTATTGTTATTATTTAATATATGTCATATTTACAATACATATTATGTTTTATTATAAAATAATATTATTAAATATTATTATATATCAATAATGATAATACAATCAATGACGGAATTATGTCCTTATTATGATGTTTAAATCTTTAATTTAAACAATGCCATAATATGGGGAATATGACAGCTAAGGTAGCAGAACAACTTCCTACACAAATCTTGAGAGGAGGGTTATGCAAAACTTTGCAAATCTTTACAATAGTTACAAAAATAAACATAAATAGCAATCATACCACAACACAGTGATTTTTTTGGGGAAAACCTTTTCAAGATAAAAACCCCACACTCTAAAAGCCACCCAATATATTATTTAGAAATCAACAAGATTACAGTATACTTGCATAGCAAGCTTTCACAGGAGTATCACCAACCGGAGATTTGAAGGAAACACAACATCTATAAAACTATCACACAACCTCCATCTCAATCACCTAATATATAGGAGATACAATACATGAAACTGTCAAACAATAATTACAAAACCATGAGCTAAAACCACCCAAAAAGATGGTGCCCAAATTATCTCCAATCAAAGATGCCCTATGATGTGTCAAAACACTCACCAACACATGTAACTCCTCCTTACATCTGTGTCTAACATGTTTTCAAATTTTCCAATATGGGAGACCTAACTTTCTAAGCCCATAAATTTTGATTTAGGAGGCTGATTAATGAATCGTTTGATACATTGGAAATCTCATGAAGAGATATACATGGTGCTTTTACTAGATCAAATATGATCAGACATTGGTCAGAGCCATATTCGATCATTTATATGTCTAAAATTCAAATTTAATATTTTTTATAAGATTTTTCTAGGAGTTTCAAAAATGAAAACGTTAATATCTTGAAATCTAGACATGACCTTGGGTCGAAACTCATCCAGAATGATTATTTGGTAATTTCAAATCTTTGGGGAAAATTTTGGACCCATACGTGCTCAAATGAAAACTTACTATAAATAGTAACCTTTTGTAATTGCAAGGTTGAGACACCTTTCCTAACATTCTCCCATTTGTCGAACACCTTGCAAGAGAAAAGGGAGTATCAACACTATGATTGTATTGCTAAGGGCCAAGAAGCCCATAGACTCTGAACACTATATGAACTTTTCTATGCTCACAAGCTTAGTTAATGAATCTGTAACATTCATCAAAGTCTCTACCTTAAGTAGCTTCACCCTGCCATCCTCGACCATATCTTTGACAAAATGATATTGTACATCAAAGGTCTTGGTATTGGCATGAAATGTCAGGTTCTTAGCTAGGAAGATCGCACTCTGACTGTTACAATAAACTATCAATGCACCTTATTTTATTTTGATATCTGAACACAGTCTCTTAATCCAAATGGCTTCTTTACAAGCATGAGTAGCTTCCATGTATACTCAGCTTCAATAGTGGACAAAGCAACCACAACCTATTGCTTACTCATCCAACTAGTTGCACCACCAAATAAAGTAAACACATAAGCATCAGTGGATTGTTTGTTATCAACATCACCTACCTAGTCTGAATCCACATAACCATGAATATCAAGGGAATGAATGTCGTCTATCAAACTAGCACGATAGCACAAGGAATACTCTGAGGTTACCCGCAAATATTTGAAAACTCTTTTAACTACATCCCAATGAACTTTACCAAGATTAGACATATATCAAACTTGGGCAATGTTTGGTTTAGTACAAACCATAGCATACATCAAACTTTCAATTGCACTTTGGTAAGGTACTCTGCTCATGTCTTCCATCTCTAATGGGATGTTCGACATTGTGAAGCAAATAACTTTGTTCCAATTATAAAAGGAACACATAATGGTCTACAATGCCTCATGTTAAACTTATGTAAAACTAAATTGACATTCTTACTTTGGCCAAGCCATAGTTTTATATTCACTCTATCTTTTCTTATTTCCATCCCAAGAATGTCTTTAGTTGCACCAGTATCATTCATTTCAAATTTAGCTACAAGTTGAGACTTTAGTTCTGAAATCATTTATTTCCCTTTACCAATAAATTTAACATATTATCAACAAATAATGCAACAAATAAGAAATGATCACCATCAGATTTATAATAAACAAAATGATCTGATTTAGAACACTCAAATCCCAAACTCAACACATATGTATCAAATTTTTGGTACCACATCCTAGGACTTTGTTTTCTCGGCCATACAAAGATTTCTTCAATTTACAAACTAAATTACTTTTACCTTTCACCACATAGTGCTTTGGCTGTGTCATATAAATATCCTCCTCCAAATCACCATGAAGGAATGCCATTTTCACATCCATTTGCTCAACCTCTAGATCATAACCAATAGCAATAGAAAGCAAGAATATAATGGATGTCATTTTGCAACAAGAGAAAATATCTCACCATAATCAATACCATCAACTTGAGAGTAACCTTTCACAACCAACCATGCTTTGTACTTCTCAATACCTCTGCTTGAACCAATATTTTTCTTGAACACCCATTCAGAACCAACAAGTTTTTGTCCTTCAGGCAATGGTACTAGGTCCCATGTATCATTCTTTTTCAAAGCTATCATTTCTTCATCCATAGCAATCTTCCAAGACACTGCATCATTCATACCTAATGTCTCTTCTATAGATCTGGGTTCATCCATGTTAGTATTCAAAGAAAACATACATCTCCAGTTATCAGGTGAATGCCTTTCAGGTGGTTGTCTATGTCTTGTAGACCTTTGAACAAGCTGAGTTGGAGGTTCTTCCTCCTCTTCTGAAGATTTAGAGCTAGATGAGCTCTCCTCAACTTCTTGTCTATCTACGGGTCTTGATTCAACTTTCTCAACTGTAGACATAAGTTGAATCACATCTTTCTGTTCACTTTGTTCTAGTTGTAATGTAATAGAAGAAGGCTTAGTTTCTCTAAAAATCACACTTCTACTATATATTACCTTCTATACAATAGGATCCCAAAGCTTGTATACTTTCACACCATAAATGTACCTAATGAAGATAAATTTCATTGACTTTCTCTCCAACTTTGTTTGCTTCTCCTTTGGCACATGTGCATATGCCTCACAACTACAAACTCTAAGATGTCTCAATGAAGGCTTGTGACCTGACCACGCTTCCATAGGTGTTTTATCAACAAGAGTTGATGTAGGAGACCTATTAATCAGGTAACAAGTAGTGGCATTAGCTTTGGCCCAAAACTTTTGTTCCAGACTAGTACCACTAAGCATACTCCTAGCCTTCTCCATCAATGTCCTGTTCATTCTTTCTGTAACTCCATTCTATTGTGGAGAATACAGAGTTGTCTTTTTCTCTGAATGCCACAATCTTTACAGAATCAATCAAAATCATTAGAGAAAAATCTACAACCATTGTTAGTCCTCAGACATTTTGTTTTCTTTCTAGTCTGCAATTCAACCATTGCTTTAAATTCTTTAAATCAACTAAAAACTTCTAATTTAATATTTATAAAATATACCCATGTCCTTTGCTATAATCATCAATAAATGAAACATAATATGTGGATTTTCTAATAGAAGGAACTGTTACACATATGGTTCCTAAGATTGTAATTGATGTCAGTTCTGTCATGGATGTGTGATGGAGTTCATGGTTGGTTGTCATGTTGAATATAACGTGGTTACTGAAGCTCATGGTTGGATTTAGTTTTTTCCCTCATGGGCTTCTCCATGTAAATACTTGTTTTCTTCTTGCAAGTTATTTCTTCTACTACATTGATAAAATTGGAGAAATACTCTTAACATCTAAATTGAAAGTAATTTTTAGATTTACACATGCTATTGATTTCAGATTTGAAAACATTTTAAAGCTACATAGCTTCAACTTTTCCTTGTTCTCTCTCCCTTTTTCCAACATGTGGTATCAGAGCCATTGGTTGTAGTGAGAGAGGGATACTTTTTTCAGAGGTATTTAAGGAATTTTGGTTGTAGGGGAAGTTCTGTGTTAACATTGTTTTGCAGATCTATGAGTTTGGAAGCCATGGTATTTACCTCTCAGATGGATATTGTCAAAAGAATCTTTGTTGGGCTTTTGAGGCTCAAGGTTATGGATCTTTATGGAGTTGATCTTTTGGTAGTGATTTGGAGCTCCTTTTTGACAATATGTGTATATTCTCTTGTTTGGTGGTTTCATTCCTTTACCTTGTGGTCATGTGTAGTGAAAGGGTGTTTATATTGGATGGTTACTTATGGTACCTTAATCACATGGAAAAACACTCATTTCTTGGACTATAGTTTGGAGTGCTTATGTTGGGTTCATGATTTCAGTCCATGGTTACATGAAATCACTGTATGATTTATCATTGGTTGTATGTAGGTTGTGGAGTTGGTATTTTTTATGATATGGACACTCCTGAACAACCTGATTTCTCCTTTCTCATATTCATGCTTTTTTGAATATGTAGGTTTTCACAGTTTTCCTATTTCAAAAGATTGTGGGTTTGTAGATCTATGATATTCCATTATTTCAGATGATATATTTGATGATGTTCATTGGTGTGAATGTTTGGATGTTTAAGTGGTTTCAAATTTATAGAGATATGGTTTTGCAAGTTTTACATATTAACCAAAATATGTGGTTTGTAGATCTGTGGAAAATTGTGTTCAGATACTTTTAGGATGGAAACAATTTCAGATTTGCAAGGCTCTTTGTTGGGTTCTTGTGATCTATGGTTTCTCCTATGAGGATTTATTTGGCAAATCTGATCTAGAATTGATTTTGGTGTTTGAGTCTTGGAAATCTACATGTTATACCTGGTTACATTTGTTTTACATGTTACTGATATGGGGTTGAATCTATTTTTTAGTTGTTAAAGGTTGAAGCACTGATCATATTCTTTTCTTCTATGATATGTTGCATGTGTGCAGATATTTTGAATAAGTTGATGAGGGTTCTATTTGGTAGGCCTCTTCTTGGTCAACTTAATTACATTTGTATTTTTTGTATTGAGACAAAAGGGTAGTTTGGAGTACCTGATTTAGTTATTCATTGGAATCTATAGCAGTAAAGTTATGTTGCATAAGAAGCTTTTTTTACTTTTAGTGGAGTTTTGGTGATGATGTTGCTCATGATACCATGCATAACTTGATATCACTTTCAGTGGGAGTTTTGTGTAGTTACATAATGTGTTCTATCTTCTTTGTTTAAAGATATTGGTTCTAAGTTGTTGTAATGTTGTAAGCCATGCAAAATCTTTGATTAGAAGATGGATGATCTTTTGCAATGGTTGTTGGTGTCATAAGAAGCTCTTGGATTATGCCTTTAGTTCACAGTAAGGGTTCATTGACATTTTTGGTTCTATTGAAAAAGGATGCTAGATCTTCATGTTTTTTGAAGAGGTGTTGACATCTTGGTTTTCCATGGAGGACTGTTGGAGTTTTTGGTGAGGTGTTGAGTTTATAACTTATTAGTTCTTGGTATATGATCCTGGCTTTAGAAGATCTATAATATTATGTCATGATGCACTCTTGATCATGAGTTAGACTTTTTGCAATAATACAGGTGCTCTTGGGAGCAAGATATGTTCATTGGAGCATATGATCTTCTTTTTGAGAAGATCTTAGATCATGATGTCTTGATATGTTCCTGATTCTATAGTTAGAACTTTGACAATGGTTTGGTTAGTCCTCTTTGGTTTTGAAGTATTAATCATTTGTTTGGAGCTTCATGATTGTGCAGATTACATTTGAAGTTGGCATGGATTGATTGATACTAGAGAGACTTGGGTAAGGCTTGATATCTCTTGAACCTAGAGATATGTGTTGGAAAGATTTGTCATTATGAGATGTCAACAAAAGGACCAAGAAGCCTACACTTGGAAATGGATGTGAGTCCATTATAGACCCTATGAGAAGGTTGTTTTTATGATAATCTTTTATTTCTTGGTGTTATATGCAAGTATAATCTTCTATCCCACTCTTGGTCTACTTGGCAGGTAAATGATCTAATAGGTGTTACCCACTTGATTATTAGTGTTTAAGGTGAAAAATGAATGTAGAGGATTTGTTTGCTTTTAGGGTTGATTTTGTTAGTTTGTATGAATCATCCTTTCACCTCAAACATTCAAGGACTTCAACCGAGTAGGAAATCTACTATCAGGTTTTCAGTCACTTGGAATATTAGGGAAAATTGGAATTGTGTGATTTTGTTTTTTAGTTAAGCCCAATTATTCTCAAAACCCTAATTATGCAAATTTAGAAGCAAATGGACAAATCACAGAAAATGCTCACACACAGAGATATCAAATGACAATTAAATGCATACCATATTTCAAAGTTTAGAAAGTGGAACAGTCGAGGACTAATAAGCGAGCACCCTAGTTCAGTGCCATACTTTTTGTCGGGATCTAGAAACCTTGTCTGCAAACTATTCCTATTGTTCCAGAGATTCTTCAGTTGTGGGATCCGGAGGACTAATGAGCGGGCGCCTGAGTCTAGGTCCCTATTTTCTTCTTTGATCTACAATTCTGATAGTTTGCACTGCTCTCATGCAACCCCACTTTTTCTGTTTCTGCAACCTGTAACCTGTAATGGGTTGAGGGTTGTGGTGTTTAGAGGCTTGCCTTAGTCAAGCCCTGAAGAGACATTCAAGTCTTCTGAACACCGTTGTCAAATAAAGAGTGCATATCCCTGTGAGATAGAGGCAAAATCCAAATGATAATTATTGAAAACACAATTGATATCACCTTGTAATGAAGATCTCATGGAAGGAAGATGCTCTTCATGCCATGAGGAGATGGATACCAAATCTGCAAATACAAACAAAAGAACAACACAAATTCTACTCTGCAACACACAATGAATGTCTTGAATCACTTCTACACAAGCTCATGAATCAAAAAATTACCATCTAGTTTACAAATGAATGCCTAAACATGCTTATATATGCAACTACAAACATTCCCATCAAGAATTTTGTAATTGAAACTTACATGTCGGCATAGGACCTAAATAATGATCATAAACTGACACTTTGAAATTGGGCCTGACCTAAAATAGGGTAGTACTAGGGCGTAGGAACCCAAGTCCTCCCCCTATTTCAGGCAAGAATCATGTCAAGTGCACCCCCTAAGTCCCATCTGCGATGAAAGTTTAGGGTTTTCTCATTAGAATGTCAGATTAACATGAAAAATGCTCTAAATACATAAATAGGACCCAATAGCTAAACCTTAAGAGGGAAAAGTCCCCAAGGGGACATTTTTCGACGTAACATTTATCCCCCACTTTAATGTATGTATAAACACAAGGCCAATACATGCATTAAAGTACAGTGAACAAGCACAACAAACACGTCAAGCATGGAGAAGACACGCCAATCATAGAAAAGATAATAACATGCACACAAAACATAGAGAAGACAGTTATAGTCACATAAAACATGGAGAATACAGTATTGAAGACATGCAAAACACAGTGAATGCAATGAAGAAAGTGATGATTTTCTTTTTCCTTTTCTTTTCATATATATGAAATGTAGATGCAAGTACAAGGAAAGTAAACACACCACCCATAATGTAGGAGGGACTCATCGCCAGTGGTCTTTAAGACTGCTTATGGAGCAACACACATGCAATACACGTCACGAAGCAAGCATGCCATACAAATCCCAAAGCATAGGAGGGAATCATCACTACTGGTCTTTAAACTATGCTTGGGAACAAACA
Organism: Cunninghamia lanceolata; assembly: GCA_027924645.1. NCBI lineage: Eukaryota > Viridiplantae > Streptophyta > Pinopsida > Cupressales > Cupressaceae > Cunninghamia > Cunninghamia lanceolata. Next base: position 2,504,488 of record BSBN01000908.1, on the reverse strand, counting down.
CGCAATACACACAAACTTGGAAGACACAGAGAAAACACATCAGACAAGTGATGGAGTGTTCCTATTTCTAAGTTCAACACCATCTCAGGCACATTACAGGCACACACTGATGATTGGGCTTGACCACAACAATCGCCGAAGACACACTTAAGGGTTGAGTTAGTCACAGAACTGCTCCCTGCCTCGCACTGAGAACTTTTTGAAAATGACAGGATGTGCACTCTCCATGAGAAATATACCATCCTTGCCTCACGATGAGGGCTTAAAATAGAAAAGGGATGTAATATCCCTACCTTGTGATGAGAGATTAAATGATTGCAAACAAATCTCAGAGTGCAGGAGGGACTCATCACCACTAGTCTTTAAGACTGCACCTAAGAACAAGCACATTGCTAACATCTACAACAGACAGCTTACCTTATATATGCCCCCACCTTAAGGTGGTTGATATTAGGTATCGATATCAAGCACGTTAAGGTAGGAAGAAAACACACAAGGGAACATGAGCTCTCGCAAATCCCATGCCCCCCGGAGGTGACATGTACTTTACGATCGCTAAATGTTCCCACAAACACATCCTTGCAAGAAAAGTGTTAGTGTCCATATAATCATGATAAAAAATAATGCATAAGATCAATCACAAAAAGATCCAAGGTTATACTACAAATTCAGAGATCGAGTATAACTGTGGGGCTATACCATGAAAATCCCAAAACTGAGTGTAACCAAGGCGAGATTCAAAGACAAACAAAGTGCATGGAGCAATAGTATTGTTATGGTTTGTAAGTGCGATAAGACAACATCCAGATCACATGGAGTGATTCTACTAGCCAAGCATTGGATAATATATATCAACCCCATCGTCATATAGGAACGAAGTCCAATTTTTTATTTCTGGTTAAAGGGACGCTAGGTCCACATCAGTATAATATGTTTTTCGTCATCTGTCCACTAGATAGAAACACTAGAGGAAGAGAAACAATAAATCAAGAGAGGAGAAACAAGTGCCTTAGGGACAGTCATGTAGGAGGGTGCCCCCAAGTCACCAACTACAATGCTATGTCTATAAGACACAACACACAACAATGAAAATAGAGGAGAAGAAATATAGAAGAATGATGATACAAATAGAAGAAGGGCACAATAGAGGTGGTCTCCTGGACTTTACAAGAGAATCAAGGGTCATCCTAGGAGGCCTAAACAACACATAACACATCATGGGGGAAACACATCATGAGAAATAAAGGGTTAGAAATTCTTACCTGGTAGTACCTATTGGATTTAGGACAGACAACTGAGAGGGGGGTGAATCAGTTGTCACCAAAATCTTGTTCCTTATTCACTTTAAACCTTCTTATATTTCAACAACATATCAAAGATTCAATCATGAAAGCATAATGCAATAATTTAAGAGCAGAAATAAATTCAACACATATAACACCAAGATTTTAACGTGGAAAACCTGGTTAAGGGAAAAACCATGGGGTTACTAACCCAAGATTGTATTCTCTGTTAAAAGAATAAGATGAATAAAATGGCACTTGCCATTTAGGGCTCACTACCCAAGCACACTGCTCACAAGAGGCTCACTGCCTATAGGAGACACATTATCTATAGAAGAATATAAGTATTACATGCTTGAACTGGAGATTAGCATCTTCACTATGCTTGAGTCAGTTCCATTTAAGCTCAACACCTCTGCTTTGCTTTTCACTCCTCTTCACTACCACCTTCTCATCATGACCACACAGATACATTTGAATGACTTCATAACTCTTATTTATACATGACATCGACTTTGGAATGATCATCAAAGTCGGCACAACATATACTTGTTTTATTATAGAGCAATTACAAAAATACAACTTGACTTATTACAAAAACTTCATGTGTGTTATTACATTGTCGACCACACATAGCTGGGACTTCAATCTTCTTCGAGGAACACACCATGCTTTGCAAAACATCTTCAAGATCATCCGCAACATGTGCAAATCATCTGGTCAGCCAAGACTAGGAAGAACACCATCACCGAAAGGTAAGTCTTCAATTACGAGCTCAATCTCTAATGCAGACCGCCAACACGAATTGGACACAATCTAGAGACCCCCACAAGCTTGCTTGAATCACCAAGAACATCTGTACCACTTCTGCTTACTGTAATCATTCACATCTTCATCTGAAAGCTCAAGAACACAGTTGCCCATTATTGTCACATTAGAAAGATTGCTTGTGGACCTCCAAACCATGAACCAATTGAGATGTCAATTCACATTAGCCTCCCAAACATGCCACCAGATCTGCAGAACACAATATTCTATTTCCAGATCTCACCTAACCTATTTTTGTCACTCTAACACCTTTGAATAGTTGCTAGAACTAGTTTCTCTCATGGCCATAACTCCTCTAAGTTTTCATGTGGACCTCTCAAATCTTGATTGGATTATCTTTAGACACATATCTACAAACCCTTTGATGTGCATTCTCTAATCTTCATCTAGCTGGGATCGTCACTTCATAGAGCTTCACTGTCTTCACTGATCTTCTCTATTTTTTATAGGACTAATTTTCTCAATATGTTCAACACACAACTCATCCAATCATTGACATCAATGCAATAGGAGTATGTTGACATCAATGACAACACCGGTTAGGCCCATACTTGCAACAATCTCCCCCTTTGTCATTGATGGCAACATATAATGTGAAAAACTATTTTAACCATCAAGACAAGAACTCCTCATTGACTGAAATAGCTCCCCTATCAACAACAACCATTCACATGTCTTCTCTTCCTTTACTACTCCCCCTTTGATCAGCAATCACTTTTTATTTTTCACATTTTGTTTTTCACATGTCTTCTCTCCCCCTTTGACATCAATGGCAAAGGGCACATACTTGCAACTACTTCTCATACTTCAGAATCATACAGACTACTTCCCTTAAGTAGCAACCTCCTAACATCAATCAGGATCACAAGATATGATTGTGGGATCCACCGGATTGATGAATATCAGTGCACCTTAATTCAGAACCAGAGGGGTAATAACCCCTAACTTCTCCCTGAGATACTCAAAAGAGTCCTTAGGTCAAGGTTTAGTAAAAATGTCTGCAATCTGATCTTTTGAGGGCACAAACTCCAATTTGACTTCATTCTTGTTCACCTGCTCTCTCAAAAAGTGGAACTTGATGGATATATGTTTTGTCTTTGAATGCAACACCGAATTTTTTGATATGTTTATTGCACTTGAATTATCACAGAAGATTGTGATAGGTTCATCATACTCTACTCTGGTATCTCTTAGCATTTGCTTTATCCATAATACTTGAGTGCAATTGCCTATTGCTGCAATATACTCTACTTCTGCAGTGGATAGAGATATTGTCTCTTGTTTCTTGCTTAGCCAAGAAACCAATCTTTTTCTCAAAAAGAATGCACCACCATTGGTACTCTTTCGGTCATCCACATCTCCTGCCCAATCAGCATCTATTTATGCATGCAGAGATAAATCATGATCCTTAGGATACCATAATCCATACTCAACTGTTCCCTTCAGATATCTGAGACTTCTTTGGATTGCCATGACATGAGACTCTCTAGGATCAGCTTGGAATCTAGCAACAAGACCAATAGTATTCATAATATTAGGTCTAGTTTGAGTAAGGTAGAGCAGTCCTCCAATCATTGACCTATACTTTTTCTGATTAGCCTTAGGAGATTCATCATCTTTACTTAGCTTACATCTGATTGCCATGGGAGTATTCATTAGCTTTGAATCTTCCATCCCAAATTTCTTCAACAATTATTTCACATATTTGGTCTGTGATATGAAGATTCCTTTCTTTGTTTGAGTGATTTTTAGACCCAAGAAGAAATTCATTTCCAGAAACATAGACATCTCAAATTCACTTTGCATTTGATTTGCAAAAGTCTTGCACATACTATCTTTTCCTCCAAAAATGATATCATCAACAAATACTTCAATAATCAATATATTTTCATGATCAATCTTAAAATATAGATTACTGTCAGCAGTACCTTTGTTGAAACCAATCTTCAAAAGATGTTTGTCCAATCTTTCATACCAGGCTCTTGGGGCTTGTTTGAGTCCATACAATGCCTTCAACTTGTAGACCATATCTGCATGATCAGATAATTGAAATCCATCTGGTTGCTCAATGTATACCTCTTCTTTCAAATCACCATTTAGGAAAGCAGACTTGACATCCATCTGATATACCTTGAAATCTCTGAAGGCAGCAAAGGCAAGAAATAATTTGACTACTTTAATTCTTACCACTGGAGCAAAAGTTTCTTTAAAGTCAACTCCTTCTACTTGAGAATAACCCTTACAAACTAATTTGGCTTTGTTTCTTACTACTTCACCATCTTCATTCAATTTATTCCAGAAGACCCACTTAGTTCCAATCACATTTTTGTCCTTAGGTCTAGGAACAAGATCCCAAGTGTGCTTCTTTTCAATCTGCATCAAGTCTTCCTCCATTGCTTTAGCCTAAATTTCATCATTGCATGCTTCACTTACTATTTTTGGTTCAATCTTTGAAATCAAACAATACTTCACTGAATCTTGAGAAATTTTTCTTCTTGTTTGAACACCTTTCCTTTTATCTCCTATGATCTGATCTTTAGAATGATTCAGTCTTACATACCTAGGAGTTTTGGGATTCTCTTGTACTTCTAATTCTTGGACAGGTTCATCCAAACTTGTCTCTTCTTCTTATATTTCAGGATTCTTTGGATCAATCTAATTCTGAACTGGAATTGGGACTTGTTCTCCTTGGTCTGAGACATCATTCTAATCATCTGCTTCATACTCATAATATCTTGAGGGACTTTCCATGCCTTCATCAACCTTCACATTTGTACTTTCTACAATCTTTCTCAATCTCTTGTTATAACACCGGTATGCTTTGCTTTGAGTAGAATATTCTAAGAATATTCCTTCATCACTTCTAGCATCAAACTTGCCAAGGTCTTCATCTCTTTCGATATAGCATTTACTACCAAAGACTCTAAAATACTTCACAGTAGGAGTGATGCCAAACCAAAGTTCAGAAGGGGTCTTACCAGTATTGCCTTCGATTTGTACTTGATTAAGAATATAGACAGCAGTGCTTACAACTTCTCTCCCATAGATCTGAGGAACATTTGCTTCCATCATCATGGTCCTAGATGCTTCCTGAATGGTCTAGTTCTTTCTCTCCACTACTCCATTCTGTTGTGGAGTCCTTGGAGCAGATAACTATCTCTTTATCCCATGTTTCTCACAGAATGTTATGAACTCATCGGATGTGAATTCTCCTCCTCTATCAGACCTGAGGCATTTTATGTTTATGCTAGTTTCATTTTCTACCATAGCCTTGAATATTTTTAACTTTTCAAGTGCTTCATATTTCTCTTTCAAGAAAGTCACCCACATCATTTGGGAGTGGTCATCAATCAGCAACATGAAATACCTATCTCCTTGCAGACTCTTGATTCTTGCTGGACCACAAAGATCAGTGTGCACCAAGTCTAACAATCCAATTGAAGATTGTTCCTTACTTTTGAATGTGACTCTATTTTGCTTACCCAACTGACATTCTTTGTACAAACTGTTAGTAGGTTTCACCAGTCTTTGAAGATCTCTTACAGCCTGAGTGTTGCTTATCTTGATGATATTATCAAAATTTACATGACACATTCTCCTATGCCACAACCAACTCTAATCAATTTGAACAAATAAGCAACTTTTTTGAGTACCAACCAATTGGAAGATGTTACCTTTTGTTTGTGTATCAGATGCAATCTCAGTTCTAAAGCTTTCAAAAATCTTACATTTTCTATTTCTGAATCAGAGATTATAGCCTTTGTCCACCAACTATCCAACACTGAGAAGATTATGCTTTAGACCTTCAACATACAGAACATCACTAGTTTTGTTCTTTCCATCAAAAGAAATGGTTCCTCTGCCTCTAATTCTGCCAGCAAAATTATCTCCAAACTTTACAACTCCACCTTCATATCTTTCCAAGCTTATGAACTTATTCTTGTCACCAGTCATATGGTAAGAGCATCCACTGTCAATAACCCATTCATCCTTTTCTTCAACCTGAGCAGCGAAAGCACTTTCTATCATCTTATGATTGGCAGATTCAATAAGCATTGGATCTTCATCTTTGATGGCAATAAACACCCAATCACTTCTGAGTTTGTTTCCTATCTTAGATTCATCATCTGTTACTCCTTCATCATCATCTTCTTGAACATAGTAACACTTCTTCTGAAACCTTGATCTATTAGGGTTTGGCCTTCAAAACCTTTCTAGACATCTTGAGGTAAAATGACCAATCTTATTGCAGGCAAAGCATTTGAAAGGTAACTTTCCTTCAAAGCATTTGAAAGGTAACTTTCCTTCATACTTACCAGATCCTCTTGGTAGTCTCTTTGCAATGAGGGCTTCAAGTTGTTCAGCTTCTAATTCATCCTCTTCTAGATATTTCCTTGCTTTATCATACCAAGTTGATTTCCTTGAGGAACTTTCTCTTGGATCTTTTGTAGAGGCACTAGCTTTGAATGCAGATTTAGTCTTGGGAAGTGCATCACCAAACTCAGCCAACTCAAATGTAGATATCTTACCAACCAATTGATCCCTTGTAATAGTTGTTAAAGATATGATTTACTCAATAGCAACAACTTTACGTTTGTAAGCAGGAGGTAAGGAGCTGAGAACTTTGGCAACAATCTCATCTTCATCCAATATTCCACCAGCACATCTAATGCCACATACAAGCTCATTTACTTTTGACATATATAAAGTGATATTCTCATCTTCACTCATCTTCAAGTTTTCAAACTTTCCTTTCAGACTTTGCAGCTTGGCACACTTACCATATTTGTCTCCTTCATAAAGATTTTCTAGCTTTGTCCAAGTTTCATAAGTAGTCTTCAATCCCATAACATTTGTTAGTTCTGAATCAAACAAGGCACTCAGTAGGGCTTCTTTAGCTCAAAGATTATTGTCTGCATCTCTGACTTCATCTATAGTTGTTGGACCATTCTTTGGGGGAACATATTTAGTTGTTATGTTCTAATACTGATCTCCCATGCATTGTAAGTGACATTCCATAAGGCTCTTCTAGGCAGTGAAGTTTGTTCCATCAAACCTTGGACTGTCCTTCTTGTAGGTCGACATCCTGGATCTCCTCAAGTGGTTAAGCTTCTTCTAGAGGAACTTAGCTCTGATACCAATTGTTGGATTTAGGATAGACAACTAAGAGGGGGGGTGAATCAGTTGTCACCAAAATCCTATTCCTTATTCACTTTAAACCTTCTTATATTTCAATAGCATATCAAATATTCAATCATGAAAGCATAATGCAATAATTTAAGAGCAAAAACAAATTCAACACACATAACACCAAGATTTTAATGTGGAAAACCTAGTTAAGGGAAAAACCATGAGGTAACTAACCCAAGATTGTATTCTCTATTAAAAGAATAAGATCAATAAAATGGCACTTGCCAGTTAGGGCTCACTACCTGAGCACACTGCTTACAAGAGGCCCACTGCCTATAGGAGACACACTGTCTATAGAAGAATATAAGTATTACATACTTGAATTGGAGATTAGCATCTTCACTATACTTGAGTCAGTTCCATTTAAGCTTAACACCTCTACTTTTCGCTCCTCTTCACTACCATCACCTCATCATGACCACATGGATACATTTGAATGACTTCGCAACTCTTATTTATACATGACATTGACTTTGGATTGATCATCAAAGTTGGCACAACATATACTTATTTTATTACAAAGCAATTACAAAAATGCAACTTGACTTATTATAAAAACTTCATGTGCATTATTACAATATCGGCCACACATAGTTGGGACTTCAATCTTCTTCAAGGAACATGCCATGCTTTGAAAAACATCTTCAAGATCATTCGCAACATGCGCAAATCATCTGGTTGGCCAAGACTAGGAAGAACACCATCACCCAAAGGTAAGTCTTCAATTACGAGCTCAATCTCCAATGAGGACCACCAACACGAACTGGACACAATCTAGAGACCCCCACAAGCTTGCTTGAATCACCAAGAACATCCGCACCACTTATGCTTACTGTAATCATTCACATCTTCATCTGGAACCTCAAGAACACAGATGCCCATCATTGTCACATTAGAAGGATTACTTGTGGACCTCCAAACCATGAACCAATTGAGTTGTCAATTCACATTAGCCTCCCAAACATGCCACCAGATCCGCGGAACATGATATTCTATTTCCAAATCTCACCGGACCTATTTGTGTCACTCTGTCACCTTTGAATAGTTGCCAGAACCAGTTTTACTCTCATGGCCATAACTACTCCATATTTTCATACAGACCTTTGAAATCTTGATTAGATCATCTTCAGACACATATCTACAAACCCTTTGATGTGCATTCTCTGATCTTCATCTAGCTAGGATCTTCACTTCATAGAGCTTCATTGTCTTCATTGATCTTCTCTGTTTCTGATAGGACTAATTTTCTTAATATCCTCAGCACACAACTCATCCAATCCTTGACATCAATGCAATAGGAGTATGTTAACATCAATGACAACACCAGTTAGGCCCATACTTGCAATAGTACCATCGTACTAAATTTTAGAGCCTATGAACCTCTTGGAGAGGTACTCAATCAAGTTTTGTGCGAAGGTCAAGTAGTTCTTATGAGAGTCTTGCTTATTGTCAGAAAATCCATGTAATGCTTGTTTCTCAAATCCTTGTGTAAGTGAGACCTTTTATTACTTATGAGGAGGATAACCACTATTATTTCCAATTGATGATAATCGTCTTGCTCTTTTTCATATTTTAGCAAGTTTTCATTGTTGATTTCATCTACCATAGTAACAAGAATCATCCTATACTATCTCGTTCTTTTGCTCTGTTATAGTTGTTTCTATCAGTTGTTCCATTTTTTTTTCTTGATGCATTTTGCTTATCTCTCGATCTTTGTAAAGATAACAGAGGAGGAACCTCGACATAAATTCTGTTTCTTCTTGGACGAGGTGGGTTATCCAACTTTTCCTTGTCCACTTCTATTATGCCCATGATGTTATCATATTCCAAATAATCATCATCGACTACTTCCACTAAGCCCTGTTCCATCATATTTATATCAGTATGCTTAGGGAAAGGATTAGTAAATATTTGTAAATTCTAATTTGGTGGAGCTATTGACTTATTTCCGTTGTCATTTACACCTGATACCTTATCAAATTTGAGTCGATGAAGTCTTGTATTTCATGTTTAAGACACATACATCATTCAGTATCATGTCCTTGTGTCCGATGAAAATGGAAAAAGGCATTGGCATTAAATTAAGGTCCTTGAGCTTTGTTAGGATCCAAAGGCTTAATCGGGGGAAGCTTCATAAGATTATTACTCAGCTTGATTCATGATAGAATGGTAAGACTCAGATATCAGAGAAAACTTTCTTTGCTGATACAATACCTTCTTCGGATTAGTGATAGTAGACACTTGAGAAAATTTATTCAAATTCAGTCCATAATCTTGATGAAACTCCTATTATTGTTCCTCTTAAAGTTGTTTTGTGATGGTCCACCCATGGATTGACCAACTTGACCTGATGAGTTTCAGTTTTCATACTAACTAGATGAAAGTTGATAATCATGAAGGGTGGTGCATAAATGTTGAAAGGAGTTATATTTCATTAAGAGAATCTTATCACAGATTTTAGGTTGTAGATTTGCAATAAACACCTTCTGAAGATCCTCATCTTTCATCTGATATTGAATTTCTACATAGAGATACTGATACCGACTAATAAACTTAGTTAACTTCTCTTTCGGGCCTTGCTTGTAATGAACTAAATCAATTAAGAAACTTAAGGTCTAATATTTTCTTGAAAATGTTGTAAAAATTGATCAACCAACTGTGAAAAGGAGTGTATTGAATTTGGAGGTAAAGAGAAAAACCATTCTAAAGTAGTATCATTGAGAGATTGCGGGAAAGTTTTGCTAACAAGTCCTCTTCAAAGTAGAAATTACTACACATAGCTGTGAATGCTGACACATAAGTATTAGGATCACCTTTTCCACCATATTTTTCAAAGCGAGGAGTCTCAAACCTTTCAGGTATAGGAGTTCTCAAAATTGCATAAGATAGGGGATTACAGGCATGATAAGTTGGTATATTAGGTTGTGAAGAATTTGTCAAATTTGTCACTTTTTGTTGTAAAGCAGTCATGCCCTGCAGAAGTTGGTTTAATATGGCATCATTGGGAGATGCGGTTTGCTGCGAGGAATTAGAACCAAAGTGAGGAGGTGATTGAACCTAAGTTGTAATAGGTGGAGGCTATGAATAGGTCAATGGTGGTTGGATATAGTGATAGGTGGGAGGTGGTTGTGAATAGTTGTATGTAATAGGTGGTTGAGAATAGGTGGGATGGATAGGTGGTTGAGAATGATTTTTCATAGAAGAGGTCCCCTTAGAAACCAAATTCTGATAATCAAATCCCACAACTTTGTAGTTTTGTAAATTTGGTTCTATTAGATACTCCAATACCAGTGGTAGCATTACTACAAGCATTTGCATTGGTTGTTAAAATTGTTGATGTGAATGTAGATATTCCTGTGGTCGGTATAGGTGCCGATATTTGCGTATGAGATAGTGATGACTTGTTAATAACTTTTGCACATTCAATCATCGGCATGATATTAGTTTGCACAATATGTGTTAAACATCGGATAACATCAATACCATCTTGTCCTTCTTTTATTAATTCTCTTACATGGTTAATCAAAGGTATAGCTTCTTCTGCTATTCTTTATGTTTCAACAAATGCTTGAAAATTGACTAACTCTTTATCAAGTTTATTTATTTGCTCATCAGGTACATGTGCAACTACCTCAATAGTGTCGTTGACATCATGAAATACTTGATCTTCCATAGTGGTTGTATGAGGTATAATAACTTGCAAAATCTATGTCTCTCCTTTTCTAAAGAAGGTATTCAATGGATTTTTAGAGGTTTGAATATCATTTTCTTCAAGGGCACTAGATGGTCCTTGAGGTAGGGATGTCAACTTATTCAAGAGCACTAGATCCCATGTGTCTTATGCTTCTTCTTAAAGGGATATTTATATTAGTGCAGCAAGTTATAATACTCATATAGAGGCATGCAATGCTCAATGCGCAAACTAATAGAACAAACCCTAAGAGAAAGATATGCTTAAGATCCAAAAGTGCTTATTTTTTCAACTTTTTCAATGCAAATAAGTGAAAGAAAAGGTGTTGTAAGGAAGATGATTAGGGGAAGAAAATAATATGCCTGATATCAGTCCAATAAAACCATAAAATCCTTCACAATACACTTTTGATGCAAATCTAAGATGATGACAAGTCAAAACCTAGTGAAAATACACTAAAATATGCATTTTTTTTTACAAATTTTCAATGAGAAGACCTAACAAAAAGGGGTGTTGTAAAGAATTTTAGGAGGTGCAGAAGATTATATCAGTAAAATCAGCCACCTAAAGCCATAAAATCTTTCACAACACACTTGGAATGCAAATCTAGGTCAAACCTTAGGGCAAATATAGCCAAAATATGCAATTTTTCACCAAATTTCCATTGTAAGGGCCCAATAAAAAGGTGTTGTAAAGAATTTTAGGAGGGGTAGAAGATAATAACCCTGATAAAAGCTAATTAGTGTAGAAAAATCCTCTGCAACGTGCTTATGGTGCAAATCTATAGAGACAATAAAGCCAAATCTAGTGAAAAATCAAGGTTTTCAAACCCTAGGCATGAAATTTTGCAATCAAGCCACTATGATGCAACACTACAACTAAAAATAAATCCTAATGAGTATTTTAAAAGGGTGGTAAAATATGAAATAAGATTTTGACTACAAACCTTAGCTAATGCAAAACTAGGTTATAAGGAAAAATGCACAATTTCAAACAATTTTTATCAATTTAAGCATGAAAATGCAATCTAAATGAATGATGAATGAAAATTTTCTATATTTTAAATTAGATCTGATAATATTAATAGAAATTTATTGAAATTAAAGGCCAATTAATCCAAATTTTTTGAAAATGCAAGCTAAAAATGCCATTTTTTTCAAATTTTTCTAATTTTTCATTTTTTTTTGTAATTTTTCAAATGCAATAAGATGAATGATGATATGAATAAATGAAACGAATGCAAATCTGAAGCACAACACTTAGAAAGGTGCAAAATTCATTAAAAACATAGGTTCACCAAAATGTTTAAGGTGAAAAATGAATGAAGAGGATTTGTTTGCTTTTAGGGTTGATTTTGCTAGTTTGTATGAATCCTCCTTTCACCTCAAACATTCAAGGACTTCAACCGAGTAGGAAATCTACTATCAGGTTTTCAGTCACTTGGAATATCAGGGAAAATTGGAATTGTGTGATTTTGTTGTTCAATTAAGCCCAATTATGCTCAAAACCCTAAATATACAAATTCGGAAGCAAACAGACAAATCACGAAAAATGCTTGCACACAAAGATATCAAATGACAATAAAATGTGTACTAGAATTCAAAGTTCAAAAAGTGGAATAGTCAAGGACTAATGAGTAGGCACCCTAGTCTAGTGCCATACTTTTTGTCAAGATCTGGAAACCTTGTCTGCAACATGTTCCTACTATTCTGGAGATTCTTCAGTTACGGGATCTGAAGGACTAATGAGTGGGCACCCGAGTCCAGGTCCCTATTTTCTTCTTTAATCTGTAATTATGACAGTCTGCACTACTCCCCTATAACCCTACTTTTTCTATTCATGCAACCTATAACCCACAATCATGAAAAAATGGGTTGGGGATTGTGGTGTTTAGAGGCTTGCATCAGTCAAGCCCCAAAGAGAGATTAAACACCATTGTTAGATAAAGAGTGTGTATCCCTATGTGATAGAGGCAAAATCCAAATGATAAATGATTGAAAACACAATTGATATCACATTTTAGTGAAGATCTCATGGAAGGAATATACTCTTCATGCCATGAGGAGATGGATGCCAAATTTGCAAATACAAATACAAGAACAACACAAATTCTACTTTGCAACACACAATGAATGCCTTGAATCACTTCTACATAAGCTCATGAATCAAAAAATTGCCATCTAGTTTACAAATGAATGCCTAAACATGCTTATATGCAACTACAAACATTACCGCCAAGAATTTTGTAATTGAAACTTACTGTGTCGGCATAGGACCTAAATAACGGTCATAAATTGACACTTTGAAATTGGGCTTGACCTAAAATAGGGTAGGACTAGGGCATGGGAGCCCAAGTCCTCCCCTCCCATTTTAGGCAAGAATCATGTCAAGTGCACCCCCTAAGTCCCATTTGCCATGAAACTTCAGGGTTTTCTCATCGAGAAGTCAAATTAACATGAAAAATGCTCTAAATGTATAAATAGGACATGAGAACTAAACCTTAAGAGGGAAAAGCCCCCAAGGGGGCATTTTCCGACGTAACAATTAGATGCATTCTTTATATGTATCTTGTCTTCTCTTTTACACTAGTCTTGAAAAGGATTATTGAGAAGTAGATGCATGGGTTTATGAATTTTTGTTGTTCTCATTATTATTTGGTCTTGAGCTATGGAACTAGTTTTGAGGATTTGTTTTAGAGAGGTACAGAAATGGTTTGTAGTTTTTTGGGGCTTATTCCCTTTGTTGCGGGAATGTTTGGCTAGTTTGATCTACTTTCAGTGAGAGGTTAACATCTATTGCTGCCATGTTTTCATCATATTTTGGATGTTAGATGTTGATACCCTTTCAATTTGGGAGTGTTGAAAGAGATCTTTCTTTACACAGTTTGACATAGGTTAGTGTGCTATAAAGACATGGTATGATTTTGCAGTTTCTCTCTTTCCTGGTATATTGTCTTCTTCTTAAAGGTTCTCATGTTTATGGAGCTGAGGTTTGCATTGAAGTCAAGTGTTATTATTGTTAACAATAATTTGGTAGCTCCTTGATCTCTTTCTTCATTGGTTTAAAGGACTTGGAAGAATTATTTAGAGATTGGTAATGAGAGATATTTTATGCATATCATTATATGTTTTGACACTATATGGTAGAGGAGTTAGCCACATCCTCTAAGAGAAGTGTTATAGGGGGATTTGTAAATGCCTTGATCTTATTTTTAGATTTGACATTACCCATGCAATGGGAGTTCCTAGATATGTATGCTCTTTATTGTCACGATATCTTCTTGGTTGTCTCAGTTTGCAAGTTATTGATGTGAAGATGGTTTTGTATGTTTCACTATTTGGATCTACGAGTTGTGTAGGTTTAGTGGGCTATCTTTACCCATTGTTTGCATTGAAGACTTGGATGTGGACTATCAATATCCACAGATCCATTCAGTGTTATTGCAGATTTTGTTTGTTGACTTGTCTTTGGTCATTTGTACATTGGTATGTTGCATTGAGATGGGAGGATGGATGATTAGCATGATTGTTTTATAGGGACTTGATTGTAGTTTTGGGTTGTTATGTTGATGGCATGGAGTTCTACCTGTGATGGTTTGTTTACCCTAGTTTTGAGGTATGGATATTTTTGGATGAACTAGCAAATTGTTGTGGTTGCTTTTCCATTTGGTATGAGTATGACAGACACTCAAAGTCTTATGTTATCATATGATTTGATTCTTGTGTTCATGTTGATATTGGTGTTGGTTTCAGTGATAGTTTATATGTTTCACCTTGGCTTGTTTCTTGTTTTTCATGGGTGACATGATGTGAGGAGTTCTTGTTTGAGATGATGGCTATCATGGTTGCTTTTACATGTATCTTGTTGGAGCACAAAAACATGTTGAAGAATCGGTGGTACATTGTTGGCTAGAGATGTTTTTCCTTGTGATTTAAAGTTTGATTATATCATTTAGAGTTATTGCAATGTATAATGTCAAGTGGGAGAATGTTGGGATAAGTTACCATTAACTTGCTATCCTAACCAATTCATGTGTCTCCAAAGTTCTTGGAATATATTCCCCAACACAAAGAATTTGAGAGATTAATTATTTTTTAATTATATCACTTTGACTTTTGTAATCAATTCCTAATTGATAAGGTCAAACTTGGGCATCCATTTTTAGAGTGGGGGCCATGAAGACTTTTTTGACTTCTCCTAAGTCTATTTTGAGAGTTTGATAACTCTTAGTAAGTGGGAGTTAAACTTGGGCGTCCCCTTTTGATGGGGACTTATATTTAGACTTGGAGTTATGCTTTTTATGTACATGAGTGGATAATGTTGAGACACCTTGCATGGATATAATGTTGGAGTTAACCAAAGTGTTAGAGATGCATGAATTGGATATTGCTTGCATGAGTTCATAAAAGCTTGCATGGACTTGCATATTTTTGCATGTCACTTGCATCTTTTTGCATGTTACTTGCATGTTATTTGTTGCTTGCATGTTGTTGCATGTTACTTTCATGTGTTTGCATGTTGCTTCTATGGATTTGCATGTGCTTGCATGTTGTTGCATGTTGCTTCTATGGATTTGCATGTGCTTGCATGTTGTTACATTTACTTGCATGTTGTTGCATGTTACTTGCATGTACTTGCATGTTGTTTCATGTCACTCCTATGGACTTGTATGACCTTGCATGTTGTTGCATGTTAGTTTTGTAAGATTGCTTGCAGAACACTCCAACTCCAAAAACTTGTAGGATGGTACATCTCAGTGTTTCATGTAATGGGTATCAGTTGCATGTGCTTGCATGTTAGTTTTAAGATATTACTTGTAGAACACTCCAACTCTAGAAACTTGCAAGATGGTACATCTCAGTGTTTCAGATAATGGGTATCAATTGCATGTTGAATCTGGTATTTGCATGTCACTTGCATGTACAGAACAAGGGAATTCAGAATAACTTTGGGGACATCAATCTTGCATGTTGGTTGCATGAGATTGGTGTGTGTTGATCACTTCAGTTAACAGAAAGTGATTGGGCAAACTTGGACACCCAATTTGAGGACTTTCTATTGTTGCTTTTATTTAGAAATATGTTTGATGTCAACAAAGCTAATTTTAGCATACTTGGGTGCACACATCATAAAGAGGCAGTTAACTAAAAGCTTAGACATTGTTTGAGTTTAGTCTTCTCAATTTAGAGTGCTTGGTTTTTGCATGAGCATTGGAAGCTATGTTATCAACTAGAATTTATTATATTTTGAGTTTCAAGCTTTTGAATTAAAAAGCTCTTGAATTATGAAGCTTCAATTAATTAATTAAGAGCCCCATACATTTTCTACAGAGTTGAATTGTGTAAAAGACTTAGAAGAAAAAAGCAAGAATCTTTTGAAGAAAAAAGCAAGAAGCTTTTGAAGTTTTTTACACGTTTGAATATTGAAGAAGCTTTTGAAGTGCATCAAGGAATCAAAAGATTTTAGTATTGAATATAATCTTTCACAAGAGATTTAATACAAGCATAAACACCTTTGGTGTGGAGTTTTTTCCCTTAGAGGTATCTCCATGTAAATACTTGTCTTCTTCTTGCAAGCTATTTTCTTCTACTACATTGATTAAATTGGAGAAATACGCTAACATCTAAATTGAAAGTAATTTTTAGATTTACACATGCTATTAATTTTAGATTTGAAAACATTTTAAAGCTACATAGCTGCAACTTTTCCTTGTTCTCTCTCCCTTTTTCCAACAGATGTCATACCCAACAAAGAAGATATAGTTCATGATTGGATGTCATGCCTTGATCAATGCAGAGTTGAGTATGAAGTAATATTAAGATGGGAATTAGAAGCATCAAGAAGATACTTTAATATTAATATGGGAATTAGAATCTCTAAGATAATCATATGTTTTGATGATGTTGGGAAGATGTTACTGAAGCATGTATGTTCCAAGTTTCATGATGTTTGGATTACTAGAAGAGTGTTTTGTAAATGGCAATTTAAAGACAATGTTGTTTCAGAGGTGTTCACAAGGGTGCAATGTATGGCTCTGCATTCCTCTACATTGGAAGACATGGTCATGTGGTTCAAGAGTTAAGTTCAGCATACTATGAAGGTGTTATATCTAGAGTTTCAGATCATTTGACCTTATGTAGTAAAAGTTATGAATAATAGAGTTCCGCTCTGAGTTCTGATAGAATAAGATAATAATGAAGACCTGCTAATGTGCTCCGCATTTCTCTGCAAGAAAAGATTTGCCTATGTGGTTTGGTGAACATGTTCAGGGATATGTATTGCATGTCTCTTTGTAATTTCAGTGTTTTGGTCCTCTACAAGATGAGTTTCTCAATGACAGTGTGCTCTAGTATTTTCTAGATGATGGCTATGTCCTTGAGTTCATGATTGAAGGTGTGTGGCACAAAATCCTTGTTGTACAGAGGTTAAGGTGTATCTAAAGGTGTTGTATGAGTCTTAGAGACTCATCTGGAAGAGTTTCATGAAGATATTTCCTATTTCCAGTACCACACAAAGTTCTTCAAGTGGTTGTGACTGATAGGGCTTGCCTTCTATACTTTTCATGAAGTGTGTTGTTTGGCCAACTTGTAAATGTAATTTTCATATTATCTTTGGTTGAAAACTTTGTAATCAATGTAATATCATGTATATATTGTAAACCTAGTTGAGCTAGGTGATGTGTGGTTGCAAAGTGATTGATAAGGTTAGCAAGCAAGACAAGGAGCAAAATGAATGCATTATGATGTGCGACTGAAGGAGAAAAAGAAGATGTGTTATAAGCTTTCCTAATTCATCTTGAAGACATTTGTGTAATAGAAAGGAAGTGAAGAGTGTGCCTAAGTGATCTAATCATTAGAAGAAGTAGAATTGTAATCATCAAAGGTGTGATTTTCAATGTCAGTCTTCAGGCAGTAGAAGGACTGTCATACTGTAATCTTTTCTGAGTTTGTTCTCAGTTCAGGGAGTTGTAGCTTCCTAGGGAGTGACCCTAAAACAAAGTCTTCAGGGAGTTGTAGCTTCCTTGGGAGTGACCCTAAATCAAAGTTTTCAAGGACTAGTGGCTTCTTTGGGTTGTTTCCCTAAAGCAAAGTTTGCAGGGAGTAGTTGCTTCCTTGGGTTGTAGCCCTAAAACAAAGTGTAATTGTGAGCTTCAAATATTGTGAGTTGATCCTCATCATAGTTTTTCCCTTCTTAGGTTTTCCACGCATATCTAGTGTTATGTGTTAATGTGAATTATGTTGATCTTTCATTCTTATGTTGATGTTGTGGTGTTTAAGTTTTAATCTGCTCTGGAGGTTTTGAAGTTTGTTTAGGATACTAATTCACCCCCCTCTCAATATCTTGTTGTGTTCAACAATTGGTATCAAAGCCAAGTTCCTCTGAAGGAAGCTTAATCGATTGAGGAAGGTCTAGGATGGCACACAATGGATCCACCAAGATACCTAGGTTTGATGGAACAAATTATTCTTTTTGGAAGCTACGGATGGAAGCCTATATAAAGTCTCTAGGATGTGGTGTTTAGGACACTATCAAGACTAGTTACACAATTCCCGCTACTACTCCTACATATGTAGATGAAATTAAGGTGCATGATAACAATTCCAAGGCAAAGTTTGCAATCTTGAGTGGGTTAGCTAATTCAGAACTCTCAAAGGTAATGAATTGTAGTTCTACTCAAGATGTTTGGAATAAACTTGAAACCATTTATGAAGGAGATAATAAAGTAAAGCAAGCAGAGATGCAAATCTTCAAGAGCAGATTTGAGACCTTGAAGATGAAAGAGGATGAAAACATAGCTAGATATATGCTCTAGGTGAATGAAGTTGTTAACGGCATTGTGGGTCTTGGTGGTAAAGTAGAAGATGATGAGATTGTGAAGAAGGTCCTGAGATCTCTCCCTAAATCTTATAGTCATAAGGTATATGCTATTGAGGAGAATGCATATTTGGATAAATATACTTTAGACAAGTTGTTTGGTACTCTGACAACTTTTTAAATGAGATAATTTGGCAATGAGGCTCCAAAGAAAGAAGCAACTTTCAAGGTTGGTAAGAATATAAAAGATGAAGTTGCTAATGAAGATGATGATCCTAATGAAGTTGAAGCAAATTTTATGAGAAGACAAAAGAAAGGCACTGGAAAATACAAAGGTAAGTTACCTTTCAAATGTTTCAATTGTGGAAAGGTTGGTCACTTTGCTTCTAAATATCCTTTTAAAGAATCAAGGGCTAGTAACAAGAGAGTCAAGTTCAAAAGAAGTTGGTATTCCATAGAGAGTAGTTGTTCTTCAAAAAATGAGGATAATATGATTCAAATGGTGAAACACTTTTCATGGCCCTGAATGTTGGTAACAAAAAGGATAATGTTGGAAAACGTGAGAAGACTGATGCCTTGAAAATAGACCAAAACAATGATAGATCAATGGTTTTATGGACTATCTTTCATGCAAGAGAAGAAGCCAAAGCTTGGATAATTGACAATGGGTGCTTAAATCATATGACTGGTGACAAGGAGAAGTTTATTAACCTTGAGAAGTGGGATGGTGGAGATGTCAAGTTTGGTGGTGAGCAGTACAAATCTATGGAAAGGGTGCTATAACCATTAATGGGAAGAACAAGACTGAGGATGTCCTATATGTCAAAGGGCTAAAGCACAATCTTCTCAGTGTCAATCAGATGTGAAGCAAAGGTTACAATCTCACCTTTCATGCCAAAGGTTGTGAAATCATGAGGGTAGAGTCTGGAAAATTAGTTGTAGAAGGTATCAAGTCATATGGTGATATCTATCATCTAAAGGAGGTAAATGGAAGAACATGTTTGTTGGCTCAATCTAGTGAGTGTTGTCTATGACACAAAAGAATGGGACACAACAATTTTTATAATATGGTAAGGATCATCTCTACTCATGCAGTGAGAGACATGCCCAAGATAATCAAGCCTGCAAACACATTATGCAAGGAATGTCAAATGGGAAAGCAGACAAAGACAAATTTCAAGAGCAAGGAGTACTCTTCTTCAATGCCTTTGTAATTGGTCCATATTGATCTATGTGGCCCTACAAGAGTAAAGAGTCAACAAGGTAAGAGGTATTTTATGTTGCTTATTGATGATTATTCTAGAATAACTTGGGTTACTTTCTTAAGAAAAAAATTAGATGCCTTTGATAAATTTAACGTGTTCAAAGCTATGGTTGAAAATGAAATAGTTGCTAAGCTCAAATGTTTGAGGTCTAATAGAGGAGGTGAGTTTAATTCAAATGAATTTGAAAAGTTTTGTGAAGATCATGGTATTAGGAGACATCTATCAGCTCCTAGGGGCCTCTCAACAAAACGGGGTAGTTGAAAGAAAGAATAGGACTATGCAAGAAATGGCTAGGGCAATGTTGAAAGATTCAGATCTACCTGACTTGGACTGGAAGGAAGTAGTTCACATTGTTGTCTATCTAACTAACAGAGTGCAACTGAGGGTCAATAGCACTAAGACTCCATATGAGCTATGGTATGGAAGACCTCCCACTATCAGATACTTCAAGATTTTTGGTAGCAAATGCTATATTAGAAAAGATGAAGAAGACCTAGGAAAGTTTGACTCTAGAAGTGATGAAGGGATCTTTCTTGGTTACTCAACCAGAAGAAAGGCCTATAGATGCTACAACAAAAGATTAGGAAAAATGATTGAAAGTACAAATGTCAAAGTTGATGAAGACTTGTATCAGATCTTACAAGATTTAGAGGACTCTGAATCTGATATCTTCGCATGCATTGAAGATGTAGAAGAAGAAAAGGAACAAGAACCAGAGCAGATGCTTAAGACTCTAGCAAAGTATGTTCAAAAGAATTGCTCAGCAGATCTAATCATTGGAGATAAGAATGAAGGCGTGTAGACAAGGAGAACATTTTCTAAGACACATGAGCAAGTAAACTTGTGCTTGTTATCAAAGGTAGAACCCAAAACCTTTGTTGACACTATTAAAGATGATGAATGCATAAAAGTAATGGAAGAAGAACTGGACCAAATAGAGAAAAATTAGACAGGGAATTGGTTCCTAGACCATCCAACAATAATGTCATAGGAATAAAGTGGGTGTTCCGGAACAAGCTGGATGAAGATGGTGAAGTTGTAAGGAACAAAGCAAGGTTGGTTTGTAAGGGCTACTCTCAAGTTGAAGGCATTGACTTTAAGGAGACCTTTGCTTTGGTAACTAGGATGGAGGCAATAAGAATGTTCCTTTCCCTTACTACTCATAATAATTTCAAGGTATATCAAATGGATGCCAAGTCATCCTTTTTGAATGGTGATCTAGAAGAAGAAGTCTACATTGAACAACCAGATGGTTTTCATTTATCAGAAGATCCAAACATGGTGTGCAAAATCAAGAAATATTTGTATGGTCTCAAGAAAGCACCCAGAGCTTGGTATGCTAGATTGGATAAGTACTTACTTCAGCAAGGCTTCAAGAAAGGTACTACAGATAGCAATCTTTACATAAAGGAAGAAGGCGATGTGATACTGATAGTTGCATTATATGTTGATGATATCATCTTTGGTGGAGATGATAATATGAGTAAGAGTTTTGTAGAGGAGATGCAAAAAGAATTTGAGATGTCTATGATTGGTGAAATGTCTTTCTTTCTTGGACTTCAAATTGCTTAGCTAGATGATGGTATTTTTATTTGTCATGCTAAGTATGTTAGAGAAATGCTGTAGAAGTTTGGTATGGAGGATTCAAAACCAATGACTACCCCTATGGTCATTGGATGTCACTTGAGAAAAGATGATGAATCTCAAGAGGTCAATCAAACTTCTTATAGATCTATGATTAGAGGATTATTGTACTTGACTGCTTCTAGGCTTGATATCATGCATGCAGTATGTTTGGTTGCAAGATTTCAAGAAAATACCAAGCAAACTCATGAGAAGGTAGTAAAAAGAATATTCAAATACTTGAAGGGAACTCTGGATTATGGCTTACGGTATCCAAAAGGTAATAACTTTGATCTCAGTGCCTACAATGATGCTGATTGGGCTGGTTGTATTGATGATAGAAGAAGTACAAGTGGTGGTGCTTTCTTTTTAGGAAGCAGATTGGTTTCATGGAAAAGAAAGAAGCAAGATTTAGTTTCTTTATCAACTACAGAGGTAGAGTATATTGTAGTAGCATCTTGTTGTACACAAGTGTTATGGATGAAACAAACCTTGAAGGATGTCAAGGTATTGTATGATGAGCCTATTCCTATTTTGTGTGATAATACAAGCGCTATCAATATTTCCAAGAATTTGGTGATGCATTCTAGAACCAAGCATATAGCAATTAGATATCACTTTTTGAGAGAGAAGTTTGCAAATAAGGAAGCAAAGTTGGAATATGTTCCCATAACTAAGGATCAAATTGCAGATATTTTCACAAAGGCACTTGCAAAGGATACTTTTGAGGATCTCTAGCAGAGGTTAGGGGTAATTTCCCCTCCTTCTTGCTAGATGCATAGTAGTGCATATGTCCAGGGGGAGTGGTTCATGTTATATCTTTTCCTGGATTGTTGTGGTTACCTCTTAGGGGGAGCAGGTAGTGGCTATTGATGAAAGGGGGAGTCTGTTTATTACAAGAAGAAATTATGCCCTAAGGGAGAAGAATTTTCCCTTTGTCCTTGATGTCAAAGGGGGAGAATGTGCAGGTATGTGTTTCCATCAATGCCAAAGGGGGAGATTGTTACAGATATGGTTCCTAAGATTATCATTGATGTCAACATTGTCACAAGGTTGTCATTAATGTCAACATTGTCACAATGTTTTCATTGATGTCAACACTATCATGGATGTGTGATGGAGTTCATGGTTAGTTGTCATGTTGAATATAATGTGGTTACTAAAGTACATGGTTGGATGTCATAACCAGCAAAGAAGATATAGTTCATGATTGGATGTCATGCCTTGATCAATACAGAGTTGAGTATGAAGTAATATTAAGATGGAAATTAGAAGCATCAAGAAGATACTTTAATATTAATATGGGAATTAGAAGCTCTAAGATAATCAGATGTGTTTTTGATGTTGGGAAGATATTATTGATGGTCTAAAGCATGCATGTTCCAAGTTTCATGATGTTTGGATTATTGGAAGAGTGTTTTACAAATGGTAGTTTAAAGATAGTGTTGTTTCAGAGAAGGTGTTCACAGGGGTGCAATGTCTGGCTCCGCATTGGAAGATATGGTCATGCGGTTCAAGAGTTAAGTTTAGCATACTGTGAAGGTGTTATATCTAGAGTTACAGATCATTTGACCTTATGTAGTAAAAGTTATGAATAACAGAGTTCCTCTCTGAGTTCTGACAGGATAAGGTAATAATGAAGACCTGCTCAAGTGCTCCACATTTCTCCGCAAGAAAAGCTTTGCCTATGTGGTTTGGTAAACATGTTTAGGGATATGCATTGCATGTCTCTTTGTAGTTTCAGGTGTTTTGGTCCTCTACAAGATCAGTTTCTCAATGATAGTGTGCTCCAGTGTTTTCTAGATGCAGGTTCTATCCCTGAGTTCATGATTGAAGGTGTGCAGTACAAAATCCTTGTTGTACGGAGGTTGGGGTGTATCTAAAGGTGTTGTATGAGTCTTGGAGACTCGTCTAGAAGAGTTTCATGATGATCTTTCTTGTTTTCAGTACCACACAAAGTTCTTCAAGTGGTTATGGCTGTTATGCTTCAAGTTTCATGTTTCTTGCTTAAGGCTGACCTAATTCAAAGGAGTGAAACATGTGGATGTGTTTCCTTGAAGATTGATGTTGTGAAGGATGTTTAGGACCAAGCTAAGCATGTGTTGAGATCTGCAAGGTGTGTGTTTCCTTCTGGAGCAGTGTGTAGTCCATGATAAGGCTTGCCTTCTATAATTTTCATGAAGTGTATTGTTTGGCCGACTTGTAAATGTAATTTTCATATTATCTCTAGCTGACAAGCTTTGTAATCAATGTAATATCATGTATATATTGTAAACCTAGTTGAGCTAGGTGATGTGTGGTTACAAAGTGATTGATAAGCTTAGCAAGCAAGAAAAGGAGCAGAATGAATGCATTATGATGTGCAACTAAAGGAGAAAAACTAGATGTGTTATAAGTTGTCTTGATTCATCTTGAAGACATTTGTGTGAAAGAAAGGAAGTGAAGAGTGTGCCTAAGTGATCCAATCATTAGAAGAAGTAGAATTGCAATCATTAAAGGTGTGATTTTCAATGTCAGTCTTTAGGCAGTAGAAGGATTGGCATATTGTAATCTTTTCTAAGTTTGTTCTCAGTTCAAGGAGTTATAACTTCCTAGGGAGTGACCCTAAAACAAAGTCTTTAGGGAGTTGTAGCTTCCATGGGAGTGACCCTAAATCAAATTTTTCAAGGCGTAGTAGCTTCTTTGGGTTGTTCCCCTGAAACAAAGTCTGTAGGGAGTAGTTTCTTCCTTGGGTTGTAGCCCTAAAACAAAGTTGTAATTGTGAGCTTCATATATTGTGAGTTAATCCTCACCGTTGTTTTCCCTTCTTGGATATTCCACGCATATCTAGTTTTATGATTTAATGTACATTGTGTTGATATTTCATGTTTATGTTGATGCTATGGTGTTTAAGTTTTAATCTACTCCAAAGGTTTTGAAGTTTGTTTAGGATATTGATTCACCCCCCCTTTCAATATCCTACTATGTTCAACAAGAACATCTACAAAACCAAACACATTAGAATGAATAAGATCCAATACACCACAAGATTTATGAGAACTCAAGTAAAACTAAAAATGGATTTATTTACCATAAATGTAATGCTCACATAAATCAAAATCAAGGTTACAATCATTCAACTCATCAACAAGGTTTTTATTTTTCAAGGTCCTTAGACCCTTTTCTTCAATGTGGCCTAGTCTCTAGTGCCATAACATAGTCTTCTCTGCAAGTAACTTTGATTCAAAAGAAAGAGCACCCTGAGGTACCCAGAAGCCACATCTATCCATTGAAAATGAAACCCTCTTCTTTTCCAATGAAGTAGTCATAGACTTGCTTTTCATAGAAGTACTATTGCACTCAATAGTATATGCATCAAGCTTATACAATGTGCCAAATCTGACACCTCTAGCGATCACCATAGCACCTCTAACCATCTTGAATCTTGCATCATAAAAGACTACATGCACACTTGCATCTATTAGTTTGCTCAAATATAATAAATTTCATGCTAACCCAGGGATATGCAATACACCATTAATCCTTGTTACTCTACCATCGGTAAATCTGATTTTAACTTTACCATGAACAATTATATTTAAATGAGAATTATCACCCAAGTACACCTTACCTCCATCAAATTCTTCATATTCAAAAACCAATTTCTATTAGGGGTCATATGGAAAGATGCATTTGAGTCAATTAACCATGCATCATTACCTGCACGAGTGGCCAAAGCTAC
Organism: Cunninghamia lanceolata; assembly: GCA_027924645.1. Taxonomy (NCBI): domain Eukaryota; kingdom Viridiplantae; phylum Streptophyta; class Pinopsida; order Cupressales; family Cupressaceae; genus Cunninghamia; species Cunninghamia lanceolata. The sequence continues at coordinate 2,479,072 of BSBN01000908.1, read as the reverse complement.
AATGAACACATCACTATCTTTCTTCATGGACTTAGAAGCATAATCAAATTTCTTCTTTTTCTTCTTTTCTTCTTTTCTTCTTTGCACTCCTTACGAAAGTGTCCAAGCTTACCACAGTTCTAGCAAATAACTTTGGACTTTCTAGGAGATTTAGATCTCCCCTTGGATTTGGATTTGCCACACTTCTTGCTCTTCTTGCCTTTTTATTTAGGTCTTCCATGAACATTTAGGGCCTCTTTGGTATTGATGGATACCTTCCTCCTCATCTCTTTCAAAAGAAAACAACCCACAACATCTTCAACTTTCAAGAAAACAAAAGTATCCATAACAAGAGAATCCCATGAATCAGGCAAAGAACAAAGCATGATCTAACATCTCTCCTCCTTGTCCATTTTTACATCAACTAATTCCAATTGAGACACCAACATATTGAATGCTTTCAAGTGGTCTACAATTCATCCACCCTCTTCCATTCTCAAGGAATACAACTTTTTCCTCAAGAAAATCTTGTTCACTAAAGATTTGGCTTCATATATCTCACCAAGTTTCTTCCATAGTTTCTTTGCAGAGGACTCTTCATGGACATTGATTAAAACAGAGTCTACCAAGCACAATCTGTTCAAACCCTTGGCTTTACGGTCCATAAAGTCATATTGAGCAGCCAAAGTAGCATCTGTAGGCGTTGAAACATTCTCATCAATAACATCCCATAGATCTCAATCAATTAATAGACCCTCCATATTTAGCTTCCACATCTCAAAATTGTTACCAGAAAAATTTTCTAGGCCTATTCTCCTTGATGTGTTCGTCATCTAAAAATTCCTGCAATAAGATCACAAAGTATCTTGTGCACAAGCTCCCACTCAAAATTGGATTAGTTCAAAAAAAATACCAATAACCCACAATTGAAACCAAAGTGATCAATCTTTGATACCACTTGTAAGGAAGCTAAGGTGGCGGAACAACTTCCTACACTAATCTTGAGAGTAGGGTTATGCAAAAATTTTAGATCTTTACAATAGTTATAGAAATAAACATAAATAGCAATCATACAACACAGTGATTTATGTGGGGAAAACCCTTTTGGGAGAAAAATCCCACACTCCAAAAGCCACCCAATATATTATATAGAAATCAACAAGATTACAATATACTTATAGAGCAAGCTTTCATGGGAGTATCACCAACTAGAGATCCATAGGCGACTCAACATCTATAAGACTTTCACACACAACCCCCATTTCAAGCACCTAATATATAAGAGATACAATACATGAAACTGTCAAACAGTAATTACAAAACTATGAGCTCAAACCACCCAAAAAGGTGGTGCCCAAATTATCTCCAATAAAAATTCCCTATGTGTGTTAAAACACACACCAACACGTGTAACTCTCCCTTACAGCTGTGTCCACATTTTCACATTTTCCAATATGGGAGACCCAACTTCTAGATCCCATAACTTTTGATTCAGGAGGTCGATTGACGAACCGTTTGATGTGTTGGAAATCTCATGAAGAGATCAACGTGATTATTTTCTTAGATCAAATATAATTAGACATTGGTTAGAGCCCCATTCAATCATTTAAAGGTCCAAAATTCAAATTTAATATTTTAATAGGATTTTTCTAAGAGTTTTAAAAATAAAAACTTTAATATCTTGACATCTAGACATGACCTTGGGTTGAAACTCACCTAGAATGTTTATTTGGCAATTTCAAAGCTTTGGGGAAAATTTCAGAGCCATACATGGTCAAATGCAAACTTACTATAAATAGTAACCTTTTGTAATTGCAAGGTTGAGACACCTTTCCTAACATTCTCCCACTTTTTGAACACCTTGCAAGAGCAAAGGGAGTATCAACACCATGATTTTATTGCTAGGGGCCGAGAGGCCCATAGACTCTGAACAACATTTGAACTTTTATGTGCTCATAAGCTTAGTTAATGAATCTACAACATTTATCAAAGTCTCTACCTTAACTAGCTCCACTTTGCCATCCTCGACCATATCTCTGACAAAATGATATTGTACATCAATGTGCTTGGACCTGACATGAAATGTTGGGTTCTTAGCTAGGAAGATCACACTCTAACTATCACAATAAATTGTCATTGCACCTTGCTTTATTCTGATATCTGAACATAGTTTCTTAAGCCAAATGTGTTCTTTACAAAAATGTGAACAAAGAAAAAAAAAGTTTCTCACCACACAAGATTCCTATTGCGTCAAAGGTGGTTGTGCTCCAAAGATTTATTGTTGACAAAGGATGGAATGTGGTTGCTCACAATAGTAGCATGACATTGCATTCTAGTAGGTGTTCTTGAAAGTGGCTCCTGAAAGGTTCATTTATAGATTTTTAGATGGGTAGATTGATGGTCAAGCTTGGTTGAGAGTGGTTAATGGATTAATGGTTGAGATTAGGTTGGTTAATTTGTTGTGAGATGGATGGTGAAGGATAAAAGGGGATTTTTATAATGTTTTATTGATTTTTAGGTGTACAGGGGTGAGATTTAATAAAGTTTATTTAAATCATGTGAGATGGGAAATGAGAAAATGAATAAATATGACATTTATTTATTTAGGACTAGGACATTAGGATATGGGATAATTAATTAAATAAATTGTTTTAATTTATTTAATTAATGGGATAAAAATGTGGTAGGCATGGTGAGGACGTGGGTGATTTTTAGATGTCTACATTTTATGCCTCTTTGAGATGGTGTTGCAATAAAAGAAGTAACAACATTTAAAGAAAGATAAAATATAGTGGTTTTTGAAATAGATTCCCCAACCACTCAAAGGAGGAGTGATGAGGAGGAATGAAGTAAGGATGATTGGATGATGCTCCCACAAGAGGATGGGAAAGTTTGAAGGACAAGGTTATGCTCTCAAAATGGATGGAAAGGCAAGATGAGGATAGGGGACTAGATGCTAATGATAGAGGAAAGGATAGTCGTGCTATTGTGTGTGAGCAACCTGATGTTTGATGTAGCACTTGAATTTATGAACCATGATATAAAAACCATGGTGATGATGTGTCTCATGCATAAAGGATTTAAGGTCACAAGAAAACATATGCCTATGGTACCATGATATCAAATATCATGATGTTTTTGTGGTAGGTATGCTGCAAGGACCAATGTAGATGCAAGGCAAAATGATAAGACACATAATTAAAGAAAGCAAGTGCATGCACAAACAATACACAGACAAACAAGATATTATCCTTGGTCAAGCTAAAAATTGATGATTGATAGATGATGATGATAGCATTGTTGATGTGGGAATGATATATCCCAAGAACAACATAAGGACAATGTTGTTGATGTGGGAATGATATATCCCAAGAACAACACAAGGACAATGTTGTTGATGTGGGAATGATATATCTTGAGAACAACATGAGTATTGGGAATGATATATTTTGATGATGATGATGATGATGATGATGATTGATTTAATTTGATTAAGATTGATAGCAAGGCTATGAACAAAATGAATGGATGCTTTTGGTTGATAGGCTAGATTGCTTGGCAAGATTTGTGTGGATTAGGATTGCTTGCACTAGGATGGATTAATTGCTCTGGGATTGCTTTTGGATTACTGCATTGGATTGCTTGTGGATAGTCTTTTTATTTTGACTATTGGATGGAATTGTTGTCTCCATATGATAAATAGTGACAAGGGAACACCAAGTCTAGAAATAAGGATGGGAGATAGGTTGATTTAGGATGTAGGGCTTGATAGATTAGGAATTTGAGGGATGGACAATCTCCAAGGACTATGTCGCAAAGGAATAACATGCTCCACTCTACAAATGTCATTCAGGATGTTGGACTAAAGAGATATAGTGTATGACATAAGCTATAACAAGATGGTTGGAGGATTTATTGAAAAAGGATTTTCTATGTCAAGAGATTGCCAAAGCATGTTTAAAAATTGTACCTCAATCTTTATCAAGATCAAAGGCAAGCAGGGAGGGTAGATGGGAATGATGGCAAGTATATGTGGATATAATGGATTAGGATAATATGATGGGATAGATGAGACAACTTACCCCTAAGTGCAAGGTACATAAACAATTGATTTACACATGACACCCACAAATGAATTTTCATCATGGTACTTATCCAAGGCACCATGAAATGATTTTCACCATTACACAAATGATTTTCTCTTTACTATTTTGATTTTTGAATTTTTTGAATTTTTTTATTTTTCTACTTTGTTTATTGGAGGGTATTAATAGTCTTCACATGTCCTTGTTTGTTTGATATATTCGATGTAGATTCTCTTTTCATAACATTCTAGTAGTGACATGCCTAGAGTCATTACTTCATTAGGATCAAAGTGCTCATGTACAAGCCATTGATGTTAGTGTGATTCTCATTAATAACAGAGTTAGGTTTATCTGAATGTTTACATCTTGATAGGGTACTATTGTGTGGTTACACAACACACCCCATTTTTCTAGGTAGCAAAACAAGGACCCAACTTTTTGCTTGCTTGGCTTGTTTGTTCCCTTTGCTTTTGGGTGGTATGGTAAAACCAGTAACAAGTGTATGTTAGGATCTTATCCTATGCATGTCAAGACCTTGAGATCTAGGTCAATTTTTCAAAGTAAGAATTTTTCATCATGAACCCTACCAAGTGAAAAAGTGCAAAATTCTAAGCAGAATTATTTTTTGAAGCACCTCAATATCCCTTAAGATTAGGAAGTTATGCCCAGTCAAAGTTTAGTCAAATGGGTCATAGGGATATTAATATTGTCCTAATATCTGGGTATTACTTTAATATCTTGATCCCTAAAGTTGTTAAGTAATTCTCTACATCTAGACATTTTGTCAATATGCAGACGTCAAATTTAAGTCATGTCAAAGGCAAATCCGTCGTGCGCATGGATATTAGTTAAGATCCAAATGTTAAATTAATATCTAGACCTTAACATAATATCCATATCCAATCCAATATCCTTTTCCAGATGACATCATGTTATTTTGGTTTTATAAAGACTTCTGATCCTACTTATGTCATCCAAACATTAGAGCGCATGGATATTAACCTTGTTAATATCCGGACCTTATTTTAACATCCCAATCTCGATGATGTCATGTCATCCTAGCTTTATGAAGAATGCCAAGCATGCTTACGTCATTAGGACATTAAGCCATAGGGATATTTCACATTCCTATTGTCATGACCTTATTCTAATATCCTCATCCTGATGACATCACTATATCAGGTTACAACGAAGGGATCTTCTCCCTATGACGTCATCTAGACATTTCGACCAGATGGATATTTTAAACTCGTAATGTCCATACCTTAACTTAATATCTAGGTCCTATGGTCAAACCAATGATATCATGCCACATGTCCATATGGACATCCTGACCTATTGAAAACAAATGTGAAGCTCGATAGTGAAACTTCAGTCAGTGATGGTTGACTCAACCCATATGCTAACATCATACGGATATATCTGGATGGATATATCCATATGAATATTGTAAAGATAATATTCCTTTACCTTGGCTCGACCTTTTCACATTTAATACTTGTAAAAGCCATTGGGTTTTAAATTCAAATTCATGCCAACAAACACTTGTCCCAATTACTCATGTTTTCATCGCTGGAACTCATTTGATCCTCCCAGGAGTAATTAATATACCCTAATACGATGAGTTTTTTATGATTTAAATGGTAAATCACTTGTTTAATCTCACAATTGCATTCTGAGAGCTAATATTTCATACAAAGAACCTTAGAACTTCATTAAAGCTGCTACAGTGAACCTGCGACAAGACTTGCAACACAGCAAAAGATCCTCTACACGATTTTAATCCCAGTATTCATCTACATTTTTCAATTCAGGTTTCAAAGACCAAGTATGTACGGATCAAGCCCTAACTGGTTATTTCGCAATGATATTTCATGATTTTGAAGTGGAAAGTACATAAAATGCTAGAGTTGGATGGAATTTAGGGTTTAATTATGGGTTTAAATGTATACTTTAATGCAATGATTATTGAATTCATAGATTTAGCCATGTTAACCCTAGTATTACAGAATGCCCTAGTTAAGACATATCCATGAAATTGTAGGATGAGATGTCTCAACTATGAATGGATAAGTGAGATGTTGAGTTTAAACATGGCATGTTTCCTAAAGCATGCAGCATATACAATAAACAGGAATTTGCAAAGTTTACCCATTCAGGTAACACAGACATTGAGGCATTCCAAGCTAGAATCAATGGTAGAGAAGACCATCTCATTCTAAAGAACATATTCACTTCAAGGATGTATTATGTGGTCGATTTTCCTTTTGCTGCAGAAGCTTTGGAGCTTGAGATCAAATGTACACAGAATTATAATGTTGTCACAAGGAGGGTTGATAAACAGGGAAGAGTCTATGCAGATTTGTCTGTAGATGGAATATCTGAGGCATTTAATTTGCTAACATCCAGGGGAGTCTATGTGCTAGACCTAGACGCACTGGCCAAGGAATATGACCTTAACCAGAAAGATTGTAGAAAGGCAATTTTCTAGGGATGGAGCAATCCAGCTAACAAATCCAAAGCCATGGCTAAAATGTCACAACATCTATATAAATATGATTTTAGTATAGAGGTGTAGTATATGATGTTCCTACTTAGTAGAATGAGGGGAAGGGTGAATTGTTGAACTTTTGAGTCATGTTTGGACTGATCTAGATGGTCATTAAGAACAAAGATACAAAGGTCCAGTGGGCCAAAATCATTAGTGATTCCCTATATTCACAGATGGTAAAGTGGAGGAAGCAAAAGAGTAGAGTATTCACAATGACCTCATATTTGGTGTATGCTTTTGCAGTAAAGGGCACATTTGATGGCTTATAGATAATAGGAAAGATGGGCAGATTGCCCCATGAGAAAACTTCTTTAAGAACATTATCCCTAGTTGGAGAGGACACAGTCTGTGCAACATTACAAGATTGTGAACGACTGTTTTATAATGCACATTGTTAGGCTCCAAGAAGGAGATAGAGCCCAAAGATTTTTAGTAGAAGCTACTAAGTTGATCAATGGATATGGTTCTTGGTTCATACAGGCCAAGACCTACTCATATTACTGGATGGAGGAATTCAGTGGAAATCCATTCATGTTACCAAGGTATCCATCTGATAAAGTAGTCTTAATGGAGATGGTGAGACAATAGCTCACCACATTTGAAGTGTCTAAGAGGAAAGAAGGAATGCCATATAGAAAATTTCCTATAGAGCTCAAATAGTATTTGGTAGGATCCATGGATAATACCAAAAAGGCTGAGTCAAATCTGAAGAATTTGAACTTACAATTGTTTCCTTTGGCCAAAGACTATGATCCTTACCATAGGATCAAGAAGAGGTTTAACGAGAAATACAAGCACACCATACACCTAGAGGATTACTGGGCAGACTGTGATGATGAGCATGAAGTAAGAAAAAGAGAATACAAAAAGGCTGACATTAGATCAGATAAGGACCATTGGACAGCCATAGGTCCCCCCTCAGCTCAAGAAGGATGATGATGATGTTATGGACCTGGAGTATGAAGATAACAAGGTGTATAATGATGCATTGGCACCTCTGGACTGGACCCAAGGAGATGAGATTTCAATTGATGTCCTTATTTCCAAAGTAATGGCATGGACCAAGAACTGGGTAGTCAAGAAGGTTAATGAATTGAAAGCAAAGGGTGTAATGGTCACTTATGAAAAGAAAATGAAAATGAAGGAAAGAGAAGAGCTTGGATATGATGATTTTTGGTGCATAAGAGCCAAGTCCTTGAGACCAAATTAGTGCAACCTAGCTCATCTGGGACTGCAGGGCAGCCTATAGCTGAGGGAGTTTCACTAGTTTATGCACCACCCTCTCCTCCTAAGGATAATTCTATAGTGACGGTTCTAGTTTCTAAGCCAAAAGCACCAATTATGGATAAAGAGGAACCTATCGATGAGGAAGAAGGTCCTAGCTAGACATATATCACCATAGAGAGGGGATTGGATGTCCTAAAGGGGGTCAATATCCCTAGGCATTCCAGATATTAGGGTCCAACCATGAGGGGAGTGATTCCATCTCTTGTTCAAACACAAACATGTCTGGGTCCTATTTTGAATGTTGTAAGAGAGTTTCAACACAATGTGCCTGCTGAAGATATCATCAAGGTAAAGTTTGAAATGGAAAAGTAGGCCATTAATAAGTCATTGGAGAAACAAGTGAATAAGCCTCTTCCATTGAGTGCTATAGTGGATTTGACCGATGATGATGTTCTCAAAGATGTGACTAATCATCCTATTGAGACCTTACTCCACCACACTGAAGCTGAGGTGGGAAGTAAGGATACAAAAATGAAAGATAAAAGTACAAATAGGGTAGAATCCCCTGAGGTTGAGGTACAAATGGGACCTCTTAACACTTTAATTGACACAGTAACTAGTCCTTAGGTAGTAGATTTTACATATCGGCTTGAAGGAGGAAAAAAAGAAGGGACTGTCAAAAATGACCAAGAGCCAGAAGAGAACATTCCCATGGATGTTGATGATACAAATAAAGATGACCTAATTGAAGGGGCAGAATAGGATATCCTGATGGATAACCCTGAACAAAGGCCAGTGTCAGGGTTAGTTATGGATATAGAAAGTAAAACTGATGAGGGTGATGGAAAGCAACAAATGCCATAACCCCACCAAGGAGATTAGACATTAGAGCCTAAAAATACCCTAGAAGAAGTAATGCAAGAAGAACCAGCTCAGGATGTGCATACAGAGGACAAGGGTTTAGAAGAACCAATAGATACATCACATCTGGATCAACCCCTACCAGAGTAAGAAAAGGTTCATGGTTATGGCCAGGTTAATCAAGATAAAGACCAACAAATAGAGAATACTAAGGTCATCACATCACAACAAGATCAAGAGGGAAACCAACAAGAAAATACACAGGGTCCTGGTGGTGATGATGAAGCAAACAAGAATAAAGGGATACAAGATGATCAAATTGAGCAGTCAAACCAAGGAAGGTCAGGATCACCTACATTCTCATGGATGTCATCCAAAGTGGAACATCCATAGAAAGAGACTAAGATTTTTGATTTCAAATCATTGTTCAAATTGGATCCAACCAAATAGAAGAGGAGGGCAAGGATAGTCTCAACAATAAAATGAGATGCAACTTAGGAAGAAGGACAACTTAAATAGTTGTGCCAAAGGTGATAAGGCTAAAGGGGAAATAAGGCCTGATGAATTTTAAATAACTACCATTGATTTGGGCCATGCCACCGATGAACAAGAGATCCATGGATTGAGGGATCACACTGATGCGGTAGGGGCCAGAATAAAGAAGGCTAACACCAAGAAGAGGATGTATAAAGCACAAGTAGCCCAATTATAGGCTTTTGTGAAAGGGTTGGTAGCACCAACCAATATCCAAATCATGGAGGGTACTTCATTAACATTAGTGTCACAAGAAGAGATAGTTACTCTGGATGTGCAGAAGCATCATGCACAAATAATGGATAGTTGGTTCACCAAGTTTTTGACTGATGGTGAACAAGTAATAAGAATTTTATTGTCCAATTGGGACTTATTGAGTAACATGAAGGGAAAGGCTGACAAAGTGAAGAAAGAGGTTATCCAGAGATTGATAAAGAGTGACAAGCATCTAACCATACTCAAAGAGATGAGGAAAATGGATGCTAACATCCTCATGACCAAGAATGTCTTAACACATTAGACATTACCGTAGCTGGATAATTGGTGTGATGATGTAAGATTTGAGGTAGATATCCTAAAGAGATGCAATGCTAAGGTTGCAGATGTCAATGTGAAGATACATGACCTCCTAGCAGAAGAGATAGAGATTTTGGAAGCCCTTGAGGGTGAGGTTGAAGGAAAAGTAGAAAATCAGGATGAGGATTTTGCTACTAGGGCATTCAGAGATAATTTCAAGCTTGTAGCAGAAGATCCTATTAGGCATTTTTCTAAGGCAACCATTGATAAGGCTATAAGGATGAAAGCCAAAATAGAGAAATATAAGGAAGAGCTGGATAACCGAACCAACAGGTGGATATCCCTATGAGAACAATTAAAGGCACATGAATATGCAACTAAGAAGGCTAAAGTGTTGGATAGAATGGAAAGAGATAAATCTATCCAAGTATATGATTTTATCCAAGGAGTCACATGCAGAATAATAGAGGATGAGTTGTCTATAGCGGGGGAATCCGATGAGAATGCGAGATAAGAGGTCGTATTGACCAAATCCAAGATTTGGAAAGCATTTTTTTGCTCATGCCTCATGAAGAGTTGCCAACTGGCAACTTGTGCCACGTGTTTTATGCGTTGACTTGGTCAAAGTGATATGGACAGTTGATTATCATAGATAAATCTTGATCAATGGATCAGTTGTAACTGTATCCCCTCCTTGTTCTATAAAAGGAGGTGGATTGCTACTTTGTACATTATTAGAAGCTTAATTGAGACTGAATTGTTGAGTTTCATGGTTCTCTCTCAAGGTCAATTGTATATGTGTATTCCTTTTGCATACTTGAATGAAGATGAATACTTTCAATTACAACTTATCATATACCTTGCATAATCTATGAATGAGTTCTTGATATGTCACTGTGATTTGCTGCATCCCTTGGAGTGCATGTCAACTGGTGCATGTTGTTTTCATTCTTTACCTTTGAAGATTTGCATCAATCATATGTATTTGTGGAATGTCTTGGTGAAATATGGTTTGATTCTCTTCTCTTTCATGAAAGTATCAAGGATATATGTGGATTAGTGACTGGACTTCACTTAATTTCATTGAATTTAGAATGTTTCAGTTCATTTCTTTAAATTTCATTAAATCATCATCACAACTACAAAATATTGAACACACGACAAGCATAAAATAATAAATATGCAGACATCCATAGATAAATGAATAACTTATGTATATTTGAACATATCACATGTAGAATTGAAAATATCATGCAAATACATGAAAATAATGATAAGAATCATGAAAATATCAACTTATAGGCACATTCTTTAGAAGATTTCATAGTGTAGAAGAAAGATCAAGTGTAGATTAGTTCAAATTTTAGTAAATTTAGAAGAACTACTCAAATTTATGCACATCATCATGAAAAATCCTAATCAGAGTGAAGATCAACATAAATACACATAAATATATTCATATTCTAGTTAGAAATTGTAAGATTTAACATTAGTTTGTTGATATTTACACAGCACAGGTGAAACATAGCAAATATCTGCATATCAAGATACAAATTACTTCAAAATTCATGCGTAAGGTCCCTTAAATGTTAACAACATATTCACATCAAATCGACTGAGAGATTATCAAAAGATCATGTTTTGATCAACAGAGACTTGGAATCATGAATTCATCATATTCTTCAAGAAGATAAAAGTTTGCTTTGTGAATTTTTATCATTGTTAATATGACTAACAATTGTATCAATAGGTACCATCATGGCCCTTATGATAAAGTGTTTCTACCACAATGTGACAAATTTAGGATTTGGAGTTTTTGGATTTGAGGAACAATTTTGGATTTGGATGGGGGATGTTGGATGTGGAATCAGGTGATTCATGTTTGTCAAATTTAGGTGGATAGGTTGGCAATTTAGATTGAGTTGAGGGATTCTTGACTCACCATACTTGGGATGGTAAATTATGGAGTTTGGATTTTGAATTCCAACATTCTTATACAATCTGGAAGGTAATGGACACATATTATATCAAATGTGCTTTCAATGTGGCTCCACATTTTAAGTGATTTATTTGGATATTTAGGACCAACATTCTTATACAATCTTGGGAGGCGATGGACATCTATTATATGTAACATGTGCATCTTTCGATGTGGCTCTACATTTTGAGTGGTTGCTTGATTTGGATATTGTACTTCACTTGATTTGATTGGTCCACTTTGATTTGGGACCCATATTGCTTTTATGTGTCTTCCTTGATTTTTAGATTCATTTTTCTTTGATGTTTGATTTGGATTTTTTGCTTTGTATGCTTTACAGTTTTCTTGGTTCCAATCAATGGGTTGAGGATGTGGAGGATAAAGTTTGATGGTAGGGATAGTGGAGGTGGAATGATTGTTGGTAGCAAGCTTATTGTAGGGGTTATCAATGGTCCCTATCTTGATGCTTTTATTTAATGAAGTTGCCTCAGTAATCGCTAAAGTATCACTAACATCATTAGATTGTTTAGATGATTAATATTTGATGCCTTGATGATACCTGATGTAGATTGGGTAGGATCTATGATTCCTTGCTCATGAAGAGCCAATCCTTTTCATTGATAGCTCATGCTTTTACATATCTCATTTACGATATGATACTTGTTGTTTTTGAAGCATGATACTAGCCCATTGGTGTGTTGCTAAGAACTATTAGAACTCGTTGTCTCATATGTGAGAAAAATTGACTTGATGAAGGTGGTTGATCCTAGTTGATAAGATGCTTGTGATTTATCATTACATACACTTGTTGTGTCTTGATAATTGTTTACTCTTGTCATATCTTGATCATTTGAGTGTTCAATGGTAACTTGCTCATTGATATGTTTGATATGATCAAACGTCATTTACTTTGTTATCTATGTGCTCATGTGGATCAAGCATCTCATCATGGGAAGAGGATGTTGTGGGATGATGGATAGTTAGGATGCTTTGATCTTAATTTGGTTGGGTGCATGTTTAATCCTACATTAGATTTTATTCTTGACATAACTCTAATAGTTCAAATGATAGGATAGGTGATTCTTGGATAACCATGATATGCTTTGGATGATCGACAACATAGTTGTACAATTGGTTTTGACTTGAGCTTGGGATAAAAGGCTCTTTGATAGGCTTACTAGGTGTTGATTTGAATGATAGTGTTTGATTTTGGAAGGATGATACTAGGAAACTTTTTGATAGGTTGGACATCCATTGGATTTCATGATGATGTTTGATTTTGGAAGGTACTAGGTGACCTTTGGATAGGCTTGGTAGATGTGGGCTCATGGACTTCATGCTTTCTAGGTAGATGGTTATCCTTTTCTAAGGGTCCTTGGAGGAAATTTGAAAAGGATGTTTTGGATGTGGTGGGTTTTTATTTTGGATTAGAGGTTTGGATTGATGGGATGAGTTAGAGTGTAAGGATTGTGAATATGGAGGAATTTCATAGGATGTGGAGGATACAAACTACTTGTATGAGGTTGAGATTAGAAATATGGATTGACTATGAGGAAATTTTTCTAGAGTGGTGCTTCCCTCATCAAAGGTACCATAATGATGACCAATAGATATACATTTAGGATTGTAATGATAGGTGAAAGGCTCTTACATGTTCATAGGTGAGTGATGAAAGTTTGTGGCAAGTTTGCATGGAATAATTGCATCAAGATTTTCATCATTAGTACTATCATCATCATGATATTCATCTTGATCTACAATACTATCATCATCATCAAAGGGATTTCAATTTTGGTTATGATGAGGGGAATCATTAGAATACATGGATGCATGATGTTTGATTTATATTTGAAAATATTTTGACAATGTTGGATGATGGATTGGATTATGACTTGATTTCCTTTTGGATGATTTGGAGGATTTGATATTTAGATGATGGGACTTAGGATAATTTTATGTTTTGATAATTTGGACCTTAAAACTTATTGTGATGTCAAAAGATTTTGGAGATTGTGGATTTGAGAGATTGGATCTAAGACCTTAGGTTACTTGATGGTGACTAGATAAAGGTTAAGGGTTCATCCCATAGTTGGATTGGATGAGATTTGATTTGGTTGGATTAAGATTGATTGGGATTTGGGATGAAAATATAAGACCTTGTTGGATCTTGATTTGGATTTAGATTTGATTGGAACTTGGATTGACTGGGATTGGATTAGGTGCAAAGATCTTTGAATGATGATTAATTTGTGGTTTGGGATTAAGGTATAATATCTTGGACAAGGATTTGATTTGGATGATGAATTTCTTGGTGAGATGTCTTGATTGGATAAAGGTAGGATACTTTTCTTGATGATTGCCTATGATTGGAAAGGGATAGGATGCAATGATTTATTAGTTGATTGGGTTGATGTTCATGATTGGATGGACTAAGTTTGATAAGGTCTATGACTCTTGAGAGATTGGATGATAATTGGGTGTTGGTTGGATTTTGATTTGGGTTTATGAATGTTAGGATTTGGATTGGATTTAGATTGAGTGGTTTTGATTTAGAGTGATGGATTAGATTGGATTTGATGTGTTGGATGTTGATTGAGGATTTGGAGTTATGATTTAAGGAGTTGGATTGAATATGGATGAACATGGTTTTTATTTGGATGATCTGGGAGATGGTTTGATTGGGATTTGGAATGCAAATTTGAATTTGGTAACAATTATGATATTGGATTATACACAAGGTTGGGGCATGTGATTGTGATTTGTAGATATGGATTTAGAATGCCTTCAACTATTTGTAGGAGGATTTGGGTTATGGTTCTTTCAAGTTGGATTTTGGACTTGAGATGTTTGAGATTGCAAATGTTTAATGTTTGGACTCAAAGTTGTTCACTAGTTTTTCAAAAAGCAAACACGCCAAGCACATGGAAACTGTAGATTATTCAAGTGGGAGTATCAATCTTTGTGGGCTCACCAATATACTACCTACCAAGTTGCGGATAGCTAAGGAATGCAAGGTCATGTACCACCTATACACCCCTTATCGTGGAGGCCAAGGACCTCCCCACAATGAGGTCTATCTCTACAAACTCAAAAGTATAGTGTAACTTTCTAGGGCTAATTGCTTACTAGTGCACCACAAAAAATATAATTGAAAGGTCTTATCTAGACTTACAAGCAACTAAGGGATGTCCTATTATATGCTAGGTACATGAGGCTAAAATATGTGAACCGAAGACCATCTACAAGCATGTGCAATAATCAAAAGCATATTCCACTTCACTTTGTGTCCTTACAAAAAGGGGTCACAAGGCTATGCCAAACATGATGGTTCTCCTTTGAGGTACAACTTTCACTCTCCCCTCCTTGTATACCCTGCTAGAATACGTGGTTTAGATCATCACCTAAGGTGATGAAATCCTTAGGAAGGCCTACTAAATGAAAAGAAAATCAAGAGATTTTGATTCCTAAGATCACCATGTGGCATGAAGAAGAGCATACACAACTTGATTTATTGAGATTAACACAAGAAATAGAGAACTAGAAAGTGTTTTTGATCTCCAAGATCACCTTTGGGTGAAAAGAGAGCATACACACTTACAAGCCCTCACAAGCATAGAAAAAAATGTTCATTCATGATTAAGAAAATAAATTATGTAACTAAACTAGTGATTAAATGATGGTCTTCGACAAACGTAGTTGCACAAAATTAGTTAGTAGTTTTAGAAATGATAATCAAATCCCTATAAAAATATTAAAAATAATGTTATGACATAGAAAAATAGTGGTTACCATGATATTATTCAGGATTTTCTATGCAATTTTAAAAAAATCTCTGAATTACTCTCTCATATACAAAAGATATAAGTGTTTGAAGATTGAAGACAAAGAGAGAGGTTTGACTGATTATACCTAAAAATTGGCCCATATTTTGTAATATTTACCTTCTCCAAAGCGTAGTACTCCGAGTTAGCTTTTTGATGGCTACAAAAATGCAAAATATTATGCCATTTTGAAAAAAAAAGTGTTATTTAAGGTCCTAAAAAGTGAAGGTCTAGGCTTGGCGATTAGCCAAAATATATGATCACATGCACATTTAGTGCTATAAGTTAGTCCAAATAGTTAATGATTAGTTCCAACTCTTGGTTGCTCATGTGATTGTAGGCTTGGGGGTCAGATGTCATAGGGCCTGACAGGAGGCCATGATCATCGATATGATTGCACGTGTTAGGAGGAAAACACTAAGCAGGGTGGGAGGTGACTAGGGCCTAGTCGCTGATGTGTTCAGGGACTAAAAGGGTGAAGTGGTGCGATGGTTGGGTAAAAACCAATGGTCCAAGTAATGAACTAGAGATATTGAATTATTACACCTATGATGTTTTTGACCAACAGATAAAACTTTAACATAGCGGATGAAGGTAAGGACCAATAGATAAAATTAAAGCCTAGCAGACAAAATAATTATGCTGACTTGCATAGGTTTATAATATAGACCGTAGTATAGTTTGTACAGTATAGATTTCGTATGATGTATGGTCCAACAAAGGGGGAAACCCTAGAATTTAAAAAAATACAAATTTTTCTCACTAAAATAACAAGTGTTATATGTTGATCTTTGTTTCTCAAGCCTTCCAAATGCAACTATGAGGTATGCTTTGTGCTACGAGGCTTCCTGTGAAAGTGTACCCTTAAAACCTATAAAAATTGACTGAAATCTTGCAAGATTGAGGTAGAAAAACCTATAAAAATGAGGGTTAAAGAGGGATAAGGTCCCACCAAGTGTGCCAAAAATGTGATAAGAAAATATGAAGCCAAAAACAAGATTTAAATAATAAATGTCAAAACCTTATTTCACATCTACCTACACCTTTGATTGAGTAAAAGAAACTTGCAAAAATGTGAACAAAGAAAATAAAAGTTTCTCACCCACACAAGATTCCTGTTGCGCTAAAGGTGGTTATGCTCTAAAGATTTTTTATTGACAAAGGATGGAATGTGGTTTCTCACAACAACAACATGACATGTTCTGGTAGATGTTCTTGAAAATGGCTCCTAAAGGGTCCATTTATAGATTTTCCAATGGGTAGATCAACGGTCAAGATTGGTTGAGAATTTGTTGAGGGATCAACAATTGAGATTAGGTTGGTTAATTGGTTGTGAGATGGATGGTGGAGGATAAAAGGACATTTTTATAATGTTTTATTGATTTTTAGGTATAAAAGGGTGAAATTTAAATAATAAAATTTATTAAAATCATGAGATGGGAAATAGGAAAATGAATAAATATGGTGTTTAGTTATTTAGGACTAGGACATTAGGATATGGGCTAATTAAATAAATAAATTATTTTAATTTATTTAATTAATGGGATAAAAATGCAATAGGCATGGCTAGGATGGTGGGCAATATTTAGGTGTCTACACCTAGAACTATTGATCTTTCAGGTATTGGGTGTGAGTTTTTTTTCAATCAATCAAGTATCTTAATAAACACAATTCTTGTTTTTATTCTTGACAAGACAAGAAGGTCATCTTGTTTATGATTTCATTATTTGTAAACCTTTGGTTGTGTCTATGCTTTCCATTTTGAAATCTTTATCAACCTAAGTGTTGTCTTCTTTGGCTTCCTTGACCCTTGTTGTAAATTAGTTCTTGAAGCTTTTAGTGGTGGAGGATCTTTGTCTTTTTTATTCTCAATGAAGTGTGGTATTATGTCATGGAATGTTTGTTTAAATAAGGTAGATAACTGAGAGGGGGGGGGGTGGTGAATCAATTATCTCTTTTATCTTAACTTTCTTCTCTTCTTTTAAAATTTGTGCAGCATCAAAACATATAAACATATATAATCATGAGAGAAGAAATAAAATCAACACACATAACACAAGGATTTTTACGTGGAAAACCCTATTAAGGGAAAAACCACGAGGTGACTAACCCAAGATTGTATTCTCTATTAAAAGAATAAGAAGTACAAAATGGCACTTGCTAATTAGGGCTCACTGCCCGAGCACACTACTCACAAGAGGCACACTGCCTACAAGAGACTCACTATCTACAGAACTTACAGAAGGTAACCAAGTGTTTGAATTGATGAAAGGCATCTACAAATGCTAGAGTTCAATTCCGGTTAGGCACAATATACTGATCTGATGCACTTCATTCTTCCTTTGCTCTAGTGCTGCTGCTCTGTCACACACTGGACTTGTATTGCTGCTTCCACACTTATATCTGCCTTTCTTCACACTTTATTTTATCATATCTATACACACACACGTTCATATTGGAATCCATCTGGTATATATATCCGTACCAAGGATTTCAACAACTTTCTAGTCGGCAACCAGAATACTCAAGATATTTACAAATTACTGATATGTCAGCTAAATCCATGCTTGATTTGTGATGCATATCAAAAACATAGGCATTGAAATCATCAATCATGTCAGCCAACAATGTATGATCCCTCAAATAGCTTGAACAACATTAATTACTCATCTAGATTGAAGTCTGATACTCTGCTGGTCAGTTCTTCCTCAGTCTGCTCTGCCTGTCTGGAACCCAACACTCAGATGCTCATATCTTTTCCATGTTTTATCACTGGAGGGTCAATCTCTAGAATATAGTAGTCATGATACTCCTCTTGACTTGTCCAAGTCCACAACTTGCTAAGTTACACCATCTGAGAGATCCAGACCTGATTGTCAGACCTTGTTGCATGCTTTGTTCTTGTTCACCAGACCAAAACAGTCTTCAATCTGACTTCTGAGATAGGCATACTAT
Source organism: Cunninghamia lanceolata (assembly GCA_027924645.1). Classification (NCBI taxonomy): domain Eukaryota; kingdom Viridiplantae; phylum Streptophyta; class Pinopsida; order Cupressales; family Cupressaceae; genus Cunninghamia; species Cunninghamia lanceolata. The sequence continues at coordinate 2,460,565 of BSBN01000908.1, read as the reverse complement.
GTGCTGCAGATGTATGGGATAGACTTTGTTGCCATCAATGACAACACTCATGAAGCCACACCATGTCTCTTGCCAACAATCTCCCCCTTTGGCATTGATGGCAACACTTAGTGAAAAATGACTAAGTGTTGCAGCAAACTCCCCCTTGGCTGATGCTCTATCTTATGCACTATTTTACCAGAGCTCCCCCTTAGCTAGATTCCACATTTTTCACTACTCCTCACTCCCCCTTTGACATCAATGGCAAAGGGTAGAATCCGCACACCAAAATTTACAAAAATTAACCTATACATGGCCGCATAAGTATATATACATGTTATACTTACATATACTTAAGTATATCCGCAAAAGTGGCCTTCAACTGTACAAACTCTATGGCCCAGCTCTGCTTCATCCTGTCCAAAATGGAGATGTGACCACCCAACAAAAATGCATATGCTTCTACCCTTCTTAGATCTGCCGGATCATTGGTCCGAGCTATTGTCTGAGCATCTATTAAGGTCTCATGCATTGCCTCTAACTTAGGGATAATTATCCCTCTGAGTTCACTCATCCTATTTATTATAGTCTTCTTTTCTTTTTCAGCCTCTTTATTTCATTTATAATGACAATGGTCTGGCATTCTTGATTCATTAAGGATGTAGTGAGGGGATCAAAATTTTGAGATAAACTTGATAGTTTACCTTCTTGCTCTTTCACCTTCTTTTCAATATCCTCTGTCACTGTGGGCCAAGATAGACAAAATTTGTACATGTCCCCACCATCTTTAAGAGCATTTCAAGGCTCTTTATCCCAATATCTAGTGTCCTCCTATCATTAGTAATGAGTCTCTATACTTTAGTGAATCTTTTTCCTAAAAACTCTTTCCAGACCTTTTCTTCTGCCGATTTCTCTAAAGAATCAAAATGAGTGCTAACAGAGTTTACCAGAGATTTCAAATTACTGGATGGAGAGGCTAAAGGATCCTTTTGAAAAGATGGCATGATCTTCTCTAGCATACCGGATGCAATCTCTAACAACTCGCAGTCTTCCATGTGAGACTTCAAAAGTTTTTCTTTTGCCTTGGCTTGAGTAAAAGATGTTATTTTCATTGTCTAGACCGGAGAGAGAGAATCAAAATTTAGTGGTCCTTGAAATAGCTCAGGTTCATCTATCTCCATCATCTCTTTGTTTAAGAAATTCTTTACTGCCTCTATAGTGTCTCTTGCCGGAGACTGAGTCTTCTTTTCTTTTGGAATCTCAGAACTGTCATCGAAGGTCTTCTCTGTTTGTTCTTCTTTTCCCTTTACCTCCTCTTCTTGACTCACTTTTTCCTCTTTTCTTCCTTCTCCTTCAATTTCAAAATATGGAATGTCTACAGTGGGATCTGGAGGAGAGATGTTACCTGTATTTACTACTTCATGAACTTCCTCTTCTGGAATAGAGGAATCCAAGTCCTTAGTCTTCTCTTCACCTATCTCTTTTGACCTTTCTACATTTTTATCATAAGATTCTTCATTGGCAGCATTTAATCCTTTAACAACATTTAATCCTTTAATATCCATGGTGGAAGGTTCTTCATCTATTTCCTCTACAATTGGAAGATTGAATCTTTTGAAGGCATTCCAGAGGATGTCTTTTGTCTCTCTTGCTACTTGGTTAGTTTCTCCAAGCATAAGTTTATTCATTATTGCTTTGCTCCGGAAGTCATCCTTGCAGTCCTTAAAGATCATGTTCATTTTCTTTGGAGTAATAGAAGGATAGAGTTGAATTGCTATCTGTTCTCAGATCTCTAAGTCTTTTTCCTTTGCATTCTCTTTTCTAAGTTCAAGTACCTTCTCTAGACTTTTGGGAATTAATTAAATGATTATAATGAATGCTTTATTATAAATATTCAGGTACCTGACTGTAGCTTCTTCCAAGATCCTTTTGTCAGTATCACTATATTCATCATAGAATTCTATTACTAGTTGCAGATTCCCATCCACAGTGACTGCCTTGATGATATCATCAATGGAAAGAGTGGGCTTTTCAACAAATTCTTCTGCCTTTTCTTCTTTATTTTTATTGGCAGAGGATTCCTCGGATGTTTTCTTCTTCTTCTTCATTTTCTTAACTTCCTCATCAGACTATGTTTCTTCATCATCCTTGTGACTTGTGTAAGACCTTGTGGCTTTTGTTTTCGTTCTCTTTTCTCCTTTTCCAGATGTCTTGACTTCCGGTTTGGTGGCTCTTGAGCTCTTAGGAGTGGCAAGTGCAGAGCTCTTGGAGGATCTAGTCCAGGAGAAGGCTTGTACCAAAACACTTCCTTTCTCAACTTCTTGTTTCTCTTTCTTAGCTCTTTCAACTTTCTCTCTATTTGCATCTATTGCCTCCTTTGATATGCCATATCTTTTGGCAATTTCCTCAACTTGCCTTCTAACTTTCCTCTTAATCTCTAGTTGTCTTAGCTTAACATGTATTTTTATACTTAATTCTTGAAAGGTTCCAAACATTTATGCCTCAGGGTCCTTAGGCTGACTTAACAAGTGTTGAATATGCAGCTCCAAGATTTTCTCATCGACCTCGTATCCCATTGGCATTATCCAAACTATTCTGGGCTCAACTGCCTCCATTAGGCATTGATCAGTATCTACCATAAAACACACCGTATCCTTGTATTTGTCAACTATGGATTGAGGTATCCTCTCTCTGGATTGCATCATACTTTGGAAGTTCTTAAAGTAACCCCAAAGTGTTGTGCTTTGAGCTTTAGCATCACCAAGTCCATACATATAGTGTCCAATTTGTATTGCAACTGGTTTGTCATTTTGCCAAACCCAACCACTTGATCCAGGCAGCTCATTCATGTAGTAGAAGAATAGACACAGTATTAAACAACCATACTTGAAGGAGTTCTTCTTATCCTTCTTGATCTTCTGTAATTTTTCTAACAGTTGGTTTAAAAGAAGATCACATAGGTCATATTCTGTATTTTCCCTCAACATCTAATATGCTATATATATTGCAGTCCCAGACACATAATTCTCCCTACTAGAATGATAGATCTTATACCTAATTATCATTGAGGCAAATTTGACATCCCAATCTATGATGTCATTTATGGCCATTGCTCTCTTATCAAACTTAGATCTGGTAACTTCAGTGTCTGTCTAGTTCTTGACAGATTTGAGTGCAGGTAACCCACCAGATGAGTGTAATCTAGTTACTGCCCTAATAGCATCTTTTGTTATTTTGAAGGGCTTCATTAACCACATGAAATTATCATGTATTCTACTAAGGACATACTAGACGCAATCATCTTCTGCCAAACAGGGAAAGTGGATGCAATGTCCGAAGTGCTTATCCTGGAGGGCCTTGTATTGAGGTTTGAGTTCAAAACTTTCATCTATTAACTATTTATGATAGATGTCCATCAACTTAGATTCACCAAATTCCTCAATGTTGGTGTGGATGTAGACCCTAACATCTTCTACGTGCAATACCCCATGCAGAATGCTAGAAAAGGCACCTAAAGGATCAACTTCTAGGGATTTGTAGGGGTGTTTCTTGAATTTTGGGCGCGGCCTATCAGTGATCTTAACAACCATTGGAGTAGCCATTTTTGCAAAATATTCAGAGAGAGATATTCATAATGGAAGTACCTTTTTATGCTTTAGGGTTCAAAATAAGAGCCGGAACAAATCGTTGGTTGAATTAGATTTTGTAGTTTATCTTTGAGAGAGTTGTAGAAACTTGATGCAGATCTCTTCTTTTCTTCTTCTTGAAATCAAATGTGCAAATGATGAGTGAAAGAAACCTTTTTATTCTTTCATAAACCCTAATTTTCTTTTGCAATAATTGCACAACTTAAGTTATCCAGTTGCCCTGTTCTGAGAGAGATCTTTTCAAATCACTGTGTTTTACTTAGAATCATTTTTAGTGAGGATTGACAATGTATCTTCTTTTCTCCAATCATGCCATGGATCCATGGATCAAAGTATATTGATTTTGAATCATACCAGATCTGTCTGTGAAAATCCTACTTTACCAAATGGTTATCAAACTGGATCAATCTTGGATGATTAAACTCTTGCAAAACTCCATGCAGATCTTTCATATTTTTACCGAGGGTTATTTAGATATTTTTCTAAGAACCCTTTAATCCACAACATTCCATGTGCCAAATTTAGGCACCAATTGATTGGCTGAGGGAAATTATTTTTCTTTGTGACTCCCCCTAAGCCAAAGCCCATCTGTTTAGTTTCTGGAAGGAATATTAGCACCAGATTCCAGTGTAGATCCATCCCCAACATTTTTTGTACTCTTCTTCACCCAAATCTTGCTCATCTCCCTTTGAACTTCATCTGCATTCACTTTGCCTTTTCCCTTATCTTGTTTTTGATAATTATGCACTGGACCCTTTTTATCCTGATTTTTACTTCTGTAGAATTTGGCAATGTGACCGGATCTATTGCAATTGTAACAAACAACATTTCTTTGCATATTTGACTGATATCCTCTTGATCTGCATTAATTAGCCATATGTCCCATTCTATTGCATGCAAAGCATCTACCATTGAATGAATTGTTTATTTACATATTTCTGCATTCATGAGATTTGTGACCATACCTTTTGCAGTTGAAACATTGTCCGGAGAAGGATGGATTAGTCTGATTCATTCTCCTTCTGCACTGAGTTGCTTTATGACTAAAGTTGTTGTAATTGAAGCAGTATCCATTGAAGGATGGATATCTTTGAGCATTTGGTTTCCTTACCGGAGGTCTTCTAGACCCGTTTCTTTGATTTCCTTATCCAAAGTTCTTCTGACCAGATCCAAAGCTTTCACTTTTCTCATATCCCAAGCCACACTTGTCATCACCCTCTTTTGGCTTTCAAGAAGAACTTCAAGTTGAGTTGAGCTTATCTTGAATTTCTCTTTGTATTCATTTGCTATTTGAAGATCTTGTTTAAGAGTGTCTATCTGATTCTCAAGTTGTTCTTCATTATCTCTAGCTTCTTCAAGATCAGATTCAAGATGCTTGATTATTCTATCCATTTTGTGGCAGTCCTCTATCTTCTCCTTGAGGGATTGTTTTAGATTATCTTCAATTTCTTGGGTGAATCTCATAACCCCTAATTCCATCTCATGCCTTACCATAATGACCTCTTTTGATAGCTTCTCACATAGCTTATTTTTCTCATTCAGATCTTCATTAGTATCATTAGCTTCACTCTAACTTGCTAATTTTTGAAGTAGTTCCTTTCTCTTTTTCACAGAGATACTCAATTTTTCTTTTAGCTCATTTATGAAATCATCAACTTGTTTGAGTCTTTCTCTCAAGTTATTGACTTTAGAGTGAGATTGCTCAAGATCATCTAGGGCAGATTGAAGTTGTTCCTTCATACCATACATATCCATTAAGATTCCCAGATCTTCCTCATGCTGTTAGGCTCTGTTTAGAGGAAGTTAGCTTTAATACCAATTGTTGGAAACAAGGCAGATAACTGAGAGGGGGGGTCAATCGGTTATCTCTTTTAACTTAACTTTCTTCTCTTCTTTTAAAATTTGTGCAGCATCAAAACATATAAGCATATATAATCATGAGAGTAGAAATAAAATCAACACACATAACACAAGGATTTTTACGTGTAAAACCCTGTTAAGGGAAAAACCACGGGGTGACTAACCCAAGATTGTATTCTCTGTTAAAAGAATAAGAAGTACAAAATGGTACTTGCCAATTAGGGCTCACTGCCCAAGCACACTACTCACAAGAGGCACACTGCCTATAAGAGACTCACTGTCTACAAAACTTACAGAAGGTAACCAGGTGTTTGAACTAATGAAAGACATCTACAAATGCTAGAGTTCAGTTCTGGTTAGGCACAATATACTAATCTGATGCACTTTATTCTTCCTCTGCTCTAGTGTTGCTGCTTTGTCACATACCGGACTTGTATTGCTGCTTCCACACTTATCTCTGCCTTTCTTCGAACTTTATTTTATCATATCTATACACACACACCTTCATACTGGAATCCATCTGGTATATATATCCGCACCAAGGATTTCAACAACTTTCTAATCGACAACCAGAATACTCAAGATATTTACAAATTACTGATATGTTAGCTGAATCCATGCTTGATTTGTGATGCGTATCAAAAACATAGGCATTGAAGTCATCAGTCATGTCGGCCAACAATGTATGAGCCCTCAAATAGCTTGATCAACATCAATTACTCATCCAGATTGAAGTCTGATACTCTGTCGGTCAGTTCTTCCTCAATCTGCTCTGCCTGTCTGAAACCCAACACTCAGATGCTCATATATTTTCCATGTTTTATCACCGGAGGCTCAATCTTTGGAATATAGTAGTCATGATACTCCTCTTGACTTATCCAAGTCCACAACTTGCTGAGTTACATCATTTGAGAGATCCAGACCTAATTGTTGGACCTTGTTGCATGCTCTATTCTTGTTCACTAGACCAAAATAGTTTTCAATCTAACTTCCGGTATAGGCATACTATGTGTTGTAGATGTGTGGGATAGACTTTGTTGCCATCAATGACAACACTCATGAAGCCACACCGTGTCTCTTTCCAACAATGTTTGAGGAATGTCCCTCCCTAAGAATAAATTTCATATTAAGAAAAGTTTGTTAGCTCATCATGTTGATGTGGTTTTACTTCATGAAGTTAAGTTGTTTGGTCTTCATAAAGATGAGGCACTACAATCTCTTTGGTCTAGTGCTCTCTTTGTACGTACTTCACATGCTAAGGGTAATGGTGATTTAGTTATAGGTACCACTCCTTTGGCTAAGTTTGTCATTTCACTAGTTTTGATCCCAATCACTGTTGTGTGTGGCTTTGCCTTCTGATTCAAGGTCATTTAATTGGTTTGTGTTCTATGTATGCACCCAACTTTGTTGCTTTCCAAATTTCTTTATGGGATTGAAGGAGGACGTATCTTCGTCCAACTGATTGGCTCCTTGGTGGTAATTTTAATATGATTGATCACCCTTTTGACTATAGTTAGCATTCTTCCTCTTACTTATCCCAGTTTGAATTTACTTCCTAACTTCTTACTTGCAATTATCTATGTATTTTTTATGCTATTCAAGGTCAAGCTACCTCTAAATCTCCTCATTGGTTTACTTGGAAAAATTATCACTAATGCCTTGCTCATAATTTTGGTCATCTTGATTGTTTTTATCTTTTTCCTATTTTTTAAATTTGTCCACATGTGACTAACCATCCTCTTTTGCTCGATTTATTAGTTACTTTCTAATCATTTGCCTTTTTTTCTTACCTTGCATTTATCTTTTTCTTCTCCAACTTCATCTTCATTACCTTTTAAATTGAATGTGTCCCATTTGTGTCATCCTCACTCTATGGTGGGTTTAGTGACTCTTTGGAATTTAGAGGGTTTTCCTACTATTCTTGGCTAGATTGCTTGGTGGGATAAAAATTTAGCCTATTGTGTTCACTTTTTGAGAGATTTTGGTCACTACTATGCTTAGCAATGATGATGTACTCAATATTCTCAAGTTCAAATTTTAGCTTGTTGGATTTAGTTTTTAGTTGTAGGGTCGTGCTTAAACTCATCAAGGGAAGAGGGTTTCGTTCTCACAATATCTCTTCCCATGGCATCACCTTGGTTAACACACAGTAACAGATACGTTGTGAGAATGCCTTTGTCTTTTTTGTAGGAAATGAGCCAATCTAAGTGATAAATGGCACGATGGATTCCTGATCCTTCCATGCACCCGGTATCACTCCAAAGAGTGTCGCGTTGGATTCTTATCTTATGTGTTGAAGATAATTTAACATTGTTGTTTTTTTTAGCTAAATATATATTAAGATATACTAAAGTTCTCATAGATTAATATATTAAACACATTTATTTTCATCTCAACTTAATATTATTTTATATATCATATTATATATTACATCTAGTAAATTGAATTAATATCATATGAGGCATAAATAAAGTTTATATATAGATATATTTTAAGAAATATATATAACTCAAACCCTAAAATTATAGAATAACAAACAATACGATTAGACCCACATTCCTATTAAATTATTGTATCAATTTTAATATTAATTTTATTATTATCATTTTGACATATATGTAACCATTATAATAAAAAGATGACCTATACTTATTTTAAAATCTAACTTAAAACTTATACTATAGAAACATCTACTAATAATCATATTAAATTCAATATACACCTATGTCAATATTTATAATAAAAGGGTGAAGTTCCTAATTTTATTATTCTTCTAAGATGTATGTTTTACCAACTTTATTAATTTAACTCAAGTGGCTATAAACCATTTCACCTTACACTTATTTAACCCCATAGTCATTTTTTTTATAACCATATATATATATATATTCATTTAGTGTTGTTTTTATTATTTATTATTTAATTTTAAATTCTCTACCGATAGATTATCATTTTTAGTTCAATATTAAATTTATTTTAAGTTTACATATATTTTCTAAACTTAAAATAAATTCACCATGGGAGTTTGACTTTCAGCTTACCATCCAATTTTTTATAGAGTTCCTATACTTTCCTCATCCACCTTCTCAAACTTGGGTTTTCTATTTCTTTGTCAATGTATGTAATGAAATCCTCAACTACTTCCTTTGCCCTCCTCTTCCACTTACTTTGTTCTTCCTTGATCATAATTCCTCCACATGTCACTTGCCCACAGACGCAGCCATGGCGGACACGCAATAGGAAAACCCAAATTATCAGACACCTCACAGATAGGGAATACAACTAAACTACACGATTCATCTGCAAATGCCAACTAAAACCTCGGGCTACCAACAAAATAATGAATGTCCACACGCAGAAGGCAAATGGCCTTATTGTCCCCTCACACTACCATCTTAAATCATAATTGATTCTAGATTGTTCTTACAGAGTTATTAAATATAAAATTTAATAATTATAACACTTAACTATAAATAATAATTTTAAATTTTAAACCAATCAAAATTACCACAAAAATATAGGAGCCAATTAAATTACTGATAAATAGTTTTGCAAACATTTCTACTTTAAAAAATTGAGTTTTTTATTTAGTGATTAATCTATCTAGAGTAAACCAATCAAAACAAAGTATTATTTTTCATGTTCAACAAATTTAAATTTTTCCTAAGTCTACATGAGAAAATTTTAACAAACATTATTCCAAAAATCATTTTATGTGTTGTGATTGGCTCAAAATTTGATCTCTTAAGGACAGATTTTGAAGAAATACTATTTTGGGTAAAACAAACACACTAAAATCATTTAGAAAAATACAATCGAGAGGGAAGTATGGAATGGAATGAAGCGAGGAGCTGGAAATAGTAATAGATTAACTTGTTTAATTAAATTTTGAGTGCTAAATTCTTGCCAAGAATTTGGTTATTAAACAAATAATATTTTTTTCTTTAAGTCTATGCAAATATTATAACAAAAATTTAATATTTTTATTATATAATGTTTAGTTATTATTTAATTTTGATTCATTGTATATATATTATTTATAAATTTGATATTTGAAATACTAATGAAATAATATAATTAATTATATATTGATGGCCGCCTTGCGAGTCACAAAACAAAACCCACTTATAGAAAACTCAAACAAAGTGATATGTAGAAATAATGACAGAGATCCAAAATATTTCCTTCACAATAGCAAGGAAAAAATGACAAGAGGTTAAACAATCGATAACCAAGATGACATGAAGTCTTATTATGACGATTCTTAGAAACAAAGAAATCATAAAGACACTATTCTCCAATAGATTCCAAGCTATTCTTCTCTATTATCAAAACCAGACTTCTTCATACATCATCGGCCTCTATAGTCAGCCTGCAATAAGTAGTAAAACAAAACTTCCCAAAAAATATAGCCTACACTCCCATCCTTGTGTTCCTCTACAACATATTTGACCTCCTCCCCTTCTTTTGGTCTGTCTTCCCCCTATATTCGGCTTGCATTCTTCCTAGGTGTCGTCGATTCATTTTTTTCCTCAACAATTGAGAGACTTCTTTTAGTAATAGTCGCTACCAGATGTCTACGAATATCTCCCTGCCATTTTATTCCTTTTGTCCTTCTACCATGAATGGTGGAGTTTCATCTCCTTTTCTGCTTTGTAACGACCGATAAGAATCTTTGTCAGCTTTTCCTAGTTGTCCACCAACTGCCAGCCACGATTCTCCCTCACGAACTATCCACTAGCAAGAAGATTATTCTATTCAGAGAAAAATGGTCGACAAAAAGATCCCCCCCTTCGAATCTAGTTCCTAGCATACGAGCAACAGGAGATTTTGGAGAAAACAATCAGATTTATAAAATGGATAGAGGTTGTGACAGGAGCTCCAGAGAATAAAAAGCAGAAGACAAGAACCCAACAAACAAAAGAAAACCAAAACATCAAAGAACAAATAAAACCAAAATTTTGAATGAGGCATGATGCCCCTACATCAAACTCCTCGGGTGGAAAGAATTCATAAGCTCATGCTCATGAGGTTTGCAATTGAATGACCCTATTTGATGATCTCATCCTCAGTGAGCCAAGAAGCATCTTCAGCCAGATGATTCCTCCATTTGACGAGATACTTGTAGTACTCAGGCTTACGAGTCTTCTTTAGCAATATTTTTATCTAGAATGCATTCAATCTGTGGTGGAGCAACAACTGTCCTAGATTGCTCTTCATGAGATGAATCAACTTCTTCAGCTTCATCTGCCTCTTTATCCCCTTTGTATGGATATAGATCTACTACATTAAAAATGGGAGATATATTCAACTCTACAGGCAATGATAGTTCATAAGCATTGGAAGAGAATTTCCTAAGTATTTGGCATGGACCAATCTTCTTCATCTGAAGTTTATTGTATGTTCCTTTAGGAAACCTCTCCTTTCAAAGATGTGCTAATACAAGGTCTCCAACCTGAAACTGTAACTCTCTTTTCCTTTGATCAACATGCCTTTTGTACTACAGATTGTTGTCCTCAATGTTATGCTTCACCTTTTCTTGAATGTCATGAATGACTTGAACAAATTCTTCCCCATTTGCACTCCTCTTTTCCATTCTAGCAAGATCACAAAGTTTAAATACACCTCTCGGATGCATACCATACACCACATAGAAAGGACTGAAACCTGTGCTTCTATTTGGGGAATGGTTATATGCAAATTTAGCTTGTGCTAACATGAGATCCCAACTTCCAGGTGAACTACCAACAAGACATCTTAACAAATTGCCAAGGCTTTTATTAACAACCTCGGTCTGTCCATCTGTTTGTGGATGATAGGTAGAACTAAAATTCAGATTTGTACCCAATTCCTTCCATAGAGTCCTCCAAAAATGACCCACAAACTTAGTATCCTTGTCAGAAATTATGCTTCTTGGAATACCATGTAGCCTTACAACTTCTTTAAAGAACAAATTGACAATGCTAGTGGCATCACTACTCTTCTTACATGGTATAAAATGCACCATTTTTGAAAATCTATCTTCTACAACAAAGATTGAATCATTACCCCTTTGTGTACGAGGCAAGCCCAAACAAAATCCATACTCACCGAATCCCAAGGCCTAGTTGGAGCTGGTAATGGCTGATAGAGCTCAACATTTTGACTTCTTTCCTTAGCATGTTGACAAATTAAGCACCTTTCCACATATCTTTTCACATCTGCCTTCATCTTTGGCCAATAATAATGAGTGCTCAACTGTAGAAAAGTTTTATCTTGTCCAAAGTGACCAGCAAGACTACCACTATGTTTTTCCTTCAACAAATTATCTCTCATGGATCCTCTAGGGATACACAACTTGTTTTCCTTAAACAACAAACCTTCTTAAACCATGTCATCCGTCCATGGCTCTCTATTCTAGCAAATACGATCATTGCAAGCTGCAAATGCTTCTCCAAAATCTGCATCTTCTACATACAACTCTTTCAAACATTCAAACCCCACACTATTAGTTTGTATTTCACTTAACAATAAACTCTTCCTACTTAAAGCATTAGCAACTCTATTCATTTGACCACTCTTATGCTTCAAAACAAAGTTAAAACTCTAAATATACTCAACCCATTTAGCATGCCTTTGATTCAGTTTGTGTTGGTTGTTAATAAACTGCAAAGCATGGTTATCCGTATACACAATGAACTCTTTTGGCAATAGATAATGTCTCCATTTCTTGAGGGACTAAACCAAAGCATGAAACTCCAAATCATAAGAAGAATACTTTCTTTTTGCCTCATTTAGTTTCTCACTAAAATATGCAACCCATTTTCCCTCTTGACTTAGGACTGCCCCAATAGCCAAACCACTAGCATCACACTCTACTTGAAAAACTTTATCAAAATCAGGCAAAGCAAGTATGGGTTGTTCACTCACCTTCTTGAGAAATCTGAAATTTTCTTTAGCCTCCTTGGTCCAAACAAATGGTCTTTTATTCCCCTTAATAGTCTCCAAAATAGGTGCTACAACATGACTGGAATTTCTTATAAACTTTCTATAAAAATTGAAAAGACCATGAAAACTCCTTACCTCCATGACACTTCTTGGTGATGGCCAATCAAGTATGGCTTGAACCATCTCCTTATCCATTTCCATCCCTTCTTTTGACACTGCAAAGCCCAAGTAAACTAGCTTGGTCTATATAAACACACACTTCTTCAAATTGATCTGCAACTTTTCTTCATGTAGCCTTCTCATAACCTACCTCAAATGCTTTATATGCTCCTCTTTGGACCTACTAAACACCAAAATTTCATCCAAATATACAACCACAAATTTACCAATAAATGGTTTCAAAACCTCATTCATTAATTGCATAAAAGTACTAGGGGCATTAGACAATCCAAAAGGCATAACCAACCACTCATACAACCCATCACTAGTCTTAAAGGCTATTTTTCATTCATCCCCTGGTCTGATTCTTATTTGGTGATAGCCACTTTTCAAATCTATCTTAGAAAAATACATAGAACCACTCAAACAATCCATTAAATCTTCAATTCTAGGTATGGGAAACCTATATCTTATTGTGATTTTATTTATTTCCCTTGAATTGGTACACATGCACCATTCCCCTCTTTTCTTTGGAACCAACACTGTAGGAACAACACAAGGACTTAGACTTTCTCTTATCAAACCATTCTTCAAAAGGTCCTCCACTTGCTTCCTTATCTCCTCATTTTCCATAGGTGTTAACTTATATGCAGCCTTATTTGGAAGGCTAGCACCCGGAATCAAATCCATGTGACGGCTAATGCTTCTAATAGGAAGCAATTCATTACGCAAGTCATTTGTAACAATGTCCATATTCTCATTCAAAATGTCTTGTATTTCAATAGGCAATTCCTCCAACTTTGTAGAAGTCATTACACATCTAGGTTTAGGAATCAAAGCATAATCAATTTCTTCATTTTTCAAATCATTCAAAAACTCTTTACCACTTACCATCATTACCTTACTACTATTGCTTCTGATGTCCTCTTCTTTCTCCTTTATGGGAAGCAAGGTATGCTTCTTTCCATCCTTCTCAATGGTATAAGTATTCTCCTTCCCATCATGCACCGATTTCCTATCAAATTGCCACGGTCTTCCAAGAAAAACATGGCACACATCCATAGGCATTATATCACATAAAACACTATCCTTATAAGTGCCAATCTGAAAATCAACATAGGCGTGCTCACTAACCAATATTTGATGGCCTTTTTGTAACCAACTCACTTTATATGGAGTAGGGTGTTTAATCCTTTTAAGATTCAACTTTTCTACCATCTCAATTGCAACAATATCATCAGTGCTACCACTATCTATAATGAGCTTACAACATTTACCTTGTGACTTACACTTGGTTTTGAACAATGCTCTCCTTTGAATTGGCTCGACTTTGTTTTTGTGGCTTCAACAACACCCTCTTAAGTAATAAAGACTCACCCGATTCTGCTTTATCCTTGTGATGCACTGGAGATCCCACACTCTCTTGATCAGCATGAACAACTTGATTGCTTCTCTCAAATTTTGAGTGTCCTCCTTGTGATGATTTAGAGCATTCCCAACTTTTATGCCCATATTGGTTGCACTTGAAACATTTTCTTGCAAATCCTCTTCCTCTACCTTGTGAACCACCTCTTCCATAAGATCTTCCTCCTCTATTTTAATAACCACCTCTATCATTGTTGGTTGTCCCACTGGAACTTCCAGCCTCTTCACCTTGATGATGCTATTGTCCCCTACTTGTTTGTTGTCCCCTTCCTCTAAAACCTCTTCCTCTCTTCTTCTCTTGTTAACTTTGCTTCCTTTGTAGATTCTCCTCTGCCTTTAAGGCAAGTTGATAAGCCTCTTCTAGGCTCCTCATGGACAAAAGACTTATTCTATCTTGCAAACTATACTTGAGACCATTCACATATCAGGCTATCTTCTCCACATCTTCTTTAGCATGCCCAGATCTAATTATTAACTTGTAAAATTCCTTCGTATAATCTTTCACAAACATATCCTTCTATTGCAAATTCTGTAATCTCTTAAAGAGATTTGCTTGATAATTAATGGGAAGAAATTTGGCCTTCAACTTGACCACCATTCAATCCCAAGAGTTGGTCTTTTTCTTATTTCTCTTTCTCCTCTATGTTTGGACAAAGTCCCACCACATAGCAACATGGCTCTTCAATCTGGTGTAGGAAAACGTTACTCTTTTCTCCTCTACTACACCCTCATATTCAAAATACTTATCTAAGTCACTGATCTAGTCTATTAAGTCTTCACCATTGAGGCTTCCAGCATAAGTTGGCACCTCTATCTTGGGTTTAGAACCCAAACTCATGACTGACTTCAGCAATCTTTCACCAAATTCTTCTTCTTGATCTACTTGTCCTACCTCATTCTCTTCTCTCTGTTGTTCTTCTTCCTCATCACTCATGTCCACAACATCCGGGTTTCCTCTCCTCTGTGCCCTCTCAAGAGCTGCCATCCTCGCAACCAAATTCTACAACAACTCAGGGTTACCATGGTCTCTTCAGCCTCTGCATCAGCCTCCTCCTCTACCCATTCTTCTTGGAGGCATATTGACCACTTAGCAATGCTCGATCTAACCTAGCTTTAATACCAATCTAATGGCTGTCTTGTCAGTCACAGAACAAAACCCACTTACATAAAACTCAAACAAAGTGATATGTAAAAATAATGATAGAGATCCAAAATATTTCCTTCACAATAGCAAGGCAAAAATGACAGGAGGTTAAACAATCGATAACCAAGATGACAGGAAGTCTTATTATGATGATTCTTAGAAACAAAAAAATCATAAAGACACTATTCTCTAGCAAATTCCAAGGTGTTCTTTTCTATTATCAAAACTAGACTTCTTCATACATCATCGGCCTCTACAGTTGGCCTACAATAAGTAGTAAAACAAAACTTCCTAAAAACTATAGCCTACACTCCTGTCCTTTTGTCCATATATAGCACATTCGACCTCCTCCCCTTCCTTTGATTTGTCTTCCCCCTATATTCAACTTGCATTCTTCCTAGCTATCGTCGATTCATTTTTTTCCTCAAGAATCAAGAGGATTCCTTTAGTAACAATCACTGCTAGATGTCTGTGAATATCTCCCTATCATTTTATTCCTTCTGTCCTTCTACCATGAATGGTGGCATTTCATCTCCTTTTCTTCTTTGTAATGACCGATAAGAATCTTTGTTGGCTTTTCCCAGCTGTCCACCAACCGCCGGCCATGATTCTCCCTCACAAACTGTCCACTAGCAAGCGGATTATTCTGTTTAGAGAAAAGTGGTTGATAGAAAGATCCCCCCTTTGAATCTAGTTCTTGGCATATGAGAGACATGAGCTTTTGGAGAAAACAATCAGATTTATAAAATGGATAGAGGCTACAACAGGAGCTCCAGAGAGCAAAAAGTAGAAGACAAGAACCCAACAAACAAAAGAAAACCAAAACATCAAAGAACAAATAAAACCAAAAATTTGAATGAGGCATGATGCCCCTACATCATATATTAATAATAGAATGTATATTTTTTTATCCGTAAGCTAGGCATAAGGGAGTGGTACCCCATAAACATTAAGAACCTAAAATTGTAAAGAATTCATGCCCTTTCCACGAGGGGTGCAAACAACAAACAACACTAGTTGTGCTAACAAACTAAACTATTCACACTATGAAGTAAAGCATAGTGTTAATTTACTACTCTCAGCATACCCCTTAACGGGTGTATTATCACTCTGTCCACAATGTCCCCCTTTCAAGGAAGATTTGACCAACATTTGGTGTTTTCCTGGAGGAGACTTTTTCCTCTTAACCTTTGTCCATCCATGATTTGATTGAGGGTGAACCGATCTGTTTTGGTCCACATCATCTATGGGGGACTTATTCCTCTTACCTTTTGTCCTTGCTTGATCATATTGAATGTCATCCTTGAAACAAGGTCCTTGCGACACTAGGATGACCGAAGAAGCAATAGCTGATAGATCAGTTATCTTGGAATCATCTTTCTGCAGTGGAAATTTTGAGATTTCTAGATTGGCAATGTTATTAGAGTCCTTATGTAGATCCTCCGCACCTAATTCTTGAAGATTGTCTGAAGGAAAAGAAGGCTTTGTATTTGAGCAAACTGGCAATGGGGCCTCAGAGGAACACGGCTCCATCTGAGGAGTAGAATGTATCATGTAATGATGAGGCTCAGCACCAATCCACCAAGTGGGAGTACTACGAGAAGCCTGGTTTCCCATGCCCTTTGGGCACTGAGGCATAAAATGCTCTATTGAGAAACACCTTCTACATATGAAGGCAATATTTTCGTAGTCTACTTGTCTCCACTTTCTCTTGCCTACTAATAAGGAGATCTCAATAGGGAAACTAGTGGAAAAGTTCATCTCCACACATATCCAAGCATAGGGGGGCTTGCATAGTTGATTGTCTCCTCTGAAGCACATAAAAATTTGCCCAAACCATTACCAATGGTCTGCAAACATTCTAGCACCCAAAACTAGAAATGAAGGTATGGTAACTGAACCCAAAGGAAAGCAGAATTGAAAATCTTTGTGCGGGGGTCGAAGGATGGATACTAAGCCTTCATGCATAAGAAATCGCCCTGAAACATCCACAAGCCATTTTTAAGACCTTTTCCTTGTGATCAAGGGATTCAAACTCAAGGATGAAGAAGCCTTTGGCAAAGGGGAAAATACTGATCTCATCCTCCAATCTGTCTTTCCAGTGAGTTATGATCCATGCATGTAAATCGCATAGCTTAGGCCAAATTTTAACAAATCTGTAGATGAGAGCGTGGTCTTGGAGAAATCCTCCCTATTGTGGATAGGTTCGTCGATATGAATCTCAAGAATGTGCCCTAAATGGTGTAGAGAAATTGGAGAGCATTCGATGTCGCACCCAACAACAACACATCCCTCAGCACCATGCCCATAAGATACGCCCTCCTTCCCAGAAGCTGAAGCCCTAGATGGCTAAGACGATGCTTTAGACTGGCACCACGGGCTAGGGTTACTATGTGACGGAGTGGACACCCTAACACTACTCTACAAAACCCCTTTGAAGTCTAAATAGTGCCCAAAGTTCTAATTGGAGCCCAAGCACCCGGAGGCATGCACACTAGCTTGACCCTTGCGGAGGGAATCGATGCCCACACTAGGAGGATGCGCAGCGTGGAAAGGGGCAGAACCAACACGAGGAGTGGAAGCAGAAGGCGCCATTTTGCATTAATGTTGTTTAAAATATGAACAATAAGAGAATGTATATTAAATTAGTAGATTATGATATATTTATATTTATGTTATATTATAGTAAAATGACATATTAATATATATTTGTGTATAAATATTAAATATTGATATATTATACTAATCTAAATATTAATATATAATATTCATATTAATATTTAATTTTTATTCATTGTAATATATATATTAATTATAAAATTCTTATTTTAAATATCAATAGAATAATATAATTAATAATACATCAATAATAATATTTATATTAAATTATTGATTATACAAATAAATAGAATTATCAGTATAATGTATGTCTATTTATTTATTTTAATTTAATATAATCTCTATATTAATATTAATATGATTATTTATTTATTTTTAATTTTATATGTATATTAATTTTAATATTAATATTTTAAATATTAATAAAAAATTTAGTTTCAATTTGTGATCAAAATCATATAACTAGTGATTAAATTGATTTTGTAAATTTTATTCTTTTATTAGTACTATTGTGTTCAAAACTCTTTTAACTTATAATTGATTTTTGTTAAACAATGTAACAAGAGCATTTTTTTCTTATATAAATTTATATTAAATTTTGCTAATTTTTTTTTTTGCTACATAAGAGAGATTGTATTATATTATATCAAAAAGAAATTTACAACTTTGCTTTGCCTATTTGGTAAAGTTCTTTTGGATTGTATCTGTTGTTACAAAGAATTGACTGAGGACCCTACGCCATACTATCTAATGTCGTATCAAAATGATCTCGTAGGGTCTGAGAATTGAAGTCAAAAATGCCACGTAGGGCTTACTATAAAAGACATATATTTTCCTTTAGAGGAGACTATTGTCTCATACCCCTATAAACTTTTCATACCTATATTCTGACCTAGAAAGTATCCATTGCTAAAACTAAAAACAAAAAGCACAAGGCAGCGATCGGTTTACCCAATTATATTTCTCCCTCCTCTTGAAGGTAATTCTTAAACTCTACCACCCAAGAAAAGTCCTCTACGGTGACCAATTGCAGCATTTTCTTCAAGAACTCACAGCACTTGCGAGCCCTGTCTTGATGAACAAGCATGTTGCCTCCCCATAAGTCTAGCAGAAAGGGGAAGTATTTCATAATTGCCTCAGGCATATTAATTTTCCCAAGATCACGTGGCCTCAGAAGATTGGCACTAGAGATTGCTATCTCCAGCACCTCCTCTAATCCTCTGAGCAGCTCTGCTTTGAACATGTTGCATGTCATGGTGTTAATTTCTACCTTAGAGACATTCAAATCCAACAAGGAGGCAAAAAATTGAGAGGCAATGTCCGAGTCAACTCTACATCACTCCCCTCCCTCCACAAAAGGCCCTACCCAAAATGAGTTTGGTGGCCCCTACCATAAAGGTGTCATTCTGCAGTAGGACCCTCCTAAGGGCATTGATCTATTACCTTACCCTTGATCTATTACCTTACCCAGAAATATGATATGTCTTACCATGTTGGTTAAGAAGATGGGTGTGTCCATACCTCCACACACCAAACTCTCTACCGACAAGCATAAAACAAACTTGGAAGATTTTTCTATTTACATGCCTTTCTTAGAAATATAGATTTATGATCTTCACAACAAAGCTACCAGCCTTTCTATAGTACTAATAGTTTGTATGGCTCTATCTTCTTAATTAGTAAGGTTCATGTGTAGATGTCCTATCTCCTCAGTTCTAGCTATTCATGCTAAGGCTGGCAGATATACGAAGATCCAATGAGTGATGTCTTCGTTACTTGTTTTAGGTGGAGGGATAAAAGTTCTGACACAAAAACTCCTACACTTCTTCTAATGACTTTCCCATGAGCGAAATGTCTTCCCAATATTATAACCATTCTTGGAAGAACCAATCTATTTGAACTTGCCTTCGACCCACACAAAATTATCATTATATGTGGATACACTTGGAGAATGGCACCGCACTTCCATGTTGAGCTGTCAGTAACAGCCACGAAGTTCTTGACATGGCTCCTAGATGGCTAAAATTACTCTGTCTCTTCGACTCACGAGGGCTACCTATCACTTTCTACAAAAGATATATTCAAATGCGGCCCACTAGATTTTGAGGCTCCTATCTCACCAATCAAATTGCAAATACTGATATAAGCACCCCTCTATTCGAGACCCACATGATTCTGAGGATCTAAGTTCTCCACACAAACTGAAGAATCTAATTCCTTTATTTCTAGCCCATCGGCTCCTCTACTGACTAGAGTATCTACTTCCAAATTGCCTTCTCGGTAAGTATGCTTGACTCTGTAAAGCTCCGACTCTTTGAGGCAAAGGATTGTTGTTTCTAGCATTGCACCCAATTGCCAGTTCACCATTTTCCCGGCTCTCAAATTATTTATGATAAGGGCTAAATCCCCTTCTATGATTACCTTTTTAAGTTTGAGTTCTATACACATATCTAAACCTAGAATTAGGGCTTACATCTCTGCAACATTGTTTGTTCCTTCAGGGAGGGATTTACCCAATCTTCCCAACACCCTTCCTTGCTAATCTTGAATAAGACAGCCAACCCCTAAAATGCTAGGGTTACCTCTGGCAGCCCCATCGAAGTTTGTTTTAAACCACCTTGGTTCTGGGGACTACCAAACAACTTGACTTCTATCTATTTTTTATTTCTTTCCTCCTTCCCCTACAAAGGAGGGAGCCTTCAACCCATGCCAATTTATCCTCGTGATTGCATCCCACTCTGTGAAGTTTGAATTCTTTTGATTTTGCTTGCCAGTTCTTATATTACACAACTTCTACTATAACGGCTTCTACTTTATTGAGCAAGGAGATTAGGGGCATCTCTTTTTCTTTAAACAGTCTTTGATTTCTTTCTTTCCAAATCTCCCAAACTAGTAGGGAGGGAGAGATTAGCCACAAGATTGAGAATAAAGTTGATCTATTTAGAAGTGGCCAGGCCTTGAAGAGGCTAAGAATTTCATGAGGCAGGGCAGTCTACCAGTTTAATTTGGCACAAAGCCAAGTCCAACATCTGTGTGTGAAAGGACATTATAGGAAAAGGTGGTTTCTTGATTCCTCTTCCTGTTTACATAGAACACATCTTGAAGGACCGTAGTAGCCCATCTTTAGAAACCTGTTAGTTGTTAGGATTGTGTTTTACGACATTGCCCAAGTGAACATCCTTGCTTTGGGTATGCAATTCTTATCCTAGCATATATTGAGTGGGAGATGAGAAGCTACCTCTGAGTGCTACACTGAAATCTTGTATCCTTCTTTTGCTTTGTAAATTCCCATTTTGGAGCCATTCCATCTTAAGATATCTCTACCTTCTCTGATGAAGATAGACCTATTACTAATGGCAGCTTCAAAGATCACTGCTTCCATATTGGAAAATCCTAATGTTCTCACATCCTTCCATTGCCCCTTGAAACCTCCATTGATCAAAGAAATCTAAAGATAATCCCTCACCTTGTCCCCCCAAACTTGTTTGGTCCTAACTTTGATTGCATTTAGATCAATTCTATTTGCCAATTTAGGAAACCCTCCCTAGGAGTCTTCCCAAAATAGAGCTTGGCTCCCATCTCTAACATCTCAAGTCAAATGATCTGCAATTTTTCATAAAATTCTAGATTTTGGATCCTGCTAGGAGTGTTCTGGATGAAAAATGCTCAATTCCCCTTCATCTAAATATTTGGCCTTCACTATTTTTACCGTTTTGAGACCCATATTTGTGTAAATGTTCCAAACTAGTTTTGCTCCTAGAGCCTTATTCTAAAGTGCCATATTTCTTAGACCAACTCCTTCTGCCATCTTTGATTTGCATATTTTTTCCCAGATAATGAGGGGGAATTTATTTTGTTCTGACTCACCTTACCAAAAGAACTTCCTCATTCTTTGATTGATTCTTTGGCATGTACTAGCTGGGAGAGTGAGGCAAGACATCATGTATATAGGGATAGCAACTATCACTACCTTTAGCATCAAAGCTCTTCATCCCAGGAAAGCCACCGACCTTTCTAAGAGGTCAACATCTTTTCTATCTTAGAGATTATGGAATCCCATAATTTACCTAATTGAAGGCCATTGGCTAAGTGTAGTCCCAAGTATTTTCTTGGAAGTGTTCCTTTCTTATAGTCCAACACTCTAATAATCTGATTCTCCAACCTTGAATCAGTAAAGAAGAAGAAGACCTCTGATTTTTCTCTACTAACATCCTAACCAAAGGCCACTAAGTAATTTCCCAGGATTTCCTTGAAGATTCTTGCCTCTCTCACCTTGGCCTCTCCAAACAGCATTGTATTGTCTGCAAATTGTTGGTGTGAAATGTCTGGACAACCCCTGGTGATTTGGATTCCTGCTATCCTACCATTCTAAAGTGCCTTGTTTAGATGAACAAAAATAGAGACAGAGGGTCCCCCTATCTCAGACCTCTAGAAGCCCCAAAGTATCCTTCCAAAGATCCATTAATTAAAATGGAGAATCTAAGTGTTGCCACACAATTAAATAACCGTTGTAACAATTCTCTTCTGAAGCCAAAGGCCTTGAGAACTTTGAACAAAAACCTCCAGTCTAGTCTATCATAGGCTTTTTTGATGTCTAGCTTTATCAACATATTTGATTTCTTGACTGTTTGGGTGTACTGTATAGATTCTTGGGCTATAATTACGCCATCAAAAAATGATCTGCCTGGTACAAAACCTGTTTGTTCTTCTGATATAATGTCAGGGAGAATTCCTTTAATTCTATTTGCTACTGCCTTTTCCAAAATCTTGTAGATTGTATTGCAGAGGGCAATAGATCTATATTCCTTAAGTGAATTAGGCTTTTCCTTCTTGGGGATGAGTGCAATAAATGTGTTGTTAATCTCTTTTAGCACCTTCCCTGAACTCCTTGAATCTTCAATGTCCTTCACTACCTCTCCACCTATAATGTACCAACATTTTTGATAGAAAGATGCTGGGAATCCATCAGACCTGGGGACCTTATAAGGATGTAATTGAAAGAGTGCTTCTTTGATCTCATCCTCAATGAATTTTCCCATCAACATTTCATTTTGAGCCTCTGTGACCAATCTGGGGATGTTTGTGAGAATCTGCTATTGTTCCTACAAGTTTGACCCATTCCAATTGTTTAGGATGTTTTGAAAAAATTCTATTTATTTTGCAATGATTTCCTCTAGTTCCTCCAGAACTCTGCCCATTGAGGATTTAATCTAAGTGATCATGTTTACTTCCCTTCTAGCCCTGGTAGTGTTATGGAAGTATTATGTGTTTTTGTCCCCAAAGTTAAGCCAGAGCTCTTTGGACTTTTGCCTCCAAAAATTTTCCTCCTTTGACAAAATATCTTCTAATTTTCTAAGTAGCTCTTTTTCCTTTAGATAACTCTCATTTTCCCTTCCCTTGGTGGCCATTGTTTCATTCACCTCCTTCAAACTCTCTTCAATCTTCCTTTTTTCTTCAAATATGTTTTTGAAACAATTCCCGTTCCATTCTTTTAGTTGCTACTTTATCACTTTCAGTTTTTTGACAATAGTAAACATCTTGGATCCCCCCAGATGAACCTCATTCCACTAAGTCTTAATTAAGTCAAAGAAATTGGGGTCTTTGAACCAAATATTTTCAAACTTAAAGGGGCATCTAATAGGTTTCCTTTCTCCCTATATTTCTAAGCTAATTGGGAAATGATCTGAACCTGAGTATGTTTCTATATTGCTTGTCATAGAATAGGGAAAGCTTCTCAAATCTCTTTTGAACAAGAATATGTCTAGACATTCTGTAATAATGCAGAACCCAAACCTCCTACTTGTCCATGTGAAAACCCCATTCCTGATCTGAATATCCATCAACATGTTTCTTTCGACAAAGTTTTCAATGTCAATCTATGATCGAAGCTTTCTTCTCACACTCCCCATTTTATCTTCAGAATTTAAAATCATATTAAAGTCCCCTCCCATTAAAAAAAATCATAGGCTACATTATTGCAAACTGTCTCTATTTCAAACCATATTTCTCTCTTCAAAATGCATGAATTTAATCCATAAACATTAAAGAGAATAAAGTTTAAATTTGAAGAGACTTCTAACCTTGCTCACTATCCAATATATGCTTGTTGCCAGTTCTTCCACTAGAACTTTTTGAGGTATCCAAAGAGTTAAGAGTCCACCAGAGGCTCCATTTACATTGACTACTAGGAGCTACCAAAGTTTCAATCTGTCACAAAATGTCGTTGCTTCTGTCTGAGAGAGTTTGGATTCTTGAATCATGAATATGTCTGCCTGTGACACCTCCAAAAGGTGTCAAACCAAGGTTTTTTTGTTAGGGGCATTTAAGCCCCTAACATTCCATGAATATATCTTCATTGAGCCTCAGGAAGGGAATCCCCCTTCCCTATCAAAAGCATCTCAAGAATATTTTTCTGCCCATAGGCTTCTCCATCAATTTTCTGCTTCTCTTGGTTTGAAGTTGGTGCAGTCATAGTAGGAAGGTTCACCTAATGAACTGTCCAGGTCATGAAGCAAGAGTAAACACAATTGAAACAACTCAAATATATGAAACAAATGCATATTTAGTCATTTAGTATATCATAGAATTCAAATATAGAGCCGGCAACATGCGGGCTTACAATTAGGGCTCACATGACTGATTACAAAATATCAGAATATGCACAAGATATAGCTTTGAAGCTCCTTCACCAAGAATTCAAACTAAGAACTATGAATCAATTGCTAACTACTTTTTTCTAAGCATCTATTACATCAATATATATCATCTTCTGAACAATAGATTCCTCCATGCAGC
This sequence comes from Cunninghamia lanceolata, assembly GCA_027924645.1. NCBI lineage: Eukaryota > Viridiplantae > Streptophyta > Pinopsida > Cupressales > Cupressaceae > Cunninghamia > Cunninghamia lanceolata. Next base: position 2,436,010 of record BSBN01000908.1, on the reverse strand, counting down.
CAAGGAAGATCATGAACTCAATGAAGAGCTATAATGTGTGTACATGGATAGGTCAGACCTAATTGCATAGAATTCCTCTACAAATGAATGGAATGATGTGCAGTTCTTAGGGAAGGTTGGCCATGAACCAAAGATCATTTAATTATGTGTCATTAGGCTCCACAAGTTGGGAAATGCTTTGCAAGTCTTCTCCTTTAGCTGATTGTCCAAAACTGTTAGGATGCTCTGTTCTAAGAAAATAGTTGATCTTCTGATAGTGATATCTTTCTGGTACCTTAACCAAATGCTTTGAGATTTGGATATGATGTGCATGAATGTCTCTATATGCTAAGTCCAACTCCGCAAGGTTTGAAATGTAACTGTAGTAGAATGCAAACTAGAATATAGAAACTGCTACTCATTGAACTGAACTGGAAAATGAAAAGAAACAAACTGAAATGCAAATGTTTTTTTGGTTGATGCAAGATTGCTCTTGAACTAGGGATGGGGATAGAGGGAAACCAAGAAGGTCAACCTCAGCCTAGGAAATCCATGATGAATGTTCTTTTGATCTGCCTTTCCACTTCAAAAGGTATTTATTGTATTGTCTTCCTCTGGTGTTGCGTCCATCTCTGTTGTCCAAAATGTTTTCAATCTGCTCTGGTGCTTGTTGTGGTAACTGCTTCTTCAATGTTGTCACTGAACTCTACTTCATGATACTAGTATAGGTTTGTAATATTGAAAATAGGTGATATACCCGATGTCTCTAGTAATTCCACTTCATATGCATTTCCTGGATCAAACTTCCTGACTATCCTACAAGGTCCAAACTTCTTCATCTTCAACTTGTTATATGTTCCAACTGGAAATCTTTCTTTTCTCAAGTACACCATCACTTCATCTCCAACTGCAAATTCCTTATGTCTGCTCTTCTCATCTTCTTGTCCCTTATATTTTTTGTTCATCTTCTCCAAATGCTTCTGAACTTGATTATGCATTGTCTTCATATGTTCTGCAAATTCTTTTGCTTCTGCACTTCTCTTTTCTACCATATTGATATCTCTCAATTCTACTATTCCTCTAGGGTTTATTCTAGTAACAATCTCAAAAGGTGTTCTTACGGTACTCCTATTCACTAAATTATTAAATACAAACTCTGCTTGTGAAAGAATCAAATCCTAACTTCCTGTCTTTTCTACAAACCAAACATCTCAACAAGTTTCCCAAACTCCTATTCACTACCCCTGTCTGTCTATCAGTCTGTGAATGAAATGCTAAATTGAGCTTCAAATCTATCTTCATCTTCTTCCAAAGTGTCTTCCAAAAGTATCCAACAAATTTTGTATCCTTGTCTGAAACTATACTCTTATGTAATCCATGCAATCTCACAATCTCCTTGAAAAATAGGTCAGCTACATGCACTGCATCAGTTGTCTTCTTACAAGGTATGAAATGTGCCATCTTTGAAAATATGTCTACCACTACAAATATTGAATCATGTCCTCTTTGTGTCTTAGGCGATCCCATTGCAAAATCCATGCTTATGTCTTCCCAAGGTCTCTTTGGCATTGTCAAAGGTTTATACAATCTAGTATTCAAACTACTCCCTTTTGCAACTTGACAAACTCTACAACTCTGTAGAAACTTCCTAACATCCTTATGTATCTGAGGCCAAAAGTAGTTGTCACTTACCAAAGCTACTATCTTATCAATGCCAAAATGTCCTACCAATCCACCACTATGTTTCTCCTTGATCAAATTATCTCTCATTGAACTTCTAGGTATGCATAAATAATTTCCTCTAAACAACATATCTTCCTGAATAAAATAGTCCAACCACTTACTCCTATCCGTCACAACAGGTTCCTTACATGCTTTCCAAGGTTCTACAAAATCAGTGTCTCCCTCATACAGGTTCTTCAATTCATTAAATCCTGACACTTCAACTCTCATCTCTGTCAACAAGTTCCTTCTCCTGCTCAATGCATCTACAACTTTGTTTGATTTTCCACTCCTATGCTTCAACACAAAGGTATAACTTTGCATGAACTCCACCCATCTCATATGTCTCTGATTCAATTTCCTTAACTATTCAAATATTGCAAACCTTGATGATCTGTATACAACACAAACTCCTTATGCAACAAATAATGTCTCCACTTCTTCAAGGCTTGAATTATGGCATAGAATTGTTGATCATAAATTGAATATCTTCTTCCTGCATCATTCAACTTCTCACTGAAATATGCTATAGGTCTACCTTCTTGACTTAACACTGCTCCTATTTCATTCCCACTTGCATCACAGTCTACTTGAAATACCTTATTGAAATCTGGTAATGCCAAAACAGGTTGCTCTATCACTTTCTGCTTCAACAACTCAAAACTTTTATCTGCTCCTGATGTCCACTTGAAATATTTTTTGTCACCTCTCATTGTCTCTATCATAGGGTTACAAACTAAACTAAATTTTTTGATGAACTTCCGGTAGAAACTAGCTAATCCATGAAATGATCTGTCTTCTCCAATGCTCTATGGTGTAGGCCATTCAACAATTGCTCTTACTTTCTTAGGGTCCATCTTCAATCCTTCTGTAGAAATCACAAATCCCAATTATACCAATTCTTTGTTCATGAAACTACACTTCTTGATGTTTATCAAAAATTTCTCTTCTCTCAGTCTCTGCAAAACTTGTCTAAGGTGTTGTAAATGTTCCTCCTTTGTCTTAGTGAAAATTAGGATGTCATCCAAATATACAATAACAAACTTACCCAAGAATCTATTCAGAACTTGATTCATTTATCTCATGAAAATACTAGGTGCATTTGTCAATCCAAAAGGCATCACTAACCATTCATACAATCCTTCATTTGTCCTAAAAGAAGTCTTCCATTCATCTCCTTCTTTGATTTTGATATGATGGTATCCACTCTTCAAATCTATCTTTTTGAAATATTTTGCTCCACTCAAACAATCCATGATATCATCCATCCTAGGTAAAGGGAATCTATACTTAATTGTGATCTTGCTTATTGCTCTAGAGTTTGTACACATTCTCCATTCTCCATCTTTATTTGGTGCTAACACTGCAGGTACTGCACAAGGGTTCAAACTTTCTCTGATCAAACCTTTCCTCAACAACTCTTGTATTTGCCTATTCAGTTCTTCATTCTCTATCGGTGTCATTCTGTGTGTTGCTTTGTTAGACAAACTAGCTCCCTGTATAAGATCCATGTGATGACTGATACCCCTTAGGTGGCAATCCTTCAAGTACGTTATCTAATATGATGTCTTCATACTCTGTCAGCAACTCAGTTACCTCCTCCGGTTGTGATTCAATCTCCTTCTCCAATGTTTCAGGTTTTTTAGGGATCAAAGCATAATGCATATTCTCATGTCTCAAACAATCCAAAAAATTTCTTCCATCTACCAAACAAATTCTAGCATTCCCACATTCTTCACTCTTAGGATCATCTTCCAAAGGAATCAAAGTAATTCTCTTTCCATTTATTTTTATAGTGTATGTATTTTTCCTCCCATCATGTATAGATTTTCTATCATACTGCCAATGTCTACCCAACAAAATATGACAAACATCCATAGGCATAATATCACACAAGACTTCATCATGGTATGATCTAATATAAAATTTCACCAAACATTGTTCACTCACCAGTACCTTATGATCATCCTGAATCCATGCTATCTGATAGGGCTTAGGGTGTTTCAATCTTCCAACTTTAGTTTAGTCACCATCTCCTCTAAAACTAGGTTATCTAAACTACCACTATCAATTACAACTTTACAACATTTACCTCCTGATTTGCATCTAGTTCTAAACAAACTTTTCCTCTATGATGGTTCCTCATTTGTCTCTACTTGAAAAAGTTCTCTCCTCATCATGAGTGATTCTCCTTTCTCAAGTTTACCAACTAAATTAGGTGATCCAATAGGTTCTTCTTCCACATAGGCTGCTCTTCCACTATTCTAAGTCCTCTTGCTTGTAGTCCCCTAATTACATTCAAATGCTCTATGTCCTTCATCTCCACACTTGAAACAAGTTCCTTTGAATGTTCTATTATTAGGTCCTCTTCCTTCCCTTCTATATCCTTCACTTCGGTACGGACTAGGGTTTCCTCTCTGATAGAAATTTTTGTCATCTCTCCAACTTATGCATTGTTATCTCTATCCTCCTTGAATGTGTTCTCTTGTCTTTTTTGCTCCACAAATGATATCTCTCCTCTAAAAAATGTCCTACCTCTTTGAAATTTACTTCCTCTACCTCTCTGTCTCTGATCATGCCTCTTGTTCAACTTCTCTTCAACTTTCAGGGCAAACTGATATGCTTCCTCCAAAGATGTCTTCCTTACCAAGCTTAGTTCTTCTTGAATGTTCAATCTCAGTCCATTGATGTATCTAGCCACTTTCTCCTTGCTTGTTTCACTATGTCCTATCCTTATGATCATCTTATGAAATTCTTCAGTATACTCCTTCACAGATTTCTCCTTTTGTCTTAGGTTATGCAATCTCTTCAACAGGTCCAACTCATAGTCAGCAGGTACAACTTGGTTCTTCAATTTTGTCACCATCCTGTCCCATTTTGTAATCTTTTCTTTTCCTCTTCTGTTTCTATCCAACTAAACTTCCTTCCAACATATAGCAGCATGTCCTTTCAACTTTGTCTTTACAAATTTCACCTTCTTCAGATCTTCAACTTCTTCATATTCAAAGTATTCTTCCATGTCATTTATCCAGTCAATCAATTCTTTAGTGTTTAAATTGCTAGTGTAATTCGGTACATCAAATCTAGGTCTCTTTCCAATCTTTGAAATAGCTCACAACATATTGACTTGATCTGATTCTTCTTCTTCATCACCTCCTAGGGTTTTGCCAATTTGGTCAACAGATTGAAATTCCTCTTCATCATCACTTTCAACATTAGGTCTAGGTGTCAATCCTCTTCGTAGGTATCTTCCTCAACAACATCCAACCAAATTCTCATTGTTTCATCATTTCAATCATCTCATCCATTCTACCAACCATTGTTCCAACAACAAGGATTCTCCTTGGCGGCATTCTTTCTAGGATCAAATGTAAACTGCCTCAAGTTCGGTGATCAAGCTACAAGGTGATAACTGCCTCACAATCGGTGATCAGTTGCGACACAAGTAACCTGCCTCAGATTCAGTGATCTATCCACAACAAGATCTTATAAAATTCCTTCACCAACTTCACTCAATTCGCTCCCAAAGATTCAAACTTTCACTCTGATACCACTTGGTGCAATCACGGGAGGAGGGTTCACAGAATGAACTATCCAGGCCATGCAACAAGAGTAAACACAATGGAAACAACTCAAAGATATAAAATAAATGTAGATTCAATCATTCAATATATCATAGAATTCAAATACAAATCAACCGACAACATGTGGGCTTACAATTAGGGCTCACAGGTCTGATTACAAAATATTAGAATATACACAAGATATAGCTTTGAAGCTCCTTCACCAAGAATTCAAACTAAGAACTATGAATCAATTGATAACTGCTTTCCTAGGCATCTATTACATCAATATATATCATCTCTGGAACAGTAGATTCCTTCATGTCAGCTAAGGAAGATCACGAACTCCAATGAAGAGCTGTAACATGTGTACACAGATAGGTCAGACCTAATTGTATAGAGTTCCTCTGCAAATGAATGGAATGATGTGCGGATCTTGGGGAAGGACAGCCATGAACCAAAGATCATTGAATGATGTGTCATTAGGCTCCACAAATCAGGAAATGCTCCACAAGCCTTCTCCTTTAGCTGATTGTCCAAAACTATCATGATGCTCTATTCTGAGAAAACTGTTGATCTTCTGATAGCAATATCTTCCCGGTACCTTAACCAAATGTTTGAGATTTGGTTATGATGTGAACGAATGTCTCTAGATGCTGAGTCTGGCTCCGCAAGGTCTGAAATGTAACTGCGGTAGAATGCAGACCAAAATATAAAAACTGCTACTGACTGAACTGAACTGGAAAAATGAAAAGAAACAAACTAAAATGCAAATATTTTTTTGGTTGATGCAATATTGCTCTTAAACCAGGGATGCTCCTACATTAGACATTTAGGGTTATTAAAAAAATGAGTCCCTCACTTTGCTCGAGCTAGAGGGAAACCAAGACGGTCCACCTTAGCCTAGGAAATCCATGATGAATCTTCTTCTAGTCTACCTTTCCACTTTACAAGGTATTCTTTGTATTGTCTTCCTCTGGTGTTGCGTCCATCTCTGTTGTCCAAAATGTATTCAATCTGCTTTGGTGCTTGTTTTGGTAACTGCTTCTTCAAGTCTTCTTCAATGTTGTCATTGAACTCTGCTTCATGATACTGTATCCCCACAATCAGGAATTATATTTACAAGTTCCCTTGTTGCAATACCTAATTTCTCCATCTCTGGTTGTTGTGCAGAAATGGCATTATGATTTTTGGCTGACAGAGGGGTGTGTATGTCTTCTTCCTCATCCAAACCTATTTCTTCTAAAATTGGCCTTGATTCCCAAATACCTCCAGAGAGAAAATTCTCCCCCATCTCCCCTTTCTTAGCTTCCTTTTCCAATTCCAACAATTCACTACCCACTTCGATCAAGGAATCTAAATTTTCTTCTTTGAAATTATCTCCAATCAGTTCTATGACTTCTGAAAGCTTCCTATTTACCCTATTTATATCTACTCTTTGATCTCCTGAGCTCATATTTCCTAATTGTGCTCTTCAATCATTGTCTTCCCTTGATTGGACCCATTTGTGTTGTTACTCCTTACTCCTCCATTTTTGTCTTCCTGGGTTGCCTGATTTTTACTTTCTAAAGGGGATTCTTTCGATTCTTCAAGTATTTCTTCTATTTTCTAAACCTTTCACCTAAAACCCAAAACCCTAGTTACCCCACTTCTAGGGCTCAGATCTTGAATGAGGGTTTGTTTCCATTCATCCCAATCTGTATAAATCTCTAATTCCCTCCGGTGAGTGTTGTTGGGAAGGTTCTCAACACATTCTTACATAGGATCTGATTCCATTAGGGTTAGGTCTTTCTTCTGCACAAACAAAGGTCCCAATTTGATTGCCAATTTCTTCAAGCACTGCCAGATCCCAAAATTCTTCAGGAAGGTTAGGCAACTTGAACTAGTCCTAAACCTAATCCACCCTATGTTTATACGGGTTGAAGAAAGGTTCCCATCTTTGAATATAAAAGTCGTTGTCATCCACCATCCAGTTCCAATCTTCTATGCCAACCCTAATCTCTTGTGTAGGACAAATTAGTGTGAAGAAGTCATTTGCTAGGGGTTTTATTTGCAGATCTTCTCCCCCCTTTTCTTTCCACCAGTTGATCATCCTTTCCCAATTGGTCTCTCTTCCATACCATTTGATTATCAAGCCCAGTATTTCCAACTGTTGAATGCTCGGTCGCATTATGTTGGCTTGTATCGCCATGGCTTTGCAGTTCTTTCCTCGGCCTTCTTCTGTATTCAAAAAGTTTTCAAACTCCCTCTTGAACCTTGCATTCCTTCCAAAGTTCCTATTGCCTTTCTTTCCTAAAAGGATGGTATTAGCTCCTGTGGCATGATTTTTCCAATTCCCCCTGGCCCCATGTGCAAATTTTTGCCCTTGCTTATACCTGAACTTCCCATTCTGACTGAAATTCAAATTGTTTCCACTTCTCCAACCTTGGTTGTCACACCATCTTTCGTTTGTTGCTCTACTCCTAACTTGTTTGATTGAAATTTCCTTTTTTGTTTATGTAGCCCAAGCTCTTGCCACAACTTTTGCTCCATTGCTTATTCTCCATCGCTCATCTCCTCCAAAGCCCACTTTGGATCTATCGCTTGCGAAATCCTGTGCTCCCGCCATATTATATATATGGTATTATTTTTCCTATTAAATACATGTGTTTTATATATAAATAGGTATATATTAAAAATTTAAATTTTTTAAACAAAAATATTAAATATTTTTTTAATCTAAAATTTGATTTGGATTTAGGAGATACATTTCTATTGGTTAATTAATTGAGGGTCTTATTCTCCCCCATCTACCTTGAATGTCTCCTCCACTCCCCTTATACTCTCTCCATCAAATTCTCTATTTTATGGGAAATTTTTTTATTTTTTATTAGTTTGTATTTATTTCCACTTATAGGTTTATTATTATTTTAATGATGTAATATATTAATTAGTACACCATCTTATCTCCATTTCAATAGTCACTTCCATTATGAAAATTTCCCATTTGGTTAAATACTAATTTTAATGAATTTAACTCTACCATTTAAACATTATTTTAAAAATATTTCGTAACATGTATAAACATCAATAATTTAATTAAATAATATTTAAACAACTTAACTATTAAATAATAAGATTTAGGCTTCTTTAATGCAATTAGAATTGTTCTAAACTTACATTATTTTCTAATTACAAGATAAGTTTCATTATTACAATACTTTGTTAAATGTTAAAAACTAGCATAGATATCTTAAATACATCTATTTAAAAGAAGCAAGAGATATTAGTCTTAGGTGCCTATATTCAAATTGTTATTGAGAATAGATATGCCCCCTAGACTCTTTTAGATAGATGTATTTAAGATATCTATGTCAGTTTAATAATTTTATTGATTTATTAGTTTTTTTGTTAAGGATTAATTTATTAGTTTTATTATTTATATATATTTTTATTTTCTTTATTTTATATATTTAAATATAAATATTACCCATTATATTACATAAAGTATAACTATGTATTTAAATTAAAATATGTGTAAGTAATAATACAATATATATAGAGTGAGGAGCTAAAATATATACATATTATCATATAATTAAACAATTATTTTATCTACTTTATAGATTTGTATTTGAAGAACCCTAAAAATTAGTTTTTAATTTAGGGTAAGTGCAAGAAGATGGGGGGCCAAAAAGTGGTCAAAATAATTTCAAAAAAATTTAAGTCATAACGCGAGCACGTTATAACGCGCTCGCATTATGGCTTGGTAATGACAAGCCTTAGGCTCGTCATTATCGAGCCATAACTTGAGCGCGTTATAACACGCTCGCATTATGACCTATTATAAATAATAAAAAAAAGCAATCGAATTTCATTTCATTCTGATTTTCTCCTCTGCCTGCGGCTTCCAAACCCTGAAAAACGTGCTCGTGTTCTACAAAACGCCAATCAACACAAAAAGCTCATCGATTCGTCACCAAAATGCCACCGTGACGTCGAGCATGCCAAAGGGGTGAGTTATCTTTGTTTTTTTGTTTGAATTTCTTTCTAAATAGGTAGGTTTTTGTTGATTTTTGATGTATATTTCGTTAATTGTCAGGAAATGTTAATGCACCTCCTCCTCCTCCTCCTCCTCCTTCTCCTCAAAATCCACAAAATCCTGAGGAGGAAATAGCTGCAGAACAACAACCTCCTCCATTCATTCCTCGACATGCCCCTGGAACACAAGATAATATAATGGGGCAAATTGAAAACAACAAAAAAGAAATTGAAGATATAATTGCAATGTTGAAAGATCCTTCCACTTCAACCTTGCATAGGTCCACGCTTGCCAAATCTCTTGAGTCTATGTTATCAAATGTAAATTCAATTAGCAAGCAAATAACTAGTTGGACCGATAAAAAAAGAGAGTTTAGAGATTACTATGCAGATAAGTTGTCATACAAAGATGTCAAAAAATTACAAATTACAAAATTAGACTTGTGTTCAATTTTCACAAACCCACAAACAAATCAACCTCCACCTATTACATGCAAGAGGTTCCCTATCCATTGGTACAACAACCAAGCGATAATGGACAATTTCAGGCAGAGGTGGTGGATGTTTTTTGACCATCCTCCATGCAATAATAATGAGGTCCCGCAATACTTTTTGAGGAAACTCTACTGCGAGTTTGTCCTCAATAAAGTGCCAAACTATTTTGATATGCGGGACTTCCAGGGTAGAGGTGGGGGCTCAGCACAGGATAGACCAGGGGCACGTCTTGACCCATAGCGGGTAGTGAGATGAGTAATCAGCAGACCAGCCCACGAGCATGTTTCTATCCCTTCCATTGTGAAGGAGAGTGTTGAGGTCGATACACTGAGGTCGATTAGTGCCTTGACCCAGAGCATCATAGAGCATGCCGGTCCTGCAACACAGAGTGGGTTGGGAGATAATGCGAGGAGTAGGGTCCCACCGCATACTTGCCAGGCTTGCGGGTCAGCCTGTGGTTATGACCCCATGGACAGTCAGGACGCAGGTGCACAGGGTACATCTGCAGCTGAGCAGATGGTGATGACAGATACCCTCCTCAGTGAGACTTTCGGCCTTGATACTCAGGTAAATATTAGCAAGTTTATTGAATTTAATTTATTAAATTTTATTTTTGAAATACAAGATTAACTAATTTAAATTGATGATTTTAATGAAATTTCAAGGTCATAGCGTCGATGCAGTTTTCAGTGGTTCTCCACCTGCATTTTTCACTAGATCATCTACTGTTGAAGTATGTAACTAGTAAACAATTATAAATATTACATGTGAATAGCATCGTTATATGAATGGTATTCTAATTTTTGATTTTGGATTTTGAATAGGTTAATACTGTAGATTTCATGGCAACACCTCCCAGCAGTGGTGGACTTCAAAGCTTTACGGAGGTAATAAAATAAATAGTTTAATGAATGAATTGTACATACTAAATTTTTGTATGTGATTTATGTGTTTTATTGTGTGTACTTCCATGTTTAGATGAACGTGTGTGTATGTTAGGAGCCATGATTTGCATCACTATTATAGTTTTCATAATTGAATAATGTTGTTTTATTTCTAGATGATGTAGGCTGTGGAGACACCTCCCCATGTTCATAGGGCAATGGAGCAGGGTGTGGCCTCTGCGATTCATAGCTCCATGGCATTGACAGGGGTATGAGGCAGATTAGTAAATTTCAATTTACATTCATTGTTATAGTTGTCTATTTTTGAAAAATCAAAAGATTATTGATTTGAAGTTTAATTTCTATCTGGATGGTTTCTATAGGACATGACATCACGAGGGCCTATTCCTGCTACTGAGGCAAGCGAGGAGACAGATTATATGTTAGCGGTAAGTGATTATTTTGTTAAATGTTTCATTTTTTTATAACATGTAATTTCTATATATTAATGTCTATACTTTTTATTGTAACAGGTAAAGATGCAGGAAGAACTAAATAGGAGGAGTAGCCCTCGGGTTCGTAGTAGACCACCCACATGCATGTCTCCATCCCCTAGAAGATCAAAGGCTGCTCGTGATTTATTCTCTTCACCAGCCAGAGGGGAATGACTTTTTATTGTGTTCCTTTGTTGTATGCCTATATGGCATTTGTGGACATATATTTTGTATTGTACATAGTTGACATTGTATGCCTATATGGCATTCTTGTAAGCCTATATGGCTATTTTGTATATATGTTATACTTATATTGACAGATATTGATGTATGCCTATATGGATATTTGGTTAATATAAATCTTTTTTATTGATGGCATCCATACTTGCATTATAAATCCACTTTTGAATGGATATTTGTAGATGGATACTTCAAATATTTAAAGTCCGATTGTATTACATAGGATGTTTGCATTTTCTTTGATAGGCTTGATAGGCCATGGATTACATGATGGTGTTTGATGGAAAAGTATGGTACTAGAAGACTCTAGTTCATTCTTAATAGGCTTGTGATTGATAATATCTTTGCATGATTGCACTTGATCTTGGATCATGTGCATGTTGTTAGGATTTTGATTGCATTGTGGTGTTTGATGGATAGGCATGGTGTAAGATACCCAACTAGTTCTACGAAAATTTTTCCTTACTTAAATAATTTTACTTGCTATCAATTCATCAACTACTTCAACAACACAAAGATATACATCAAAGATAACTACTTGAATGAATCAACCTTAGAGTTGGGTACTTGTCTAGTTATTTGACTCAATCAACTTGCAATGTCTTATTACATGGATAATGCTTTCAATAGCATGAAGTTACAACTTATTCAATGGAGATACAAAAGAAAGGCCTTGAAGCCTTGATGTTTACAATGGCGTCTACACTTGATCAACTCAATCAAACTCAATGATGTCAATTGAATGTCAACACCTCATAATATCACAAGGGAGCATCACCTTGCTTGTTGAGGGAGCATCACCCCAACACTTGAAACTCACAGGCCTCAAGATCACAAGCTAAATAGCTTTGCAGAGATAATTCTGTCAAAATGATTAGATAACAAATGAATGAGAGGGCTCCTCCTTTTATAGGCCTTCCAAAGGCAATGAAGGCACATTTTTCAATGCACAAAGAGGAACCAAGGCATGTTTCTCAAGAAGCATATACAATGGAATATTCCATCTGATGACTCATTCTGAGTTGGCAAACTTATCCAGGGGCCCTGACACGGATCCAAATGCTACCCTTCTGACCAATGAGCATTTAGGTAATTGTAACAACCTTAACTCCTTCTAGAGATCCTTAGGCGCAGATTTCTGACTTGGGCGCCAAGTTCAGGTGATCTCCTCCTGACGTTGCGCCTTGCCAACATTAGGTGCCTATTAGAGTTTATGGATGCTCTGGATTGTTTCCAAGAGTAGGCGCCCAAATGAGTTCTCTAGAACCTAGGTGTTGATTTCATGCATCATGAGTTCTAGGCGCCAATATGATATCATAGTTGCAAGACTCTTAGGGTTAGGTGCCAACTGAAGGTAGTAGAGACCAGACTAGGCACCATCCTAAGCTGGGCACTTCCTTGAGGTGGCAGAGACATGGATGAACGTCTGGTGGGGTTTGATGACTCTATATTGACACTCAAATTCACTTAGGTGCAATATTAGTGTTCTTCTGACTAGGCGCCAGATAGGAGGATTCTCAGGGGTTTTGGCACCTAGGTTACAACTTGTCAATTTCTCAAAGAATCTTTGAAACACTTGACTTCCAAGGATTATTATCTTACCCTCTGATGGAGCGCCTTGTTCCAAAATTGGTCTTGGGGACTTGCATCTCTCTTAGGCGCATGTTTGGAGTAATCTCAACTGGTATCAGCACCTATTATCTCAATTCACACTTGACATCAAACTTTTGAAGCTCTTTTACCCTAGCGCCTTTATCTTCTATCAAGCGCCTAACATTCTGGAGGTGAATTCCATCTTAATCCAAGTCTTCAAGGTACTTCCAAGTTTAGGTGCTAAAACAGGGTTATGGAGGAGTAGAACCACGCCTTAGGAGGATGACTGAACCCTAGGCACCAATTTGAGGTTGCAAGAGCATAGGTATGCGCCAAGCAGAGTTTGATGCTCAAAACATTAACATTATTCAGTGAAATCTTTTTTTGACTCTAGGCGCCATTTGGAGGCTAGAAAGAGGGAAGTTGACACCAACTGCATTAGGTGCATTTCTGAGGTGATGGAGACCAATAAGTGCGCCTTGTCCTCTGGCTCTATTCCTTGTTAACTTTACAACTTAGATTATCTGAACAACACTGAGAATGCTTCCCTTCTTCCTGATACAAGTTGAAAGATCCACTGGGTGCCATTTCAGGTGTCTGGAGAGATCATCAACCAAGGGCGCTAATAGAGCCTTTGGCAAATGGAAAGAGCACCTTACTTAGATTTGATTTCTGGATGCCAGAATTGAGGAATTTTGCACCTTGGCTAGGAGTTTCTCATTTCAATCTTGATTATTCATCTAAGTGACTTTCCTTAGCTCTCAAGCCTTCAATCTATCCATTACCCCTTGATAGGCGCTCAAAATAGAGTGTTAACACCTTATGAAGGTTAGGTGCATTCTGAGGGTGGGGTAGGCAAGTGAGGGCACCAAACCAGGCCTTGAGACTTCTCTCCTCATCAAAGGCTTTCAATCCTAGGCACCAGATCCAAGGAGTTCCAACCAACACATGCGCCTAGTGCTGTGAGTTCACCCAAAGGACATCTTTAACTTGAAAACTTTCAATCTTCATCCATCTATGCTAGGCGCTCAATTGGAGGATCCCTAGAAACATGTATAGGCGCCTTGAGGTTCTTAGGCACTTAATTTGGATGATCCTTGTGCTAGGCGCTTAGTAAGGAAAACTGGAGTGAAATGGGCACCTAGGCTCCCAAGCTTCCATACTTAGTCAAATTTTAGGGTTCTGACCTTGTTCCTGCAAAACAAACAGATAGAGTTAGTCTGAAACCAATTCATTCCCTCATCATTTGGAATTAGCCTCCGGGAATGAGGAATAGGCTAATCCATTATACACTTGATGATCAAGCCGGGAACAGGGACATGACACATGGTACTAGGCTAATCATTTTGGGTTTTGCATGAGCCTCGGACAAGGTAATAGGCATAGGGTTTTTATCTTGCATAATGATTTTTTCAAACCAAGGGTCCATGATGGAAATGATTAAGGATGATAGAATGTTTAGATTTTGGACTTTGAGATGTTTATGGTTGTAAATGTTTATTGTTTGGACTCAAATTTTGTTAAATGTTTGTTTGAAAGAGGACACATCAAACACAACAATAAGATTGGTTTAAGTATGGATGCAAATGATGTTTACTAGTTTACTAATGTGATGATTTTTACTAGTGTGATGATGATTACTAGTTTACTAATAATGTTTACTGGTTTACTAATGTGTTGATCCTTGGTTTAGAGGTGTTTGGTAGTGTGTCTTGGTGGACTCTTGATTCTAGATTAGAGTATTAGCATGATACAAGTTCTCTTGAGACTAGGATGTCTGTATTGGTGCATGTGATCTTCTAGGAGGAGATGTTAGATCATGATGTCATGTTTGGATACCTAATTTTATAGTTGGAGTTTTGACAGTGGTCTTGTTGGTTCTCTTGGTATTGAGTACATTGGTCATGTGCTTGGGAGCTTCATGATAATGTGGTGTTGCATTTGGAGCTTAACATGGATTGATTGGTTGTAGGTTCTCATACATACTTCGAGACTTGGGTGAGGCTAGAGTTCTCTTGGGATTAGAGACACTTGTTGAGATGGTTACCCTTTAGAGGTTTTAGCAGGAAGACCAAGGAGACTTTCACTTGGATATGGGTGTGAGTTAATTATGGACATAGAGAAGATTCTTATTGGAGAGAGTCATTGTGGCTTGGTGTATCTTCGACGAGCATTCTCATTCCCCACTCTTGGTCTACTTGGTAGACTATCATCTAAGAGGTATTTCCCATCCTTTAGATGAATTTTTTTAATGCTTTATCTTCTCATGGTTATGGATCTTGAGCTATGGTTATTGGTTCTAGAGGGTTCATTCGAGGGGTGTCTCTAAACATGCTTTTTCTCAGGTGCTAAACTGGAGTTGTCTAGATGCACAAGCGCGCCTCCCTCAATGAAGTTCATTTTGTTAACTTATTTCATCCTAGTGACTCAAGGGGTTGTTATATTCTTTAGGCGTAATCTTTCATAGACTAAAACATTCACTCCATGTTAAGGTGCTCAAAGGAGGCTCTGAAGATGGAAAATGGTGCCTTAACTCACTTATGTAAATTTTGGACTTTTAGGCAATTGCAAGATGTCTTGGAGGGCTCAATTCTTCAAGGCGCCCATTTTGTTCACCACTTGTAACATCACTTGTTCAAGGCGCATGTGTGATTTGGTGAAAAACAGGCACCTAGAGTGAATAGGCTTTCATCCTGACTTAATACACTGCCTCCTTCTGATGATTTTTGGGGCAGCAAAAAACCTTTCACCACGGGCAAATGTCTCAGATCTATAAAAAATTGAGAGACGTTATTGTAGAGGCACTCTACGTGATCGTGTTGCCTCAGACGGAATGTTTCTATGTGACACAATTTTGAGTAACATCTCATCAAAGATTGCTGCCTTTTTGCACTTTGGACTCTTCAGGGATATCGTTGGTACAATGTAGCTCAGACTATTTTGACATGTTTGGGTGAAAAATAGGACCATGCCTAGCGTAAATGTACCCATTCGGACACGTTGGAACAATCAGTTTGGTGGCATCAGGAGCAGGACGAAAGTCAAACATCTTAGATGAGCACATAGGAAAGGAAAAAGCTCTAAGTTTCATCATCATGAGAGCCTAATATCAAGAGACTTTAATGGCTCAAACCTTAGCATGGAGTCCTAAGGCGCATTTCATGTCTCCTTTCATCCAGTTTGGATCATCAAAATTGAAAGAAATAAGTCTATTAAGCTTGGGCGCCCTTGGTCTTTTTTTCATTCATTATGAGCACCTTGGGAGAATGGTATATAGGTCATCATCATGATTAGGTGCCCTGGATCCAGAGTGTTGGAGAGATCATCAAATGGTCTCTAGAGGAAGTAGGGTGAGTTATGAGTTTGGTCGCATCAGGAGCAGGACACCAAAAATGCATAACATGATGATGTAAAAATGTGTACATATGTGTAAAAATGCAGGAGGAAATAAAAAAAAGACAAACCTAACAAATTAATGTGCATACTTACAACTCAATGATTGGGCGCCCTGGATCCAGAGTGTTGGAGAGATCATCAAATGGTCTCTAGA
Organism: Cunninghamia lanceolata; assembly: GCA_027924645.1. Lineage (NCBI taxonomy): Eukaryota > Viridiplantae > Streptophyta > Pinopsida > Cupressales > Cupressaceae > Cunninghamia > Cunninghamia lanceolata. The sequence continues at coordinate 2,419,470 of BSBN01000908.1, read as the reverse complement.
GGAAGTAGGGTGAGTTATGAGTTTGGTCGCATCAGGAGCAGGACACCAAAAATGCATAACATGATGATGTAAAAATGTGTACATATGTGTAAAAATGCAGGAGGAAATAAAAAAAAGACAAACCTAACAAATTAATGTGCATACTTAGCATATCTTCTACAAGTGCGTTTTGGAATCTTACCTTCCATTGGCTGCAAAATATTCTCATCAATATCAATCAAATACTTTGGCTTTCTATGCAAAATTCTAGGTGGTGTCAAGTTAGGTAAATTCATCTCAACATTAGGAATTTCATCAATATTTAAATGAGATGGGTTAGATGGCATACCTTCGATCGAAGATGGAATAGATGACATACCTTGAGGTTGAGGTGGGAACGATGGCGTACCTCCTTCGTCACATGTGAGTGATGATGTACTCTCAACTTGAGATGTGGTAGATGGTGTCCCTACATGTTGACTTGCGGTAGAGGATGTGTCTCCAACTATGGTATTCAAATCTCTCGTACCATGAAGTTTTTGCATTCATTCTCTTTGTGCCGCCAATACCATATCTCTTTGTGATGGTTGTGGTTCCTCTTCAATTAGTATGTCTTCATTTATTGTGTCCAATTTCCTCTTCTCACGAAGTTCCCTCATAGCCACTGCTTTCTTTGCATTCTTAGCTTCTATCTCTTCCTGTGTTGGTTTAATTCTTGATCGTTTCCTCGGCATGACAGAGAATTTGTCTGTAGCATGATAAAGAGACCAATATTACTTCCTAAGAAATGAATACAAGATAATAGTGGGATTGTACTTTTATTATGTTGTAAGGATTTATTCTTGTATAGTTTGACATCATGGTATGTTAAGGTCTATTTATTACACATAATTATTAAAGAGCCCAAGTGTAGAAAATATACATGGCATCATGTGAGATTGTAGGCTTCTTTCTTGATTGGGAATGTGTCTATTTTAAACATGTATGATAAAGCATGATAAAGTAATTCAATTCGAATTAAGGAAAATGTAAAGAACATGCATGTAAAGACTTGACATACCTAAAAAATGAAGATTCGAATGGAGAGAGTAGCCAATTATGTAGTGTTTTTTCTTCTTGCATCAAACTCCTCAACAATTTGAGTTTTTCACCACTTGCTTCCTTTTCAATGTTAAATTGAATAACACTCAAATATAATTACTAACAACAATACTATTAACCTATCTATAATGTTAAATTCCTAAAATTGAATCACAATTAACATTGCAACACTATAAAAATTGAAACTTGAATAGATATATATCAAACTTGGTGTGAAAACTATGTTATTTCCTCCTCAAGTTGGCAACGCAGAAAAGGTGGTGGAAAGATCATGCAAAGGTGGTACAATGTGTCAAATGTGCATGTGAACTTCCCAACAGCATGAAAGCACTTCTTTTTTGTCGGAGCACGCGTAGAATCAGTAAGAAAACAGAGCATGTGGGCCTAGATCATGGGGGTAACCACTTTTTTACCGTTTCAATAGAAAGACAAAAACGCACTTGCGTTTTGTCCTGCTATAGATTCATCACATTCTTTCCATTGATCACATCTCTTTCCTGCAAGAACTTGCCAGATGTTCTGCCATATGATAGGCATAACAATGAAGGGGCAAGCCCTCATAATCAAGTTCTTGATAGAAAATGCCCTCAACCCTCAATGTCAAACCCTAATCCCTCAACCCTTAACTCTGATCCCTCGACCCTCAACTCTAATCCATCATCCCTCAACTCTAATCCCTCATCCCTGAACTTTAATCCCTCAGCCCTCAACCCTAAACCTTATCCCTAAACCCTAATCCCTCAACCCTCAACTCTAATCCGTCATCCCTCAACTCTAATCCCTCATCCCTAAACCCTAAATGCTATCCCTAATCCTACACCCTCAACAGACTTGATACTATACCTTAAACTCTAATCCCTTATCCCTAAACCCTCCAACCCTATCCCTAATCCTTACAACCTCCACACTCTACTTTAACCCTAATCCCTTGAACCTTAGCCCTATCCCTAAACCCTTGACCCTTGAACCTCAACCCTCAACCCTCGACATCAAACCCTAATCCCTCAACCCTTAACTCTGTTCCCTCATCTCTCAACCCTAACCCTAAACCCTCAACCCTCAACGTCAAATCCTAATCCCTCAACCCTTCACTCTAATCCCTCAACCCTAAACCCTATCCCTAAACCCTCAACACTATACCTTAAATCCTAATCCCTCAGCCCTCAACCCTAAACCTTATCCCTAAACCCTAATCCCTCAACCCTCAACCCTAATCCATCATCCCTCAACTCTAATCCCTCATCCCTAAACCCTAAATGCTATCCCTAATCCTACACCCTCAACAGACTCGATACTATACCTTAAACTCTAATCCCTTATCCCTAAACCCTCCAACCCTATCCCTAATCCTTACACCCTCCACACTTTACTTTAACCCTAATCCCTTGAACCTCAACCCTATCTCTAAACCCTTGACCCTCGAACCTCAACCCTCAACCCTCGACATCAAACCCTAATCCCTCAACCCTTAACTCTATTCCCTCATCTCTCAACCCTAACCCTAAACCCTAAACCCTCAACCCTCAACGTCAAATCTTAATCCCTCAACCCTTCACTCTAATCCCTCAACCCTAAACCCTATCCCTAAACCCTCAACACTATACCTTAAACCCTAATCCCTCAGCCCTCAACCCTAAACCTTATCCCTAAACCCTAATCCCTCAACCCTCAACCCTAATCCGTCATCCCTCAATTCTAATCCCTCATCCCTAAACCCTAAATGCTATCCCTATTCCTACACCCTCAACAGACTCGATACTATACCTTAAACCCTAATCCCTTATCCCTAAACCCTCCAACCCTATCCCTAATCCTTATACCCTCCACACTCTACTTTAACCCTAATTCCTCGACCCTCAACCCTATCCCTAAACCCTTGACCCTCAAACCTCAACCCTCAACCCTTAATGTCAAACCCTAATTCCTCAACCCTAAACCCTAATCCCTCAAACCTAAACCCTATCCCTAAACCATCAACCCTCAACACTATACCTTAAACCCTAATCCCTATCCCTCAACCCTTAACCCTTAAAACTTAAACCCTATCCCTACACCCTCAACACTTGACACTATATCTGAAGCCTTAAACCCTCATCCCTAAAGCCTCAACCCTCAATCCTTAAACCTTCAACCCTAAACCCTATCCCTAATCCCTCTACCCTCGACACTCTAACCCTAACCTCAACATTAAATGCTAATCTGTCAACCCTAAACCCTAATTCTAAACCCTCAACCCTCAACACTATACCTTAAACCCTAATCCCTATCCCTCAACCCTTAACCCTTAAAACTTAAACCCTATCCCTACACCCTCAACACTTGACACTATATCTTAAGCCTTAAACCCTCATCCCTAAAGCCTCAACCCTCAATCCTTAAACCTTCAACCCTAAACCCTATCCCTAATCCCTCTACCCTCGACACTCTAACCCTAACCTCAACATTAAATGCTAATTTGTCAACCCTAAACCCTAATTCTAAACCCTCAACACTCAACACTATACCTTAAACCCTAATCCCTCAACCCTCAAACCTAAACCTTATCCCTAAACCCTAATCCCTCAACCCTCAACCCTAATCCATCATCCCTCAACTTTAATCCCTCATCCCTAAACCCTAATCCCTCAGCCCTCAACCCTAAACCTTATCCCTAAACCCTAATCCCTCAACCCTCAACCCTAATCCATCATCCCTCAACTCTAATCCCTCATCCCTAAACCCTAAATGCTATCCCTATTCCTAAACCCTCAACAGACTCGATACTATACCTTAAACTCTAATCCCTTATCCCTAAACCCTCCAACCCTATCCCTAATCCTTATACCCTCCACACTCTACTTTAACCCTAATTCCTCGACCCTCAACCCTATCCCTAAACCCTTGACCCTCAAACCTCAACCCTCAACCCTCAACGTCAAACCCTAATCCCTCAACCCTTAACTCTGATCCCTCGACCCTCAACCCTTTCCCTAAACCCTCAACCCTAAACCCTCAACCCTCAACGTCAAATTCTAATCCCTCAACCCTTCACTCTAATCCATCAACCCTAAACCCTATCCCTAAACCCTCAACACTATACCTTAAACCCTAATCCCTCAACCCTAACCCTAAACCTTGTCCCTAAACCCTAATCCCTCAACCCTTAACCCTAATCTGTCATTCGTCATCCCTCAACTCTAATCCCTCATCCCTAAACCCTAAACGCTATCCCTATTCCTAGACCCTCAACAGGCTCGATACTATATCTTAAACCCTAATCCCTCTACCCTCGACACTCTTATTTAACCCTAATCCCTTGACCATTAACCCTATCCCTCAACCTCAACCCTCAACCCTCAACCCTCAACTCTCAACATTAAACCCTAATTCATCAACCCTAAACCCTAATCCCTCAACCCTAAACCCTATCCCTAAACCATCAACCCTCAACACTATACCTTCAGCCCTAATCCCTATCCCTCAACCCTTAACCCTTAAAACTTAAACCCTATCCCTACACCCTCAACACTTGACACTATATCTTAAGTCTTAAACCCTCATCCCTAAAGCCTCAACCCTCAATCCTTAAACCTTAAACCCTAAACCCTATCCCTAATCCCTCTTCCCTCGACACTCTAACCGTAACCTCGACATTAAATGCTAATCCGTGAACCCTAAACCCTAATCCTAAACCCTCAACCCTCAACACTTTACCTTAAACCCTAATCCCTCAACCCTCAACCCTAAACCTTATCCCTAAACCCTAATCCCTCAACCCTCAACCCTAATCCCTCATTCCTCAACTCTAATCCCTCATCCCTAAACCCTAAATGCTATCCCTATTCCTAAACTCTCAACAGACTTGATACTATACCTTAAACTCTAATCCCTTATCCCTAAACCCTCCAACCCTATCCCTAATCTTACACCCTCCACACTCTACTTTAACCCTAATCCCTTCAACCTCAACCCTATCCCTAAACCCTTGACCCTCAAACCTCAACCCTCAACCCTCGACGTCAAACCCTAATCCCTCAACCCTTAACTCTGGTCCCTCATCTCTCAAGCTTAACCCTAAACCCTAAACCCTAAACCCTTAACCCTCAACATCAAATCCTAATCCCTCAACCCTTCACTCTAATCCCTCAACCCTAAACCCTATCCCTAAACCCTCAACACTATACCTTAAACCCTAATCCCTTAGCCCTCAACCCTAAACCTTATCCCTAAACCCTAATCCCTCAACCCTCAACCCTAATCTGTCATCCCTCAACTCTAATCCCTCATCCCTAAAGCCTAAATGCTATCCCTATTCCTACACCCTCAACAGAATCGATACTATACCTTAAACCCTAATCTGTTATCCCTAAACCCTCCAACCCTATCCCTAATCCTTATACCCTCCACACTCTACTTTAACCCTAATTCCTTCAGCCTCAACCCTATCCCTAAACCCTTGACCCTCGAACCTTAACCCTCAACGTCAAACCCTAATCCGTCAACCCTTAACTCTGATCCCTCGACCCTCAACACTATACCTTAAACCCTAATCCCTATCCCTCAACCCTTAACCCTTAAAACTTAAACCCTATCCCTACACCCTCAACACTTGACACTATATCTTAAGCCTTAAACCCTCATCCCTAAAGCTTCAACCCTCAAACCTTAAACCTTCAACCCTAAACCCTATCCCTAATCCCTCTACCCTCGACACTCTAACCCTAACCTCGACATTAAATGCTAATCCGTCAACCCTAAACCCTAATCCTAAACCCTCAACCATCAACACTATACCTTAAACCCTAATCCCTCAACCCTCAACCCTAAACCTTATCCCTAAACCCTAATCCATCAACCCTCAACCCTAATCCATCATCCCTCAACTCTAATCCGTCATTCCTAAACCCTAAATGCTATCCCTATTCCTAAACCCTCAACAGACTCGATACTATACCTTAAACCCTAATCCCTTATCCCTAAACCCTCCAACCCTATCCCTATTCCTTACACCCTCCACACTCTACTTTAACCCTAATCCCTCGACCCTAAACCCTATCCCTAAACCCTTGACCCTTGAACCTCAACCCTCAATGTCAAACCCTAATCCTCAACCCTTAACTCTGATCCCTCGACCCTCAACCCTATCCCTAAACTCTAAACCCTAAACCATCAACCCTAATCTATCATCCCTTAACTCTAATCCCTCATCCATAAACCCTAAACGCTATCCCTATTCCTAGACCCTCAACGGGCTCGATACTATACCTTAAATGCTAATCCCTTATCCCTAAACCCTCCAACCCTATCCCTTATCCCTTAACCCTCATGATTAATAGCCTTGAACGTAAAAAAAATTAAGAGGAGCATAACGCGAGTGTGTTATAACGCGCTCGCGTTATGTCAAACATGACAAACAACAAACTTGCGGGAAAGGAAAAATGCAAAGCAAAACATAACGCGAGCGTGTTATAACGCACTCGTGTTATGTCTTGCTTTGGGAATCCCAAGCCTTTGGCTTGGGATTTGCTTTGGATTTCCAACCCAAAGGCTTGGAGTGCCTTATGAACAGTCACAGACGTGTTTTTCTATATTCTTCAAAATTTCACATAATTTCGTTCGTGCTAACCCTCAGATTTGCACGTGTTTCAAGGTTGAACAAATCGAACACATGGGTAATGTTAGGCTTTCTCTTAGCTATTTGACGATGTGATTTTTTTCACATTTTAACAATGTTCAGCCTTTCATCTTTAATTTCTTTTGTTTGTGTGTCCGTTTTTAGGCAAAAACCACTGTTTGGTCTTTTTTTCATTGTAAAATAACTATTCATTCAAATTTAAAAAAAATTACATATTTAGAAACTAGACTCCATTCTACAAATATTAAAAAAATGAAAAAATGATTTTCAATTAGTTTTCAAAATTTATAGGGGTAGTACGGCCAAAATTCTATTTTTTAGGATGTGTCCACTTTGAAAATTAGTAAAAAATCAAATATTCATCAAAAAATTATCAGAAAAATTGAGCATAAACTACATGCTATTAGCTAATTTCTCACCAAAGCGATTTTAAAAATACCAAAAAGAAGTTGACCTTTTGAGGGAGCCACAAAATATGCTATGTTATGTTTTTTTGACAGAAACAACACCAATTTTTGTGGCTCCCTCTTTTGAACCCCTTAATCTATGCCATTTTCAAAACAAAATAGTAGTTTAGAAAGTAGACTTGGAGCACTACGAACATTGTTTTGGTTGCATCTCCAAATTTTGAGTGTAACTATGCTCAATTTCTCATCTAAGGCCAGTATTTCCTGATTTCAGAAAAAAAGTGGCCACTTAAGACCCCTTTTTGGCCCCCGTCTTCTTGCACTTACCCTTTAATCCAAATCATATGAAAAACTTAATTAATTTCCATAGTAAAATTCTTTAATCTTTTAAAGATTGAAGAACTATAACCCTACTTAAAGTAATTTACCTTCCAATTCACTTTTTTTTGTTAATTTAACCTAAATGATACCAAAAACTTAATTATAATTTTTTAATAGAATTAATTCTACAGTAAAAATCTAAAACAAAGGTCATTAAACTAAATATTAATTTTTTTTGTGGCTTTTAAAGATTGAAGAACCCTAATCGTACCTCTCAATAAACTAAAGTAAATAATTTATACTTAGCTCTAACAATTAATTTTTAACGAATAATTTTCAATAATTTAATCCAAATGATTAAAAAAAAAACTTAATTCTAATTTTTAAAAGGAATTAATTCTCATAGTAAAAATCTAAAACAAAGGTCATTAAATTAAATATTAATTTTCTTTGTGGCTTTTAAAGATTGAAGAACCCTAACCCTACCTCTCATTAAACTAAAGTAAATAATTAATCTTAGCTCTAACAATTAGTTTTTAATGGAATAATTTTCAATAATTTAATCCAAATGATAAAAAAAATTTAATTATAATTTTTTAAAGGAATTAATTCTCATAGTAAAAATCTAAAACAAATTAAACTAAATATTAATCTTCTTTGTGGCTTTTAAAGATTGAAGAACCCTAACCATACCTCTCATTAAACTAGATTAAATAATTTACCCATTAATTTTCTTTGTGGTTTTCAAAAATTTGTTTATTCAAGAAAGATATTAAATAAACTATAATTTATAAGTTCCATAATTTAAACTGCAATATTTTCTTTTTATTTTAATGAGAGTAAATAAAAGAAAAATTAAAAAACCATTACCAATTAATCTTGTGCTCCTAATCTATTAAACTTCTTCTCCCAAATTCAATTTGCTCTGTTTTTATTTGATTTGATTTTTAAGTTTATATTTGAGTATTTTTATGTTCATTGATTTAATAAAACTATGTCGACTATACATGTCCGCTCTATTTTGTTTTTATGTACACAGTCACATTCATTCCCTTTGGATGTAATTAGCCGCTAGGCTTTTATATGTGAGCATTATAGTGTTCGGAATTGTCTCATGCCGTAATAAAAATATATGCCGGAAAATTTTCAGTTGTTCCTATCAACATATTTCTTGAACTTCCTATGGATGCAAGTGCTAGTTATTTTTATATATCGACTCTTTAATAGTTTTTGTTAACACACCATTACACTCCACCCCTTATACCACTTTAAATGCACCATTTAAAAAAACAAATGCTTAACTGTTCATTCTTGTAACCTACTTTGTCAGTCTAAAGAGATGCGTCCATACTCTCTCTACCTATATAGTGATACAAAGGGGGTCATATTTAGCAAGGACTTCTCATTCAAAACCAGAAAAAGCTAGTTTTATCTGTAGAGTGATGGAGAGAACAGGTGAAGGTAACCCTGACCTGGAGAGAACGGTTGCATATACTGTTGAAGATAGCCTCGGTAATGCTTACCAGGTAACTCAAATCTCGGGAATCGTAAATGATTTTAGTGGAACGAGGCGCATTGATATACAGAGTAAAAATTCTGAGGGATTCACATTACGATTTGAAGTTTATGTCATCAATGATGGGGCAATTGAGGACGAAGGAATGCGGAATTTTTTTAATGCATACTTGACTTACCCAGATAATTACACTAGTTTTGATGATGAAACGCAGCAGCAACCTTCGACTCGGTTTTTACTTATTACTCGTAATCAGTTTGCATCTCCACATTTGGCAGATTTAATTTGTGGTAGTCATTCTCCAGAATGGAATATGGATTCGATTTTTTATGATCATGTTGATGACGCTCCATCAGCAAGGACGGATGAAGAGGCCGCAGAAATTGTGGGATCACCCACGCCCTGCCTTAACACGGAATGAATGATCCTGAAATTTATTGTGCAATTTGCCTTGAACCTTTTGGAAACACTTACGGGGAAATAAAACAGCTGTCGTGCAACCATGTATTTCATTATCAGTGCATTGTTAGATCTACTAAAACAAAAAATCAATGTCCAATCTGTCGTAGTGAATACGACTGTCGCTATGGTCAATCCAACTGTTCTTAAATATCATCCATTTCAATAGTTAAAAGTTAATTTTGGCAAATAAAATAGGACAAATATTTACCACTTTTTGTTGTGAATGAGATGTAAAATTTTTATTGATTGTTTCACCATTGAAGTGAATGATATTTAAGTGTTGTGAATGAGATATAAAATTGCTATTGATTGTTTGACCATTGAAGTGAACGATATTTAAGTAGAGTGCAATTTAAGTAGAGTGCAATCCAACGCTAGGTAACATATTTGACACAGTCAATTAGAGATTATCACATAAATGAATTTCACATATTTTAATGTTTTTATATATGGAAATGGAAATGAATCCTTTTATAGTCCACAATGTCGGGCGACCTGTTTTTGGCTCTACAGGTGGCTTATAACATATGGGACTACCTCATACTCCAGAATGCAGGAGGCACCTAACTGTGCTTCAAATATGTAATTAATTGTTTTAATTTTTTTTTTTTAATTTTTTTTAATTTTTGGATAAGCACTACCACAGGGTAGCTCCCTATATTAAAAATGAAAAACCAGTTACATCGTTTCACAAAGTAATTGTGATAGAAAATGCCTATTCCCGCCGTAACTTCAATGTCATGTCCCTATATTAGCAATTTATAATTGAATCCATTATGTATTATTCATATAAATATTAAAGAATAGGCATGGGGACATTACAAATATATCTCATGTTGTATCATATATTACTGTATAACACTTCATAATAATGAAGGCAAAATTGTATATTTTAGAATTGTGTGAAATTGTATGTATTGCGTTTGCGATTCACCAGGAGGGGTGAATGCATGAACCTTAATTGCCTATAAACCCCATCTAAGGTTTCGTCCCATAGGCTTGAGACAAGGGTTGGGCATTATGCCCCAGTAGGCCTGAGTCAAGGGTTTGGACCATGGAGGGATGGGGGTCCCACATTGGAACATGCCCCCATAGGTCGGAGACGAGGGATTGGGCAAAAGGACTAGCCCCCATAGGCCAGAGTCAAGGGTTTGGGCAATAGGACTGTGGTAGGCCTTAGGCTACTAAGAGCTTATGGCATGATGAATATTTTCTTTTACCTATGTGTTTAAAAATGCAAGTGTGTTTATGTTGGACTGATGAATACAAGATATTAAAACTAACATGTAGCAATATGGACTTGAATATACATGATGTTGTAGGTACTAATTCAAAAGAACGTGTGATCTATTCAACCCAAAGTTACCCCATTAAAAGAAAAGAAACCCTAAACTTAATTCACAAGCGAATTATACGACAAGTCAGGTAAGGGACATTACATTCAACCATCCTAATAACAGCCTCTTGAGGTTGAAGACTATTGTATATGAATGCCCTAACTTATCTACAATATTTTTCTGTTTTAATAAATTTTAAATCCATAAATTTAATTCCTTTTAATAAATTTTAAACCCGTATGTTTATAAAGTAATAATTTCTTGGATTTGTACTAATAAGAAAATGATGTTGTAGTTTTTGAGTGGAAACCTGTGTGAGTTAAGCCATTTTGGGTGATAAACTAAAAAAATGTATTGTAATTATATTCCAATTTACAATTAAAATAAAATATTAAGTATTTATTTTTTTCATTTATTTACATAATAAATATATAGTAGTATAGGTAGTTTAAATACATCTATTTAAAAAATATGGTCTTGAGATGCTCATATTAAATTTATAACATAAGATAGATAGACATCTTTGTGTTTTTAAGATAAATGTATTAAGAATTATATTATTTTTCTATATAGATAATAAATGTTATCTATTTAAACTATTACAAATAAATACATACATAAACAATAGATAGAAAATATATGCATAGATATTTTGTGTACCACATACATACATAGACACACAAATTTTAAGTTTTATTTAAGAATTATTTTATAAAAAGACTTATTTTATTTAAGTATAAATAGTTATTTTTATTTTACATTAAAACTATTTTATTTATTACATGCATGTATGAACACATAAATTTTTATTTTTATTTAATACTTATTTTATTTTATTAATGGTCCCTTGAGCTCACAGTTTTCTACTACTCTTAGCTTGATGAGCCCATGTGTTCAGAATGCTTGTGTTAATACATTGTGCTCATGTTGGGAATGAGGTCCCTGAGGCAAACTAAAAACTCCTACAATTTTCCACACCACAAGATTTTTGTTAGAAGTTTACATACCTCTATGGGCCTAGCTTCATAACTTTTCCCACATATAAATTTATCATCTAATTTGAACTAGAAATTAGATCGTTTGAGTCTTCTCATTTATTTCCACTTTTGAACTTGATCTTTTGAATACAAATTATCTTCTTTCACCACTTTCATTTTTTCCTCTTCTATGCTTTATTCCTCTTTTGACAAATATGTAATAAAGCCTTTTGCTTTATTATTTTACCCTTCTTGTAGCTGTAGACTCATCTTTTAAATAAAGCTTACAAGATGTTAAAATGATTTGAGTTTAATGTTCCACGTTAAAATAACATGGGCCCACATTAGTTTCCAATGCCCTTCTTCTTTTAGTAGGCTTAAATTTGACACTCAACCTTGCTTCTCAAGCAATTTTTTTGATGACAATTATCTATTCAATGGTGCTTTTAAAATATACTATGACATAATTTAGTATAAGTAAATTATATAAAAACCAAATATATATCATCATAATCCTATATCTGGGCCCACCAATGCCACACAAGATGAAAAAAAGCAATGGCACAATTCTACAATTAAGCATATTTTAAAAGCATTGAAATGGAGTGTCATTGGCTATTTGATGAGTTGGAGTGGTAAATGTGAATGTTGAGCTAGAGATGTTGTGCCTATTCTTAGTGTCAGAGTTTAAAATTTCTAGTTTTGTAGGGAACATGGGAATGGTTGCGCCATGTTTGTGGCATGTTGCGCCTCAGATGAAGATATTGCACTGGAATTTGATATCATGCATGTACCAAGTATATATGCTACACAATGATTGAAAGAACCTCACACCATCCTTTATAACTACATTCCATTTATCAACACTGTGTTATTCTTTATTTCCCTCCATTCTTATTTGCAATTGCGCATCACTCTTCACATATGCATATAATTTTATCATTGTACTAGGTTTGGAGGTCCCAAGTTGATTTGGAAGTTTTAACAAAATACTACTCATCATATAAAGATTGCATTGAATTTCTATGAATTATTACGCTAAAATTTTGAAGACTTGCTCGATGATTTATGGCATGGGAGTTTCATATGGCTTGGGTGCCATGTTCTTTGGCTAGAAACACATTTACACAACCTTTAACCATTGTGCTAGACTTTGTAGTACTATGCAAAGATTTGGAGGCACCATTCTAGAAATGCATTTCTTCTAATTTGGAGACCTACGTGCTGAAACTTGACATGTCATGCCATTAGTTATGGTTGTTTCTATCTTCACAGCTCTACTAAATGAGGAATTGCTATGTCATCTCAATCACATGAGCTCTCTCTAAAATATTAACATATTCTCATAACCACAAAGGCTGGAAGAATAACATAGATTCCCAAATCAAATTAAATGCAATGCAAAAAATAAAACACTATAGTTCTAGTGACTTGTGGGGAAGTGTTCTTGCACACGTTTAACCTAGATATAATGCCTTCACTCCACTAGGTATCAGAGTCAATTCACCATGATATAGAGAAAATTGAGGGTACAACCATGATCTTCCAATCAAATACTTAAGATCTAAAACAAACTGATACAAACTACCATGCATTACTGTTGAAACTAAAATTGGAACTCTACAATAACCATTGACACTCTACAACTTACCCATAAACCGATAAAGATTGAACTTTGTACCAAATGCTTTTATAACCATAATTGCAACTATGCTTATTGAAAACAAAGCAAAAACCTGAAAACTAATGTTGCCACTTGCAACTTATTGCCTAACCACTAAAAGTACACTATCATTTCTAATAAAAAAATATGGGAACATGCCCATTCACTAGGATTACAAAATAGCTTCCCTACTTAATGATCTCATTCATGCAATCAACTCCTAAGCTATGATTGACCAAATAAACTATAAAAGGAAAAATAGCCTGAGCAAATGCATCTTTTCCTTCTAGTGTTGTAGAATTTGTTTTCGTGATCCATTTTGCTAGTTTCTTTGATATGAGAACTCTCTTCCTCATTCGGATGAAGTGGAGAAACCATGTATTCAAATGAAGAGAATGCTCTTGCATGTAATCAAGAATGGGTGACTTCATGATATTGATATCTTTCATTTCATGCTTTTCATGATTTCAATGGCTTTAAGAAATGCCAAGGTTGTGCTTGACATTGACCATGCTCCCAATGATGGTTTAGAAGGTTCTCTTTTATGCATGTGAAAATTCATTGATCGTGATTTTGATTTAAGGGTAAGTGCAAGAAGATGAGTCCACTTTTTGGCCAAAAAGTGGAAGTGTTTTTCCTATTTTTTAAATTTTGTCATACTTGGAGTGAAAATTTGAAGCACTTACATAGAATATTAATATGATTTAAAAATATGAAATGTAGGATCTTGTTTCTAGTTTTTAAATATGTTTTTTTTTTCTAATACCCAGATGATAAATGTTGATTTTTAATAGGATTTATAAAAAGAAGTTTAAAAAAAATTGCCAAAGCATGAATGTGTACGGCCAACATAATTTGACCTAAATGAAGGTATTTTTCTAATTCCTTTTGTGGAAAGATGCACAGGATGTTGAATTTTGGTCAAGATATTTTTTTGTAATTTTTTTATAACTAATTTTTTTAATATTTTTTAAGGGCTCTAATTAGTGTTATATAAAACCCCTCATGTACAACCAACATAATTTGAGCCAAACTAATAAATTGACTAAATGTGTTTTCATTATGTAGAGAATGATGTCTAGATTAGTCAGACATGATTTTTTTCCTAGAAACTATCAAAATCACACGGCCTCAACAAATCAACACCATAGACTGCTATCTCCAGCACCTCCTCTAATCCTCCGAGTAGCTCTGCTTTGAACATGTTGCGGGTCATGGTGTTAATTTTTGCCTTAGAGAGATTCAAATCCAACAAGGAGGCAACAAACTGAGAGGCAATGTTTGAGTCAACTCTATATCACTCCCCTCCCTCCACAAAGGCCCTACCCAAAATGAGTTTGGTGGCTCCTACCATAAAGGTGTCATTCTGCAGTAGGACCCTCCTAAGGGCGTTGATCCATTACCTTACCCAGAAATGCCATATGTCTTACCATGTTGGTTAAGCAGATGGGTGTGTCCATACCTGCACACACCAGACTCTCTACTGACAAGTATAAAATAAACTTGGAAGCTTTTGCCATTTACATGCCTTTCTCAGAAATATAGATTTATGATCTTCACAACAAAGATACTAGCCTTTCTATAGTACTGATTGTTTGGATGGCTCTGTCTTCTTAATTAGTAAGGTTTGTGTGTAGGCTTTCTATCTCCTGAATTCCAATTATTCATGCTAATGAGTGATGTCTTCCTTACTTGTTTTAGGTGGAGTGATAAAAGTCCTGACACAAAAACTCCTACACTTCTTCTAATGACTTTCCCACAATAGAAATGTCTTCCCAATATTATCACCATTCTTGGAAGAACCCATCTATTTGAACTTGCCTTCGGCCCACATAGAATTATCATTATATGTGGATACACTTGGAGAATGGGACTGTACTTCCATGTTGAGCTGTCAGTAGCAGCCACGAAGTTCTTGACATGGCTCCTAGCTGGCTAAAATTACTCTAGCTCTTCTACTCACGAGGGCTACCTATCACTTTCTACAAAATATATATTCGAATGGGGCCGACTAGATTTTGAGGATCATATCTCACCAATCAAATTGCAAATACTAATATAAGCACCCCTCTATTTGAGACCCACACGATTCTGAGGATCTAAGTTCTCCACACAAACAAAAGAATCTAATTCCTTTATTTATAGGTCATCAGCTCCTCTGTTGGCTGGAGTATCTGCTTCCAAATTACCTTCTTGGTAAGTATAATTGACTCTATAAAGCTCTAACTCTTTGAGGCAAAGGATTGTTGTTTCTAGCATTGCACCCAATTGCTAGTTCACCATTTTCCCGGCTCTCAAAGCATTTATGATAAGAGTTGAATTCCCTTCTATGATTACCTTTTTAAGTTTGTGTTCTATACACATATCTAGACCGAGAATTAGGGCTTGCATATCTGCAACATTATTTGTTCCTTCAGGGAGGAATTTAGCTAATCTTTCCAACACCCTTCCTCGTCAATCTTCAATAAGGCAGCATGCCCCTAAAATGCCAGGGTTACCTCTGGTAGCCCCATCAAAGTTCCTTTTAAACCACCCTAGTTCTGGGGACAGCCAAACAACTTGACTTCTATCTATTTTTTATTTCTTTCCTCCTTCCCCTACAAGGGAGGGAGCCTTCAACCCATGCCAATTTATCCTCATGATTGCATCCCACTCTGTGAAGTTTGAATTCTTTTGATTTTGCTTGCCAGTTCTTATATTACATAGCTTCTACTATAATGGCTTCCGCTTTATTGAGCAAGGAAATTAGGGGCATCTCTTTTTCTTTAAACAGTCTTTGATTTCTTTCTTTCCAAATCTCCCAAACCAGTAGGGAGGGAGAGATTAGCCACAAGATTGAGAATAAAGCTGATCTATTTAGAAGTGGCCAAACCTTGAAGAGGCTAAGAATTTCATGAGGCAGGATAGTCTTCTAGTTTAATTTGGCACAAAGTCAAGTCCAGCATCTATGTGTGAAAGGACATTCTAGAAAAAGGTGGTTTCTTGATTCCTCTTCCTATTTGCATGGAACACATCTTGAAGGACCATAGTAGCCCATCTTTAGAAACCTATCAATTGTTAGGATTTTATTTTGCAGCATTGCCCAAGTGAAGATCCCTGCTTTGGGAATGCAATTCTTATCCCAGCATATATTGAGTGGGAGATGAGAAGCTACCTCTGAGTGCTACACCAAAATCTTGTATCCTTCTTTTGTTTTGTAAATTCCCATTTTGGAGCCATTCCATCTTAAGATATCTCTACCTTCTCTGATGAAGATAGACCTGTTACTAATGGCGGCTTCAAAGACCACTGCTTTCATATTGGAAAAGCCTAATGTTCTCACATCCTTCCATTGCCCCTTGAAACCTCCATTGATCAAAGAAATCTAATGATAATCCCTCATCTTATCTTCCCAAACTTGTTTGGTCCTGACTTTGATTGCATTTAGCTCAATTCTATTTGCCAATTTAGGAAACCCTCCCTAGGAGTCTTCCCAAAACAGAGCTTGGCTCCCATCTCTGACATCCCAAGTCAAATGATCTGCAATTAGATCTCTACAATTTTTCATAAAATTCCAGATTCTGGATCCTACTAGGAGTATTTTGGATGAAAAATGCTCAATTCCCCTTCATCTAAATATTTGGCCTTCACTATTTTTACCCTTTTGAGACCCATGTTTATGTAAATGTTCCAAACTAGTTTTTCTCCTAGAGCCTTATTCTGAAGTGCCATATTTCTTAGACCAACTCCTTTTCCCATCTTTGATTTGCATATTTTTTCCCAGCTAATGAGGGGGGGTTTCTTTTCTTCCGACTGAAATCTCTTCCATCCCCGGAAAGCCACCAACCTTTCCAAGAGTTCAACTTCTTTTCTATCTTAGAGATTATGGATTCCCATAATTTACCTAATTTAAGGCTAGTGGCTAAGGGTAGCCCTAAGTATTTGCTTGGAAGTGTTCCTTTCTTAAAGTCCAACACTCTAATAATCTCCAACCTTGGATCAGTAAAAAAGAAGAAGACCTTTGATTTTTCTCTACTAACCTCTTGACTAGAGGCCACCAAGTAATTTCCCAGGATTTCCTTGAAGATTCTTACCTCTCTAACCTTGGCCTCTCGAAACAACATTGTATCATCTGTAAATTGCTGGTGTCAAATGTCTGGACAGCCCCTGGTGATTTGGATTCTTGCTATCCTTCCATCCTAAAGTGCCTTATTTAGAGTTCTTCCAAGTGCTTCTGCCATGATAATGAACAAAAATGGAGAAAGAGGGTCCCCCTATCTCAGACCTCTAGAAGCCCCAAAGTATCCTTCCGGAGATCCATTAATTGAAATGGAGAATCTCAGTGTTGCCACACAATTGAATAACCATTGTAACAATTCTCTTCTGAAGCCAAAGGCCTTGAGAACCTTGAACAAAAACCTCCAGTCTACTCTATCATAGGCTTTTTTGATGTCTAGCTTTGTCAACATATTTGATTTCTTGACCGTTTGGGTGTAATGTATAGCTTCTTGGGCTATAATTACCCCATCAAAAAATGATTTGCTTGGTAAAAACCTATTTGTTCTTCTAATATAATGTCAGGGAGAATTCCTTTAATTCTATTTGCTACTGCCTTTGCTAGAATCTTGTAGATTGTATTGCAGAGGGCAATAGGTTTGTATTCCTCAAGTGAATCAAGCTTTTCCTTCTTGGGGATGAGTGCAATAAATGTGTTGTTAATCTCTTTTAGCACCTTCCCTAAACTCCTTGAATCTTTAATGTCCTTCACTACCTCTCCACCTATAATGTCCCAACATATTTGATAGAAAGATGCTGGGAATCCATCAGACCCGGGGGCCTTATTAGGACGTAATTGAAAGAGTGCTTCTTTGATCTCATCCTCAGTGAATTTTCCCATCAACATTTCATTTTGAGCCTCTGTGACCAATCTGGGGATGTTTGTGGGAATCTTCTATTGTTCCTACAAGTTTGACCCATCCTAATTGTTTAGGAGGTTTTGAAAAAATTCTATTGATTTTGCAATGATTTCCTCTGTTTCCTCTAGAACTCTACCCATTAAGGATTTAATCCGAGTGATCATGTCTACTTCCCTTCTAGCCCTAGTAGTGTTATGGAAGTATTTTGTGTTTTTGTCCCCAAAGTTAAGCCAGAGCTCTCTGAACTTTTGCCTCCAAAAATTTTCTTCCTTTGAAAAAATATCTTCTAATTTGCTAAGTAGCTCTTTTCCTTTAGATAACTCTCATTGTCGATTCCCCTCGTGGCCACTGTTTCGTTCACCTCTTTCAAACTCTCTTCAATCTTATTTTTTTCTTCAAAGATGTTTTCGAAACAATTCTCATTCCATTCTTTTAGTTGCTACTTTATCACTTTTAGTTTTTTTACAATAGTAAACATCTTGGATCCCCCCGGATGAACCTCATTCCACTAAGTCTTAATTAAGTCAAAGAAATTGGGGTCTTTGAACCAAATATTTTCAAACTTGAAGGGCAATCTAATAGGTTTCCTTTCTCCCTGTATTTCTAATCTAATTGGGAAATAATCTGAACCTAAGTATGTTTCTATACTGCTTGCCATTGAATAGGGAAAGCTTCTCAAATCTCCTTTGAACAAGAATATGTCCGGAAATTTTGCAATGTTGCAAAACCCAAACCTCCTACTTGTCCACATGAAAACCCCATTCCCCATATGAATATCCATCAACATGTTTCTTTCCACAAAGTTTTCAAAGTTAATCTATGATCGAAGATTTCTTCTCACACCCCCCATTTTATATTCAGAATTTAAAATCACATCAAAGTCCCCTCCCGTAAAAAAAAATCATAGGCTACATGATTGCAAATTGTCTCTATTTCGAACCACATTTATCTCTTCAAAATGCATGAATTTGGTCCATAAACATTAAAGAGAATAAAGTTTAAATTTGAAGATAGACTTCTGACCTTACTTGCTATCCAATATATGCTTGTTTCCAGTTCTTCCACTAGACCTTTTTGAGGTCTCCAAAGATTTAAGAGTCCACCAAAGGCTCCATTTGCATCGACTACCAGGTGCTGCCAAAGTTTCAGTCTATCACAAAATGTCTTTGCTTCTGTCTGAGAGAGTTTGAATTCCTGA